>CM057002.1:122349778-122976839 GCA_029891345.1 Dryococelus australis
CATAGGGGCCAAGGTGATAAGCACGCTCGCTTCTCACCAAGGCGAATCAGGTTCAATCCCTTGCCGGGTCACCAGATTTTCGCAAGTGATTATCTTGCCAGACGATGCCGTTGGTCGGCTGGTTTTCGCGGGGATCTCCAATTTCCCCCACCCCTTCATTCCAGCGCTGCTCCACGTACACTTCAATCACCCTCTTCGGCTCTCAAGACCTCACTTTTAAGAGCCACCTAAATCTTGTCACTCACTCTCCCTACTCATATAGAAATAGAAGCTGCTATAAGGTACAAAAATTTGCTGGTATACATACAACAAAAGAATAGTTAGGATGGCACCATTCAATTGTTTTTTCTGATGTTAATGTCCATGTTATTTCATCTTGCTTCACAGTATTGGCTGGGATAAAAAGAGAATTGTTGGTGTAAATTGGTTACATTGGTACATGTGACAAACAATATGACTCTGGTAGAGAAAATTTACAAATATTTACGTGCTTAAGGGGAAAAAAATTATTTAGACAATTTGAAAAAATTGTACACAAGTTTTAAAAAAGGTTTATAGCTTGTTAAGTGAACACAAATGGTGAGTAATGAACAAATACAAGAGGTATAGCATATACACATCTGAAAAGTGAACATCGTACTTGTGAGGCAACTAGGCGAGGTTTATTCAAATAAAGTTATACAATGCTGTATTTATGAGCAAAAATTAGTTTGGTTAGCAAAAAGCTAGGCTTGGTTGCATCTAAAGACAAGTGAGTAAATTGAATTTAGTTTAATGTACATAGAAATAAACTGTTATGGCAAGGCACAAAGTACATACTAAGTTTTAAATGGACTGATCCATTCTAGACACACATTACTACACATTCACATGTCAGTAATAGAAAGTAGTAGGCGTTAGGCACAGCTTGGCTTCCAGGCATGCTTTAGTCTAGGGTTTTAACATTGGCTGGTTATCTTTACATGTGATTAAAACTACTCTCCCTTTCTCTTTGTCTGGCTCATGGCCGTTACAACTAGCAGTTAGGCTGCAAAACAACATATCACAAGCTGCAAAATATAAACAATCCAGTTAGGCTGCAAAATCTCTCAAAGCACAAAACAACAAAAAAATTACAAGATAAAGTAAAAACGACAACACCTTGTTACTTACTATATCCTCATGAGCCAATACACATATTGGGAGCATAGCTGTGACCATATTCCAAGGCTTAAACACAGAGGCGAGGCTGAGCTGATTTGCCTAACACTTCTGGTTAAATTGAAGCTCATTACATTGCCATACATTTCCTTAGCTTGCTGATTTACATAACATCGCACAATATTGGGTTAGGGAGTGCTCTGCTTTTACACACAGGGGTGTAAGGGGTGGAGAAGGACGCACACCATTAAAAAAAATTAAGAAAGCATGAACGCAAAAATTCCAAAATCAATAAAAATATATTGAAGCCCATCTTTACATGTCGCCAAGAACAACTACTTTGCAACTTGATTTGAAAAATATAAATTGCATCTGTAAATTTCTGTTGTTTGCTACCAATCGGTTAACTAGGGGAAAGAGAGAATACACATGCACTAGAACAAACGGAAAAACAACAATATTAATATATCCTGAGAAATCACCCAACCTGAATAAACACTTGTGGAATCCCATTACAAAAAGGTAAAATGACTCCCTGAGTAAAGCAAGCACCATTACAACTTTAAAAGTAAAGTACGCCTGATTATTTACTAAATAATACAACATGGAATACTAATTTCAAGAATACTATTGGGAAGGAGCAATAATCCTCATTACACTTAACTATGAGCATAAAGACACGCCACAAAATATCCACTAAACTCCTTGGCACTAAAATTCTTTTGGCAAATCATAGTTTAGGAGACCATTCCTACAGCACGCCACAAAAAAAAAGTAAGAATGTACCACTTACAAACATTCCCAACAAATACCACATTGAAAATTCACACAATCAAAACAGTGAAGAAACTCTTCCCTACAATAAATCCATTTACACCAAAATTCGCTAGAAACACAACTAAAATGGAAACTCTACCCCTGGCATAACTAAAAATACATTCATTGCAATACATAACTTGAGTAGTACTCATATTACGTGAAAACGTAATATGAGTGTAGGCATGATCTATCGTCGTCCATCCTGCACAACACGAAGGGGAACACTGCCCACTTGCTTGGGCTGGGGACGAACATTTATACGCGAAAACACGGCTTGGGAAAGTTAAGGAGGCGGCGGGAATAGCAGAAAGGCGTATGGAAGGTGCCAGAGTGTGGGAGGCTGAACAGACAGCACTCGGCAGCTCCAGGAGCACTGCGCGCCTCTCTTCAGTATAGCTCAATGCTTGGAAGCATTCAGACGTGCGCCACCTAGAGGCGGGGGGACGAAGAAAAACAAAGTACCTTTCTCTGCAGCAAAAATATTGCTTCTTCAAATAGTAACCCCTCTTCAAACAAAATAATAGTTTATTAATATGGGCTACCAAATAGAGACGTGGCCAATAACCAAGCAGACTTGCTAACCAAGTTCATTAATGTTATGCAGTTCTGTAAACACACCAACCCCATAATAGCAGAATTTAATCGTACTCCAGAAAATTGTAGGCATCACACATTTCACCAGCTGGCAGGACGAAAAATAAATCATTCAGGAAGGAGTACTGGCAGGACAGAAGTACTCCCATAAAATTACTTGAGTTTGCTAATTGATACACGTGTCAGACTTGAAGCAGGACTTCAACTTTACACAAAACATAAGATTGCCACATCTTACAGTCCCACTCGTGGTGATAAGGATAAAATATAGGAGCGTGAGCTGGAACGGGTTTACCCTCCCCCTTTTTTTCAGCTTTCTTAAATGTAGTGGATTTTACTCTGGATAAAATGACATTCTTGAAACTCTGCACAGTGTTAGTAATGTAATTATTGTAGTCCTTATCTTCCGTACTAGGCTAATAGATTGGTCCAGTTAGTTACATTTTTACTCGGATTCTAACTATACTAGGGAAGATAAATGTAATAACTAATTCTTTAACATTCACCCAGATTTTCTTTCATCTTGTAGAGATTTTCCATTTTGTTTTTTATTTTTATTAATTTCAATTTTTTTTTTTTTTTTTTTTTTTTTTTTTCCGACCATTATTTATAAGACCATAATGACTTTTTTCATTGTTAAGTCTCGGATAAGTTCAACGCAAGCTATTCTTTTCAGCAGATCATAAAATTTACATGGTGGTTTGCAAAGCAGAAAACTGCGTACGACTAGAATACGACCGAGGTATTTTTGTTATTTTCCGTAACAGCTATAGACTACGCGCGAAAAGCAGAGTTAATTAATCCGGCAGCTTTGTGCATTTCCATGGCTTGTGGAGAGAAGAATGGGTTGGAAGGGTGGGTAGGTGGGTGGTGCATCACAGCTCCGGTCAGCTCGCGCTCTGCTGGAGGGGAGGGATCCTGCTGGTGGTGGGGAGCAGTCCTCGGGGTTGCGCGCACTTCAGGCAAACGTCTGAACTAAATATAAATATTTGCGTGACCGTTTATAAGCAAACTATCATTCAAATGTGTATGAAGGGGGATGTGTGTGTGTGCGCGTGCATGCGCATATGTATGTGTGTATATATATATATATATATATATATATATATATATATATATATATATATGAAAATTTCAAAAATGTTATTGATTTTTAAATTATTTAGGAGCAAAATTATAAAATGGTGGAAATATCAACATTGTGTTCTTGCTGTAGAAAAAATTTTCATACCTTCCGATGATTCTAAGCTGAGCTATGAGTGCAGCAAAACCATTATTTTTCCATCCTGCATGTGCTATGAGACTGAGCCTTAAGAATAGGCAATTCAAGCTACCCTAAATACAGTTTTATTAACAGCATATGCTGATCAGAATAAGTGTTGGAGACGCATTATGATTTATGAATAAAGCTTTGAGTGCAACAGGTTAAGTTTGGTATTCTGAATGCAAGTATGTATTTCAATTTTTTACATATAATTTGTATTTACAACTGGTATTTCGTATTTATTTTATGTGCATTCAAGAGGAGTATTTTTGTTATTTTCTAGTGTATCTTTGAACATTTTGCATATTTATTTGGACAAGAACATCAAGTAAGTTTCAGTAATTACTTTTGGTTTAAGGGTGATTTGGTGCATTTACTGTACATATTTTTACTGTAAGTATTTTAAAAAAATTGTATAACAATTGTCAAAGTCCATGGTGGACTCAAAAGGTTACCAGCCAAACATTGCATAATTTTTCGCCAAAAATTAACATTTTTATGTTTTTGCTAATTTCTGTTTTGAAAAGTTGGCAAGTATGCAAAGCTTGCAGCCTCTGCTCGTAGCTGACTGGCAGTAGGGGAAGCCACCACTTCCCCTCTCAGAGGCTGGTCGGCAGGATGATTCCCTGTCCCTGCAGCAGCTGGCGGAGACTGCAGTGTAAGGGGCAGCGCTCGCTGCTTCTTGCATGCTAATTGGCCCACCAGGGGTTGCTCGGAGTTCTTTCTTCTCTCCCTGGTTGGAGCCAGTTCCGGCAGAGGTGTGCGCTGTGACTGTGGAGATGGTGGTGGTATGAAGGGCGTGACTGCTTGCGCTAGGGTTATTGCAGGGCTCATGGCTGGCACCGCTTTGTCTGCTGGGGGACTCACGCACCCTTGTTTCGGCTTGTTTCATGGTGGTGACAGCGCTTCACTGCGTCCTGGCACTACCTGATACAAGCTACACGACTTGAGTGTGTATGCACCAGTTGTACATATTCAGTGTTAATTTGCTGATGCAGATTGGGCATTGCAAATTGATGCCAGGTGACTGACCTCCTCTTAGTAGCCCCCAGATATATTCTTCCTTGGTGGCAATCAATGATTGCTTGCTGTTTCGACAGCCAGGGCTGTCCTAAAATGACAGTTTCTCCCAGCTCTTCTACCACGTAGAACTTTCTGTTAATTGCCTCATATGCAAACTTCAGAGTAAGGGACAATTCACCCCCTGTAGAAAGATAAGCCCCTTTCTGGGCCATGCAGATGGTTGTATATTTTCAGGCTAGATCTTATCCCAGAACTCAAACGGTACGGCTTGTTTATGAATTAAGTTGGTGTTGGCAGTGATGTCCAAGATCGCCAGAACTTCAGTGGCCCCGATGAGCATGTGATGCGGGGTGGATCTCGTACGACCGCTTTCTCCGAGATCACTTGAGACATGCAGGGTCTCCCCTTGTGCATCGGTTGGGGATTCTGCACCTGTCTCAGGTTCAGTGTGGCTAGTGGATACCATCTGGCTGCCCTGTATCTTTTGTTGTAACACTGGGCAGTCATAGTGAAAATGTCTTACTTGGCAGTTTCAGCTCTTGGGTATGCAGGTCGGTAGGGGCGCCGGTAAGTTCCATTAGTTTTCCCCTCGTGGGGGTTTCAGTCATGATGGTTCTTCCCGTGGACATGGAGATGTCTCTGGTTCTAGTCTGTGCTGTACGAAAGTTGGCTAGGTCTATCTCTCGAACTCACATCCTTTTTACCATTTCCTCCAGCATCTCTCAGGCTCTGTATTTCGTTGGTGCTCGTGTATCTCCAGCAGCAACCAGCAGGTTACTAGTTTCACAGCATCGAGTTCATCTCACCTGGGACGGACATGTTGACAGTTTTGAGGTCTCACGATGGATGAAGATTTCGGCCTCTTCGCCTTCTTAATGGACCTGGCCATACAAGTTGTTGGTTAGTTCGGCCATGGTGCGTCGACCCGAAAAGTGTTATGTGAGCCGTTTCGCAAGCTGCTAACAGTTGGTGACAAACTCCCCATAATTTTGCCACCACTTTTCTGCATCTTCCTAAAGCCGGGTCTTCGCCTTAAGTACCCATAGGGCTTTAGGTAAACATTTCCTTTCATATTAAGACATGCAAACCTGGAGAACTTTCTGAAGGTCCTCCTATGTTTTTCCTGCATACTCAGTCAGCTGATCTAGGACTGATGGCAGTTCTAGTATTATAGGTTCTGTTCGGGGTGGTACCCATTCTGGAATGATTACTACAGGTTCTGGTCAGAATGGTAACCATTCTGGTGCAAGTCTGCATGTTGGGCACTTGAAAATTAGACCATCCAGGTCTCTGGCTTTATCTTGGCATCCGAGGCAAAGATGGTGGAATGTGTGGGGGCATTTGTGACAGGCTATTCTGTAAACGCTTATCCCCTGGTAATTGGCATAGTCGCATTGGCGATGTCTGTCTCTACAGTTTATGCCACGGTATTTCAGCCTGTCTGTATCTATTTCCTGACATCCCAACCAAGGCATGTGTAGTGGAAGGCAGCATCGCAGTGTACACATGTAATATAATAGCAGTCTGTACCAGGGCACTTTTCATCTGCACAGATTTGCCCTATGCCCTCTTCATGTTTCTCAGCTGTGGCCATTTCGGATATGCTTGAGAGCACAATGGGGTGTTTAGCATGACTCTTTGAAGTTTAGGTACTGTGGTCAGTCTATGGGGGCCCAGGGGCTTCCTGGTCTTGAGTACGTTGGCTCGTAGCTGCAAATTCCTCACGGGTCCCCACATTGGGTGTATAGAAAGAAAAAGATTTGACGCACAATGTATCTGGTATTATTGATGTTAGCAACATCTGGTTTTCCCCCCTCCCAGATGGCTGGGAAGCAGGTGTCAACTTGACAGGGTTTCTATTTGGTGTCAATCTGGCCCTTTTTAGAAGCTTAATTACAGAGCGTTGAACACGAGGAGGGACGCTAGTAGTAGTAGGCCTGGTTTATACACTAGACTGTGTAATTAGGGTTAACGTTCAGATGTCTGACCACCTTGTCTGTGGCTGAGAGCCAATTTGGTACAACTGATTTCTTCTGTGGCTTGGGAGGTAATGGTGCAACAGCGTGCGAGACCTTCCAGGGCAGACTTAGGTTCTCTCCGGTTGTGCTTGTGTATGTTCCCCGCTGCCGAGCAGCTTCCTCTCTCTTCCATGTATATACTCGACTGACATCCTGTTCACTACCTTCCAAGCCTCCAGCTAGGGTTAGTCCCTAGTCTTGCCCAGCCATGTGGCAAGGCATAAGGGGTGGATAGCACAGAGAGGTAGATAGTGGGGTGTACCGTAGGGGTAGAAAGGTGGATTGGGCAGGTAGGCCTGAACTACTGCTCTCCAGGAAGTACGTTGGCTGGGCTGTACCTTGCCGGCAGTCCCAAGTACTTGACAGAAGATGTCAGCAACGGGATAGGGGCAACCACTATCATGTCATTCAGGAAGGCGTGACGTCGCCAGAAGAGTCTCCTTAACAAGGGTTTGTCTCATAGTCTCCTGTGGGTAACTTTGCGGTTGGGATGTCGCTGTCAGACCCAAGCGCTACAGAAGGTGGCAATAGCAGAGGAAGGACACCACACTCGTGTTACTCAGAAAGGCGAGATGTCGCCATAGATCTGAGCATCATGAAGTTATGGTTCTGCCTGAAGGTGAGGTAGGAACAGCGGTGGCAGCTTGTGATTACTACTGCAAGAATGTTAGAAGTTCTGTGTATGTTAACTCTGCCAAGTTAGAAATATGTATGATTATGTATGTTTACTGCTGGAACAGTAAACACATGTAAACCAGCCTGTAGTGTGACTAGGGCCTGAAGGGCAGATTCTAGGATGCCAACCAGAGTGATGCCTAGACTCCTTAGATGCAGGGGACGAGGTGACCCCAGTCGTATGGCACTCGAACTCGTGACTAGCTAGGTGCATAGCTACTGGGTAACTGAGAAGCCTGGAAGGCTTCTGTGAGCTGGTGGGAAGCGTGATGATCTAGAATAATGAATAATGATGAGAATCAGTTAGTTATAAGCGACGCTTACGGCGTCAGTGCACAGTCTGGCAGAGTTACACCGTACGATAGTGCTGAGACTCAGCTGGTGATTGAAGAATTCAGTTTCTCAGTTGTGCAGAGTAACGTCGTACAACTGTGCCACGTGAGACAACCTCGAACTACAGGCTGCAGTTTCTATATATATCCTATAGCACAGAACCAGCGCAGGCAGTGCAGGAGTAGTATGTAGAGGGGTTGGGGAAAGAGATGCAGCAGAGAAGTAGCGGATATGGCAGAAGGCCCAGCTTGTTTCCCCTCTGTAGCAGAAGGGGTGAGTGCCGCGCCGTGATGCATAGCAGGTTGCGGTGTAACAGGATGCATCAGCTGGGCCGAGCTGACCCTGGACTTAAAGTCAGCGTCCTGTGGTTTATACAGCTTAACCTCTCATCATAGGAGGGGTCCGCAGCTGTGGCGAGGCTAGAATGGGTAATGTCTACGCCCATGGTACGTCAAAGTTGCTCAGCTACATATCGTTCTGCCACTGCTGTTCTGCCAATGAAGAAAACAAATATTTGTAAACAAATAAGAGTCCAATGTACACATTTTTCTCACCTATTCCTTTTGTACTATTTCACGGTAGACACTAAAAGACGTGACATTGGCTAACTTTAGTCTGGTACTCAACATACAATATTTCAGTTGTAGCTCTGTTTATTGGGTTTTCAAGCGGAAGAGGGGGGTACTTAAGTTAAAACACCTTTCATGTGACTGCATTAACGTTTGATTCCTCCTTCAATTAACATTTAGAATGGCATATTGTTTTGATGGAGCAGTGAAAATTTTTGTTCCTACGGAAATGACATTAAAACTTCACTGAATGAATAGTGTGTGATGAATTACTACAAAACAAACTAATAAAAGGGAATTTTTTTAGCCTGCTACATTTCAAACATTCTTATAAATTTCTTTATAAAACACACAAGCTTGATGTTTATAACCCTATTTACAACTCCAGAAAACATGTTGTTGTATAACAATCAGATGATTACTTCACTAAATTCACGTTTGTCTGCCACTGGTATAAAATAATTTATTTGCAGAATCATTTATGATTTTTGAAACCAACTTAAACTTGGGAATGTTAATATATTTGTGGTGTTTCAAGACGGTTATGAGAAGTAGCATATAGAGCTATTTTATGAAGCAGTTGATACATGCCAATATTACATTTAATTTGTGAATGTATTTGTTTGGAGAACTGAATTCTGGGCAAGCTAGAACAGCAGTATATTCATCAATACGGCGTGCGCACAGCTCTTCCGCCAATGAAAGGGTAAGCTAGTATGTTTCCCCTCACCGTTTGCCTTGGCAAAGTTGCAAGTGTACGCAGCTTGGTCTGTGTGACAGTGAATTGCAACTGCATTGGAGCATTACCATATACCATCCTTATGTCTAGGATTGGGAAATAAACCTGTGATAGTAAGTTAACGTTTAAGTAATCTAATAATAAATATACTGATTTTCTGGCTAGTGACCAGTGAAAATAATTCCTGTTCGCTAAAGTTTCTTGTCATGCTATATTCAAGCGTTTTTTCTATTGGCAACAAGGGGAAGACATTTATGCCCGTTTATGATACAATTTCTGTTGGAAGTCATCACAATACTAAACAAAATTAATATTTCATAAAAAAATGTTATTTTCGTTAAAAAAAGAACTGAACATGGCCACAATTTTTGAGTTTTTGTCAGTCTAAGTCTATCAGAATAAATAAGTCAGGTTTGATCTTACAAGCATGTAGATTTTACGAGTCAATTCACAGGCACTGTGTTAAATAATTTAATGTGTACTTTTACTGCGAAAGCTGTTCACAAATGGTGTAAGTAAAATTTGAATGCAGTTTTTTGTGCATAGTGGTGATGGTCAGTCATAATCAATCCAAATTCAAATAGTGACCCCTTCAAAGAAACAGTTGTTTTCCTGGGAGCCCTGAAAGGTTATAGTTTTGAGAATTGACTGGTTTCTCTGGTGCAGTTGCAAACAAAACAAATTGATCGAAAAAGGGCATTGGTTTTTATAACCATAGGCCCCTACAACTAACACTTTCAGCTGCATGTTCTTATAATGAAAATACTGTACAACCCTTTTCTTTTTTACAGGAATTTTCTTTACACCTTCCTGTATTTTACATCTTTTTGCCAAATTACGGTTTTTATTACATAAATGTCCTTTTTTCTACGGTTTACCTCATTTTGCAACAGCTTGTAATAATCAGTCTAAAAGTATAAATTGAAAAGATTATATTGTAATGATACTTTATATGCATTACTTATATATTGTATGATGATCTCTGTGAAGAGAATATGTTGACACTAACAATTTATGATACAGTGCTTTACTGTAAATGTTAAATTGATACAATTTGCAAAGTAAAAGCATTATTACTTTATTAAATTAAAAACCCAATACAGTTGATAACTGTTATGAAGTCAGTGCAGCCATGTACTTTCTGTTGCAGGTATACAATTATTCAGCCTTGGAGTCTAGTTGCACAGCAGGATCACAAGGAACTGAAGTAGAGTATTGCAGTGAAGAAAGTGACAGAGTGAAGAGTGAAGTTGCACTTGGAAATGGCAACATTGCAGAAACAGCTTTGTCTGAAAGTGTCTTTATACGCAAGTTATGCAGTGCAGCTTCAGCAGATTGCAAATGCTGGCAACATAGTGAACCTGTGTGCTTGTCGGGCATGTGTGAAGATAACCCATCAGTTCCTCCAACACAAGGGCTTTTTGTTGTTCCCTCATTAACTCACCAGTTCAGTAACAAGTACACTTGTTATTATTGTGGTAAATCCTTTGATCTGAAAAGTGCTCTTATTGTGCACATTACAACTCATACTAGGGAGGACTTATTCAGTTGTGAAACATGTAGTAAATCATTTAGTCTCAAATCTAATCTTATTGTGCACAGCAGAACTCACTCTGGGGAGCGTCCCTTCAGTTGTGAACTATGTCGTAAATCATTTAGTCAGAAACAAAATCTTATTGCGCACAGCAGAACTCACTCTGGGGAGCGTCCCTTCAGTTGTGAACTATGTTGTAAATCATTTACTCGGAAAGATATTCTTATTTTTCATAGCAGAACTCACTCTGGGGAACGTCCCTTCAGTTGTAAACTATGTAGTAAAACATTTATTCACAAATCTGATCTTAATAATCACAGCAGAACTCACTCTGGGGAACGTCCCTTCAGTTGTGAACTATGTTGTAAATCATTTAATCACAAATCTCATCTTACTACGCACAGCAGAACCCACTCTGGGGAGCGTCCCTTTAGTTGTGAATTATGTGGTAAACCATTTAGTGACAAATCTAATCTTATTGTGCATATCAGAACTCACTCTGGGGAACGTCCATTCAGTTGTGAACAATGTATTAAATCATTTATTCACAAATCTGATCTTAATAAGCATAGCAGAACGCATTCTGGGGAACGTCCCTTCGGTTGTGAACTATGTGCTAAATCATTTGGTCGCAAATCTCATCTTACTAGGCACATTAGAAATCACTCTGGGGAGCGTCCTTTCAGTTGTGAACTATGTTGTAAATCATTTGGTCGGAAAGCTCATCTTATTGGGCACAGCAGAACTCACTCTTGGTAGTCTCTTTAGCTGTATATATGTACACATATGGTAGATTATCAATTCACGTTCAATTAAAATATAGGAAAATAATTTTAGTAATTAATATTTTTTAAGCCCATTAACGGAAAGTTTTGGTAGGAGTCATTTGATCTACATATACCACCAAAATTAATTTTACAGGGAAATTAAAAAATATTCTCAAGCTCTTTTGAAACACATTTTTCTGGACACACAAAAGTTTTAAATATTTTGCCGTACAGGTGTGTTTCATGTTAAAAGTGAGTAAATGGTTTATAACATAGGGTAAATAATTTTACTTGTAATACAGCATTCACAGTTGAAGGAAATCTCTTCAAATGTGTTATGTGGCAAAATATTTTTTGGACATAAGCTTAGGCTGTTTTGGTCTGCAGCATATCATAGCACGTTGCTTGAAAGGTAGTTGAGTTATAGGCTGTTTATGGTAAAGTGGGCACTTTTGAAAGCCACTGCTTATTTTCTACTTTCAGCCCGTTACATATCCTTCCGCCGTATATCAAAGTAAACATTGCCACGTGGTATTTGTTTAATCAGTTGTTCAGAAGTCCACTGTATTTATGTACACGACAATGCAATAAATAAATATCTACTGTAGTGTTGCTGTAAATACCAACACGTTAAATTCTTTAAATTATATATCTGTGTGAATACTGATGATGTTGTTCTTAACTATTTAGAAATAAATGGTCTGCTATTACGAAGTTATTTTTCTTTACCATCCTGAGAGTCTCAGAAGAGTCAAACACTTGAGTTATTTCCTCTTGTTATAGCCGATCAGCACCATGCTATTTAGGATATTCCTAGTTAAATATGTGCAACGTTCAAGTTTATAACTAGCCCATCATATACAGTTAAAAAACGTGTATTAAATCATTTTTAAATGACATGAGAATTATTTTTAATAACATGTATGGGCAGAACTATGGAAAATAACATGCTTAAACACTTTAAAATGATAATGTTATTTTAAAGTAGAATTTTTCAAAATAATATTCTCCCACTGCATACATTTACAATTGTGACACTTTGTGCAAACTATCAAAATTTGTATTAATAATAGGGTAGGATTTAAGCACAAATAACTCTGAAATTAATAATTCTATAAACTCGCTATGTGTATGTAAATGGTTGGTTTTGCTATGTTACAAAATCATAAATAATTGTCATAAAACCTCAGTGTAGAGTGTCTTCTCATTTGGAATTCCGGGGAAAATCAATGAATTTTGCAATGATTTGAAAATCAGGGAATTTACTGCAGAATCGTGGAATTGTAACATTGTATAGTTCAAATACTGTAATAGAGATATTAAAGTACCACCCGTCCTGCGTAAGACCCACACCAGTAATTTTTTAAGCATTTCCAGGAAATGAAATGATAGAAATTGGAAAATCATCTTTTGTCATTGTCAATTTTGAAATGGCGTGGCGAGTCATCTGTGCCAAGGTTGCGGTTGATGCAGCAGAATATGAACTAACGGCGCCACTAGTCTCTACTATCAATCTGTGCTACATGTTACACAAGATGGCTGATGGTTGTGATTTTTATTGTGGCAGATTTAGTGGTGATATAAAAATCGTGGCAGGGAATGCACTTAGACTATAAGTTATTTTATTGTAAATAAAACCAAAAGATTTGTTTTCCGAAGCAACCTCGTTCTTAGAATCGGCAAAATTTAATTATTTTCTGAGAAATTATTATATAACCTCCGAGGTGAATGTTTTGTGTATGTTTTCAACTTGGTAGTTTCGGTGTATCTGTAGTTCGATGAATTCTCTGTGATATGTTAAGTGCCCTAAATTCCGATTTTATGTCCACGTGTGTGAATGTGTAGTGTTTTTTTTTTTTGTATCTGCATGTGCGCCTCATCACACTTAAAAAAAACAAGCACGTGCTACTCTAGTAAGTTCCAACCAAGTTGGGTAGATACCAATTTGTATCAACAATTTGCATAGTCGTTAGCTCCAGACAAGGTTAGTAATAGAGCCTTGTGTAAAGTTTGAAATACGTCTTTTTCTCTAAGTAATATTTGTGTCATTGCCAACCACAGCCACATGAAATGGAAAAAACATAAAATGAAGTTGACCAGCAAAACCAATTCACCTCACATATCTGCCTTTTTCCGCCACGACAGTAATCCAAATGGTAATTTGAGTAGGTTATCAGACACTGCTACTTTATTTATGGCGTATTCCAGTTACAAAAATAGATAGCTTGGCCCGGTGACGTCAGTGCGTAGTGAATGCCGGAACAGCTGATTTTGTATGAACGAATTCTGCACGCCCGTAAAATAATTTATAACTGAAAAGTTAAAAATAAAGTACGTGTATTTCGCAAGTGGTAATGTAATAAATGTATTTAAAAAAAATTGTGAACTAATCTTAACTCGTGGAAATATTTAAAACACAACAAAGTGGGTAACTTTATGAGTACTGAGCTGCTTGCGAACTGCATGTAGTTAGGCTTACTACTGATACAAAGCCTTCAAAACAGTGTACATGCAAAGTATTTGTGAGTGATGATGCTCAACTTACTTTTTTTAAAATGAGATACAAGTTTTTATTATAGTTCCTAAATTATGCAGTAATCTACACTACCAATATAAACACAATTCATGTTTTATATTGCACATAATATGCAAAATATTTTTATTGACAATATGATGGTTATTCTAGTTATATAACTGAAAATTTACCACACAATGGCATGTTAGTGTGATCGAAAAATATGCCACTACAGTAGATGTCTATTGCAGATACAAGCGCAACGCACTCAATTAGATAAGATTCAAGCAAATTAAAGCCAAAATCTAGCAAATCTCTCATTTCCTGTAAAATCTTTCAAATTTTAGCCCAAAACAGAGAAAATTAAGGCCAAAATCAAACAAATTTCAACATGCTTCAGGCTTCTTGAGCAGGGTTTTTTAAAGCCTAATCTGCAAGCAAAATCTCTTATATTAGTAAAATTTCAGCAATTCCATGCTCAATGGGTTTGCTGAAAAAAAGTGTGCTTGATTTTTAGCATGATTTTAACCTTGATTTTGAGAATGAAATTGAAGAGATGAATGAGAAATGGTCCTCATTATTGAGCAAATAGATAAAGTGTTTAAAAATTAGTAGAGCTTCGAATATAACATTTTGGTTGTGTCAATTTTATTTGCACCATTTTTATTTGTGTCAAACTTTAAGAAAATTTTATCAGAAACAGTTGGGATAAAAGTTTCATCCCAACTTTTATCAGTTTGACATTTTATTTTTCTTTATCTTAATAAATTGGGCTCTATATAAATAAAAATGGAATCACCACTTTCTTGTGAAATGGAAAATAATACCATACGCAAGCAATGTAAAAAATGTGGTGAACTATTAAACCTTGAATGTTTTGCATCACACAAATATACAAAAGATAAATACATTAACACCTGTAAAGAAATGTTCAATAAATATTCTAGAAGTCGTTATAAGCTAAAAAAAAAAGAGAGAGAAATACTATGCGAATGTGGAAAATATGTTTGCAAGGCAAATCTTGAAAAGCATAATAATACGAAATTTCATGAAATTCTCCAAGGTGATCATTCAACCAAGTCATGCCCTGTATGCAGTGTGAATAAGTATATTGATTCTTTTGCATCTCACAAAGACACAATAGATAAGTAAAATTGGTGATTAGTAAATCTGTTTTTTACTAGTTTTTATGGAAATTAAAAATTAAAGAAAAATAAAATTAGAGAATATAAACCAGATTAATTGATAAATATAGCATTTTACTGTGTACATAAAGGTGTCCCTTTTTAGGGATGCCTTTAAGTTTAGTAAATTTCTTTTTATTGTCATGATCAACAATATAATACAATGCATTTCGTGTTTTTTGTATTCCAAAAGTCTAAACTAAGTTGGGATAAATCATTCATCCCAACTATTTCTGATAAAGGTTTCTTGTAAATTTGCCTTAAATCAACATTCTTAAAAATTGCGAAGGTTTACAGATATTTCGATTGTGTCAGGGGCCTTTTTCCAAAAGGTTTACAGATATTACTATCATGCCAGTGACCCAATTTTCCCCAGCCTTTTTCTAGTGCCTACAAAATTGCAATGGAGAAACCCAATCATCTCTCCACTCGGCTGGTCTGTTTTTTTTTAGTGGGGATGTGATTGGGTTTTTTATATTTTTTGTTTTTATGGTACTCTCGATTCATATAGTGGGGCACCTTCCACTGTATGGATCACTCCACCCTATACATCTGATATATGTTTAGTATTGTTTTTTAGTATATCGATATATTTGATAAATAGGTGAAATGTTAAATTATCGACTCGGGATTTGCTTTGTCCGCCATTTTCCAATTGTCTGGAAGAAACAGTGTTTTCGTTCTGCAGTTGAGTTTACTAGTGAAATGTTGTATTTCTTTAACGAATCAGCTAATTAAATTGCATCGATGGCAGAGAAACATGTAATAAGAATTGTAATAGAACAACATGTTTTCATGAGTTACAAACAGTTAGTGTGTATTGTAAATAATGTATTTTTAAACTGTTATTAAAATGTTTGAAATATACGTGGCTTAGAAAACCATTATTTCAGCTCTGTTTTGCAGTGTAAAAGTAGGCCTAACATGTTTATTGTATGGAAAACTAACATCGCCAAAAATATTTATGTCTCAAGCATGTTTAATATTCGAATTGTAACTACATATTTATCACGTTTTTTTCGTCAAAGTTAAAACATGACAAGGTATATATTATGTCGCCAAATGCAACATTGATCCTACAATGAATTTCCTGTATTCTAATTTTAGCGTAGGTTTGACAGAAATTATTCTTTCTTCGAAAGGAACTTTAACGAATTCAAATTCTTTTTTTCCGTGAATCAACTTTCTTATATTTCGACTCACTGTTTAGCCATTTTTAAGAATGATTTTTTGATGTTCGATGGCTAGTAGTTGTTTATTCCTATCACGTGTGGATAAAATCAATTCGTTTGTACCCGGCACTGTTTTAAATCTTAACTGCAGTGATGGGTATTCGGGAAAATGACGGAGAACATGAAGGAAATTGAGGGTGGGATTTTCACAACTGCCAGTGTCTACATTGAAAACTTTATCGATGTAGGGATAAGTCAGACGACATCCCTACATCCCATTGTAATGCAAATGTTTCATTTTTTTATCACATTCTTTAAATTACATGACTTTACCGTTTTGGCAAAAATAGGCATTGATCTTATATGTGTGCAAAATATAAACACTTTCGTTTTGCGAACATTTGGATTGTAGACAGTTTATTCTGCTTTTAGAAAGACATTTGACAATTTCTGGTAATCTGTAATTGCAAACGACATAGGCATCGTTCTCATAAGGCAATCTGATTTTGTTCAACTTGTCGACACAAACATTGCCTATATTCCGTTCCAGCCTAATAGCATCATCACATGTACGCATGCAGTGCCATAACAATTGTATTCTTTGGGCATACGTCCAAAATCCATTTGCGATCGCGCCCGTATCTCATATACATATCCTCGAGTTTTTTTTTGCGGATTCGGAACCATCGATGTTCATCAAGTTGCAACACTAGACGCCGGCTAACAACTAGCGGCGCTACAGATCATGATTGCGCACACCACGCATGTGTCACGTGTCTCGCACAGTGCGCAAAGAGGCCAATAATTTTTTACTTTCATATAAATGTTATTTTCAGTGTTAAATGTATTATTGTCTTTGCAGTGTTTAATATGTCTTTAAATGTTTTAAATTGTTTGTACTAATTTTAAATTGTGGCACCGAGTTTAAGAACACTTAATATTCAAGCATGAACACCGTCATAGAGATATAAAATAATATGAAAATTCATAAGGAAATTATAAAAATGTAAAACAATATTTATTTTAATTTGTGCCATTTTATTTTCAATAATGAAATATTTTATTTGGCTTGCATAGCACTTCCGCTTATGTTAACCCCGTAGGCGGCCATAGTAGGTCCGTGCGACGCTTGTCTCTGGACAGTTCGTCGAGGAGAGCTGGCGAGATAAGACACTGTTATGTGCGCACTACAACTTTTTTCACTAATTTAGGTTTCCATAGTTAATTTAGATTACCGGTTAATTTTTGCTTGTTTACATTTTTGCCACACATTTTCCTCAGCATTATGCTTCTGCTTTATTAATTTATCGCGCCCTTGCGGCATTTTAAATTTAGTCGAGGAAGAGGAGGAGAAATATGTCGGAGAGGTCACGCGACCCGCACAACTTGAATCAGGCGCCATCCGCCTATTTTAAGGGCTTTATTTTTATGTATGTATTTGAGGGTATTTTTCATGTTTGAATATTTTATGGCAACATTACGTATAACCACGTGGCCGACCGACGCCAAGTCTTTGTATACAGTATTATTGTGTTTGAGAGCTTATTTATGTAACATTGTATGTGCAATAATTTATCTCAGGGTTCTAAGTGAATTTTATTCATGGTTCAGTGTATTATTCACGTGAATTGATAATTTTTGTACTTGACCATGTGGTCACATTGTTTGATTTTACCGCCATTAGGCATGTTACACGCCTGTAACCACAGCAATCGTAAAGAGAATAATTTTCTCAGCAAGAATAATAATTTGTCTGAATTTAATTTGCAGTTTCCACGCAGAAATACTGGAACTTCACCTGGACCACTTGGTCCCCTACGAACTTCATCCAGAGGCATCTGTACCATCTAAACTTGTTTTCACGTAAGTGTGTGTTTATTGTGAATATCCATCTCATGTCCCATCTTGTTCATGTACAATTCAATGGTTTATGTAATTTTGTAATTAGTGTATGGTGTAATTATACCTGTCCCAACGGGCTCTGTGTATAGGCCGCCACCACAGTACTCACGTACTGGAGGGCGAGCACCAACGAGTTTGCGTTAGTGATGCCGAGTAATCATGCGGGTTAATGTGTATTAAGGATTTCATTCATAATTCACAGTGTCCTGTCTTCAGGGAAAAACCATCAGTTCACCCTAGCGGCTGTCGGCCATCTTCCCTTATGGTGGGCTGTGCTTTTTACGCACCTCAGTGAGATCATCCATCCAGGCATGCGCTAGAGTAACTGTGGGCTCGGGATCACCCAAGTAGAATTGGTTAGTCACGACCAAGATAATCATTTCATTTACACGTTGATGTGTATGCATAACAACAATAAAAACAAGTCTACAATGAACTTCGTTCTTTTATCCAGTAGTGACAGTGTCCTAGCCACATATATTTTATTAAGTGTTTATTCCAGTGATGTTTAGTAAAAAGTTTAGTATTGCCAACGTGTTTCTATCTAAGTAATGGTGAGAGGTACACACTGAACCCACAGCATCCCTGAGAACCCTGAGTCTCAATAGTGCAGTGATTGGGAAGCAGCGCTGGCGCCCAAATTACCAGTACGTATTTGTGTCATTGTTTGTCTCGTTTCTTACCCAACTGCATCAATTGGCATTCCGTAATGTGGCCAAGTGTGTTCCACCATGTCGCGTCATCTGCGTCAACCATGAGAATATGGTGGACACCGCGCCTGGACAACCGTGAAAAGCCCTCAAGACATCTGCATCATCAACCGTGACACCCGCGAACATAGGTGTGAACTATCTGGACATGCTGATCGATTGATGCGTGCATTGTGGAAGGGTGAGTGAAGTTAACCTGTTCAGTGAAAATCTATGGGATCAGCTGTTATGTCAATGCACGTCCAACACCGTATCGACGCCATCAGAACCACGGCTGTCACGGGCACCGTATGTGATGGGGTGGGAACAAAGTGGGCGCAGTACCAGCAGTGCAAACGAGACTTACATTTGCGATGCATAGAGCCTGATGAATATGTAACCTTCGGTGATGGTGTCATAAATTGTTTTGAGTTCCATAAGACGAACTGTGCTGAGACCGCACCACCAAAAACACCAGAGGTAAAGCCCTCGCCACCAGTAGTCGTTACATACATACCATATGGGTTGACAGGACTTGGCAGAAATGTTCTCTTACCAGCTTTCGCAGGACATGACTCAGATGACCTGGGTATGTTCCTTGCAGTGTTCGAAGAAAAATTACAATGACATTGCGTGCATAGGAATGATTGGACAGAGGTAACTGCCAACAGGTTAAGGGGAACCGCTGCCATGTGGTGGATCTTGGTCAGGGACTATTGAGTCCCATGGGAAGAGTTTTGTGAGAGGTTGCTAGGTCGGTTCGACATTGACGGAGATGCTATCCAGGCACAAACGTGACTGTATCACGAACAACAGAGAGAGTGTGAGAGAATTGAAAAGTTCATACAATGCAAATTAGGCTTATATAAGCGTTTACACCCGGGACAGGCAACCCACGGGGTATTAGAGAATATTGTGGCGCCATCAACACCTGACATTAAGCCGTTGTTGCATAGAGCCAGCCAGGAGACAGTGGAACTGTTTACAAAGGGAGGCGCGTACCTACGAACAAGATAAGTAGGCACAATGCAGAGAACAAGTGCTGGATAGACAAAGTGAACCCCCGCCGCCTGTACCACCCGTGCTGATTATCGATGTCACACGACCGCCGCCCCTTGTCAGGCAGATCACACAGTCGCCACTGCAGCAGGAAAACCAGCCCGCTACGCACGTCAAAGTGTTGCAAGTGACTGGAAATACCATGAAAGCATAAAGGATCTATGTTGAACTTGAAGGGGAAAATGTCACAGCTGTTATTAACACTGCCGCTAGTCACAATTTTGTGCGTGAGGGTTTGATACAAGCCATAACAACTAGGGTGCCACCGAGACGCTTGCAATTCGCTACTACACACCAACAGGGAGAAGCAAAACATAACGGTAAGAATCAGAGAGCTGCGTACCAAGTGCGATGTTTACATTGTGCCGGACATGTGCGAGGAAGTGATTCTGGGACTGCCATGGCTTATTGACAATCAAGCCATGATAGAACTGCACCTGAATTGTCTGCAAGTGGGGACACCTGGCCGATGGACGCCATGGGAGCAACACCACCAAAAACAACAACAACTGCTGTGCCACTTCCTGACTTCGAGCACGAGGTGCCCGCCACACATCAGCAACGTCTGTAACATCTGCTGGTTCAGTACACCAGTGTGTTTCACACTGAGGGGAACCTGCAGCGCACTGACGTCACGGAGCATGCGATCGTCACAACGCACGAGGACCCTGTGTACTCCAAGCCACGAGACCCAGGTATTTTCTTTTGCCGTGTCATCAACCAGCAGATATGTGAGATGCTCAGTTATAACATTATTGAACCTACAAAAAGTCTCAATAATTCAGGTATTACCCTTGCTCCAAAGAATGATGGTGAATGGTGATTCTGTGTCGACTTCCACCCCCTTAACAAAATCTCCATAAACATGCAGCTACCAGTCATAAACATGAAAGACACTTTGTCAACATTAGGACCAGCTTAAGTATTCACATCACTTGATTTAAAGTCTGGATATTCGCAAGTGCCTATCCGCCCGCAGGACAGAAAGAAAACCGCCTTTACTACCCCAGATAAACGTAGATTTCAGTTTGTAGCCATGCCATTTGGTTTAAAGTGTGCCCCTGCAAAATTTCAGAACTAAATGGTTAATGTACTGGATGAATTTATTGGAGACTTTGCGATGGCGTATTTGGATGATCTACATGTTTGGTCAAACAACTGGGAAGAGCACTTGCAATATCTGAGCCAACTTACATGCAAAGAGGAAAAGTGTATGTTGGGTATGAGTAGAATTGAGTTTCTAGGACATTATGTAACATCAGACGGACACGAACCGGAACAACAACACATACAGGGCATTTAAAAACAACCCACATCTAGGTTATGTAAACAAGTGAGGAGATTCTCTGGCTTAATTAATTGGTTAAGGGAATTTGTCCCAAACTTTTCTATAATCACTGCACCATTAAGCACTTTGTTTTGTGACAAATATAAATTTGCCTGGACACCGCAAGCCAATCAAGCATTTAAAAACATTAAAATTGCATTTCAGAACTGTAATCCGCTGTCGAGATTCAACCCAGAGTTACCTATAGTTGTACAAACAGATGCCAATCAAGAAGGCATTGGGGCCGTGTTGTATCAGGAGGGAACACATGGGGAAGAACATATAATCAGTTACCACAATGTAAAGTTCGGGGACGCAGAACATAAATATTACGTCAATGAACATGAATGTTTGGGCATTGTACATGCATTGAGGAAGTACCGGCCATACTTGCTAGGAAGGCAGTTTACACTTAAAATTGACAACCGATGCCTTGTAAGGTTAGAGGGACTGCATAACGGGAAAAGCAAACTCGCTGGGCGCTGCTACTGCAAGAATACGATTTCAAGGTAGAACATGTAGCGGGAAAAACCAACGAGCTCGCAGACGCCTTATCCAGGAACCCTTGTCCGAATCTAACGGTAACTGACGATGTGGAGTGGGAAGACACATTACCACCTTGCCATGCAATGCCAACTGCAGAAACACAAACACCACCTGGAAAACTCGTTTCCTTGAATGTACGTGATGTGTTAAAAGAGGTACACACTGCACAAGAAAACTACCCAGATGCTGTGCAATGCCGACAACACTGTGCCATACATTACACAGAACACTGGAGGGTAGTGGACAGAGCAATACAAACCACCTGGTAATTGTACGCGATGGTGGACGTACATACCGAAAGAGAAATGGTATCTTGTATTAAATTATGCACACAACAGTTTGGAGCATGGACACCCGGGATCCGAGCAAACACGAACGAACAAGCAGAAATTATTTCACTGGCCAGGGATTCAGGGAGATGTCAGGAAATATGGGTGTTACACATGATGCAGCTCTGTACATAAGCCACGGAGAGCAGACAGCGATGCTCCACAACAGCCAAGGCTGCCAACCGAGCCATTCAAAACAGTAGCTATCGACATTATGGTCCTATACCCGCATACGAAACCGGGAAAAGATTTCTTGTTGTTGCCATGGATTTGTTTACCTGTTGGATCGAGGCATTTCCCGTCAGAAATGTTCATGCACCCACAGTTGCACAAGTAATGCAGAACGAGTTTTTCCCGAGGTGGGAACACCCCGAGTATTTGTTGAGAGACAATGGGACACAGTTTGTAGGGTGGAAATGGAGGGAGTACTATACCAGGTGGGGAACCATTTTGCCAAATTCATCCACGTAAATGAACCACGACGAATCGATGGATAGGAGCAGATCGACTAGTCTACATAAATTAAATTTATATTTGAGATATGTGTCAAACCTTTTGAAAATAATCCATTTCCATACAATTTCATTCATGCTTTTATCCAGCGTGTATAAGACGTGGTCATCGGATGTGTAAGTTGGAATCAAAGGCATTGTACCATTTAACACATAATTCAAATACTCGATATTGAGCAAAGATTTTTTTTACCGAGCACCTTATATATTTTTTCCAATTATCGGTCAAAGTTATCAAAGAATTGAACTACATCCACTCTAAAATAAGATACATAGTCTCTGTAAAACCAGATGTTTTCGCGTAAACCAAGTGCCACTTGCACCACAAGGTCCGTGAACCTTTCGACAATCGCCAGTTGACGATCGTGGGGAATATGTGGAAATGACATTCGAGGTACGGTATGCTGCTGCAAAAAATACTTTTTGCGATACATTGAAATTGATAGAATGCAAATGTCTTGTGCTGGTTAAATTCCAACTGCGTGTACCTGCATTCCAACTACCGAACAATTTTCTTGAGCATGAAATTAACTTCGAGAAATGGAGGGGAAAAAAACACAATTGTCGATGATAAACAATCTCTTTCGGCCGAAATTCACTACCGCCTTGGCAAACATTAGGTAACACAAGGGTCCCAATACACAGGGATGAGCATTTCTCAAGGTTTTGACAGTGTTCAACAATCTGAGCAAAATGTGCACAAAAATTTTATCGGTATTATCCGATGACAACAATTTTGATATTTGCCAATCAGTCGATAATATTTCGGGCATTCTTTTTGTGCGAATAATCCTCGTATTTCCTTATTTGATTTTCCTGTTAAATGTAAGAGACACGTTTTCCTCTGCTTTACAAATCATAAGTGATGTTGAATATTCCGATGTGTTTGGCGATTCCAATACGGTGATATGAGAAACGGATTTCGCAATCAGAGAATCGTCAGTAGAGACGAAGACGAACGCGAAGTGGCAATTAAAAGAACAAAAAAAAAAATAGAAAATTCACAAAGAAAAGTCGAGCGCAAGGCATGGCATTCATCGATTTAGACAGCACTTAATAGACGAACCTAAAAACGAATTTCATTGAGCCAATTATTTCATAGCAACTTTGGCGAAAGAATTTAAAGTGGTGCTGTGGACGGCGGGCAACAAGGTGCATGCGAAAATGTTTATCGAACAGTTTCTGCAAGTCAATAAATTTGCAAATGTTTTGTATGGGTTGCATAGAAAAACAAAATTGATATTCATCGTTCGCCATCAACTTCCGATAATGACGAGCCCATACATTTTAATAGATGATTTTGTACATAATTTTAATATGGTTGGTTACGGCATACCGGTCGATGTCAAAAAAATACTATTATGTACCAAACACTAACAATGAAAAAAAAAATTAAATTTATTAATTACAACTCATTATTAAATGGTTTATACAATCTGGTAGATGCTTGGCACGAATATACTAGTTAACTCGCTCGCCCATCAATAACACATTTTTTTAATAATCGTGCAACATATTAATTAAAAATGCTTCTTGAAGAGCTGTCAGATGTGATGGCAGTGTACAAGTATGTAATAACTTTGTAATCAACTCCATGTCAATGTTTCTATGCGAGTTGCTTCTACACATCCAGTTCTTCTTGTAGTGAGAATAAACAAGATTTTTGAACTCGAGAGTGTCCATTGTGTTATGCATCCTGGAAGGGAATAGACCTTACATATATATGGTTTCACACCTAATATTTATATTTTGTGTGTTTGCATTTGGTAATTGTAACATTTTTTTTTTCATATCAAGAGAAGAAGTAAAATATCAGACTAGAACAAACCATGATAAATAAAACGAAAGTGTGATGAAAAATAGAAAGAGACAAAACGTGGCCAAAAATAACGATGCAGTTTCCCAATAAAAACCAATGATTAATTCGCAGTTGCTGGTAAAAATATTAAAAACTGCATCTTGTTCAAACAAATTTTTAAACTAATGATAAGTGCAAAACTTGCAAAATTCCTTCCTTTCCACTGCGACACAATATGCATTGGAAGAATCGACAAAAATTTCGGCAACTCCGTGAGTACCGGGATGCCATTCGCGGTTATTTATGCTGATGAACCAATGTTTTAGAAAGTTCATGTTTAGAAAATTTACCGGGCGGTGTTTCACCAACAGAAATGCGGTATTCTGTTGTTCGCTATTATAAAATCTAGGTTCGATGGAGTTAATCTTTGTCTCGGTCTTGCAAAATTATTCCCAGTCGTCCATAGCATTACTAACAGCAACATCAGTATATTTTTAATATATGTCTTTCATGTCGGAAAAAAAAATACAAATTATCTTATGTTATTGTTATTTCAATTAACTATGCAAGACATCCACCAAGGCATTGTAAAAAAAATATCACGACAAGGGCAGTTATATATACGATCGCATCGGCCAAGACAAATCACTCACTGTCGAGCTAGTACTTGTACAGTCTCGAGTATCATATAAGTGTACGGCATGTTTTATAACTTACAGGGTTTATATGGCACCAACGGCGAATATGTGCTAAAGGAGCTTGTGGTCATCTACAAGAATGGTTGGACTGAACTGCGATTGTTGAAATCTCTGCATCGATGGGCCACATTGGATGTTCAAAATCAAAAAACAAACAATTGGATGATGAGAAGATTCCGTGGATTGAAGTGGCAGGAGGGAGAAATTCCCTATGAGATAATTGAAGATGAAGAATTTTACTTAATAATACAATATTGTTTCTATAATCCAATATTCGTTGCGGGCATAGAGCAGAAGAGATTGTTAAAAAAAATTATGCAAACATGATCATAATCACAACATCGCGGACATACAAAAACCTTTTGGGCGGCCATCATTTAAGAAGTTAGCGGCGATGTACGAGGCTTGGGAACGCAAGTGTGAGAGAAACCTGTATGGGTTCATATGTGCACCGAGACATGCGAGATTGTTGTTCCGTTCATTCCACGATAATGTGGTAGCAAGATGAGAAGATTTCTAACAATTGAAAAAATGAAGTGCATCAATTGATTTAAAGACTTTACAAAAAATACCCAGTGTTTGTTATGGGTTCACAACAGAAGAGATAGTTTGACTGTACTGCAATTCAAACTCCGCATCAGTGGGTTGGCTTCATGTAGGGAAAAAATAACAATAATGAATTATGTTATGTCATTGTTTTTTTTTTCCTCTTAATTATGCAAGAAATCCACCAAGGCACTGTAAAAAGAACATATCACGACAACGGTAGGTATATATACGATGGCAATGGCCAAGACAAATCACTCGCTTTCAAGCCAGCACTTGATACACACTCAAGTATCAGACACGCATACACCATGTTCTGCAATCTGCAAGGTTTCCGTGATAACAATGGCGAGAACATGCTGAAAGAAGTGGCAGTCACCAACATCAATGGTTTCACCGACAGACGGCTCTTCATATCTCCATAGCCATGGAAAGTGTTGAATAATGTGCGCAGAAAAAAAAACTATTGGTTTAAGGAAAATTGTAACCAATTGGGATGGTGAGATGGGGAAATTCCCCATGATGAAATAGAAAGAGAAGTGTTTCATTTGATAAGTAGACATTATAATAAACATCTAGTGTTTGTGGCTGATTCACATCAGATGGAGTGGTTAAAGAAGCTGTGTAAATATGCCCATTATCTTGAACTTGTGGATTTGCAAAAAACATACAAGTGCCCATCGCTCAAGACTCTGGTAGCAATATATGGGAATGCAGGTCATAACAATTGTTGGATACACTATCGTGGATTTATGCGCGCAGAGAGAAATCCGAAATTATTGTTTTTGTGGTTCCACGATAATGTAGTGGTAAAATGGGAAGATACCCAACGACTACAAAATGGAATACAAAGTGTATCAAAGACTATATTCAGTGTTTGGTGAGGGTTCACAACAGACGATATGGTTCGACTGAACTGTTGCAGGTCAAATCTTCACATCAGTGGGCCGGCTGAAGAAAAGAGTCTATGGATTGGAGTGGCAAGATGGAAAAATTCCCTGCAACAAAATTGAAGATGATTGACAAGAAAAATCACATTTTCTAACTGTACTATATATTTCGCAAATGTATTTTTTTGTAAATAAAATATTTTTATATTTTGTTCGTAAATAATTTTTTTTTTTTTTCATTTACTCGAGATTTAGTAATTGGTTACAAAAATTTCCCACACCTATCAAAACGAATCCAGATGTTACTCTTATGTTTGTCAAATTATCAGAGTAGGCGAACATCAGTCCCAAAACTGTAAAAATAACACTTAGGCATATCAAATAAACTTTTTTTATTTGCATTCTCTTACCCCTTTGTGGCATGATTGTCGTATTTTGGTAATGGTATACTAGTTCAAATTCAACTGCAGTTTTTAATATAAAAAAATATAAAGTTAGAATTTTGGAAAGGTACCAATTACAAGGCACTAGCTAAAAGTCAATCCTTTAAAATATAAAAACATTATTAAAAAACCCATTTTTGTGTATATATAAGCAGTTGAGATGTTCATAGAACCATTACAACTGCTACATCGTTGGACAGAAGATCTCTTCGGTTGTCGAATTACCAAAACAATTCGACAGTTGGATTTAACAGGTATTGTGGAACTGGCTCAAAATATTCAACTATAAAAAAATTAATCATGGGAAATAATACAAGCAGTTTGGGAAAGAGCTGGATTCTATATTCTACAAACATGAACTCACAAAATATAACACCCAGAATACAGAACTTTATGATAAAAAGTTTATTGAACTGAGGGAAATGGGGGAAAAAAAAAAAAAAAAAAAAATTAAAAATCAGAGGATATTCCTGTAAAAGAAAATGAGAAATTATGGAGAGGATTGACAAAGTTGAAACAAACCATTCAGATGTAAAAATAATAACATAAAAAAAACAAATTGAAGTATTAAATTTAAAATTATTAAAAGCTATTGGAAAAGTACTAAAAATAAAAAGAAAATTATAATCTAAACAGAGGTGCTTTGATGGAACAAATAGTTAATTATAAATTTATTTCAGAAAAAAAAAAAAATCAAAGATATTAGAAGACTTGAAAGTTTCAGAATTGAAACAAATTGTTAAAGGATTCCAAATTAAAGGTCATGCATAAATAAATATAAATAAAAGTAGCAAAAAAATTATTTGATATGATATACTAAATGAAAGGGAGAAATCTAAGAAAATTCGAAAATTTTAATTTGATACAAAAATGTTGAAAATATTTGTATTTTATAATTGTTGTCAAATACCAACTGATAAAAAAGCCACAGTTTTAAAATTTCCAAAATTTCGACTTATGGGTATTTTACATTAGTGGAAGGGGAACGACATTACATAATTAATTTTAATATAAGCGAACAGTTGATGCAATGGAAGAGTGCGTGGGTAAATGTGAAAGGAAATGTGGTTGAATTTTGAAGGCAGCAGCTGGAATTGCTCCCTTTCCAAAATTCAATTTTGGGAGATACGAAAAGTTTATCTGTTTAAAATTCGATTTTTTATATTTACAACACAAAGTTTATCTGACTCCTGTTGAACCCACCAATTCAATTTTTTATATTTTTAATAAAAAATGTAGCTGACTCCCCTTGATACCCCAGTTAACACCTTCACTGTGAATCAACATCACAGGTTACTTTGAAGAAAGATTGTGAGTGATGGTCCTTATACAAAATGGAGCCCCTTTTAAATTTCAATTTTTTTATATTTATTATAAATAAAATTAATATTTTTGTGTATATATATATATAATCATCTAAGCATCATTTAAATCACAATATCGTTGGCCAAATAGTCTTTTCCATTGTCAAACTTCCAAAGTTTCTAATGCTGGATTTTCGTGCTGCTCGGCCATAATGGAATCGAACAATTTTGGTTCATAGGGAAAAGTTATAGCATCATTTATTGGATATAAAACTCATCTAAAGTAATTTTAGACAGTGTAAAAAAATTAACAGATGGAAATGTGGTCGAATTTGAAAGGTATTTTTGACATTTGCTCCAACTAACACCTTCACTCCAAAATGGACTTCTTCCCAAAATGCAATTTTTTACTGAATATTATATTGTATGTGTTACAATAATTTACACCTTGTATAATATTTTTTCCCCTACATATATATAAGCAACTGGATAGCATTTCACTCACAATGTTGTTGGTTGAACTGTCTTTTCCGTTGTCAAATATCGAAAATTTCAACTGTTGGATTTTCATACGGGTCGACCATAATGGAATCGAACAATTTTGATTAAAAGGAAAAGATATCACATCATTTCTTAAATGGACATTATGGATTTGGACCAGAAAATGCACCCTTTAAAACTCAATTTTTCCATATTTATAATAAAAAGTTTGTCCTACTCCCCTTGCCCACCTGTCAAAATGGCCAACGAACACCTTCACTATAAACTAACATAGTAATTGGGTTACATTAAATGGACATTGTGGGTTTAAGCCTGCAAATGCTCATTTTAAAATTCAATTTTTAATATTTGGTATTAAATAAAATTAATATTTATTGTAGAATAAATAAAATCACAAAAAATATAAAATATTATTGCTTTGATTTCATATAACTAATTAAACCTATCCATAATTAGGCAAAATGTTCTGGAACTAATCAAACCTATCCAGTATTGAACGAAATGTCATGTGACTAATAAGACATCCATAATAGGCGAAATGTTGTGGAACTAGTCGAGATTTCGCCAGAGTGCTCCACAATTGACATTCTATCTCACCTCACTTCTTCTTTCAACAACCAATCACATTGCAGCATCTTACTCTAATCCATTTTATAAAAATATTTTTTTGTTACAAATCATTACCTCGGTTACTGATTGGTATCATTGTGGTGTAAACAATTTCTACATTCGCACTCGAAAGGGGAGTAATTTCGTTTGCTTTCAACAGACATTGTGGGAATATTCGATGACACGTGGGGAACGGATCTCTCATGATTGAATATGAAAATATTGTTTAAATTTCCCATGAGTTTCTCTTTTCGTCCCGAATCCCAACTGCTCATGAGGTAGGTTTCCATTTTTTGCTCAATTGGCTCAGAAAGAACTCTTGTTAAAACATTTTTTGAAAAGTAATAGTGATAATAAAAGTTTTATTGCACCTGCAAGTACAAGTTTCGTAGCGGTGGGCTCGTGTTTTTCCATGGACAAAACAAGCTGTGTAGTTCAAAGTAATTGATGAATTTAGTTTTGTAGCCGACATGTATGCCTTTGGTTTTCTAGAGAACATCGAGTCATTTTACCAGCTTCTCAAAATTCTCCGATTCTATCTGGAATTCCATTACTTGATTATTATAATACCAGTTGTTTAAAATGTGATTTGCGCCCAACATTTTTAAACACGTTTCGAAATCTTCCACTCTGATGTAGTACCAAGGCCCAGAACATACAACCAGGTCATGAAATTTATTCTCTGCAAGTTTGGCGGTGATGTAATCAAACAATAATTTGTTTATGTTCAACATCCTCATATCGCTCATATTTTTACATGGGTGTGTTTTTTTTTTAATAAGACCATTCTTTGTATGTATACAAATTTATGCATCAATAAGAATGACGAAGATGAAAGCATGTTGTTAGCTCACTTGTCGGAAATTGTACAAAAATTATCCCTCTACTTTTACAGTGAAATTGTAATTTCAAAATACATCGATATCCTTCCCTTCGACACTGTTTTCGACGATTACTCGGACATTATGTTTGTCAACTGCAATTTTGCGAAACTCGAGCCACATTCGCAGAGAGCGCACTATTACTTGTGTAATTACATTGACGAACCAAACTTGGAAATCTTACTCTCTCCACATGCATCTCGAACCCTGATACTAAACAAGAGTTCATTTTACAATTCGGGTGTCCTGTACAGGCATTTCACACCCTACGTCACCCACTCCCTTTTAGATTCGATATAGTTAATTTCCGAGATACGAAAATCCATAATCACATTTGTTCCCTTTGATGACGGCGTGCATGACACGGAACAAATTAACCTCGAAATATTGAAACTTTTTTACCAACACACCAATAAAACTGCCAATTTCGAGTTGAGGGATGATTACTCTGTTCTGCCCCAGATTTCATATTTGTGCTCAAACAGGGAATTTGAGCGCTACCTAAACCCACTCTGTTGCATTTAGTACTTGGTCAACAACCTATTTTAAAATCAATAAACTAAAATGCAATTTATTCAATCATCTTTACGACAAAACACCAATATCTTTACCCAAACATCCATCTTGTCAAAAGGAAGACAGCCGATTCCATGCCCCATCGAGAATTGGCCAAGTTGATAACCAATTATGGTAGGATTCCCACCGCCGCCACCTACGACAAGTTGTACCTGAACCACAATAAAAAAATCTCTTCCTTCCTATGAGGGGAAAAAAGTAAAAACAAAAAAGTAGGAAAAAATATTTTTTTCTTCCAATGTATGCATATAAAAAAACATGTAACAACAAACTACAGAAATTAGTTATCTGTTAGAAATGGATCTCGACAACCTAGAGCAGAAATTAGTTAAAATAGACAGATGTTTGTGAAAACTACGAAACCTGTCTGTGGAAATGGTAAAGATTGCCATCTCCAGAGAGAAGATGGCAACTAATTCAAGAAACGACCGAGCCAAAGTCGACTACTGAGGCTGCTGCAGAGAAAATGGCTAAAGAGGTTCAATTCCCAACCACCATTGTTGGTGAACCCATAAAAAATCAAAAACTAATTATACACTAAAACATTCTGTAAAGAAGGATGCGCGGTTATCGTCATCAACAGGCCAAGCATCATCACCAGAAGATTATATCCAGGTCCATAATAGTGGTGAGGAAAATGGTTCCTGCAAACAAAGAAGAAAAAGACTTTGAAAGATGCAGTTAAACCAAAAAAAAATCTATTTAAACAGAAAATCTAGAAAACCAGGGTGATCATTCGACCATTCTCACAGATGGATCGATCATGTTGAATGCATCGGAGCACTGGAGTAAAACAAATTCCTCAATTCAGAACTGGTCAAACAGTTGCTGACTCCGAAGATCCCTATAGATTTACACATCAAGTGTAATCATCAGTACGCAAATATCGCTGCTCAAACTAAGGTGGGAGACGAAATTGAAACCAACACACTCGTATGTAAATTATGTAATCACCAAAAATGAAAACAAAGCCACGAAACTATCAAAGGTGAAAACACTCGAATATAGTGGGTAATTCTTTATCAAATCACTAAAACACACGTATTTAATTTCATGTAAATATTCATATAAAATACTGAATATAGGCTGATTGAATTCCTTCGGATTCCAAGAGGATGTGTTGAAAAAAAGGAAAGAATGTTTATGCCGCCTGTTGTGAATTCGTCGAGGAAACACACAGTGTTCCATGCGGCGAATGCATGGTCGACTTGAACAGATTCGATCTATACTGGTACGATAACGGTACTGGCTGGAAATATCACATTTTCGTCATGTTTACCAACAAAGTGAGACCAGTGAAGAACAGTTTTTATTTGACAGCAAATGTCTGCGGTCGGGTGGAAAAATCAGTTCAAAATTCCTTTAATAAAGATCCTAAAAAAATTACAATAAAAATCCTCTAAACAATGGCGATGAGGAAGGAAATAACAACGGTAGCAATCTCACGGATGTAATTAACAACAGTGAAAAAAAAAAAAACAAATTGGAATTACCAATGTATCGAGCCAACAAATTGAACGTCAACACCGACCTGCAAACGTGTTTACTAAAAGATTTCGAGCATAACATAGTGTTGAGACTATCTGTGATAGAGTACAAAAATTTGATATTGTATTTTCAATTTAACAGATACAACGAAAATAACAATTAGTTTGATTTTTTTGATTATGTACGAAACTTATTGAAAACTGATTGTTGTAATTTGACAAAGAATTTTGTAAACTTGTACGAAAAATACTTTGTACATGAAAATTCAACTAACATTTTCAAGGAAAAAAAGATGTAAAAAGAAAAAATCTATAAATACTGAATTAAAAAAGTATACACAAAAAAGAGATTTTTTTGTTTATTCTTTTACCTCATATATTTTAGTAACCTTTTATTACTCATAACAAACGGTTAATTGTGTTTGTAAATATCTTTATATATAATAAGTAAAGCAAACAACAAAGATACCCAGGGTTATAAATTTTGTATCCCGAGCATTTCATTTCGAAATTTTTCAGTTGATAAAAGATATACTTTCCAATATCGAAGAGGACAGAATATAAGAATTTATCGATAGATTTAACAATAAGCCCAAACTCGCTTCCCTACATGAATCGTGTAATGAATTTATTTTACAAATGTCTGATTTCCCATACAACCCTTTAAGAAAATTCCTTGAAATTTTCAACGATCCTAATGTTCAGGAAAGAATCAAAACACTTTTTGTAATGATGTTATAGGTATGCTTGCTTCAATTCAAAAATACAAAATTGAAGACGAATGGTAATGATGATGCTGGTGTGTGTCAACTCGAAAAGAGTATATAAATAAGCTATTTAAAAAAAGAGAGAAATCGCCCAATATGGACAATCACTCGGTAAATTTAAGCAAACTAATTTCCATATATCAGCCTCGGGCAAATATCGACGACGTAACCCGGTACAAGTTTTACGTCGAATGTGGTTTGTAATCTTTTGTCAAGTGGAATGAGGCAAAAACAGAATTTCCAGAAATTTTCAACAACTCTATCATCCAATAAGAGATTTTAAAATATATCCCAAACATTGCCTTGATCAAGAGTAAAATTTGCGAATTTTTATTTAAAAAAAAAGACAAAAAGAGGGATTTCCAATTCCCCCCTCCATCTTTGACAAAAAAAAAAGTAATGTAAAAAATCTCCTTTTTTTTTGCTTTGGTGAGTAAGTTTAAATTGTTGGTGTGGAAACAATTTGTCTGACACCATGGCGCTCTTCATTCCTGCACGGTTCAAACGTCAATTGGTCCACGGTAGTGAAGAAGCAGATGGGAACAACTTGAAGGCGACTCGCGATATTGAAATTCAACCAGACCAAGTGGCCAATGTCGATGTCGGCCTGGCGTGTAAAATACCCAAAGACTATTTCGGTTTTGTTACGAGTCGTTCGGGGCTGACATTCAACCATCGAATATACGCCTATAATGGAATTATAGATTCAGGCTACAGGGGTGATACCTTTGTGCAGCTGGAAAATCGAGGAAATTCGACATTCAAAACTGAGAAAGGATCTCGCACAGTTAAACTACTCACAATGCCACATATGATAGTATAATTTGTACTGACAGATGAAATGATGACGAATCTTACAATACACAGTGAGGCCCTCGGGATTTGGATATTCTTCATCACCACCACCATCACCATAACTACACCAACACAAACCATCAAAGTGAATCCTGCAGCCCATCATGAAGAACCCATTTGGATGCAATTTTCCTTCCCCGGAGCAGCATCGCTTGTCACCGCAGAAATTGGAAGAGTATTTATTGAAATCAAAATCAAGATCAAAATCAAAATGAATAAAAGTGAATGTGATTTACAAAATAAAAAAAGAGATTTAATAAAACTCTAGTTACTTCCTTCCTTTTTCATTCTACCCATTCTCTCTCTCTCTCTCTCTCTCTCTCTCTCTCTCTCTCTCCATATATATATATATATATATACATATATATATACATATAAGGAATTTACCCTGCACACATATAAGAAAATATGGAATATTTAATTTATAATGATAAGAAAATAAAATTTCTTTTAGGCAAGATATCGAGAAAAGGATGCTGCAAAGATTTTGGAACTCTTGTGATGCCATACGGAGACATGATCCCGTATATGAACAGGCAAAGTACAGGCATCTCGTAGAATCAAATAGTTTACCATCATCGAACTATCATGAAAATTCGAGAACCATTTGCATCATGGAAATGGGCCTATATAACTTGATTATGAAATAACGATTGTCGACTGGAAAAGATTTGAACGATTGGGTAGTGTGCCAGATTCTACCAAACATTGACAAAACATGCAACAAAATGTTGGCAGAGGAATCAAGAAACAATCGCGAGCGATTGGAGGGTGAAATCAGATGATTGACAAAAAAACATCAGTTTGAAAAGGAAAAATGTTTGCAATTGGAGAAAAAAATGATGATATAATCATAAGCCTTTTGTAAAATTATTGAAAGAAAAGATAAATCAGTATTGATAACTTTTTTATTTACTTTCGTACTATTCAATTTTAAAGTTTCCATTCGCATATCATTGGTGCACAAGCAATAAAACTACTCGCAAAATACCTAGAATCTGGTATGAATTACATACACAGGTTGACGGGATTCGAAAAAATACCGACCATCGTGTTGAAGGAGAACGTGAGTGCACATGATGGCGAACATGGCGACGAGTTGTTTCTACAAAATAAATGCCGATTCGGCCATTACCTAGATGAGAGAAATGATTAATTATGACTACGGCACACAAATTTTAAACTTTAATCCCGACCCCAAACTTCCGTGCTTGAAATGTGTTTCGAAATGGTCTGGAAGTGACCCAGGAGTCATACTAGGAGCTAGATATGCATTCAGCATAGCATGCCCAGCAATAAACCTAAATACCGATAATTCTTTGTACAAGCAATTTAAAATATCTTGCTCTTTCGACACGATTAAGGACCCTGCAAAAAATTCATGCGAACGTGCAATTTTACTCGCGACTAATACCTACAGTCCATTGGCTTTAGAAAATATGTTGAAAGAAAAATTTAAAAATGAGCAAAAAATTTTGAAATTAATAATAAAAAGAACAAAAGAATTATATTTTGTTCGAGATTGCATCTTCAAAAGAGGCGCTGAATTGTTATTACTGTACCAGTCGCTCTGAAGAAACTCGGCATGATGGATACCCCTAGTAAAACTACTAAACAACAACAGCAGCAGCCCGAACCACAGCAGTGTCAACTCGAAAATAGCGCTAATACTTTTAATAATCTCATTGCGGAAGATCGCAAATCAGTCCAGTGGAAAAATTATTAATATTGTGACGATGACGAAGAAGCTGAAGACATTGAATCATTTATTCAATCACCAATCAACCAACAACCAGAGGGGAAACAAACTGTGAAATGTCAACGGGTCGAGAACAAAACATGTTTACTATGCATATTCGTGGATAATTCCGAAGTAAAGTTTTTCTAAATGTTGGGCGAAATTGATAGCAACTACTTCAAGTTTTATTGCAACAATCAAATAAAAGTGAATGCGAGTAATTATCACTCTGAAGATGATGAAATTACCATCTTTATCCGACTATTGGCGAAATATCTTCATTTAATGCACTCGGTTCAATCATTAACCTCGTCAATTTGAACAATGTCGACAAGATCAAGATAAACTCTCAAATTTCGTTTTTTGGAAACCAGCCGTTGAGAAAATATTCCTTTTTCATGATAGATCGTAATTTACTGAAAAAGATTGTTCGCAAAAATCATAGCGGGGGAAGTTTCAATTCGTGGTACTTTATCACAGACAAGGTGATCCAATACACTCTTTCCACTATGGAAGAAGAAAACATGGAACGTGCCGACCAGATGATTGGACTAAAACCAAGATCTCCCTTCCTGCTACTCTAGAACTAAAATGGAAAGTTTTTGAATCATAAAATGTTGGAAACTGCCGGTTTATAAACTCTATATAAATGCCAGAATGAAATCCCAACAGTATTTGCTATTGTTCATTATCTATACAGCAGTAATGTGCAGCATTTAAAGTTTGAGCTCACCACTTTGTGTATAAAACTAAAGGATATAGAACAAAAAATGTGAAAAAAATTATATTCTTTTTTGTAATTTATATGTAAATAAAATTATGTAGTAATATATAGACCTATCTGTGTTTATTTTTTTTAGTACACTATCTGCAAACGTGACTGTTAACCAAATGAAGACATTTTTCTCCTTCGAGCACATTTTTAAATGCACATTTTAAGAGTGCCATACACAAACCTAGAATTGTGCCCACAATATCCAAACACACACTTTGAACAATAGCTTGATTTTTTATGTGATCAAATGTGAGAGGTATTGCACTATTTGCCTCTAGAAATTTTTCTAAATTTTTTTCGATTCTTTCATTTTCGATAACGTATCAGGACCAAAACTGTCGATAAACCATGGGGAAGCATAATCTGCATCTGAATCTGCTTCTTTTATAGTTGGTGTAGTGGTTTTCCTGATAGCATCTTCATTTTACCCATAATTCCATTACCTCTAGTCTCGTTTCGAGTAACAATACTGGCAGCTCCTTCAGTTACAATATCTTCAGTTGTATCACCGACACTTGGGTTTCACACAAGAATTTGAAACATTTTCATCTTCAATAGAATTGTACGAGTTTTTATACGCGTCTCGCCCCAATAAATCATCATTATCGTCACTTTCCTCATTTCCCTCTATAAGTGTATTAAAAGGTGTTGGGTTTTTCTGATTGAAACTAGAAAAATTATAATGTTCTGTATTATTGGATTTCGATAGTAAAGTTGATGGAAAAGCACTGTTGGTTATCGTGCATGGAAATAAAATACAAGGTTTTTTTACAACATTTGATATATACACATATTTATAATTCAATTTCCATGGCGTAATGTTTGGCTTGGATTCCGCTGAAAATGAGTATGTTTAATATCGTGACCAAACCCTATGCATTTGTCTTCTGAAAATCTCGATTGGTTATACTTGTATCTGCCATGGATATAATTCCACTTTCATTGATGTTCACCAGAGGCCCCGAAATTTTGGAAGGTATGTGAAATAAATCAGTTTTTTTTTTTTTTTTTTTTTCATAAGACGCGTGTTTTCAACAATCTGATAAAGGTGACGATGCAAAATGTCTATGTTTATAATTATATGTTACGTGGCGCGATCTCAACCTCTTTACAGTCATCATCTATTCCAATTCATCGGCTTATATCTTGTTGGCCTCATTTTTTTTTTTTTGGCATCTCGGACATCTTTTGGAGTAATGCATAATTGCAGTCGTGGTGTACATAAATTATAACCAACACCGAACTCGAAGGACATATCAAGTCCAACTCGTAGGTCATGACATATTGCCGATGATGAAATTTGTCAAACATGTCGTTGCATATACACACTCGGTACTTGAAACACGTGTATGACGCAGTTACATTTATGTACATTGCATTGCATGTGAAAACCAAATTGTTCGTTGTCCAGTTAAACATGTTCAACTATGCTAGTAGTTTCAGAAACGATCATGTTTGAATGTTTAATGTTGAGCGATCCCTGTTGCCTGGGCTCCAAGTAATTGGTGGGTCAATACCGGACAGCAAGTAATACTGGTTGATCATCCGAAACCACTTTTCATCCATGTTGGCAAACTTGTCTCCGATTTCAACCAAATCTCGCAGGGTTTGTGGTGGATGCGTTAAGTATCGAACACATCCATCAATCGTAGCTTCGCACAATCAGATCGTCCCCTCGTTGGCCTGTTTCATCTGCAAACTCTGCAGTATTTTCTCTTTCAAGTTTTCGCCATCACATTGATTTTTGTACATGGTCGTCAACAGCATGATAAATTGTTCTGTCACAATCGGATCCAATCCCTTGGACATTAATACTTTAGCGAGATGGTGATTCATCAAGTCGAAAAATTCAATCTCTAATTCGTTTGTCGGGTAATGAACCAACCTTTCCTTTGCCAGTAAATATGCCACTTCGAAATTTACGTTACACTCGTATCCTTTTCGAAAATTGCGAACAAAGAAAAGATTGGTGGAATAAATCAGGATATCACCGATCGGAACTTGATTAATGATTAACTTTAATAAAATGTATGTTTCCAACTCACCCTCGTTCAACATACTGTTTATCTTCAAATTTAATCGTCTTTTCAGGCAGCAACTGTGAGGAACTCTGAACATTAATACTTTCACTCACAGAACACTGATTTGAGACTGAGAAAAAAATGAAATCCCTTACTATATTCTTATTTTGTAAAGGTTTCTTTATATTTTTTTAGACATGCATGTGTATATATATCTCCATGAATTTCCCCCAACTCATCAGAAAATCATCGTCAACCATGTCGGAAAGAGAAGATGTTCTCGAAAACTGTTTCACTTCATCGTATAACATGTGGCTGATTGCTTCAATATTGATGGTAATCAACAATGGATTTTTACATGAAGAGTACCTCAACAACATTTTCATCATCATAGCAGGACTAACAATCAATTTGGGTTCGATCATTCAAACCCTAACATTGATTGTTTGCGAAGACAGTTACTGTCTCCAATCTATTCTATTGGATTATGCATCGGTTGTTTGGAATTACTAATTTTACAAATCTATGCACATTTCATATTTGGAAATGAAACAATGTCTACAATCATCACTGCGGTCTTTAGTTTGACTTGCAGTAGCCTGATATGTATCACTTTGCCACTCTTTGCCCGACAAAAACAAGCTGTTTTTCTCTAAGGCACTTCGGGTGTGGGGAAGACTACAGGGCATACTCGATTGTTTGATTTTTTCCAGTTTCTGGCCTAATATTCCCCATACAAGAATAAGAATGAGAATAGCCTACTCCAATCGATGTATAGCATTGACTTGGAAAACGAACTAATGTGCTACCTTCAAATGCTGAAGAAAAGAAAAGTGTTTCTAGATTTCTTGCCATACTCACAGTTTGTTTATGGGTTGTTATTATATTACAATGACCAACACGCCGACCCGCATACGTTTAAACAAAATGTCTTGCCATTCTTACAATTTTGTGCCGAACGTTTACTTCAGATACACAAAATGTCCCTAAGTTAATTTTAAATTTTGGATTGCAAAGTCGAAATGAAATGATGTCTCGCTGCGGACATTCTATTTACAAAGGAATTGATTAAGAGAATAAACACATTTGAAGTCACCAATGGGTTCAACTCGGAAAATTGCATTACTAATAAAAATTTCTTGATTGCTTGGTTTGCTTCCTTGTTTGATGAAGTTTTGTTTGTGAAAAAGTATGTATCAAATGAATTGACCAAAATAAAAGCATAAATAAAAAAAATTGTCTTTTTTTATTATTTACGATATGAATATTTCACTTAGAGCAATGATTTTTTCACGACATATTGCACGTTTGGAATGTGTGAATAGACATTCGATACATGAAATCGAATGCTCACAAGGCAGTAAAACAACCTTCAATTCTCTTTGGTAACCAATATTGCATGAAAATGGATTTTGTTGTTCATCTTCATTATCGCCACTGCTGCTGCCGCTTGCAAATTTCTCCAAATCGTCGTTTGTGTATTTATTGCAGCTGCTGCCGCTCACACATTTCTCCAATTCGTTGTTTGCAGAATTCGCCATCTCCTCATTATCTTTTTTACCAACCCGTTGTATTCCTTCCATCTGGAAACATTCTCCTTTTGCCAAAAGGAAAAATTTACATTTGGGATATCAAAAACCATCTTCTATTCAAGGATTGTCTTCATCTTCCCATTGTGCAATTCTGTAACCAAAATGAAAACAACTCACTCGATCACCGAAACCCGTGTAAAAGAACCCCTTATTACTTAGACGTTTTGGGTCTTGAACTAGAAATGGATGGCATTGTTTTAACTTAAATGTTTTTATTCGTGATTCACACATATTGTATTCATGATAGGCATGTTGTTCTTTGTTGTTTTGCAAGAGTTGAGATATGGCATCAACGTCGACATCATCATCCGTGATGTCGATTTTACAAACATTTTCACCGTCCTTAAAATTTGGTCATAATGCGATATATGTTTTCCTTCATCAAGTTAACATACAGACATTTAATCATCGAGTAATTGTAAACATGTTTTATCCAAGGATCATCTTCCTTACAGTGATATTATTTGCAACTGCAATAAAAATATATAAATAAATAAAAATAACAATACCATTGTCGCCTGTGTAAAAGAAACCATTTTGGCTAAGTTGTTTTGGTCATTGTTTCATCGCCTTGGGCCATAACTCATATGGTGCCAACCGCGATTCAAACATATAATATTCGGGATACGTTGAACCTATATATTTCACAATACCCGCCTCTTCGAAAGACACCATTCACAATCCCATAAATGCAGATTGCAAGGCATTGGAGGGCCATTGCTCATGTACGTGAAAAGCATACTCAAAATGAACCATAATTATTTTCCTCCTCTCTCTATTCTGCCCAATTTTTTTTCGGTGAGTATCCTTATATAAATGAAAACAATTCACAAAGTATGCACAAACTATTGTATGAACGATTCAGTGAATCGTTGCCTGGGAAATAACGAATTCTTTGATTTATTTAAAATTTGTATTTCATTTAAATACAAACCATCATCTCTAAAAGTTAAACCATTCGATTCGAGGGCTGAGATAAAAGAATTATGACTGAGTCGGGGAACCATGTGCGCATTTATACCCATTTGGTAAATTTCCTTAATGATTTTGGCCATGATATCATTCAAGCAATGTTTCGAGGAATTTATTGCGTCTTTAAATTCGAGTGTACTGTCGACCAAACCCAATTTATCTAAAGTCCCAGGTAGTGATAAATGTTTCCTTTGGCGCCGCTCAAAATTGTACAAATTAAATTTGCATCCAATAAAATAGGTGATTTTAACGAATATAGAAACAGGAGTGATTCATTGCAAAAATAATTAATGATGCCATTGGCCATCTAATAAGTTTTCTGGTTCACCTCGCAAAAGAAATTGTATAATTTACTCGAGCCTTACTGGAAATAAACGAAGATACAAAATTTTTCCAAAATATCCGCCGTTGGTTCGACCAAGCCATAAATGTGGGGCATGTCGACAATCAGTTTATCAAATTCTTCGCGATTTGTCTCGTCATCGAACCATTTCAGGGTGTAAATGTTGCAAAATAATTCGTATAATTGGTGAAACTTGTGTCTCATGGGTAAGCCTCGCTTATGAATGTACAAAATATGAACTTCGGCAAATTTCAACCACAGTTTATTAAAGGGACTATAAATGCTGTAAATGGGAGACATGTTGATTACTGCTTCCTTGATGGTGACTGCATCTGAAACCATGTACAATAGTTCTGTATCTCCATCGATGTCGGCATTCTGATTCTTCAGGATCAACATTGAGACAAACAGTAAATCAGTCGTAGCAAATGCCACTCGATCAATATGGCGATCGAGGTTGGATCTATCACTGGCTATTGTTCGAGTAAAATGACAGTATCCTACCCCAGATTGATGAATTTTTCCTTTTGTCCATCCACAATGTTGGTCACGTAAAAGAGGATGATTCGAGAGACATTCAGGTCGATGCCTAGCGATGTCATCCACATTTGAGGAACAATGATCTTGTTTGGTTGTAGATTGGCTTATAAAATGATTTGACTGCACAAACACTTTATTTGCAGTGACAGTATATTCCAGAGCATCTGGCTCCTACTGCTTTGAAACATTGTCTTTATCGACCCATTACAAAATGGAATGTCAAAATACTTTTGAATCTCGACAAATCTTTGCTTAATGCAGCAATAAATTTTCTTGTCCAAGGCATAAATAGCTTGTTCGTCAACAATGTATTGAAAAGTGTATCTGGAATGTGCAGGACTTAGTTTATAGACCTTATACGATTCTAACAAGAGTGAAAATGTATATAAGTTCTTCCAGTTGGCATAAATTAGACTCTACTGCCACATATCTAACTGATCTATTAAATCGCAGTACCATTTACCAGGTGATACTGGAAATAATGCAATTAGGGAACCAAACAAATCCAGAATGGAATGTAAATTTTATTTAGAAATGTATTGGTGATTCCCTATTATCTTGAACAGGATGAACAATTCGGCCATTTCCAGAATGTTTTTAAACTGAGAAATTGATCCCTTTGAGTGCATTTTCAAGTTGGGAATAACAAAACAGCATAGATCTTTGGAATGGTTTTTTTAATGATTCCATGGCCCTGCTATTCGACCGGTGGTAAATGTATGGAAATTGTGTTTGTACGATTAAAAAAACCAATATTGTTTTGCACATCTACTAAAGCATGATTGTTCGAATTTTTCCTATACCACCAACTGTTGAGTATACACCACAATTGGCCAATTTTATTTTTTTGCTCATTTCATTGCAATGTCCAATACTCTGTACTTTATATTAGTATGTGTGGGTTTCACCTGAGAAACAAAGAATTATGTACTCAATTTCTGTGCTTTTAATTCCTTATTCATTTTATTGATGTGTAGTTCAACTGATAAAAAAGGCTTATATACATTATTTTGTTGGTGTTTATTTTTTTCCCTTTTTTCATCCATCAAGTGAGACTCCCTCGAGACTCGAAAAAAAAAACTCCAAACAAAAAAGTGCAGCAAGTAAAACAATTACACGAGGCAAAGTTGAAGGCAGTGAAGCAAAAATGTTGGCATAATCTAGAGGCAAACTTGAAAATTGCCTCAATTTTGCCTTAAAATTATAATGTAATTTTTCATTTTATTATGGCATAATCTTGAGGCAAAGTTGAGGCATTCTCAATATTGCCTCAAGAACCACATGAGGCAAAGCCAAAGTTGTCTCATGTTTCCTTTTTCATTCCATCTGATTAGAATAATTCATTCACATAGTTTTGTGAATCGATTCATAATGCGAATGGAGGGTGAAGAAAAGCATCCCGTATTGGTATCATTGCCATCTTTGTATCCCAGGGCACCGTCCATGAATGTAACATTCGAGGCGATAGTCAGTCCTTTTATAGGTGGCCTTGACGAAAATGCATCGAAATCAGCTGGATGTTTATCAATTGAGATGTGTTTCCATAAAGGCACATCTCCAGTTTAAGAATTGGTTCCAAAAAGTCGACTTAGTCGATAATTTTTTCACGAAATTTGTTTTTAAATGTGCAATAGTCACATAAAACATATTTGATGTTTATTGTGTTGCCACAGGTAAAGAAAGTCATGTGAAAATTCAAGTTGACAACCACCCAAAGTCATATATCGATTCTTTTCAACATCTGCAACACTAAAACATGCGTCGGTGAATGCGAAAACCACAGCGATCATTTTCATTGATATTGATTGAATACATGATAAGAAGCACAAAAAAATATTATGTTTCGAGACTTGATGGAATTTATACACAATTTTACTTTTGGACAATGCTGTGTCAAATGGACCAAGATGGAAGATTTTTGATATTTGCTTATTTTACCCTGCAACACAATGCTGGTGAATTATAATATAAAACTAGCAATTTTACTCCTGAAAGAAAATCTAATAAAACCAACATGACTCGAGTAGGGGAAATTGATGATAAATGCAAGGGACAAAGGTTTGAAAAAAAAAAACTATAAACTTTAAACCCACACCTCTGTTAAAGATTCTAAATACTAACATATGCAAAATTGATTACTTATTTGGTGATATAATACCCATGCAGTATTCGCCATTGCAAATCATCAACAGACTGCTCGAACTGGGCATAATAAGAATCTGACTTTGGGTATTTATAGTTTAGTTTTTTTAGTTTTGCAGTAACAAAAAATATATTTTTTTGATAATGCTTAGGTATTTTTATAAGTAGAGGAAACACCTGAGTTATCTACAATCAGCATTCTTCACAAAGTAACTTTTGCAAACAGTGTTATGAAACATGATTGAAGCAATATTGGCAATAGCAATAACATCGGTAACAATGATACATATAGAAACTATAGTAAGAGCTTTGTTATTGGTTGTTATGGCAATCATACCAACAACAATGATGCTGGCAAAAACAACAGCGATGGTTATGATGTGAATGTCGGTACTATCAACAATGATAACGACTTCTTTGAGGGGATGACAATGACATTTGGAACGTGTAACAAAATTATTTTGCCTTAAAAATATCACAACTGTATATGTACCTGAAATTTTAAATTATATTGAAGAAAAAGGCATCTTTTATTGTTTAGTTCCACAAAATATTGTCAGATTGTGTCATCGACATTCCCACCACTCATAATTTCACAATCACATTGCAGCATTTCTTTTCCCCTCCCTTTCCCTACATTAAGTTTGCCTTTATGGCAGAGAAATCTGGAATAAAGACATCAGTCATTGGCATGAACTGGACAGAGAAACATCAGCTTTCCTCCTCCCCCAGAGCAAAAGAAATAAGGCAAGTATGATAATAATAATTATGTATTATAAAATATTAATATTTTATAAGGTGTAATTATTATTATTTTTATACTTGCCTTATTCCTTTTCCTCTGGAGTGGGAAAAGATTGATGTTTCTCTGTCCAGCTCTTGTCCGCGACTAAAGTCTTTTTCCAGATTTCTGCACCATATAGGCAAACTGAAAGGAGGGGAAGGGAGTGGAATTGAAAACCCTCAATGTGATTGGTTGTTGATTCCCCCGCCACTTTATTCAATATCAAATCAGATCTGTTTGGATCTGAAAAAATGGTGCAATCACATCTGGTTTTGAGAAAAAAAACTCATCTGCTTAGTTCCAAAAACAAAACTTGCCAATGTGTGCTGCAATTAAATCTGTTTAGTTCAAAGAAAAAAATTTCTGTGTGTGTTTTGTAATCCCCTTTTCCCTTCACTCCTAATTTCAACAACCAATCTCATCACAGCATTTCATTTCCCCTCCCCCCCTTCCTCACAGTTTGCCTATATGGCAGAGAAATTTGGAAAAAAAGACATCAGTCGATGGCAAGAGCTGGATAGAGAAACATCAACTTTCCTCCACTCCAGAATAGAAGAGAAATAAGGTAAAAACAAATAGGCAAGACATTTTATAAATATACCTTATATATTTACATACCTTAAAAATATTAATATTTTATAAGGTATATTTACTAATATTATTATACTTGCCTTATTTCTTTTGCTCTGGGATGGAGGAAGGTTGATGTTTCTCTGTCCAGCTCTCACTGTCGACTGAGGTCTTTTTTCCAAATTTCTCTGCCATATAGGAAAAGTGAAAAGAGGGGAAGGGGGAATAAAATACTACAGCATGATTGATTGTTGATTCCCCCACCACTTTCCTTAACAACCAATCAGATTACACAATTTCATAACCCCATTTTCATTATAGAAAAGTCTGTTTGGTTCTGAGAACAATGCACTTACCTGTGTATGTCTGGTTATAATTTGTATTTTTTGTTCAGATTTTGCTCCCTTATAGGCAAACTGACACGTATGGAAGGGAAGGGAAACTAAAACAGTGGCATCTGATTTATGTGAATGTGTCGATGGCTGGGTGTGAATGCATTGATGGCTTAGCATGAATGCGTTGGTTCACCATTCAAATAGATTGTCACTGTATTTTTTTTCAATTTCAGCAACAAAGAGTGATTGAGTCATCTACACTATGTAAATATTTCTTTTAAATTTGTCCCTTATATTAGTAACAATTAAAAAATTGCAAATATTTCTCGAATTTTTTTTAACATTGCAATTTTCGACTAACTAATCAGCATAAAATATTTACCTCACTTTGTAGAAACTTGTATATAAGTGATAACCAGATGGTGTTGACATGAGTTGTGTTGTTTTGCCATCAGTCCCATATTGCAACGACAGCTGCATATTCCATTTGCCTGAGAGTAATGGAGCTCATGCCATCAAACTTTAATGCAAAAGCATTAGTCGATGATAATTATGGTGCACCATTGTCCATTGTTCAAGTATGTGTTCATTTCAGTTTGGATGTTAAAAGCAATGATCAAAACAAGTTTATCTGGAACACTGAACAATATCAAAGAGTGTTGATTAACAATAAAGTATCGGAATGGATGGGTTATTCTGAAGATTATAGAATATAAAAAATATATATATATAAAAATTACAAAAAAAAAAAAAAAAAGCCATGCATTTTATATGAAGAAATTCGTGACAAACATTTTCCACAGAAATTGTATTACGTGATGAATGCTACAGATTTCGAGTTTTTGTTAATGTTGATGAAGACAAGGCAAGCAATCGAATTGCGTAAAATAATGACTCTGGTGAAGCAAATTGCATCGAAATATTGTGATTATGAAGCATACTTTTATGAGAAAAAACACAAAGAAACATCAATGAATAAATTGGACAACTTGACGAATACCCTACAACAAGAATGATAATTGGCTCGACAAATTGATGCAAGAACATGAAGAAAATGCTGAATGTAAATGCAAGTTGGCTCAAGTTTGTGAAGAAAAGGCTGAACATGAATGCAAGTTGGTTCCAGCACATGAAGAAATGCTTTATGAGAATGTAAATTGGTGCAAGAATGTGAAGAAAAACTCATCAAAATGTTAGATTCTTATAACAAAATGTTGATCGAGGTTGTGGCTCCATTAGTATTACAATGCCAAAAAGTACCACATAAGCTCAACCACATTGGCATGTGCTGTTTCGACAATCATGATTGTGATGTGTGAGTTGTGTTAAGGTCAACATTGAAAATGACTACATTCAAGAATATAAAGTTGACAATCGTGCAAAAAATTTAGCGAATTGTGTGAAAACTAGTTGGTATTTCATTCATAGGCAGGCAGATAGTATCCAAACTGGTGAAGACAAAGTAAAGAACAAGTGGTCGTTTTGAGAAAACTAAAGGTGTATAACGATGTGGCAGCAGTATAAATATCACCAATGTTATAAAAGAAAAAATTGAGATTAAACATAAATCACAATTTAAATGACAAATTTGATGTTTGGGGCAATACTTGAATGTTATTGTTATTAAAATTATAAAAAAATAATGATTGTGCTGGTCTCGACGATGATACATTTATACATTTTGTTGATGTGTATATTCATCACATGTCGGCAAACCCCGCTTATAAACTAGCAATTAAAAATGAACAAATGTTGTATAATTGAATATTATTGGTTGTTTTGTGTTTTATATTTCAATAAAGGAAACAAATGCTAGTATTGTTTTTTGTATTCATATGTTGGTTCATCGATTTTGGGTTATGAAGTCAAGTGAAGATAATTCTTTTGCAACCTTTGACCCCACTTTGTGTAACTTTTGACGTCACATGGTCATACTTGTTTATAGGATTAATCCTATGTTGGTTCGTCGCCTTTGGATACGTTAGACTCATTCGACATCTTAGTGTGTCATGAAGTCACCCTCGTTTGTCGACTTAGGTAATGATGACACATTCGTTCGACATTTTAGTGCGTTATGAAGTCATCATCATTCGTCGACTTAGGTTATGATATCACACTCATTCATAGGATTAATCCTATATTTGTCGACTTAGGTTGTGATGTCACACTCATTCGACATCTTAGTGTATTGTGAAGTCACCCTTATTTGTCGACTTAGATTATGATGCCACATTCATTCAACATCTTAGTTCGTTGTGAAGTCATCCTATGTTCGTCGACTTAGGTTATGTCACACTTGTCCATAGGATTAACCTATATTCGTCAACTTAGGTTATTACGTCACACTCATTCATAGGATTAATCCTATGTTATTTAACATAGGTTAATATGTCACAGCACACAACACAACGATGAAATGGCAATGTCTGTTATATAATCACGTAACCAGTTACAAAGGCCTAAGTAAAGACAGTTATTTCTTGTTAGTGGGTTCTTCAACTTTTCGATAACTTGTATCACTTTTCGATAACTTGTATCGGGGCAGCCTAAGGGTAGTTCCCTTTGGGTGTGAACATATGCCCAAAGTAGACTTTCCAAAGTGGCTTTTGGAAAGCTAACAGTTAAGGCCATACAATTCGAGTCGCTCTGGTACTCTGTGTCTGCAGTGCTCATCTGATCTCTTCGATTATAAATTGCATTGTACAAATGGGCGAAGCAAAACTGACCTATGAATTGCAGGTTTTCACCCTCTGTAGTAGTAAATTCAGTGCATCTCTGGCTGTAGGGATGTACCGCAATCTACCAGTACGATTCCATGATGTCCTACTCCTTTATCGCCTGGACTTGCATCATAATTAGGTGCCACCTCAGGACGGGCACTCAGTAGGATAGGTTATACAATGGCATGTAGTTGGTGAGCTAAATCTCATATTGGATGCTACACATCTGGCACAGTGATTCTCCTTGGCTGAAGGCTCCAGAATGGTCGTCCAGGATTTGTCGAAGTTTTGCAGGTTATGATTCAGCTAGATGGTGATTTAAATCTTTGGGAGCAACCAGGAGCAGGCTCGCCATGTCCACGCTGTATTCTCGATTGATGGTCCCCTGGGGCTTGTTTCCGGTAGATGTGCCTCGCCGGCCGCAGTCAATCACACACTGCTGATGTCGTCATGGTTATCCCAGGATTACTTTTTCCGTAATGTCGGGCGAGACCACAAATTCGACTGGGTTTATATGACTGTACGCCCTGACTGCCAACATGGTTCGGCCATCAACCTTAAGGGTCTATTCATGCTGGGCCATATGTAGGTGGGTCTGAGGGTGAAGCGAGGCTCTCTGTGCAGGGGGTGAGCACATCACTTCTTATGAAGTTGCCCACAGTCATGGAATATAATAGGGCGAGTGTCCAGCCCATTTATTTCCACTTATAAGTGAAGTGTTAGAAGGGGGGGGGGGGAAGCTTCGGGTGGTTTGCTTTCCTCATTTCATTTTAGAGGACGGACTCATGGTTCCCGGTGATAGGGGTCTGCTTTGCACCGCAGCAGCGTTCCTCGCCTGGCTGAGTCCTTACACCTCCGGTAATCTCTGCAGGAGATCAGGCATTCTTGTTTATTCTCCAAACCTCCACCCCCCCCCCATGCTGGACAACTTAACAAGTGCTGGTTAATATGCCATTCCAGACAGAACCAACACTTGGTGAACAAAGGGGTAAGGGGAGGTGGTGGTGGGTTCTCTCTTCGCTCGGGCTGCTTAGCGATCATTGTACTTTCCTGGCACACAGTTTGTCTAGCAAGGACTGTGCATTGTAATTTCTCTGAGTTTTGAGTGGCCTTTCTACTAGCTCATCGAAGGTCTGAGGCTTCAGGATTTGTAATATGTTCTGTATTTTGGGAAGCAGCATACATGTAATGGGGCGCACACAGCTCTCATTGCCTTCTGTGAAAATTTGTTTGTACATTTGGACATTTCGATGGAAGAGTATCTCTGCCTCTTCATTGGTGGCCTGGGTTCGTATATAGAATTCGGTCATTAAGTGGGTTATGACTTCACCAGAAAACTTACTGGGTGATGAAATATCCATATTTACCCCACCATTCGTGAGCCTTTCCGTTTGTTTCTGGGTCCGACCAACACATTGTTTAGGTGGAACATCGTTATCGCAAGTTACTTTTCACAGTCTAGGGTGTACACCATCAGATCGTGAGGCTTTGCTGCTAACTCTGGAAGCTGAAGCCTGTCACTACCCCAGGTATTTATGGTGCTCTGGTGAGTGGCAAGGTTCTCTGGACGGTACCTTTCCACACACCAGCAAAACCTCACACCTATACACGAGGCCTGGTCTTGTGATTCGCTCATCTGGCCAGCCTATGCATACCAAATTATGTCTGTGCACAGACAATGCAGCGTACCTTTTTATATTCCTTGTCCGGCACAAGCAAGCCAGCTGAAATATGCAGTCTGATGGGTTTAGCAGTCGGTACATTGGAAATCTAGCCCATCGGTGTACCTGGACTCATCTGTCCAACCCAAACAGAGGTAATGGAAGTTATTTTGGCAGTGTGCATAGCCAATACTGTTTACCAATTTGCCAGAACAAGTGGCTATATGGCCTCTTTCAGGTTGGGTATGACCTCGGCCATGTTTGCATCTCCTTGGTCGACTAAGGTTGCGTCCATTCCGGACATCTTGGCTCGTTCGGTTTGAGCGACGCTGGGTGTTTTCAGGCTCTCCGAGGGTTGGTTAGTCATTGACTGACTCCTGGCTCGATTACCTGATCTCGGAGTCGTACTTTTCACTATGCATAACTAATGAAGTGCAGAGGCCCCACATTGGCTGTCATAAAAAACTCTTCGATGCACGACATCAGGTGACAGCTGACAAAGTCGGTCATACAAAGTTTGGGTGTATCTGTCACACACATGGGCAATTTAACTGGCTGACCTTTCTGACTGCTGACTGAGCTTCAGCCAGTATAAAAATCCAGGGCACTTGGGTTGTCGGCATGGCACAAAGTCAGCCATGCGCTTAGCTGCACTGTCCTGCATACTGGTTGGCACACTGCCACTGGAAGTAACATGGGGTAGTGCCTTGCTTTGATGCTGGTAATGTAGGGTGTCTGCCAAGGGTTGCTGATGAGACCTCTCTGGAACAAAATGTTGGTGATCTCCAATGTGATGATGGGGCGAGGTTGACTGGTGGTCTTGGTTGGTGGCTGAAATAAGGAGGCAGGGAGCTGGGAATTGAGGCCTCTCCAACTGGCGGGCAGCTTGAGCTTGTTCCTGGGGTTATGCTGCAAAGTGCAGGTGGGGATGGGTTACAGCTCCCATTGTATTTGGAAGCATTAGCAGCCTTCCCAGCTTGTCACTTCGCAAAACTCCTTTGGGTGTATGGCAAACAGTAAGGTATATAAGTCGGCACCACTAAAGGAGAACAAACAATGATGATCTCTAGTTAGGTGAACAACCAAGCCGTGGCCAATCCAAAAAGCATTGTACTTGATTACTCAAACCGGCTACAGTTCAGCATGGTTCATAGCAGAGGGTTTACCCAGAATGTCCGACGACATTGGGTATGGGTCCAAAGTTGGGCAGACCTCTAGAACAAGTCTATCACTCCCTCTGGTGACAGTTCAGCATGGTGGATGTAGTGAGTCGAATGGGCTGGTTGACTAGTCACTTTGTTGATTCAGTCTCTATTGGCTGTGGTTCTACTGTACTGCACAGTATGGGTGTGTTTGCAATGTATGTGCACCCAGTTAAGGGAGCCCACAGTCTTGCTCTAGTTTCGACATTTGGTTGTAAAAGATGCAGTTTCCTGCTTTCCATCCACGGAGGATAGAAACTGTCACCCTAGGATCAGTACTCTGAGGTTTGATAAAAAAAAATGTATTTATTCCATGAGGAATAAACACAATGGCCCATGCTATATCCTATATAAGAACTGAAACGAAATAACTGCATAAACCAGATGAAGGGGATCTGGGTCTAAACTGAACATCAGATGCAGCTAGGTAGCTATGATAACTGTCCCTAAGTATCTCAATGCCATTGTCCAGAAGGGACTTGGATTGTAACTACTGGAAGAGTAGTGAGTGTTGAAGGGGAGTAAGACTTCTTCGGGGGTTGCTGGTGAAGGCGTTGAATATCTTCTGGTAAATCTTGAAGACGAGTAGGCAGAGCTCCAGCACAAGAAGTGGTAGAGTGAGCTGCCAGGGATGAACCGACTTTCTACGGCAGTGCACGGACATGTTCTAGATATTCATCTATCCGAAGACTACACCAAAAGTTATGAGGTAGGGATAAAATTTAGAATTGCAGAAAAATATAAAAAAGAGCCAACACCAAAATTGAACATGTTAGCCTCCACCACATGCTGCGTCTACTAAGCAGGGCCAGCACGATACCATGTACCCTAAATACTTAAATGAGCCTTTTATGATTTTCAAGTAACCAAAAAAACCCTCGAGTAGGGGGGGAAAAAAGATGGGGGGGGGGGGGATGTTTTTGACAGGGTTTTACTGACTCAAAATGCAAACAGGATAAAGTGACCGCTTCAAGGGTCTGGCTCTTACCAAGAAACAGCTCAACGATGTTTTCCACTAAGATTAAACTAGCCTTTAATGAGCACCCAGTGCCTGCATGCTAAGTTAACAGACCCCCAGTGAGGGTAGAAAGCTGCACAGAGAGGAGGGTTTCCTTAACCACTATCAAAAAAGAACTATTATTTTTTAAAAAATAATAATAAATGCATGTTTATTCAAAAGAAATAATAATATCTAAAAAGAACTATCAAAATATTTTACAGGAAACGCATAAAAAATTATCATTCATTTAAAAAATTAGGTAAGTACTGAAATAGAAATGGTTTTGCATGGGCAAAATAGTAAATACTGGAAAAAGTTAGTTAGTTTGTTGTTACTCTACAGAATGAGAATTTATAATCATCACGGAGATTTCCTAAAATTAATTATTATACAAACCATATTTCTGGAAACACACTGGCGTACCAAGTGTTCGAATTAAGAGTGAAAAAAAGAGAATTTACTGAAGGGCTAACAGGATGCCCTACTCAATAATACTCCTGGTTAAACTCACCCAGATGTGAGTACATACAAAACAAACAAAAATGTATTTCAATTACTGCAAATTGATTAGGAGTAGACTGTCCACTTTAACAAAAGTATTCAGTAACTATAAATATTATTTTACAGTGATTTTACCTTAACAAAATTATTTTAGATCAGTGCATTGGAATATTCATTTCAAAACCAGTATAAGTTACTTATAAATATTAGCCCCCCAGATGAAAAAGTCGAAACTTAATTTTGTTTGTGTACTACAGATTTGGTTTGCTTAAATACATTTTTTTATGGATAGAAAGATTGGCTTGGTTACTGAAATAAGTTTTAGAGAACTTTAACAAAATTTAGCAAAGAAAGTAAAGGTTCAAAACGGCTCTGAAATGAATAAGTGAAAAAACACACACACTAAAGTTAACTTCTAGGGAGGAACCTATCAAAAATTATTACGATACATAACCTAGACCTCTGTTTAGTTCTAATCAGTAGTACCAACCCAACTCCGCCACTTACAAACACCAAAAAACACACGGAGCCATTTAAACACCAGGTAATAAAATAACCAATATCTAAAGTTTCCACTAAGAGGTCTGAAAAACAACTGCAATAGCTAAGCTTCCATCCCATGAAAAAAAAAAAAATTATTTACAGTACAGTAAACCTAACATCCTTAACTCCTCTGCCGTAGCTGAGGCATTGGACATACCATATTTACCGCATTGTAAGCCGAACCCTAACTTTTAGACTCTCAGGTGAAAAAATAACATAATGCTGAATGCAAGCAGACTTTTGAATGTATCCTGCACTATCAGCTGAGACCACATGGCGAGGTCATTGTGTCAAATTTTTAACGTCTGTAAATGGTTCATGGTAGGAAAGGAGGTGGTAGAAGGAGAAGGAAAGGAGAGGAAGTGGTGAAAAGATGACAGCTAAGTGTCACTTCACGTGAATGTAGGGAACTGAGAGGACACAAAAATGTCTTTGAATGTTACGGATCGATAAGTCAATCGGGGGGGGGGAGATTAGGAGCAGGAGGACAAGAATGCTTTGTTCAGCGCTCACTGTTTTGGGAAGGCGGGAGGGAGAAGAGAGAGCGTGAGAGAGATAGGTAAAGGGGGGAGCTTGGAGGTGTGAGAGTGGCTAGCAGAGCGATGTGGGTGGGAGCACAGAGTAGTTTGGGAGGAGCTAGGAGGAGGCAGGATTGGTGGACTACGGGAAGAGCGAGGAGGAAGTAAAAGGGATAGACCAGCAGCAGGGAAATAAGGAAGTGTGTGCATTGAGGGAGAGCACAGCAGGAAGCTGATGCGTAATGGGAGGGAATAAAGGAACGCAGTTGATGTTTTTTGCACCAGAAATCACACCTCAAAGTACTTAACCATTACACTTAATTATGTCACTTAGAAATTTAATTATTTATATTGCTACCTTACACCAAATGCTGTACACTGCTGTGGTTGTTGGTTTTTTTTAAACTGAAATATCGATTTGCCAGAATTATAAACTCTGCATCATCACTGGAAAATTCCTTATTACTTTCATCCCATAAAGCATCATCATCTGTACCGTCCAGTGCATTTGAAATAGAGCACTTTTTAAAGGCTCGAACAATCACGTCACTGCTAATACTTCACTACGCGACAAGCTCGCACGTTTCATGCTTCCAGTATGGGTCAACATCTTGTCTTCTTTGCAAAGCCAATCTGTGTAAAGCTTTTTAAGCATGTCCTTGAATGGTTTATTTATGCAGACATCAAGTGGCTGGAAAACAGACGTCATTCCCCGGGGAATAACTGCCAGGTTGGTCTTCCCTTCTTCTGCTCAGTGTTCCGCGTAGGCATCCAGTACGAGCAGACTAGGTAGCTTTAACAATGCTCCAGGATGGCGTTTCCACACAATCCGAATCCATTCCTCCACGTTCTCGGAAGTCCTCCATCCATTTTCATTTGCTCGAATGACCATGTTCTTTGGAAATAGTTCATTCTTTGGTAATGTCTTGCATTTAAAAATAACATATGGTGGCAATTTATGCCCATCTGCTGTGCATGTCAGCATCACAGTATTGCTGTTTTTCACAGTCCATAGACAAAATCTTTACTTATTTACTTCCTGTCTTTGCTACAGTGTAGTTCGCAGCCATGTCGAAATATACAGGAGTCTGTTCAGCATTTCCAATCTGACCAAAACAGTAATTCTTTTCTCGTCGCAGCTTAATGATGTAATGCTGGAATTTCATCAGCTTTTCTTGTAGTCCAATGGCAACTTCTGTGCAACTGATGTACGTCAGTGAAGAGGATATCCCAGCGTTTCATGCACAATTGCACCCAGTGGCGGCCGCCTCCAAAATGTGATTTTCATAGCCCCTGCGATTTTGTGTGCTTTTGTTTGAATGATTTCTGCATTCATTGGCAAACATTTTTCCCACTGGGTGTTAACAGTTCCTACAAATACTCCCTAGCATAATAAAATCATTAAAAAATGCTGTACTGAAGAAAAAAATGCAAAATATACTATTTACGATTATTAAATACCACAATCACTTGATACTTTACACTTAGTGTGGTTTAGCATAACTTATTTAATGTGCTTGGCGACATACAGTTGTGGCAACGCTGCACATTCTCCACCATGCCTCCTCATTTTGAACTTTGTTTGTGAAAGCAGTGCGATGCACTGAATGAGGATGCATAATAAATTACACTGGAAGGATGTGTCTAGAGTTTAGACGTCCAGTAGCAGCATATGATAAAAGTTGCATTTTTTTAAGTTGTCATATTAGTGGTTAACTTATTGTTTTAGATTTTCAAGTAAAAAAATATTTGCTTGGAAAATCTTATTTGAAATTCGTGGATGATAGAAACCATTTTAAACGACGGTGGTTAGCTGAGATTTCTATGATGTCAAATAAAACTGCATATGGCTAAAGGGACTGGTAGTTTGTAGATACGGCACTGTGCCATAAAGGTCTAGTCAGGTATACTCCACGACTGCCGCTGGCCACAATGACCTTGCTAGAGGTCACGCCCAGTCAGGCTATAGGGGGTGCGCATGACACAAAAACCGCACATTTTTATGTATTCGGGCCAATTTATTATTTTAGTATTAGGCCTGTATCGGTACTGGTAAATACACACTGACCATTTTATCAGCTTGTTTTAAATATATTTGGTCGGAACTGTATGTAATTTTGCCTGTCCCGATTCTAAGCCGAGGGATGATTTCGGAAGACTCAAAATGATAAAAAAAAAGGTCCGCTTACAATGCGGTAAATACATAATTACCTATGAGATGTCCGCCAGACTCTTGACACCCTCTACACACTACCCATCGGTCTTCTATCAACTAAGACCCTTATTTACTAAAAGACTAACTATTAAAAGCTACGGCTGGGGCCATTTTTTCTGTGAATCAGGGAAGAACATCCCAAACAAAAACAAAGATTTTCAAAGAATACTTAGCATCATCATGTTGTCGCAGCCTCTTCCAGGGCCACACACCTGCGCTGAGATCGCTCTCAAAAGCTGTCTGCTCACGACTCCTTGACTTCGTTACTTAGTCTAAAACACTAGCTCCCTTGCCTGTCACAGCCAAGGCCGACGTCACGACTGGCCGATCAGAGCCAGCCACCGTCGTGATCAATACCTTGACAGCTCGAAGACAAACGCCCCTTTCCCCTTACAAGCCAAGCGGCAAAGTGCAGTGTTCATTAAAACATCCCATCTTTACCGAGGAAAGTGTCTGTGTAGCTCACAGCTGCAGCCCTGTGTTTCGAACAAGCAGATGATAAGAATTCTTCCAAACTGCTGACGGGGGAACAATAACGAGCACCTAGGCCAAGAAAAATACGCCTAGCTGCCGTTGCTTCAGAAGAAGTTTGTTGATCCATGTGGTGTTGAAATTCTTTCAAATTGAAAATAACGAGTGACCTCAGTTCCTTAAGAAACTTGGCAGCCAAAAATGAAAAGCCTTTATTCATACAAAAACTAGCAATAAAATGGTAATAAAAGAAACATATTCCTAATTCAATTTCACCAAAACTTAAATGACCTAACAATAAAATTAAAAAAATGAAACAAATAAAAGAATGAATTCTAAAAGACACTATCGGTTAACTTCCCAACTAAAACCTCAACACAAACTGACTTTCGAAACTGACTTCCTAAAACATAATTTAGAAATAAAAATCATTAAATTATTTATTACCACATTACTTATATAAAAAGAGAGAAAGAAAAAACATGTTTCTTAACAAACAAAACAAACGAGTAATAAGGAGCCTAATTCCCTACCCTAACCTCCAATGAAGGGAACTCCACATGAAAATACTAAAAGAAAATTCAATTAAGGGTAGACCTATCGCATATTAACAAAAACAAAGGGATGGGAAACTTCCTGCTGTCATAAAATGTAGGGCATATTAGCAAAAAAAGAGGAAGAGCAAACAAAAATACCACTACAGATATCACGTTTAACAAAAAATGCTGAATAAAAAAAAGTGTAACATTTGCCCCCTCGTACTGATTTGTGGACCCCCACAAATACAATTATTTTTTTATATTAAGAGATGTCAGTACAATTACACTGGCATTTATAATTAAAGATTTTTTTTAACAATGGTAGTACTATATATATATTTTGCAGCGACACCACACAGGCTCTGAGAGACTCCAGGACAGCAAACGCCATTGCCAGCTTCCACATGATGAGCCGCTCACCTTTGGTACATCACTCTTACAGAAAACACAGGGAACAAGTATAAGGGACTACATAACCTCAACAACACAATAACAAATAGTCCCATTTAGGTTGGTACGCCTTTGGCCTCATAAATGATTTTCGTCCCTATCTTTAAGAGATAGTCTTGGGGAGGAACAAGGTGCAAATAAAACAAACATCTTAACCCTTAAAATGATTTGAAACTACCACCCACAACTTTCAAAATCTGGGTTACCTAAACAATTCAGGCTGCACACGTATACACTCGTAGCACGTCTTCAGAGTTGGCCAATCTTTAAAGCTAGCATCAGGAAAGGTTGATGTTATGGAAGTCTGTACACACATACTCAATGTAGGTCAGAGTAATGGTACAACCATCTTCTTCGACTGGAACGTGGGACAGCTCGGATGGTTCGGCAGTCCAGGTCAGGCAGGGACTCCCCATTGGGCTAGGACAGGAACCATAGCCACACATATGCTTCCATGAGGACATCAGCTGCGCAAGGGTCCTGGTCATCATCAGGTCGAGCGAGCATGAAGAGGGGACATTTGGTCTCGAAGGTTCAGAGAGCCACCAGTGCCATTGCACTCCCAGAAATGTCCACATCGCACCTGAACCATACTCCAGCTCAACTCCATACTCCATCATGGAGTTGACAGTCCAATTGGCATGGAGCTGCAGAGTACTATTTTCCCCATGATGTTGAATACAAAAATTAGCGCCCATCGCCCCCAACAACCTCATAACTAGCTGCAGGAAAGTCCTAATGTAGCACCACCACTGTTTAATCCAAAAACTGTTCATAGAGGAATGTCTATGTTGCACTACACCCATTGTCTTTCTTGTTTCAAACACTTTGTCGTTACTTGTACGAGTTGACCCCAACGCATCACGTAACTTCAGGGATAAAGTGAAGATATACAGCTTGATCTTGCCCACTCATTTAATCATGTTAATAGATCAACCCCAAAAAAAATTGCAAGAAGAAAAACAAGTCTTCAATCTAATAAAATGACTCCACATACCTACACATATTTCATCTGGTAACAACATACTTAGTTCTCCCCTAAACTAAAGCAAAATACAACCTAACCAAGAGGCTTTAACATTGACTTTCAGCACCTCAACTGTGCTGTAGGCATCACAAAGAAAAAATAACTACCAGATTTGACTGGCTTTAGCACAACAACAATAAAACAAGGGATCATACACCCTTTTTGTGTAGTTACTTAAGACTAAATAAACAACAGCTATAACTTTCTTCTAGCATACTATTCCAGCAGTAGCATCCTTGATAGATGCTTTCACTCTGCCACTATCTCTGATATGGGAAATAACAGATTCCACTGAAGGATCACTCTGTTCCTCTTGGGGGTTACCTTCCTGTAAATCAGGGCATACACCTCCCTTCTTCAATCTCCACAGGACACAAAGATTACTGTCAACAGAATAATGACTACAGTAGAACCAATCTCTAGGCCTAAAATAGCATCACGACTAACAGCTCTAACTCTAGGAACTACCCCTAATACGATTAAATAGGGATTCCTTACAATAATTATCAATAATACCATTCTAACTAGGCCTAAAGGCACACTTTGCAAAACACTTAACCAAAAATTTTCAAAACCCAATGGAGCATCTAGAACAATATGTGACAGTCTATAGATGCTGGTACCTATAGAAATGTTTAAATGGGGCATGGAAGAAGGCCAATCTTCTGCCAATCATTAAAAGAGGGGAAAACAGTATGAGTAGACGTTGCCTGTGCAGGGAAGTGTAATTTCTTAAATTTTGTCTAAGCAGAAGGAATTACATTAATTATGTTACACTGTTCGAGTATTGTTGTCACAAGGATATGTTTCGTGTATCGTAATTTCATTATTTAAATACAACCTGTAATCACATGAGACAGCAATATCAATAGCTCCACGATTATTACTGTAGTTTAATATGCAGTCTCATTTTTGCTCACCGTACAGTTCAACTCCAACTTACCCTCAGCTTTGGTAAAAAAAGTATCTTTCAGGCCCTACTTGAGTGACAATTAAATGTGTACCAGATTGGCAATTAAATTCACATACTTCACCTAATTTTTCGCAGCTGCCCATAAAAAACTGCTTTTGGACATAAGGCCCCTGTTACAGCATCACCAGAGTATCTAGGAATAAAACATAAATGGTCTTGGAATGGTCTGCAATCTTGTAGGGTTCTACCTCTAATAGTATTGACTTCCTCACCATTTACTGCCAAAAATGTTCTTTCATGATCTAACACACATACAGGCTTTTTCCATTTAAAAGGCACAGCCACAAAATCATATAATTTCCAATGCATGTCGTTCTTGACTAAAGGTATTTTTATTTTTAAATGATAGTAATATTGAACCCTATTTGTCGGAATCACCAGGCGATAAGTACCCATCCGTAACAACAAATTGCGAGAAAACCTCCAATTTCTTCTTCAAGTTCAAAGGGGAAACCAGAACAGCTGGTAATTTATGGGATCTACATTGGTATAAAATTTTAACTCTGAATACAGTGTGTGATTGTTTAGCCAGAAGTGCTGCCAGCAAAAAAAATGGGTATGATGAACTTTTTGCAAGTTCATTTATCATTTCTGCTTGACTACTCTCTAGGGCTTCTCTAAAATAACTTAAATAGTTAGTTATATTGTTAAACTTGGATTGAACATTTCCAAAGAGTTCTGAAATAGCAGTATTTACGACTAACACTTGATCGGAAAGGTTAGCTAATTCGACATGATTTTGAAAAACCTGCTTATTCATCATTTCCATGTGTGCTGCAAGTTCAGTTTGATTTTTAAACAAACTGTTGATTTTGTTTTCAGTGGCGATATCATAGCACCAGCTTGCAACCGCACCTAGAAAAGTCAATCTCCACTTCTGTCTCAAAAACACGCGGAGCCATTTAAACACCAGGTAATAAAATAACCAATAACTAAAGTTTCCACTAAGAGGTCTCAAAAACAACTGCAATATCTAAGGTTCCATCCCTAGTTGTTTTTTACTATGAAAGACTAGTTTATGAGCTATTATTTTTCCTAATATTTTTGTATAAGGATACAGTATTTCATTTGGTTTAAAACTAACCATAACTAAATCATCTCACTTCTTATGTAGTAGTATAATTTTTTACTATTTTAATCTATCGGGAATACACCCTGGCATAAACATTCTTAGAAAATGTTACTAACGTTTTTTTTTTTAAATGTATTTTGAACAATTTTTTTATCAATGTTGTTGGAACTCCATTAGGCCTGTACAATTTTCATCTTTTAGTTTTCCTTTATTGTTTCTGTAATATCTGCCTGTGTTACTGGAATGCAAAATAAATATTTATGCTTTATCCCTACATATCTGTTAGATTCTGTATTTAATGACCTGTTAGGCAATGTTACTCAAAGTACTTTTTATTAAACTAAATACTGAAAGTAAGATTTAAAAATTTATTAAAAAATGGTACAATAGCAGTGACACATCAGCAAAATCGTCATTGAGATACTTTAAAACGGCACAATTGCACGAGTTCAATGTTAAAATGTAAGGTTCCAATTAAAGATTTTAATCGAGTGAGCTTTCGGACTTGTTAGCATGCAAATTCTGTTCCCAGGAAGGCTGCCATCTGAATAATAAATGAGCAGCGTGTCTCCGAGGCAGCGGTGCTATTACGGCAGTCTTGGACTAGGCATGGCAGGGGACAGCTATGCCGCATCCTGCAGCTGGACATTAACTGATATTTGGTCATTCTATGTTTTCTATATTGCGTGCGTGCGTGTGTGTGTGTGAGAGAGTGAGACAGACAGCAGTTGTAAAGTGATATTCTGGCTAGGTCGATCGCATTCTGGAAGGCGGGTTGTGGGGGTTCAGTGTCCTTAAATGCCAAGGCATTGCATACAAATAGGTACACAATTTAGTTTAAATCAGTTGAATGGCTCCCATGAAATGACAAAACCCCCTACATATTAATATGACCACAAATTTGAAAGTAATACTTGACATTGTTGAAAACTATAAAATTTGGATGTCCTTTCTAAGTACTGTGTGTACTGAGTCTGGAGAAAGAAGTTTTACTTGTTCAAACGTTTTTAGGGGAAGTGGGGGGAAATGAAAATACACACATGCACACAGAGTCGGGAAAGTTATCATGTAAGCTGTCCTCTCCTTCCGAAAGTAAGCTAAAAAAGTGTTGACACTGCAAATAAGAAACAAAAATTCAAGGAGCAAGGACGAGCATCTGTGGAAAGAAATAAAATCAAGATCTTCGGAGAGGCCTACACTAGTTCAAAGACTGTAGTTGGTCTTGCAAAATAACCAACCATCCAGGGGTAGAGGAAACATTTTAATGAAATTTCAGTGTAAGACTTCAAATTTAGCTTACAGACTAGTACTTTTAATGACTTGTATAAAGTGAACTTAGAACAGCAACAAACATACTTACTTTTCTAGGTTTTAAGTAAAAACAAGTTGAAAGAAGACAGCAAGGGAAATATGTAACCCAAGTGAGATTATGAGATAAGAAATAATTATATACGAACAGTGCCAAAAGGGGAAGGTGATATAGTTAAAGTTTGTAATAATAAATGCTGCCAAAATTTTGGTTTAAATCATAGACGTGTACAAGGACTAAATATTCTGCAGAAAATAGGATAACATACATACACTGAAAAAAGGAAAAACAAAATTTGCCCATATTTGCACGCTGATGAGAATAATGTGATTGACCATATCAATTTCATTTCCTGAATGTTGATCACTACCAAGGAACCTAGAGGAAGAGGTAGACCTTGACGTGTGCTCGCATCTCTCGCCTCATAGACAGTTTGCCTGGCCATGCACAAGAACAGTGCAGCAAGCACCTGCGCTCTATGAGTGTGTGTAAAGTGCACCAGTGTGTCAGAGCAGTGCAAAGTTTGCAATCATATGCTCCTAGCGCAGAGTAGTAAACATGATGAAATAGGGTTGAACCAAAGTACTCTACCTCAATTGCCTTTGGACCCTAATAAAAGGGGACACTAAAGACGTACAGAGAAAAAACCCACGAGTTATATCATGCAGAGTGCTTATTTGTAATGTTATTGTTTCCCCATCTAACGTGTTTCATGGTCACATCATTCATTTCTTGTGGAAGTGATTTCAGCACAAGGTAGAGAGTTTCCAGAGTATGCAATGTGTTTGTATCAAGCATGCAAGAAACTAAATCTGGCGTGGTACGCTTAACCCCAGCAGGCAAGTTCTGGCGCTACAGCGGAACAGTTCAGTAGTCTCCAAGATGCGCAAGGGTTAGGCTGCGTTTAGTCTGCACTCCGACGGCAGCAACTTTTCACGCCTATCACTTAACGTACAATACAAAGTATGTAATTTCTACAGGAATCTTTTGATTCTCTAGCCGCCAGAGATGCCTGCCCTCCTTCCCTGTGGTTAGCATTGCACAGAGGAGCTTAATTAACTTCATGTAATACATTTTCAGACTTTGCAACATTTCTCAGTGTTGCCATGTCAGCAGGCTTATGCCGGCGAAATGTCATGCAAAGTGTCTCCCATCAGAGGATTGTGTAATTCATAAACACAAAATATACATGTGTAGAGATTTCAGTGTACGCCTAACGGCACGTCAGGGCATGTGCCCTTATAACCCCGTTCAAATGTTATAGTTTTCTTAGAGTTATTCGCTTGTGTGATCAATGTGGTATTGTGTGTTCATATAACTAATCCGGCAAGGCGTGGGACCAGCCACAATAGGTCTTTAATTAAATAAAACACTTTGGCATTTATGTACCAATGTCCGGATGAAATGGCCTGCAACCCAGGGATCAACAGTCTGCTCTAACAGAACTTCTGGCATCGCAGTGACAATGCCTGGTGCCTACCAGGTAAAACATCACATCATCCTTCACCTCAACCAACTCCGCCCCTGAAATCACCTTCCACCATCCAACACCCCACCACACGGCATCACCCTGTAACTCGCCCTGCAGAAGAATGACTTTGGCAACTGTGGATGTACTGACCGGCTCCCAAATTCATGCAGTTAGACAAATAAAAACATGCGAGGGAATATTTTTGTAGCATATTTGTCAAGGCTTTATGAAAGTTTCAACATATTCTTGGTTCATGTAAAGAACAAAAGTTGTGACGTTAATTTCTGAAATATTTGTGCCGAACGTGTATAAGTAATATTTACAAGCTCTCACCAGGAAAATGCATAGCGAATATTACAATTTTAATGTATACCAGGAACAACTGAATCACAGTAGAACAGATTTCGCTAGCTGTGGTTGCCAAAGAAAATGAAAAGTGTAAAACCACTGGGTGCTCAATTTGTTGCTACCGAAAGGAATGCCCAAAGATATCTTTTGGAAAAAAGAATGGTTACTTAATGAATAGAACTGAGCGGAGAAGAAAAAGATACATCTGTAAATATAACTCTCAAAACAATGCATAAACAACCCATAAATTTAATGTGTGGTACATATGTTAGTGATCACCATAAATAAGTAAATTTCAGTTATAATAAGAAGTGACTTATGTCACCATTAATGTTATAGCAAAATGTTGCAGAAATGACTGAAAATATTTAAATAACTAAGCAGGCAATTTTAGATAAATTGAATTGCTCATGTGTTTACTTCAGTTTATTGGTCTAGTGGTAAATAAGTTTTAAAGCACAAAAACATTTTTATTGGAACTTATCAGAAAGGGTTTTACTTTAATCTGCTGCACAAACATAAAAATCCTGACAAAAAACAGGTGGTAAACTTACAAGTTGTTGCTAGGCCTTGCATTTTGCATATTTACAAAAACACAGTTCTCAAACTGTCACATACTGACAGAATAAACATTCTTATGCACACTTACCTCTTGAAACCATCGTAATTGAGTAACATTATTCAAGAAACCCTGTGTATAGAGAAAGTATATTCAACTACTACATTTTGACTCGCGTAGTAAAAAGTTTGTGATCCTTAAATTTCATAGTAACATCCATTTAATGTCAATGTAGTTATTGTTTACTTACAAATTGCATGTAGCATAGAAAAACAATCTTCGTGGTGTAGCTTGTACCGGCAGCAAAAGCTCCATTTCCCTGTCCATTGAGTTGGAATGTCATTCCTTTCCATTACAAACTTCCACCCCATTAGATTCATTATTACAAAAACACACACTTTTCTACAATTTTGCTATGGAACTTTAAACCACATAACCTAATTTTGTAGGAATAGCTGGGGTACACTTTTTGTCAAATAAACAAACTATCTTAAATTCTAACAATTTTCTCAGGGGAAAGTCTTTGTTCAAGCCACCAAAATGTGTAACTCCTTTGGGGACATTTTTTGTACGTAACACTGATATTGCCTACAATGTAGATGCAATGGTTATATCTCCCATTCCTTGCATCCCTGTAGCCCTGTATGATCAGAGATATCACATTCTCTTGTCAAACAGTTTGTTGAAAAACAGCAAGAATCGTTCAAAATCTGTCTGCTTACTTGGACAAAACGCTAGCCACTGGGTGGAGTGAGGCAGCTGTGCTACAAATTATCTTGTGCCAACTAAGCATGAGTAAGACTGTATTATAGTCTCTGCTTCCAAAGCAAGATGGGCATATTTAGATACATGCAGAAAATATAGTTTCCTTTCAGGTGAAGAAAGAATAACATTCCCTATTCCAAAAAAAAATTGCCATAACATTTTAATTGCTTTTTCAATTGTTTTTCAGGTTCACTTTTTGTTAAATTCCCCAGTTTCATTTGTCACTGAGTGTAATTGTCCAAATTTTTCCTTTCTAGCCAAGGTTTAGAAGTGAGGGCTATATCAGTTTAAATGTGAGGCTGTAATACAAGTGTTATAGGCTGTTCACTGTAAAGTGAGCCCTTTTGAGGACCTAGTTACATTTTCCTTTCAGCCATTTTATATCCTTTAACAACCTTTGTAAATAAGTATTGGCATTTAAGTAATAAACAGTGTGTATATTCCACCGCACTTTGAAGTTAACATCTAAAGCTACAATAAAAAATATTTATTGAATACTAATCAAAATGAGAGGTCTTTCAAAAGTGCTCACATTACTGTGAATAGCCTATATCTGAACTACGCGGCTCTTTCCAACTCTCAGGCTTCAGAGCAGGTGACGCAACTTTTGAGATTAAGTTTTTTTCATGATTCCTATGCCATCAGCAGTTTTGTAGTTCAACGCAACGCTGCGATGTAATGTTCAACCAACAGGAGGTTGCGGGGGCCGGCCAAATGTGTATTTTTAGCTTTTGTATTCTGAAATGGGGGAACCAGCACGTGGCAGGCCACGAGCAGCGAGCCCGAGCTCGTTCTTACAGTATCAACCACAGAGTGAACATGTCGTCCATCTATTAGTACAATGTAATCCTTTGAGGTTAGATGTGTGTTAATTAGTAAGTCAACCACCAAGACATGTAGTGAGTGAACATGTAGTGATTTTTTAATAGTATCAACCAAGGTAGAAGTAACTACCTCAAGCGGGAGGCCGATAGGCGCCACGGAGGAAGGTTACTTTGTCCTCCCTCTTGTCTTTTTTAATTTTCCTCGAGAGTCAAGATGTAAAGTAAACTTTCTGTGAATACTACTGTGATTTTGTACCTGTGAATGTTTGTTAAAGAGGAAGATGTATCTATTTATGTCATACTGAACCACGTGTAAATGTTTTTAACCTTCAATAATAAATAGAGTATAATCCGACATGGGCATTTTCTGTTCTTATTTCTAACAAACCAAGTGTACCAACTGTGTGCTCCACCTACCGAACCAAAAGTAAGTGGATGAAGAGCGTAACCTGTAACATTTTTGTCGCGTAGCGAGTTGATGTTGTGTTGCAAAATGGCTGAAGCGCGGGGCCAGAGTCTGCGACAACAAATGCACATGTATTTGTAACTGAGGAGACAGGTCCTATGTTAAAAAGTTTATGCCAGTTGTCATACCTTAATAATGTAAAACAGAAACTGGCAAGAAATCAGTCTTAAGATTATCACCTACTTATTCAGCAAACAATGCATACTGCTAAAATTAGCTAAATTTTAATGAAATCTTTCACAATTTTTTAAGCACACCTGAAAAACATTTTTCTTGACTGATTGTGGCAACTGTCACACTCCAAACAAGGGACCAGCGCACAGCAGTGATAGGCTAGAGGCACCAACTAATATGAGCACTGCAGATCAGCTGGCCTCGAGGACGGTAGAAGTTCTGTGAAGGGTGTAGGATACTATGGCAAGGCAAGGATGATCTTTATGCAGAAATCATGGCACATAGTCCTCTGTATATGTAATTGATAATAGCACATGGGATGTTATTAATATTACATGTTTGTAATCTATTTCAAAACATAATAATGATTTACAATAGTCGTATACTCAATGTCACTCTTTGTTATATGTAGTCTTTATCACATTATAAGCTTCGTTTACTTCTTCCAGTGGTGCACTTGGTTACACAAACTTCACGTTTAGTTTCACAATAAACCAACAGCTCATGTTTTCTTATTGCAACACCAAAACACTAGAAACATGTGCATTCCTTGTAATTCACTCAACCAAACAGCAAATTCTCTCCACATGTTTCTGTGGCTGCTTTCATGCAGGTATGTTTATCAAGCTGCCACATAAGACATTTCTAAGGACAGAGTTTCCTCACTCTACTACCTTCCAAGCAACGTGCAATGATATGCTTCAGATCAAAACAGTCCCAGATTATTTCCAAAATGTATTTTAAGAGCATCACACTTTGGAGAGTTTTCCTTAAGCAAACGGTGAAAGTGACATTCAATCTCAAGCAAACTTATTTACCCTCGGTTATACTACTATTTACTTATTTTCAATTTGGAACATGATCTTCCTCAGAAAAGACATCTGTGCTGAAGAACCTGAATATTAACTGTAGAATTATTTAAAACAATAATTTTGACATTTCAAAACCACCATTTCTAAGGTATTCTGTTACTTTTGCGTATCCAGATAACTGCGTTTCAAAAGAGCAGGTACTTCTCTTCCAATATGGCCATACCATTAACATTGGTGGTAATGTAGATAAAATGACTCCTATCAACCCTTCAACTGTACCCAAGCAATTAATATTACTAAAATTATTTTCCTATATTTAAATTGAAAGCGAACAAATAATCTACCATATGAGTGCATTTACCACAACTATAGAGAGATTACTCACAGTGAGTTCTGCTGTGCCTAACAAGAACATCTTTCCTAAAAAATGATTTACCACAGACTTCACAACTGAAGGGATGCTCCCCAGAGTGAGTTCTACTGTGCAAAACAAGATGAGATTTCTGACAAAACGATTTACTACATAGTTCACAACTGAAGGGACGCTCTCCAGAGTGAGTTCTGCTGTGCAAAATAAGCTCATCATTTCTAGAAAATGATTTACCACAGACTGCACAACTGTAGGGACACTCCCCAGAGTGAGTTCTAATGTGCAAAATAAGATGAGATTTCTGACCAAACGATTTACTACATAGTTCACAACTGAAGGGATGCTCCCCAGAGTGAGTTCTGCTGTGTCTAATAAGATCAGATTTGTAATTAAATGATTTATTACATAGTTCACAACTGAAAGGACGCTCCCCAGAGTGAGTTTTACTGTGTTTAATAAGATCAGATTTGCGACTAAATGATTTACTACATAGCTCACAACTGAAGGGACGCTCCCCAGAGTGAGATCTCCTGTGCATAATAAGATTAGATTTGCGACTAAATGATTTACTACATAGTTCACAACTGAAGGGACGCTCCCCAGAGTGAGTTCTAATGTGCAAAATAAGCTCATCTTTTCTAGAAAAAGATTTACCGCAGACTTCACAACTGAAAGGGCATTCCCCAGAGTGAATTCTGCTGTGAATAATAAGATCACATTTCTGACTAAATGATTTACAACATAGTTCACAACTGAAGGGACGCTCCCCAGTGTGAGTTCTGCTGTGTACAATAAGATGAGATTTGTAACTAAATGATTTATTACATAGTTCACAACTGAAGGGACGGTCCCTGGGACGCTCCCCAGAGTGCGTTCTGCTGTGCAAAATAAGATTAGTTTTCTGACTAAATGATTTAGCACACAGTTTACAACTGAAGGGACGTTCCCCAGAGTGAGTTCTGTTGTGCCTATTAAGAACACCTTTACTTGAAAATGGTTTACTACATACTTCACATCTAAAAGGACGTTTCCCAGAGTGAGTTCTGCTGTGCACAGTAAGATAAGATTTGTAAATAAAAGATTTACTACATATTTCACAACTAAATGGATCCTCCCTATTATGAGTTCTAATGTGCACAACAAGAGCACTTTTCAGATCAAAGGATTTACCACAGTAATCACAAGTATACTCGTTACTGCACTGGTGAGTTAATGAAGGAACAACATAAAGCCTTTGTGTTGGAGGAACTGATGGGTTATCTTCACACTTGCCAGACAAGCACACAGGTTCACTATGCTGCCAGCATTTGCAATCTGCTGAAACTGCACTGCATAACTTGCACATAAAGACACTTGCAGACAAAGTTGTTTCTGCAATGTTGCCATTTCCAAGTGCACACTCACTCTTCACTCTGTCACTTTCTTCACGGCAATACTCTACTTCAGTTCCCTGTGATCCTGCTGTGCAACTAGACTCCAAGGCTGAATAATTACATCCCTGCAACAGAAAGTACATTGCCGCACTAACTTCATAACAGTTATTTACAAAACTGAGTTTTTGATCTAATAAAGTAAATACACTTTTGTTATGCATATTTGATCAATTTCAAATTTACAGTAAAATACTGTATCATAAATTGTTAGTGTTAACAATGTCTCTTTACAGAGATCACCATAGAATACATAAGTAATTGTAATGTCGCAAACATCACATTTGGCAACTGGAAGTTAACTGCTCAATCTACTCACTCGGCAGACACAAGAGACTTCAATAAAGGCATCATAGTAAAAGAAAAATTCCAAGTGTCATATAATTTTCTCTGAATTCATTCCTAGGTAAAGCAGTTCACGTTCTTCAGAATGCAGAATAACAAACAGTTAGCCGTACAACCAGCCAGCAGATTACTAGAACCGTGTCGCAGAGCTCTTTAACCATTCACATCAAAGCAAATTATGAGGGCAAGAGGGGCATAACTTCCCTCCTGGCCCCCTCGTGATATATGCCGACGGAAATAATTTAGTAGAACAACATTCATCCGAAACTGACGTTGAAAAACAATTAAGGTCACTGGTGTTTGCTGGTGTGGGTGAAATTTGCCATGCTTGACAAAGTGTCTTTCCTGTGGGCTAATCATAATCTGTTATGGGCAGCAGGCGCTCCACTGCTGATGTCGTCATGTGCTCTACCTTCACTCCTCACAACAGGGTGCCAAAAACTTAACCAAGTAAGGGCATGCGTGGTACTGAATCACTTCAGATACCGGTACTAGTTCCAGCGAAACCATTTTCCCACACCCGCAGAACTGTATCAAAGTTACACAGTAACATTTCTAGAACTTATCAGGGTGGCCACAAGCTAGGCATGATAAAATTCCCCGACTTTTCCAGGTTTTACAGTCAAAATGAAAATTTTTCCCTCACCGACATAATAGTAGTACACATTCAATTTCACACACAACATAGCAAAAACCAATATTATCTTAATTTACAATGTGAGAGATGTTATAGTAGTTTCAAAATTAATAAAATAGCAAGAATGAAACACACAACAACCACTGTATTTTTTAAAGCAAAATCACTGTTCACAACAATAAAATATTGTTTGAAACGTGCCATGAATATGCTAGGTCATATTTAATGCCTTGATTTCATCAAACAAATTTCATTCTTGGTTTGTTCCAACAACATTTGCTTCTTGTTTTCGAGCACCATTACAATTTCCAGTCTTCTTTTCTGCTCTCTCTCAGCTTGCCGTTCTGCACGTTTCTTTGCTTTTGGTTGCCTTTGATCCTCTGAATAGCGTGTGCATTAAGAACTGAATGCACTATAGCCTTTGATATATTCACTTTCTCCACACCACCAGCGGCTAATACCGCATCGTATACTTATACGATACCAACAAGAGAAGTTTCCTTTTTTGTTTTTCCGCCAAGCACTATTTGTTGATGGAAAATCCTTTCCCAAGGTTGGCATTGCCATAAGAAAGTATGAAACAAGTTTTAAAAAATAAAGCAAGTTCTCATAATTTCCATCATGTGGAACAAGAGCCAGCCACAATGCAAATAACCTACCCTCACTTTTTGAGAACCTGCTTATTTGGTTTTTAAAGTCCTGCAGGCCACAAACAATTCCAAACTCCTCCTTAATACTGTCTGATTTTGCACCTGACAGCCACTTATTTTGTACCAGCACATTACGTGTAGACTCCAGACGTATGTTTCTCATAGCGGATTGTAACTAACAGAAGGATGATATTGCTTTTGTAAGATGAACCTTCAGCGGTGATCTTTCCAGTAACTTGTTACACAGCTTAAGAAAACAAACATTAACAATCAAGTTTAAACTTGAGCAAACCATTTTATTTTACCATCCTAGCCGGTCTTCTTAAGACATCTTGAGTAGCAAATCCAAAAACAATTTTTTCACAGGGAGCAAATTATTGCTAGAAAATCAATTTTGGTCTGAAAAGATGCTAAATTGGCTTCCAAAAGAGGATTCTTGATGGCTTCTGATACAATCTTAAAACTCTGGCAAGCTGGTGCTTTTTCTATATTCACCTGGTTTACATACTCTCGAACACTAGGCATCATGGCTACAGCTCTTTTGGCTACTCTGGCTTTTTCAAACCATCACACTGCACAAAATTTTAGGGGAAATTGGCTAGAAGGGTAGCGACAGTAGTTGGTCCTATGGGCAGGAACATTCTTAAACAAATAATATTAAGCTCTCAAGAACTCAAATATATTTCACTGTGTAGCATTTCACTGTTACTTTAAATGCACAGCGTACACTATGAAGACCGCAGCTGCCAATATCAAGAACTATTGGGGCATCTGATACTGAAGAAATAGTTTCCTCGAATTCACTGAGAAATTTGAAATTTACGCTCGGCCCATCCATTGATATTTGCAAAATTTCCTACAAATTGATGCCTGAAAAAACTTTTGTAAAAGACTGTAAGAGATCTTCTGCAGTACTGTCCCCAAAAAGGCAGATGTAAAATACCTTGTGCAAACCTGATTGGTTTCTGCATTCCAGAAGCATACTGAAATAGCCATTTGTCCTTTTTGAAATATGGTATTCAATGATTCATCAAATTCTACAGCAAGATGGTTACATTGCCAACATTTCTTTAGTAATTCATTATGGAAGTATGGTGCTAAACCATATAGAATGACATATCCCATTTTCGTGTTTTGTAACTGTAGTCTGCTTGCAATACTTGAATCTGGATACATCCTTTGAAAAAGGGAGACACAAGCACTTGCAATATACATAGCATTATGCTACATAACAGTCTGTAAGCACCACAGAATTTCAGCTTCAGTAACTTGCTCAAGAAGAATAAATTTAGTGATCCCTTGTGGTAGCTTCTGCTCCAAATTTTTGTCGCCTGCAAAACTTATGAGGTCAGTTCTGAAGTAGGTGAAGGTTTGATTGTATTAGAAAGTGCCACTGAAGCCCGAGACATGCATCAAGATGAAGAACACAAACTTGTATCTGTCAAAGCATCACTGCAATCTGATTGTGGATTACTGGTAAAAATATCTTCAATGATTGCGAAGAACTGTGTGCGTGTGTTTCATACCAGACAAGTGATTCCTCAAAACTTGTTTGCCCATGTGGCTCAGGAAAAATATGGTTCTGTATAAATCACAACATGCTGAACTTGTATCTACCCGCATTGGCTTCGAACACAATTCATTGCTCGAATACAGTCTTCTTGCAAGACATTATGGTCACTTAAAGAATCAATAGTTCAATACACAAGGAAAAAAAAAGCAGCAAACATAACCTTATCTAAATATCAACAGTAAACATCATGCTGTATATTACTGCCACTGTTCACACATACAAGGCCTGCTCAAGCACCGCAAACCATACTTTTAGTACATACTTGCTTTGCAACCAAATGAATTATATATATATATATAAATAAAATAAATAACGTTGTAACAAAAATAAAATCATTTATGAAATTTTGTTTACAATCACGCAACACTTGAAAGTCTACCATTCAAAAAAGTCTCATGCTGATAGCAAGCGTCAAATTATATATACCTTTAAAAAGGTACTAAATCACGTATTCATATTCGGGTTCTCTCTCAACGGATGAAGTTTGCTGAAGCTCCAGTCTGAACAGAAGCTAAGGCACAATGGTTAAGTATAGGATACATAGTTGAAAAAAATTTTAAAACACTGAAATATTGAAACTAGAAAATAGATAATTTGGGATTGGCAAAAATAATTTCCTGTGGAAAACGGGACGGGATTGGGAATTTGTCGGTACACTATAAAATTAACAAAATGTACACATAAAAACTTAAGATTAATGCGGGCCTACTACCAAAATGTGTTTTCAATACTTTAGAGCCAGCCTTGCATTTTGCTGACACATTGCCTGGCTTTTTTTTTTCTTCGTAAAAATGCCAAATAGGCATTTTGAATTTCTCACCAATATTTTTTATATCCATATTGCTTCTAACGAACTATGTAAACAAACTGTAGAGTGAGTAAATAGTACATTAAAAAACATAGAAATAATGTTTTGTACCAAATTAACGTGTCATAGGTATGGGTTACTGCACTACAAAGCACACAATATTAAAACTTTAATTCAAAACTATAAGTTTATTGGAGGAAAAAAAAAAATCAGTACTGTTCCTAACGACTATAGATGGGTGACATTCTACATCACACGATGTTCTGGCCAATAACATAACACCTTAGATAAAGATGTGCTGCGTTCAGCATTGTTCTGACATGTAACGTAACCAGGGTGGCTACCACATTGCAAAAAAAAAAAAATCCCAGACTTTTCCCTGTTTTCCAGAACCAAATTTCTTTTATCCTGACCAAACTCAGTATGTGATTATTTTTTCACGTTAAATATTATTAAGAACTAATCTTTTGAGTTCCCTATAGTTAAAAAAAAAAAAAAAATCTATCTAGATCTGCCTTTTTCATTGCACCACAATTACAAAAGAATGCTATTTTCTAACTATATTGACTGGTCGTTAGTAAAAAAGGAAAAATCTGTAGACATGCAAATTCAACACATAATTTAAATTCATTATTCAAATGTGGGCAACTCGCCAAATTTGTGACTTTTCCCAACATTGCAATTTTCGAAGTAATCTGTTTGGGAAAGGACAGAATGTCTTGCTATACTGCAACACTTAAAGTCCACAGTAATAGGTTTTGAAGTGATGATCTCCAATATAAAATTTTGTAAAGCATTTATTTAAGGTTATGTTTGACTTTTGTAGGAAATTTGTAATTTCAATTACGTGTAAAATACCGCATAAGAATCAATATGTTCACGGTCATGAAATAACGAAAATATTGTTAAGAAAATCATTTAATTAATTATAAGATACTTTCAGTCGTCTAGTGATTGGATAAGGTTAAGTTTCACTGCCATAAGCATATTTGTAGCAAGTGTACAATAAAAGGTAGCCACACGTATTGAGTTAGTACTAAAAAGCACATCACTTAGAATGTTTACACACTTTCAATGTGATGAAGCATGAAGATTTATCACATTACCAATTTAACACACGTCGTTCGATCAACATACAAAATATTTATCACACTAGCTGCATTTTCAAAACAGATAGTTTTCCAATCGGAACTTTAACAAATTGGTCACGTGACCCAATTTCATCTAGTATTTTTATAATTTGCATTTTGACCTTTTCTCTACTTCAAAGCTTATTAATTACCAATAACAAATTACCAAATCTCAGACTTTAAAAGTTTGCATGCGCACTGTAGAGGAAATTTGCAATAAACAAATGTGCATCACACTTATTTAATGTAAGATGTCAAAATATTCATTAAAAGTTTTATTTTATTCATTACATACTTATTGTTTAACAACAGTTTTTCACCCCAAATGTTTCGTTATAATATTTTACCATTGAAAAGGCATGCTTAACATTATCATGCTGTTTATTTTAAGAATTCCAAGATTTTAGTATTAAAACTATGATTTTGTATTCATCTGTAGTCAGGCGGCTTAACAGTTGAACGTCTCGGTGTTCCAACTGCAGACTTACAAAATGCAAAATATAAATTATATAAAAATTTGAAACCAAAACAAACTTAGCACTGATGTATTTTCAAGTTAGGAATGATTTGGTAGCAACGAGATGGTTTGGCACTAACTTCTTATGAATGCACGACACACAGCTTACAGGTGTTTGCATTTGGCAACCTTAGTTACATGGATGTAACAAAGTTTGGTAACAGGAAGTTTTGATGAGTTGAACAACCACAGGGTGAAGTAAACATTTTGTTGTGAACGATTACAATTGTAAACAGTTAAGTACCGATTCTAATGCAAAAATATGGCTCCTTCCTCGTAGTCACACTATTGCGGTGTTTGGTATTAGGTTTGTATTTATTTTTCAAAGCAGACAAAACTTTTGATCAGCAATACAATTGCTGTTCAAATGTAACAAATAAATATTCTAAAATATTTATGGTTTGCTTTCAGGAAAACTCAAATCACATTTATTTTTTCCCTTGAAAATTCACAAAATTCCCCGACTTTTCCCCGTTTTCTAACCTATAAGGCCCCATTCACAATCGACATGACACACATAACATGCATAGCATAAAGTAGTAAAAACTTGTATGAGATGGTAACGTCCACAACTAGTATTGGGTGTGACTTACTTGGCACTATTTACGTGATTTGGCGTTAAATATGGTTATCTCTACGTATCTCACACCAAGTTTTTAACGCCGGCAAATGAGAATGTGAAAAGTCATGAAAACTGCTATAAAACTGCTATAGCCAACTTAGGCATACAAAAATTCTTGCATGGGAAAAATTATTTCCTATTCGTTTGCTCTTTCTAATTTAATAGAAAAGGGAGTTTTCTTTCACGTTAACGCCGATTGCAGACAGACGGTTTCCCTTGTTATGCTTTGTAAGTAATGTTATTTACGCCAAGGTGATTGTGGACTGGGCCTAACAAGAAACATGTGGTCTTAAAAATGCACGATATTACCGATTTTTATGAGCCGAGTACGTGGAAATACAAATTGCATTCACACCAACTTAAATGTGATTTTGCATGTACGTATTTGATATGCCTTTCGGCTAGCAATGAAATTACTTGGCAGTGTTTATATGAAGTTCGCGAAAATTAAATACAGTCAGTTACGAGTACGTGAAAAGTAAAAGACTAATTTCATAATCATCTCGATTCTTAAAAAAAACGGGTTTAAAATTTCGAACATTCCTTTCTTAATGCTTGTGGGTAGTGTGCATTAATTCAGCTGCTAAAATACATGTACAGGAATGTGTTTATTCATGCACAACTGAACGCCATTATATTAATACAAACTACTTTTGTTTAAAAATGTATAGGGCCTACTTCATGTTTCTATAAAAAAATGTTTTAGTTATTTTTACTTATAAGGTGATGGACGGCAAAAAAAAAAAATACCATTCGCGAATTGGAAATACCATTTATTATGTTGAATAAGCAGTTATTTATATTAGGAAGGCACACCTAAGTTTTTTTTACACATGATGGACGGTGCCAAACATTGGATTCATTACATTTATATGAAACTATTAATACTCATAGGTACGTTGACTTACAATTAATTATTATTTACTAAGACTAGCAAGATTAGCACAATCAAGGCCCACTCTTACACGTGTGTTGTAGAACACAGAAATATTGGCAAAATAGCATAAATAATTTGACGCCGTCCGGTGAGACACGAGACGAACGATGACACAAACACTTACTGGTAATGTGGGTGCCAGGGTGCTTCCCAATCACCGCACTATTGAGACTCAGGGATGTTGTGGGTTCTGTGTGTCCGTCTCATCCGTGCGTACTTACAAACACATTGGCAATACTAAACTTTTACTAAACATCAATTTGAAAATAATCACTCGATAGAATACATGTGGCTAGGACACTGTACTGTTCAGTTCGACTGTTCAGTAGTGACTACTGAATAAAAGAGGTAGGTTAAAGATGCTTGCTTTTATTGTAACTGTGCGTATATATCAACGTGCCAATGAAATTATGATTATCTCGGTCATGACTAGGCAATTCCGCTTGGGCGCTCCCTGCCCGTAATTAATCTATTGAACGCCTAGATGGATGATCTCACCAATGTGCGTGAAAGCACAGCCTTCACAAGGGAAGAGGACCGACAGCCACTAGAGTGGACTGACTGTTTTTCCCTGAAGACAGGACACGGTGAATTACAAAAAAAACCCTTGATGAAAACATTTTAACATGTGTGAGTTCTTGGCATCACTAACACAAAATCGTTTGGGCTTGCCCGCCAGCACGTGGGTAGTGTAGTGACGGCTTATATGCAAAGCCGGCTAGGACGGAAGTAATTGCACCATACACAAATTGCAAAATTACACAAAATATATAAAGACCCTTAAAAGATGATGGGGCACGAGATGAGTATTCACAATAAACACACACACATGAGTGAAAACAAGCTTAGGTGGCGCGGATGATGCTGGATAATGTTCGTAGCAGACCACCTGGCGCAGATGAAATTGCAATATTTCTTCTTAAAAACTGCAAATTAAATCCAGACAAAATATTATTCTGAAAGAGAAAATTATCCTTTCTACGATTTAAGTGATTGCAGGCGTGTAGCATGCCTGATGGCGATAAAATCTAACATTAATATGACTGTGTTGTCAAGTACAAAAGGCATCAATTACAAGAAAAATACATTGAACCCTGAATAAAACATATATAGAAACCTGAAATAAATCGTAGCGCACATGAGTTATGAAAATAAACTCTCTAACTGTATGGATGGCGCAGATATAGACTTGGCATAGGTTAACCACATGGTTGTACATGAAATTGCCGGAAATATATTCAAACATGAAAATACCCTTAAAATACATACATAAAAACAAAGCCCTTAAAATTGCACTTAGCAATAATACAGAAATTACACTGGAACACCACTAACATAGGCGGGTGGTGTCTGATTCAAGTCGTGCAGGTCGCGTGACCTCTCCGACATCTTTCTCCTCTCTCCCCGATTAAGTTTGAAAAATACCACAAGGGCAAAATAAATTATTTAAGCGGAAGCATTATGCTAGGGAAATGTCTGGCAAAATGTACGCAAGCAAAGGTTGACCGGTAAACTAAATTGACTATAGAAACCAACGTCAGTGAACAAAAGATATAGTCCGCACGTGACAGTGTCTTATCTCGCCATCTCCCAACGACAGACTGTCCAGAGGCAAGTGTCACACGGACCTACCACGGCCGCCTACGAGGTTCACATAAGCGAAAGTGCTATGTACGTTGAGTAAAATATTTGTACTTTGGAAAATTTAAGTGGCACAAATTAAATTAAATATGTTTTACATTTTTATAATTTTCTTATGGATTTTTCATATTAATTCGGTGTCTCTTTATTATGGCGTTCATGCTGGAATATCAGTGTTCTTAATCTCGGTGCCGCGAGCACTTTGAATTTCATATCCAAAAATTTTTTACAGCAACAAACACTTAAAAATATTTCAAGACATATTAAACCCTGCATATACAAACACAGAACACATTTTACACTGCAAAATATTATTGACGTGAGAGTCCAAAAATATTGGCCTCTTTGCGCACGTGCATGGACATGTGACACGTGCATAGTGAGTGCCCTCATGGGCTCTAGTGATGCTGGCGAAAATTTTTATCCCGAAAATGTACGGGAAAATTATTTTCCACCCGACCTTTTGGGAAAATAATTTCCAGAGGAATGACGCATTTTCTTCTGGGTTTCGTGGCCTGCGTTTGTTAATAGGGTAAACGGGTATTAATCCACACAGATATGCATTTTATTCGTCCACAGAACATAATACTCACTCTATTTCCCGCTTTCTTCTTTTTTACACGAGGAAATATTTAACGCTTTTTCTTCTCTGTGGTTTTCCCGACACCAACAAAAGCAATGTCTGCGACGTATTTATCACCGCCAGCCAGTACTGGCTCTCAAGACGTCAATATTAAGAGCAACCCTAAATCTGTCCACTTGACACACAGCCAGTAAGCAGGCAATAACTAGTCCGTCTCACTCTGTCTAAAGCTTATCGTGCTTCATCTCATCATTATCACGCTTTTTTGAAACCAACTAGTAATTATCATAAATCTGTTTCAAGTAGCAAACACAAAAATAGACTAGTTGATACCACCATTGTGAACAGAAATAAAAAATTCCTAAATTACAAATATCACCTCTGCTTGAAGTAACAGTATTTGAAAGAAATCACTCATGCTGCCATTAAAATTACTGAATGATAAATGCTTAAAATAACAAGAATACAGCTGTAAACAAAATAAGAGCAAACCTCCCTACCACTACAGTAAGTATAAAAACTCACATTATTTATTCCTACAATCCATAAAACAAGCATTCGGGGAAAAATGTGTGATGCAAATGCAATGTAATTTTCTATTACATTACACTATGCCCACACATAGTTGAATGGCTCAAGGAAAAATGTCAATTTTTGAGACCACCTGAAAATAGTTTCATTCTAAAGGATGAAATTCTCACCACCGCAGCAAGAAAATATGGCCTCCATCGAAAAATAAAAAATTTTTTACTCGACTGAAACACATTACAGCTCTGACACACAAATAAGTATAACCATAGGACCTAGTACAAACTAAAAATATTTAATTCTGCTTTAAATTCCGTACTAAAATGTGTGAATAACACCTATTATTTCGTCACTGAGAATTTTGTGCATACTTTCATAAATAAGGCAGTTTCCGCTCTCATGCATGCACAATATTGTGGCAGCGGTGGAAGTTTAAGGGGAGAGAAGAAAATAACTTAGGTTGCCCGATACTCAAAACCTACAGCATCAAAATAATAATAAATCTAATTTAAATAAAGATGAAATGAAAAAAATATATAAATTTAAATAAATATTTTGTTTTCCCAATCAAACTCATTCAGAAAATAATAGGGTCCTTTCCAAGCCAAATCAACCAAAAAACTTCAATATTCAAACTGACCATTTCAGATTTTAATGAAACCTTCAAAGCTCATCCTCCCTGATGATATAAATGAGAACATGTGGTTTTCAATTTTTTATTTCACTGCGTTTTCATGTAATGAATTTTTTAAATTTTGAAATACCATTGTTTTTGGTTTACATAAACAATTGCAATTTTGAATTCCTCGAGTTCTATAAGGCTATGCTTGGTTAAAAAAACAATTAATTAAAAAAATACAATAAAAATTGAGATGTTTTTTAAAAATTTTGGAAGAAAAAAAAGCCATGTTTTTTTAATATTATAAGCTTAAAATCCTGAAATTTTTATACAAGTATCTCAATGGGATCAGAAGTTATGAAAAAAAAATGCCTCAAGGTTACCATACAATGAATAATTTAACTCTCGTTTAGTGTGTTTAAACAATAACATATTGAATTTTAAAATTTACACATATCTACATCATACTAATATATAGTCAATCATAAAACAAGAATAAATTAGTCGAAAAGAGAAAAAGTTTTACCTGGTCAAATTGAGGCATTGCAGATATGAAGGGCGAACTTGAGTTTTAGTTTTTTTTTTTTTTTTGTGTTTTTCTAAAAAAAAAAATTTTATTTCATTTTCCGATTCAGGAGACAATTAAGAATAGTGAGGTATTGTCTTTTCTAACCATTTAATAGTAAGGTTTGCAAAAATATTTTTGACAAGTTTCCCCATAGGTTCAAAAAGTTCAAAGGTGACTTAGTCTGAAACCCTTTTCTCAAGGTCGCCCTTTGTATCCTCAAAAAAATCAAAATTTTTTATTTAATTACTGAAAGATTTTCTGTAGATCAAAAAGATTATTTTGACCTCTTGGTTGCTCTTTAATTTCACAAATAATTTCTTATTTAACTTTTGGATTTCCGAGTCTGTAAGTCGATATACTCTTCCTGCAGCTGTTGTACGATCAACTTTAGTTAAAACTATACTTTTATACACAACTAGTATGTCAGTAAATTGGGGGTATTTGAAAGATGGACAAGGACTATGTGGTTCCAAAAAACTTATTTTTACTCTATGTCCTATTCATAACACACAACCTAACCACCACTTGTCTGAGTATTGAAATGTTACAAAGCCAACAATGTCTTTTATTTCCATATCCAGGGTCGCTCACCAAACAAGGATATAAAATTCCCTGACGTTTCCAGGTATGGGGAAAATTTTCCCTGGCTACATTCAAACTGGAAAATTCCCACCCAACCAAAAAAAAAATTAATGTTATAACAAGAACAGAGCAGAAAGAAAACATTAAAACCACTTTAAACAGACTTTGATTATATTGCAACCAATGCTGCGGCATAGCAAGTATTACTCTCAAATTTTTAAGAGCTGCAAGCATTTCAGATTAACTTGAATTTTATTAATAAAAACAAGAAAACTCAAATTAAAATCTGTTTCAGGTCACTGACTTTCTCTTCCTCCATTGCAATTTGAATTTAACGATTTAAACTATTTTACATTCCACCAGAGCTGCCAACCTCCAAGCACACCCGTCAGTAGTAACAGTTATATAAAAAAACTACGCGTAAATAAAGAGTGATGAAATTTTATTCCAAAATATTGATATACTCACAAAATTGAATACGCATACACACAACATACATGCATTAAATAATAAAATATGTACACACGAGTAAACCAGAAATATGATTTCAACATAATAATAATCACAATATGTTAAAAACATAAATAAGATACAACCATACCTTCTTACTTATCACTCGCTAGGAATTGCATACTTCCATGTTAAGCTTCTTGAAGCTCCTTGGTGACGCATTTCTTTAAGTAACACACCTCATTGATTGAATTACTTTTTACTTTCCAATCATACGAGCGCTTAAAGTTGTTCTTTACAGAGATGCTCTCAATTCCGTTTGATTGCGGCGGACACAGCTGAAAATTCTCTCTGTTGAAGAATTGCTAGGTTGGCATTCTAACGTGCTTTACTTTTGTAACTTCCGAGTTAACTTTGTTGGGAAAAAGGAAACTGGGACGGGTTGGGGGCTTTAGTTTAACGTATTTCATGAGACGGCATTGTTTAAATGTTCTTACGAGTGTGTGGCATTTTGGGTTGCATATAATTTTGATGGAGCAGTGGAAAATTTTACTTGTATGGAAAAAAACATTTAAATTATTTTAACTTCAATAAAAAAACAAAACATGATACACACGTCACTGTTGGTATTCTTACATATACAGCAATACACACACACTGACCAAAACTAACAGTAAACTTGTTGAATTTACGATATAGTAAAAAAAAAAATATTCTTCACGCACTACAAAAGTGTTGAAAGTGTAACTTTTTCAGGCCACGTGCATTTCAATCATTATAGTAACGGTTTACAAATACATTATTTACAAAACACGCAAACTTATTGTTTGTAAATTTCGCAATCTCTTGGACACGTGTTTTCCAATGGTAATAATAGCAAGTTTACTTCACTAAAATCACGTCAGCTCGTCACTAGCATTAAATAATTTATTTACAGAATCATTCGGCAAGATCAACACTGCGCACATTACCTGAAACCAACAAACTTAAACTTAGATATGTAAAATACACGACGACCAAAGAGTAAATACACAATGGCGACACCGCATCACTACTCACAACAGTGGTCGTTTTCTTTTTCCAGTGTTGCCACAATCTTTACTACTCGTGATACCAAATTTATTGCGCTGTTTGCAAAGAATACCAAAATTGTTGACTTGCATGCAAGCTTCTGGTAAAGAAACAATATTTACCGTATGGCAGACAATACATCATACCCTAAATATATACGAACTACAAAAAAAAATTATGAAAAAATTTAAACTCATTGCCAAGGCGATCAATTTCCGTAATAACCTAGCAAACCTCTGTAATTCCATAATTGGACATTAAAATCAGTAATAATTATGGAAAACCCGTAATACTGTTCCACCATCAAAGACTTAATTAAAATGTTATCAGACCTATGAAGCAATAAATAATTTGCGTCTATTGTGAGAGTAGAGCATACATATTAGTCTTATCCTAATTGGGACAATATCCTTAAGGCCATGCTCTTTTATTTCTCGTGACGCAGGTCTTCGAACGTAGTTCAAAATACACTCACTAGATAGTAGCTATACTGCCTTTCCACGCTCCACCAAGTTCCCTGGCTTACCAGACAAATGAGAGAGATAGCGCGCGCGTGTGTGTGTGTGTGTGTGAGGGAGAGAGCATTGTTGGGCGAAGGATGTGACAGGCTAATAGTCACACAGACCATCCCTACCCAACAGTACAATCGCCTGCGGACTGGTCGTCTCTCACAGTGCCGCGTCCGTCGGGGTGAGAGAGCTCTCACTTTCGCAGCATAGCAGTAGTCAGCCTGCCTCAACTGTAAATGAAGATTTCGTGGGGGATTCACTTTACTTATAACATGATGTCAGCTGTTAATTTTCACTTTACTTATAAAATGACGTCTGCTGATTCTTTTCATTAAGTCATTTGAGATGAGAATTTAGAAATAAGCCTGCGACCATTGTTCATAACAATATATATATATTTTCCATCTGTCCAATAAAGAAGTAGTTTCTCAGCAAACAGTACGAACAATTAACTCGAGTCCAAAACCCAAAGTTGAAATTGTAATATCATTAACAATTTATGAGTACTGACTGACAAATAAGTTTTCAAAAAGAACTAAAAATTGAGTAACTATATTTAGTTTCTGCACACCGATGCACAACATATTATCTTTCATACCTTTCATTAAATAATTATTTCTGGAATTATAATTGTAATAATAGTTATATACAAAATTCATATATGTAATTCACTTTTTTACACATATCAAATGCCGAGTTGCATTAAAAATGCGTATGACAAAATTGATTCCGTACGTCATGAAATATTTTCTTTATCGAAAAACTTTACTACAATGATAAAAAACACAAAGAATAAACATAGCACATTTCATTAAATGTTCTTTTTTACTGCACTCCGTTGGATCCCTATGCTCGGGATATGGAGCATGTCTAAAGTTGTACACAGATACTTTACAAACAATACACATACATTCAGATGATACACAGCCATATTGAAATTACTATTTGTACATGCTGAAAATTCAATGCAATCAGCTTTATCACAATTGTTTTTATTAAAAAGAAGTGCAATTAAATTTAACAATGATAGGACTAATATAACAACAGTTGAAACAAACATTGTATAATGAGATAGATTTACAGGTTTGTTTGTGACACAATTTGTTTTGGTTCTGTCTGAAGCATATGTAACCTACATTTGTTTATTTACATTTTTTCCTGATGTTTACATTTTAATATTTTGCAGCCCTGATTCAAGCATATTTTAGTTCAGAATATTTTAATTAACTCTACATATATTTAAATTGTATTTAATTTTTATTTTATATATATATATATTTTTTTTATGAACATTAATATTTTTCTAATCTGAACTCAGAAAAGACTTAATAAGTGTTTTGGAAGAGAAACATCCCAGGAAGACGCGGTGCCGACATCAGGGACAGATGAGTATACCTGAGGCTGGTGTTATGACGTTCGTGTGAACTTTCTGGTATTGACAAACCAAAATCCTGCAACTGGTATTTTAACTAATAAAAGTTATTGCAAACTGTTTTAATTTTTGTGAGAGGACCAAAATTAAACCCAGAGGTTCTTGGGAAACAGACGTCTAATTTTCTCTACCTATTGTGACAACGCCGAGAGTATAACTCAGTATTCCTGAAAGTACTACCCGGTCTGAGTCAGATTACATTTATGAAGGAACTTTAGATTAAAATTGTCTCATTGGTATATTTGTTGGGAGAGTAGAAAGAATTAATTTTAATTTACATTCTACTTTACAGACAGAATTCCATTAACGTAATTTTTCAGTCATTTTATTGAATAAGTATTATCTTCTCATCTGTCATTATTTATTTCTATTTGCTATCTATTTAATTGAAATTTCCGCTATGAAAGACCAATCTAAAGTTAGTCCCAGGCTTATGATTTCAGGTAGTGTAGTATACCTAGAATGTAATCTTACTGTGGTGTTTTTTATGATGATGCCATATTTTCATGGATTTCCTAACAATATTTGCTAAAAGGTGTTGTGGAAAGGTACTCATGTTCTGTTTCAGAAAGAATTCATGGCAACTATTTGGTAAGTCCAATACTAGACGGTGTGTGTAATAATATGTCAGTGCAACTGATTTCTTGCTTATTTGCTAAAATTGTATTATTGATTCATAATTCTGAGCAGATCAACTGCATTGGGAAGTGTTTTACGTCGGAATCTTGTTTCCTGTTATGCCTCTGGTATTGAACATTTATGTGACGCTAGTGGCATTATCGGCAACATACTGCAAGCTACCTTCCGCTCCACTGTCTCAGCTGGGCGCCGCTTGGCGAAGAAACCAGAGCTACATTCCTACTATGTTGTTTATTCCTACTATGAAATTATCTAATGTCCTCGCATGCATTATTTATATATTGTTTTGTGGCTAAACTAAACTACACAGATAATATTTTCACAGAATGGATTTTCTCTGGGATCTCTCGTTCCCCAGCTCTCTATGTGGCTCTCCTTGCGGCTACTCCACTACAGCCACAATTCCACATTGAGTGACAGCGGCAGAGGATTTCTCGTCTAAAAGCGCAGCCAAAAAAGTATTAACATCTTTCTGTTAAAATTAAATAACACTCCAAGTACTACTGATTAAGTTTATTATGAATTGTACAAAATAAAGTTACTAACTGGACACTAACTTAATTATATTTCATCACGAACAAATAAATACTTATGTGGCCTAGCGGTTTGAGTCAATGACTACAATGTTTTTTTGCGAGATCAAAACACAGTGGAAACATTTTCTTCAAGCTTCTTTTTATTAAGATGTACTTATATAATGATAAAAATTACATTACGACTAGGTTAACTATTAAAGATAATATTATTAACTCAGTGAAAATTTAAGATAGGAAAAAACTAAACTTGTAAGTTTGCATCAAGTCTACAAGTTATGCTTGGATAGGAATTTTTGGAGAACACTTATTTTGTATTGGCAATGACACAATTTTTGAATCTGCCACTTAATTTATTTTTACATAAATGAATAAAACATTATTTTTCATGATTTTGTTATAACAGGTATTAGGCCTGTCTATTAATGTATTATGTCAATGAAACAGTCTTCAAATGATTAAAATTTTGATTTTGATTGCTGCTGCTACACAATTAACTATTTTTCTTTCATTATTTCCTTTGGCCCTAATTTAAGTAGTTCATTCAATAAGTATCGCTCCACATTATGAGTCGTCTGAGCGAGTATTATGGATCAGCCCCAAAAATGTTTTCCCTTTCTAGCTTTGTTCTGCACTATCTATAAAAACTGAGTTACCGTACACAATTTTATAAATTTATACACAGGTCTGTATGTTCCATGAAAAAAAGTTACCCTGTATTTTTTTAAATAATAATGTTGTTGCAAACGAAATACTGCCTCGATAGTATCACTTGAATGATAATTTCTTGGTATTAACCACATCATCTGTTATTTAGATAAAACGTAAACAAGCACTAGGAGACCGCTCAAGCACAGGCTGTGGTTTACTGCTGTGCTCATAATATTTTTACCAGCTTGTTTCAAGTACGCCACTCGACTAAGCAAAACAAAGATCACGTAACACTCCTCTCATATAAGGAAGAGTAGTCGTAGCTTAGCACAGTCATCTCGTGGGCATACTTTCTGGATTACACAAAACGTTGCATATAAAATAGCTTCACCCGTGGCAGCATCTGTAGCCTGCATCCCCAAGAATCAGAAACAGCATTCGTTGGATTTAAAATTTACTGTATACCACAACAACTAAAACGATGAAGGAAAAAGGGGCCATGTTTTGTGAGTGATCATTTTAGTGGAACTTGCTTTGAACCTTACAAAGACATTATCTCACGTACAATCACTATCCACATCACACACAAAGTAATGTTTACAAAGCAAGAATTGCATTCTCATTGGCAACATTACAAATGACCTAAAATATTACTGTTACATAAAACTTTCTCGTTAGTCAGTTTTGGGCACTGCATTGGGACTATTGAGAACCAACCGTGGTGTCTGTACCCATGACATACTATGCCTCCGTGTTGGAAAGCTCTGCTGCTCTGTTGATCTCTCGCAAAAATTTTGTCTTCAAGTGATGATGCAGCATCATTATTATCAGGCAAAATGTTCACACCCAGTCTTTCCCTCTGAAGCGCAAATCTGGCAAGCCTGTAAGTATAGTGACGCAGTTTGTCACATCAATTTATTCGTCAGTTGCAAATATGTTTCACTATGCTCACTTAGTTTTACTATTTTATTTCAAGGCTATGAAAGTTTTCGTTAAACAAATGAATGCCAAATCATTCTCCGCTCAGCAAAAACCAGTAGTTCTTATTCAACAGTTGTGTGGTAAGAGATATTATGCAATTTGTTTAATGGATGTACAGAATTCTCATAAAAAAAACTTATTCTGGAGGTGGCAGAGATAGTCACTTCGGGCCTTAAGAGTACGCTCAGAGCGAAGGCAGGTTTTCAGATTCTGAATTTCTGTGACGATCAGTGATTATCAGCGCGAGAAATGTGTGAGCGCAGGCGCATAATGGCAGGAGACATCGGCATGCTCTCACAGGCTGCACACTCAGTCAGACAGTTTGCTAGAATCAATATTTCATAGTGGTTTCAGGTACCAGCGTGATTGGAACTTGGCGTCACTGCATTTATTCTGAATTTTTTTATATGGGTACAGAATATAAAAACCCTAAAATATCTCTAAAACCCAAAATTCGGGACAGGGGATACAAGGCCAATATCAATTGTGCTGTTGTAGATGACTCTTGGCATGATATTGAGAAGGAAATTGGTGTTGCAGATATAGTTATAAAGCAGGTAGGCAGACGCAAATAATTACAATAATTACCATATCCATTAATATGAAAATTATCTAACAAAACAACTAAAAACATGGCCATGGAATGAGAAATAATATATGAATCAATATCTTAATTTGTTCCAGGGACAAATTTTTGTTGCATTTTCACAACAGTAGACAGTACATTAACATTGTGGGGTTTTAATTTGGTTTTAAATTCAGCGCTACGCAAAGTGGATGTACCTCAGGGACCAAGTTAGTACAGACTATGGGCAGATAAGACCACCATGTTTAGGGGACTCTGATGGCTAGACCTACAAACCAAAGAGGCCTTATTACAAGTCATTATTATTTTTGAAGGATGTTGTAAACGATAGATAATCAGCAAAAAAAAAAAAAAGCTCTCTTCTCATTCCATGAACCTATTTGTAATGCTGTCGATAGTAATGAAAATCAATACACTGACTCCTATTTAAGAAAACATCTTCAGTAGTATCTAGTAAATATATTGCATCATCACAACTGAACTCCATGATTGAAATGAAAAGACTGTTTCTGCGCATATAATCTGTCTTCACCATTCGACCCTGTCTGTTCGAGAGTTGGCTCCGATTGAAGCCAGTCTGAAAATCGGCCTTCACTCTTACGCATACGTGAGACGGGATTGATTCCACATTGCGTGCATTTGAGAAATTACATGGACATCTCCGTTCCAAAATTACTTTACTGTCCTCTGTTGGGTTCAATTTCAATTTAAATCATTACATATTATTCAAAAATTACATAATTATACAAATTCAACCAGAAGGGTAGACTAATGAGCTCGTCTTCTTCTGTGTGCATGTGTGTGTGTGTGTGTGTGTGTGTGTGTGTGTGTGCGCATGTGTGTGTGTGTGTGTGTGTGTGTGTGTGTGCGCGTGCGTGTATGTTTGTGAGCCAGAAAAGGGTTAAACATTTTATTCGATCCGTTCAAAAAATACCATCATGCTTGGTACATTTTGTCACTAAGCCAGAATTTGATAATTACTATAATGGTGGCTGCATACATTATAAATAGCAACTTTTTAAATTTTGAGTAAAATGCCATCTCCAAAAAAATGCAACAATTTGGTGACTATTACACAAAATTAAGTTGGTGGCTCTTATGGTCAAATGATGCAGTAAAGAAGCCATATAGTATTAATTTTATTATGCGTGCTAACTTATTTTATCTTATGAATGGAATCAATTTGGGGAATACTGCTAACGCCTTAGTTACGACCTAAATTGAATAGACTGAGATCATTATAGTTAGATGACGAGAAATAATGGAGGCGCTTTCGAACGTATTAATTAATATTCTTTCTAGTGAATATGTACACAATTATTTTAATTATTTATCGTGTACAGCTTGGTCCAATACTAAATCATATTCTACAAGTATTATTTGTTTCAGAATAGCTTAGGTAATTTTTGCAGAAAAAACAGTGATTGAATATTTAGAAATACTTCAAAGAGTTACCAGACAAGCCTTCAACAAAATTACAGGCCTTACATTCCATCCCCACCAGGTGCGGCTAAGGCCCGTTACACTTATACATAAGAAAACTGACATGTAAACGGTACAAGCTGATAAATCTGAATGAGTCTGAGTTTATCTACTATAACATAACAATTGCAATATTCAGAGAGGGGTTACTCCTCAATCGTAAGTTATTAAAACAGACATAATGATATTAAATAAAACCTTTTTATATTCTATAGCACTCACTACTTCATTACAAATACTGGCAAGCCATTCACAAGTGCTTATTAGAAGAAAGATGCGTTCAAGAACATTTTCTTGAGATCTACAAGAATAATCACAAGAACAATTATCATCAAACCAGATTAGTAATATTATTTTCTTTACGGATTCACAGACAACAAGTTTAGAGATGATCACCTCTCTTACGTTTCCCCGTGTATGTTCGCATTCCGTGTTGGTATAGGCTATTTTCCATTTCTGATCGAGCTCGGACTGTCATGTTTACATATCCGTGTCATTGAAGAACAGGCCTCAGTGATCCGAGAAAGCATTCTGGCAAAATCCAGGAAACAATTTACTTGAAATTTACAAAACTTTTTTACTTACTTTAAAGAGCCTCCCCCCCCCCCCCCCCCCCCTTTTTTTTTGCCAAATAATATGATACAACAGTCAATAAATATATTTGCATTTAACACTCACAATGATGGACAGTAAATTCTCTTGGAATGGGTCTTTGAACCCTTGTCCACCGAACTGGCGTGTGTTTGTTATGACTTCACCACATAGAGACTGCTACACATAAAATGAAATCTTGTGAGATTCAATTACAAATTGTGAATAAGATTTTTTTTTGGCACAACCATGTACGCTTATTTTTAAATAAAACGTTTCAAAAGAATACGTGCATTTTCCGAGATAATATTTTCACTCCCCAAAGTTGATGTCTGTTATTATTTTCCCACTTCCTTTTGGTGTTCATATTCACTTGTCACAGCACTGTCTCTAATGTTTGATTGCTAGTTACGCCTGAGTCACAATGCCTCGACGAATCCGACGACATCCCCAACGTGACAAAATTTGAGTAGCAGCCAATGAAAAGCAAGGTCTCTGTGATGTCAGCCTGCCAAAATTGCACCGACAGCTCAAAAATGTAGGTTCTATTTCTACTTTCCATTGAGTCAGGCTCATCGAAACACACAAAAAAAGATAAATACAACATTATAAAAAAAATATTGCGCACATTGTCCTACTGTATACATTTTTCTTGTACAAATTCAAATATTGTCAAGAGAAAAATAATTATTAGCTTTATCGTGAGTTTTAAAAAGTAAATATTGGATATTAATAAGCTAACTTGCAGTTTTAGAAATTTCCAACAGCCTACTTACACACTTGTTGAGCAGATTGCGCCAGGATATTGTGAACACTGAATAAATTAAATGAAAAATTCCGTCTGGCTCTGACATCGTGTCGGTGTGTCGTATTATGTTCGTCAGGTTATTGTGACTCCAACTTTAGCCAGACACAAATTTACAAATTCCCAGCAGAAATACGCACAGACAGTAATGGCATATAGCGCCCACATCCAAAAGTCATGACGGGATTTTGGGCCTGACATCTCCAGGCGAAACAAACTACGTCTAGGGACCACGCTTGTGCTAGGGCGAAAATATGGCAAATCATATCTCACGCTTCAAAAAGAATAACGTTAAAAACAGAAAACTCTTATGTTATGTTTCAAATTGCTACTGGCCATTTTATTCAGAACACATCGCTTATGTATTGTGCAAAGTATGAATTACATAGTTACACTATAAGTGTAAAAAAATTTGTGTTAACATATTACATTTAATTTTTTAAACTGGATATTGCCTGCAGAAACATAATACTAATATAATTAGAAAGTACAATCCTTCATGTATAAAACCACAAAAAAGACACTTTCATTTAAATATCATGTTCCTGTAGAAAAAATTTGTTTCCCAAGGCTCTGCTAAATAAAAGATCATGGCCTTCACTGGGACCATTTTGGACTGTAGACGAAAGTCTATTTACCACTCTAGAAGCTTTTCTATGTGAAATATACGGGAAACGGTTAGTGGAGGTAAACAATTTACAGTACAAGCTCTACGCCAAAAAGTTATCATTAAATTGACAAGCCAAAAAATCAGTTGAACCAAAACTTCTCCCACCTTGCCAACCAACATTTCAACTGCACGTCCAGAGAACAAACTACCAGGTTGCAATCTGGCGAAGAGCAACTGATCAGAAAATTTGTGCTCCTTCACCTATTGGAGACGGCTGAGAACATGAATCTCATGGTTGCATTTGCCTAAGTGACTCGGCCGGCGCCAGAAGTGGTGCTGGAATTAGTAAACTGCAAATAAAATTTCAGCTCAAAGAACCCCTGAGTGTGCGGACAGTCAAACCAAAGATGTACAAAACTTTGCAAGTGCCTTTGTTGTAAAGAATGTGCTGTTGCCCATCCTAAAATAGTCGATAATTATAATACAGATGGGTATATTTACAGTAATGATAGCGATGAGTTTATAGACTTGTAAACTCAACAATTACAAAAACCAAAATCTCAAAAGGCAGAGTGTATGCACCCTGTGGAGAAATGCTGTATAAATCACCCAAAACCATGTGAAAATGCCTTCGGACAACCCAGCAGAGTTTCTAATATAAGCTAAGGTAGTACCCCTTATTTAATCATCTTGAACTGTTTTGGACTTCTGTTGCATCATACAGTCTGCCATTTCAACTTCTACAATGGTATGAAAAATTCTAAGTCTTGTGAAAATATGACTTCTTTATTAAAATTTGTTTTGGTACACAATGTTTTAAAATTGATTGTTAAATGTGTGAGAAAGCATACCTATTATTGGTATTCAGATGACTTCAGCTCCATCCTGATGTTTAGTATTGTTGAGCTGAGTTTGTACTGTCTACTAGTTAGCTTGTTTTATTCAAGGGCCCACCATAACTATACATGCAGGATGAGTTCATTTTTCCACCACTAGATAGCGCTAGTTGTATTATCATTCGCCTTTGCTTCCCTTCCTCCAGCCGGCCGGTGATGTCACAGATGCCAGTCATGCCATCACTACCCCCTCGTCCTCATGACACTGTCTGATTAGTATAAAAGGAGGTCTTGTTTGCACCTCCCAAAGCATTTGATTTCGGTCTCTAGCACTCGCTGCTCAGAACAAGTCACCCGCCAGTCTATCACTAGCTGCTCAGACACACCCCGTTCTCATGCTTCTCTTCCAGCACCCATTGCTTGGAACATGTTAGGCCCTTGTAGCATAGTGGTCTGACCATTCGGCGATGTTAGACGAATCTCTTTACGAAGATCCCTGCTAACACTCACCCCTCTCCTCAACACGGACGTGTTCGAGACATGGAAACTCCTATCCTACAGTCCTTTTTTCCAGACTGGTCCTACCTCTCCTTGCTTAGTCTCCCTACGTCATGCCCAGATCATTGTACCGGTGTACACCTAGGGAACTACGGCAACAATAAAAGAAGCCATTTGCTTAGTCAAGCCATGCTACGCTTTAGCACACCACTCACCCCGCTCAACACCGGTTACCTCTACGGGCTACCACGACATACGAACAGCATCCCAGCAGTTTACTTGTTCCGACGTGCAGTAGGGAGTATGTCACCACATCTGTAACTGCTGGAAATAAACATGAACTGAACCAAAACCTTGAGAATCAACTTTCCTGTAGACCCAGTACCTAGTTCCCAGTGGACTCCTCAAAAGGAAGGGAAAGCAGGTAATCCCAGGGAAGTTGCTAAAGTGAATCAACACACACTTCTGTTACACCCATACACACTTAGCTCAGCCCACATTTCCACCTACTCCACGGGTGGAACAGGAGTGCCTCACAGGTACACTGACTTCGGTACAACTTGTCAGCTTGGTGTCCATCAGGCTCTCCACTGCAGGCCCCTGCCAAGGGAGACGGACGTTCACTGGGTTGGGGAGACTTGCCCAAAGCAACATGCACGCGTCTGACCTTAGCCAGTGCAGCCCGAATTCCAATGCATAGTGCGGTCCCCGCCAGGTGCTGGAATAGAGTGTCCACTGAGTTACGGTCTGCCCGTGGCTCGACACGTAATTGGGAAAAACAAGGAGCCTGCCTTCCACTCCTCAACGGGAAAAGTGTACTATGCATCCTAATGATCTACACCACGAGTCGGAGTCCCAAGGAGAACGTGAGGTTGACTTTACTTGCCTCTGGATGCCTGCACAAGTATTCACCGGCCTTGGTGGCCTCTATCACCAGACTCCAGCCCAGAGAGCAGGCACAGGCTATAAGGCACCTGCAGGACCCAGTGACGCCGGAGAATCCTATGCACCAGTATGCACAGGCCCTTAGGAAATTCCCCATTGCATTGCTGAATTGATACATCTATCCCTCTACTACACGTCCTTCCATCGTTGCATACAGGATCCCCAATGTCCTTCGTCCAGCATCCGCACCTCAACCTAGGACACCGAAGCCTGAACCTGTATTACTCGTTGCACACCCACTCTCAGTGATCCGTCGCCAAGGTATTCAGAAACGAGTGGTGGCTCCTAAGCATACAATTGTACTTAAGACCACAGACTTTTATGGCCTGCCGACAGAAAACCAGGCCCGTCCTTTTCAACTGGAAGGTTCCAGCAACCCGGAAGGACCAGACCCCAGAGACCTTACAGGAGTGCTCGGTCTAGCTGCTGGCCATAAGCTAATGGGGCTACTTCTGGCACAGTAAGTACACGACTCGCACCCTCCACCAGCATCAAGAGTAGTAGTCCTGCATCAGGCTACATTTGCTGAGGGTTAGATCAGGTGAGTCGTGCATGACACATGTGAAAGGGTTGATAGAGCCAGGACATAGAGCTAACTTCAGTTCAATCCAAATGCTTTCTGCATGGGAAACACTGCGAGCTACCATTTACAGATAATACAATAAAGCATCACTTTCACAAACTTCACGTTAACAAACATTTCATAATAACAAACAATTGTTTTGGTCCCAACAAAAGTATATGCAATACAATGAATGGATTTCTGTTTTACTTTAACGAATTTGTACATTATGATTTATGGAATATTTATAAAATAATCACAGTAACAAACACTTAGGAATCAATTATGTACCAAAAACATAAATTAAATTTTTTTTCCTCCCTAAGATAACTAACATTTTGTAAACTATTGATATGTTTACAAATAGAAAGGCATATCGTGGCCATGTCACAGCTAATCCACAGATGTAAATATGACTTGAGGTGACGTAAAACTAAATTCCATAATTCTGGATCTCCGATTCGTTGATCTTGGTTCTAAAGTGAGATATCGAGATTAAGTTAAGACAAAATTTGCTGTTGGTTCATAATATAAAACGTCATGGAAGTAGACGTATTTTTCACTATAGATAGATCTCAATGTGAGATATTTTATCTGTTTTAAGTAAATTATTGTTTGTACGAATTTTACTGAATAACATTCAAGTGTGTATCATGTTCTTTTAATTTCCTAAGAAAACAATCAAAAGTAGTTCTATCTGTTGGCGTATTTTCAAACTACATTTATTGACAATGACCGCTGATCTCTGATCGAAATTTCAAACTGCCAATGTCGACGGTTCAAAATGAACTTCATCTCTATCTCCAGTCCAGCTTTGAACTCGAATTGTGGAACAGTTTTCTTGATCAATCTTAGATCCGATCTCCGATCGAGTTTCAAACCATGATGGTGCAACCGTGTATAAATACTTGTGGCATGGTGGGTTGCGAATTACGTATCTGTTCCTTGCACTGCAGAGAGATCACTTTCTTGTGTACGGCATCTATGGTATATCTGAGGATGTTTGTTTACGGGCAACATCAAGAATTATGTTGTTTTCAAATGCAAATAAATTACAGCATCTCTAGAGTGCCATCTTCACTGCTTTCGTCTGCTGTGAAATTTAATACAGAGCTGAGTGAAATATTATTTTGAGATGCTATAGGGTTTATGTAATTTTTTAATGCATATATCATTTTCAAAAACCAGACAAAGTATTAGGGATTTTCTATTTGGCGAACAACTTACTCTGCGTGGTTCATTACTGTTACATAACCTGAAATACACTTATCACCAGATTTTTAGATATGCTTATTGTATAATAGAAGAATACAATAATGCTCCTATACAAGCTGAAATAGATGGCGTATTATAGTAAACATTCCAGAAGTAATAATATTATAAGTGCAATGAATGCTCATGAGTGGCTCATTGTGAGATATAGCCCAGTTAGGGAAAAAAAAACATTGAAAAAAACCTTCCTTACAAGTCAAAATAAAAAAGTTTTTTGGCATTTAATTATGTTTCTTGTGTTTAAAACAAGCAGTTAACACATTAATGATGAGTCATGTAGCAGTATAGGTCATATACACCTAGCTCAAAAAATTTCTATGTAGGTTCTGTCACTACAAAGAACTTCATTATAATGAACAAGTAATATTTCTTGTCCTTTAGAATTTAGTTTCACTGCATCAATAAACTATACTGGAGGAAGTCTCCACACTACTCACCTGGTTACTGCTACGGTGTGCGTCAAACACTGTGGTTGGCCGAGGAGAGCCTGCATTGTGTTCTGTAACTTCATCATATATTTCAACTTCATCTTTAACCTCCACCTGAAACATAGCAACAGCCAGTGAACAATCTGTACATACTGCCACCACTTGTACATTGCACAACAATTCATGACAGATTAAACAATACAACAATACTACTGTATGTGCCAGAATACAACTGTGACTTGCTGCCTAAGGATGCAACACAGCCACCACTCATTTTCACTTTTACAAGAGAGGTTATGAAGCCAAAACTGGAAGTCATAAATTTGTCTTCCACAAGCATTACCCTCCACTGTGGAGCTCAACATTACTGGGTTTCCAGTAGTATAGAACTACTGACTTACCTCGCTGAATGAAAAGTTTAGCAGAGATATTTAACTTGTTTCCAAACACTGTTAAACACTGCCAAGGTATTCCTTATGAATACACAATATTGTTGCGTGAGCCGGGAACCACCCTAAAAACACCATAATCTTATCTTACCTGACACCCGGCAACGCAGACAAAATTGGTATCTAGAACAGGAAATAGGGTAATACGGGAAACAGGATAAATGGGTAAGTAAGGGAAAAGTAGAGGGTTTGAAGGAAGGAGGTGAGGATTGGAGGACGGGTGGATGATTGAGGGAAAGGTTGCTTTGGCTTCCTACCTACCTAATACGTTAACTTAACTTTTCAAACTAACCTAAGGGAACATAACAGCTAATAAATAAACTACTAAAACCTCAATAATATAACTTATGAAGAGGGAGGCGATAAACTTCCACCACAGAACTGTTTTCAGAGCATCCTGAAGTTTCAAAACCTAACCCCTTAACAAGTACAGCACTAAAGATCTAATCATTAAAAGAAGATTGATAACCGTAATAACTTTAATTTGTGCAGTCGCTTGACTTTGAAGAGGTACAACACCTAAGTACCATTACAGGACAGCTGACAGAGAAAATTAATATTCTGCTTAATACAGTACAAAAATTAATGGCACTCTTTCATATAATAGATAGGATTTCTACTCCTATTTAAATAAAAAGGATTTGAGCATTTACTTAAATGTTACAAATCCAAATCACATCACTTGACATTTCAAAGGTATGGTAGGTCTTGGGACCTTCAACACATACAAGATCCAGCACTTAAAAGCAACTCCGTTTTGCTGAGATTTTTGTTCAAATTCAAAAACTTCCTACCTTATTCGTAACTCTGTGATTTTACTGACCCCACAAATTTAATACTTGAATAACCACATTACCTTCAAGGGGAAATGTCTTAAATCATTAAAAATCAACTTTTCCCTCATCATAGTTAGGCCACGCGGCAAACATTTTAAAACTTCATGAAAAAAACTTGTAGGTCTTCTAAACACAGTTACATTACTGATCTTAGTTACGTCATCTTCATTCTCACTGTTGCTTTTAACCACTAATCCTAACCAATGCTGAAGCCCGGAAATCAATTACGATAAACTATTTAAGTATGGTTTACTTCACTTTAGTTTCTACATGCTGTAGAACTCCATAGGCTCCTCCAGCCTACCTCTGGACTTCCCTTCTCTTCACCGTGTTTTACACACAACCATCTCGCCTCGCAGACCGATGTGATCTCCGCATCCAGTAGCGAGTCCTCGCTGGACCCATACTCCTGCTTGTTGCAAGGCGAGCATCACGGAAACTCTGCTACTGCCGCCTCCGCCTCACCCTGCAGTGCTCCAACCTACCTATACCTCACCCCTCGGGCGTCCTAGAGCCATGAACGGCAGTCCTTGCACCGTGCGCCCTCCGCGATATCATGGCACCGCACCGCCATCCAGTAGCGAGTCCTCGCTGGACCCATACTCCTGCTTGTTGCAAGGCGAGCATCACGGAAACTCTGCTACTGCCGCCTCCGCCTCACCCTGCAGTGCTCCAACCTACCTATACCTCACCCCTCGGGCGTCCTAGAGCCATGAACGGCAGTCCTTGCACCGTGCGCCCTCCGCGATTTCACGCATCATGGCACCGCACCGCCATCCAGTAGCGAGTCCTCGCTGGACCCATACTCCTGCTTGTTGCAAGGCGAGCATCACGGAAACTCTGCTACTGCCGCCTCCGCCTCACCCTGCAGTGCTCCAACCTACCTATACCTCACCCCTCGGGCGTCCTAGAGCCATGAACGGCAGTCCTTGCACCGTGCGCCCTCCGCGATATCATGGCACCGCACCGCCATCCAGTAGCGAGTCCTCGCTGGACCCATACTCCTGCTTGTTGCAAGGCGAGCATCACGGAAACTCTGCTACTGCCGCCTCCGCCTCACCCTGCAGTGCTCCAACCTACCTATACCTCACCCCTCGGGCGTCCTAGAGCCATGAACGGCAGTCCTTGCACCGTGCGCCCTCAGCGATATCATGGCACCGCACCGCCGTCCAGTTTGCTGGCCCTGCATCCAGTCAGCCACAGCCCACATGCATACACCCGCTGGCCTGACTGCCCAAAAGCAAGCCCAGGTTAGCACAATTAATGACTGTGATGCGTGTTTGCTAGATCCCCGGCCATCCTCAGCCCCAACCCAGCCGTAAAGCTATGTGTGTGTGTGAGTATTATAACATTTTGAATAAAAGCTAAATTAACACCAAACACCACTATCATAACTATCAGAACTTGCAAAACACTAACAAATACCGGATAACTCAAAACAAATGTAAATAACTTCCAATAAAGCAATGGCCCACATTTGAAACAAAAAAACTGATAAGATCAACAAAATAGAAAGATTGCTGTTTAACATGATCTGAAAGAAAAGAAACATAAGAAATTACCTATACCTCAAAAATTACTTTGTGACAATATGAAAAACTACAACTTTTCCCTAAAGAGATTATTAAGAGAGCTATGTGCCCATTAAAAATAGAGATTTAAAATGCTTGTAATTCAAAAACATCAACTACTTGTGATTAAGCAACATATCGGTGAAAAGTGTTTTGTGGAATGGAGAAAACACACCAATAAAAACGTGCAGGCAATATGATAATTGAAAGCACATGATGTTTCTGCAAAAGCGTATGAGGGAATTAAAGCTACTGATAGAAACCGCACATTTTAAAAAGTTAGGTTTTGTAAATATGTACATTAAATCAATTTATTACGTATACATTGTCTTGTATATAACTTAAAGTAGAGTATGAGCGTCAAAAGCAAAAGGGTTGCTGGACTTATTTAGCATATTCAGTACTTAAGTAGAAAAATCTTGATTACAAAATAATTTATTAATAAAGTTGGTTTACATGCAAACATTTATATTGCATCAGTTGAGAGGATGCAGCACATTATTGGCAATCTCCTCTCAAAGATGCACTAAGATTTTGTTCTTTACTATAGCTTAAATACCTACGAAGACAATTAGTAAATATGGGAGACAAATAACCAGAAGTTGTGATGCTAACAGAAACTATAATAAGTGGACTATAGAGTTTTTCATTAAATTATATGTTTACTGTACATATTGATTTAAAATTTTGTTTTGATATAAATTTTTTTGTAATGTTTATATTTTAACATAATTTCTTTTATCGCCTGAGTAAATATAAATATTCTTCATTCCTATTAATGAACTTAACAGCAATTGTAAACCACCCACCCATTTTCTAAGTAAAAGATTTTCAGTAATTTTAACCTTAAAACTTAAAATTTGCTTTCCAAAGACTTTTTTATGTCCTAATTTGGTTTCAATAATTTTTGGATTACAATTAATTCTTCTTCAGTTTTATTTTAATTGTCTTGGTTGGTTTTTAAATTTTTTTTACAGAAGTTAGTTCAGGTTTTAGTGCTGTCTAGGGGTCAAGTTGCTGGAAGAAATGCTTCTGGTGGGACCTTTAATTAAGGCAGATGACATAATTTTCCACCGGGATCATATTATGATAATACCTGGCACCAACCTAAAATATATTAGAACGTTGGGTCCTGGAAGTTAGTTAATTAGGTCTGGATGCCACATCACGTGTAGGAAAAGGTGCAGGCGTGATTTTAGATGATTAATTAGTGGTTTCTGACTATACCACTTGCGAAGCATCTGGCACCATTACGTGTGAAACGATGCAGACTCTCAACCAGGTGACACCAACTTTGTTTCAATGCCAATGGGGAATACAGACTTTAGAACTTCTATTTATTTGATCAAGGAGAAATTTTACTAAGTCTTTCAAGGAATTTTAGAACTTTGAATATTTTTTTTGCAAAATGTGTAATATGATCCAGAGTTCTGGTTGTTTCTACACGACTTGAGCTAGTACTGGTACATCTTTAATTGGCAAAATTTTACCTGAGATACTTCACTAAACTAGGCACAGATCTTCTTGGCCATCCGAGGTCAGTCGATCAGCCCTTCCACTAGCTGGCGCCAGTAGCCTATCATGCCTGCACTCTGTTGCCTAGTCTGCAGTGTTACAGTGAGTCGAGCAAAATGTTTAAGTTGCATTCAAAAAATCATGAATGATTTCATTAGAATTCAGTCTTTTTTGCAAGAGGCTTATTTTGCTGAACAAATAGGTGAAAATCCCAAGTATGGATCTTTATCTATTTGTGTTTTACACTATTATGGAATGTGCATGAATCCAAACCACCCCTTGCTTTACAAGCAGAAAATAACAAAGCCTTGACTCATGCTTAGTCGACACAGATAATGTGTATCACAACAGCTGCCTCTGGTGTTTGCTCTAGCTCGTAATCTAAGTGGCCAGTTCCACAACAGGCTTTGAACTATCCTAGCTTTTTCCTTTGCTTGCATGTAAAGTATTCTTTGAAATTATGGTTCTACGTAACCCTCGTACTAGCAAACATAGTTGCAAGGGAAATGGTTGATCAACAACATTATTATATTTACCATTACAAAAATTAATTTTGCAAAAGTATAAATTTGAAACAAATGAACAGTTTGACAGCTAGCGCACGTGATGCTGATGAATGCACAATGCAAATTACATGCATCTACACCAAAAGCAAAATTTGTGTTATTTAGGAAAAGCTTTTTCAAGAAACTAGTTACTGATTTGAATGATTTTAACAAAGACTGTCTATTGACAGTGGTGTTACAATTTTACGATAAGGGGAAGTTTTCCGACAGCTATGCATGAGAAAATAGATAGTACGTTTTCAGCAAGTCCCACATGATTTTTTCAAAGTGTCTGTATTTGTTATAATAAAGCAAATGACAGGTGGAAGTTTGTAATGTTAAAGAATAGCATTAAAACTGTTTGAACAGGAAAGAGGAGTTTGTGCTGCCATTACAAGCTATAACAAAAATATAAATCATTTTTTCAATGCTACACACAACTATAAGCAGATGGAAATTATTACATATAAATTTGATAGACATTAATATGTAAATTTAAGTGTCTGAATGTTTTTACTACGAACGTAAAATTGAGCAATTATTCTGCCCACGTAGTATTGTTATAGATATCAACTTCCAAATATATCTTGTATGCATTTTATAGATTTTCGTTACAATATATTTAAACGTTTCTGTTTATGTAAATAATTGTAATTTATATTACTACACTTGAGATTTTAGTGAAATTTAACATGGTTTATCAATGATGTGAGATGGAATATTAATTTTGATTATTTGAAGTGACATTTTTCTAAATTTTCTTAATTCGGACACAGGTAAGAAAAAGCACAACTAAACTGTCCAATTTTTCGTCAATTTAAATACGTACTGTTGGGATTGTGGTCAAATTTGTATCTTATTTTTGGTTTCAAATTTTTAGTAGTGTGTCAGCATTTTAACGTCTTAATAATTTCTCCTCAAATTAATTTCCAATTTTCCACACAGATTTAAACAAAAATACATTCTATTGAAACCTATATTTTCTTTCATCCAGCTGTAGTTAGTGTATCTTACTGTCTGCATTTTTCTAAAGGATGTTCACGTTAAAGTGAGCACTATTGAAATAAACTTTAGAAAAAGAAAAACACTGCCCCTACCTGCATATATTTTAACAAGCGCCTTGAGTGACATGAACCCAGCAAAGTTGGGAACAATGGATGGGAGGTAGTTCCATATCTTAAAGTCAAATATAAAGTACCCTTTTGCAAGTGTAAAAACGACCATATTAGTAAAATATTTACTAATAATTTAACATTTTCACTGATGCAAGAATAAAGTGATGAGGCCCATCGTAATATTAACTTTACATAAGGCGGAAGAATACACAATGTGCAAACAAGTAGATCTTGAGCAGGGAATTCCAAAGTGCTCATTTTACCATGAACAGCCTATATCAAGTGTTCATGTTTTATGTCTTAATGTCACACTGTATTACTGTCTTGCCTATGTCCTAACTGTCTCACACACACCAAGTGAATGTTACCAACACTAAATAGCACTGGACACAGTGATGTTTTTAAATATCTCTCTCAGTAATCTCAATCTAAGTAATAGCACTGGACACAGTGATGTTTTTAAATATCTCTCTCAGTAATCTCAATCTAAGTAATAGCACTGGACACAGTGATGTTTTTAAATATCTCTCTCAGTAATCTCAATCTAAGTAATAGCACTGGACACAGTGATGTTTTTAAATATCTCTCTCAGTAATCTCAATCTAAGTAATAGCACTGGACACAGTGATGTTTTTAAATATCTCTCTCAGTAATCTCAATCTAAGTAATAGCACTGGACACAGTGATGTTTTTAAATATCTCTCTCAGTAATCTCAATCTAAGTAATAGCACTGGACACAGTGATGTTTTTAAATATCTCTCTCAGTAATCTCAATCTAAGTAATAGCACTGGACACAGTGATGTTTTTAAATATCTCTCTCAGTAATCTCAATCTAAGTAATAGCACTGGACACAGTGATGTTTTTAAATATCTCTCTCAGTAATCTCAATCTAAGTAATCATCCAGACATGTAAATTTAATTTACCATTATTTTTCTTTCAATTATTCTCACACACACATACAGATTCCCAAACCCATCAATATCAAAAATGTAAACAAAGATGTAACCACAAGCACAAATTATACATTAAAGGAACTGGAATATTACCAATACAAATTCAAGCATGCTTTACTATACTTCTATAACCAAAGTATTTTTTAGAAATAAATTCATCTATAAACACCATAAAGTTTGCTTATCACAACAATGACAAATAAATCAGCTGACGACAGCATGGATGGAGTTGTTACTTCACCCACCAGCTGATAGCGGAGGAATACATAAGCAAATAGCAAAAATTGGTGCTCTTTTCCCCAAAATGTCAAAATCTTGCATCCATAGCTGATTGAGTTTATTGAAATACACTTAAGAAAAGAAATTGGCAATACAGTTTACTTTGACAACATTTCCTCAACTTCAATCAAAAGGTTAGCAAACAGAAATATTTTAAGGTTATACTCGCAACCATTCATCAGTCACGCATCCATCCGGTTTTCACATTGACATGTGACATCTATTGGAAGTCTTGAGGCGTCACTGTCGAACAAGGGTTCTACAGTACGGGTTAGAGACACTGGCTCATGAACTCATTGAGGGGGAGGTTGCACTATGTTACGTCAGACCATAACTATCCCTCAGTAAACTCTAGGATGGGTAGGCCGCCTACAGGGTACAAAGTCAGATGTGATGGTAACTGGCTTACGTCTGGTTACAATAGGCACTGGTGTCACTTCACCTTGTTTGTGTCTCACCCGGGGTAGATCCTGCATTGTAAGCTGGCTAGTTGCCGTGTCCTGACTGCGGTGGTGATATGGATGGTCTGCTGGGTAGGGCAGCTCAGGCTCCCTGGTCTGAGCTGATCGGGAGATCTATGTGGTGATGTAAGGGCAGGAATTGCCCAACGGCACGTGCAGGTCCAGATGAAGACAAATCACCAGGGCATGTGGTTCTCCACGATCTTCTCGGGCAGCTGAAACGGACGCAAGGGGGGACTGGGAAGAGAGGCCTCACCAGTCATCGGGCAGCTTGAGCGTGTACCCGTGGGAGGGTCTGCTGACGGCAGAGGGTTTCAGAGAAACTGACTAGGTTTAGAGGTGGTAGCTGCCTTCGTAGATTTCCACCTAGCACCGCTTTTATGGGTGAAGAGTAGAAGGAGATGGTACTACAGTCTACCACACAAAGTAGGAACAGACGACAAGTTCCCTGGCTAATGTGTAACCAGAAGAAGTTAGGCCAACCAGAATTAGTCCTATCACTCCAACTGGTGAAGTTCAATGCAGCGGAGGGAGTGGGTTATCTGATCTGGATGTCTAGCCACTTCGTCGCGTGTATTCTTAGTGATTGTGGCTATACCTTACAATGTCACATACTTGGTTCAAGGTATGGGTGGCCTTCGAATGTGTTGTGTTTGGTGACGTACGTATGCCCGGTTAAGGGTAGCTCACAGCCTTACACTAGTTTCCGCAATATAAGTATCCCAGTATAAGTATCACTAGTTTCCCAGTTTTGCAGGCAGAATATGTATTAATATTTTCCCTGACCTATTTTCAGGATCGAAACCTTCCAATACTATATTTTTTGCCGCTGACAACAAATATGCTGTCAGTGAAATAGAATTAAATTAGACTGGAACAGACCAAGCTAGCAGGTCCAAAATGTTGTTCATTTCATTGATATTTCTCTTAATGCACGCTATTGAGTTCACACAAGTGCTCACTACAAACACATACATACTTCCTATTTTGTATATATTGGCCCTATGACATTTGGTAAAGCTGTACTATTGCCAAATTCACCAACTTAAAAATTGAAATTTTAAAATGTAAATGTTTATAATTACATTATACTGTATTCCCACAACTGAAAACTTTGCACAGTAGCAATTATTTACAATTTCCTTGATAATTCCCTGACTTTTCCTTGTTTTCCCTGAGGATGAACATCCTTTTCTCTTGGGGGAGGCTGAAAGTGGCAGTTTTCCTCCTCCAAAATTTCTAGTAATTATGATTACTAATGATCATATCTAATACATCCAGGTACGTATTGTTTATCCAATTAAAAAAAAACTCCTACTATTAAGAATTACCACCGAATGCATTGTAATGTATTACGGTAATGATGTCTACTGTTTATAAACACCATCTCTGAATGTATTTTTGTATATTCTACTATATGTATATTTATTATAAAAGTAATACATTACACAGTACACTCCTCTCATATAGACAAGGTAAGCATTGAGTAATTCACCAGAATTACATGATCTTCAGACACTGTTTGCTACCTGTGTTGTATACCAGAATAACCATATTGCAGCGGCATAAATATAACCTGTAAATGACGTTTTGTACACTGAAGATTTGTTTCAAAAGATATTCTGACATTTACTACTTTTACGACACAATATAAATATATTTAATGTAAATTATGTAGCATAACACAGCAATCTTGATAACCCTCCTCACCGTCACATCTAATTTTTTTTTGCTACGAACTAGGTAAAGGCCTGCTAAAATTCCTATAAAGTGTGATTAGTAATAATAATATCTAACATATCGAGGTATTATTTACCTGATAAAAAAGCCATTATTCTAGAAAATTACCAGCACCTGTGTACTGTCTATTGTAAAAACTTTATACAAAGTACTTTTTCTATTGATGGACATTAAAGGCCGGGCTGCAATTGCTATAAGCACGTCATTAACACAACACAGTGATATACACAAGAGTTAAAACCAACTATACAGAACTTATTTTCTTTGGTACAAACGTAGCAACATATACAATTATCATTATATCAATTGTAGCAAGGCCACTGTGCTTGTGTTGTGTTGTGTGGGGAGTGGAATGTGTTGAGGGAGGAATTGTTATCTGTGAGAGGGGTTGGTAAGTTCAGGAAGGGCGTGGAAAAGGAGTTGGTTGGATGAAGGGGAGGTGAGAGAACTCGCCAGTATGTATGTATACGTATGTGTCAATTGTAGCCCGGCCTTAAGCAAAGCTCATCTTGTCTACCTCCTCTACTTGGGCACTAAATTATAAGCAATGTGAATGACAAATTAGGCTATATAATTTCCTACCTTAATTAATATTTCTTCAAAATATGGCTCTGATATCGAACATTTCTGTACCACGTCCATCTCCGTTGGCGAGGTTGTCCGAGCCGAGGCCAGGTTCCTCCAAATCCCAAATTAGACTTTATATGCACACAAGACGAACAGCGAATAAGCAGTCTACCTCATTCTATCGTTACTCTCGCATTACTGATTACTATCACCATATTCGTTGAGTAAACTGCACGATAGTTACTGTAGCACCGTCGCGATATCAGATAGAAGTATATTGTGACAGAACATGCAACTGTAAGCTGTTCACGGTAGTCAGCACTTTTTAAGACCCTTTCGAAAGGTATTAACCCCTTATAAACATTCTTTATTGCAGTCTCAGACGTTAACATTTCAGAGTGAAGAAATGTATACACTTGTGTTTTTAGTCATATTACAATGTTTGCATCAAAAAGATGCAGGAAGATAGAAAATAATTGAAATGAAAAATTTAGCAGGGCCTTAAAAACTGCTCACTTTACGTGAAAGGTCTGTATAAAAACGTGTAGCAACACTATCGTGATAGTGCGAGTCACAGATTTTGTACACATGTCCACTTTTTGACAGTCCTATAGAATTATTTTGATAGGGTATTCACCAAAGATGTTAGAAGAGTATTCACAGACACGCCTAAAAATGAAACACCACTTGTATTGCAGTAGCTAGAGAGCGTAGAAATCGAAAAAAAAAAGTTATTAAAATATTAACTTAACTCATATTTATGTGTAAATTATTTAAATGTATAGCCATTTATTCATACAAAATAGGATGATGTACCGAATGTCTTCATCAATAAAATAAAAACTTTTTTTAACTTCCGTTATTATTAAAATGACTCACAATCATTTTGGCAACTTTTCGTATAATTGATCGCCCATTAAAATTCCTTGACGAACTATTAATAATCGATAAATAACCGTCTATTTTGCAATTCATTTTCCACACGATTTGAAAAACAAAAAAAATATTTTCAATCGATGCACAAAATCAATCTCGAGTGGTTATGGCAGCTATGAACGGAAAAAAAATTAATAATTCCACATTAAACAAACAGTTGGATCTCACTTCACAAGCATATCGCTGGTACTGTAATTTTCCGCTAAATTATGTGCACCCCATCTATTCTTTCGAATTGAACTCTGAGTTGGACACCATGATGGATCGTAGGATATTAAACCCCATTAATGAAAATTTATTGACCGATCTCGAATTAGACTCGCCAGACTTTCAACACATTGTTTATATCTCACACTCAATTCTTGTTGACTAGTATTCAATTCTTGTTGACTAGTATGCATATTCCCATGTTTTTGTGCGTGACTTCGTCCCTCAGTTGTTTCATCAATGTTTCCTCGAATTTCAAAAAAACTCGTGCAGTTTATGGCCAAAGTAATCGTTACTAATATCGTCGAATTTCTGAAGGTAAACTCTCATCGATTTCAATTTTAATTTTGTCCAGTAATCCACAATGTTGAGGTAATTGATGTATGTATGAGACGTGTCGAATATCTGCTAGCTTCGTATAAAGTTGGCTGTTGAAATGCACAATTCATCAAGTCGCGATTTGTCATCTACACAAGTTTTCGGAAGTTCAGCGCATTACGATTTTACCGTATTCAAGTACACTTCTTCGAAATTTATTGAAAAGATTTGGCCCATTTTAAAAATTAGTTCTTATTAATAAAGAGTATGTCTCATCTACTAAAGTTTAGCAATCATAATCCGTATTCTATTGACCGCATTTATTACGAGTATCAAGATGTTGCACGTAGAAAAATTTTAGACTATTTTATTCGAAAGAAGCAGAGTTACGATGAGACCCGATTGGACCTATTCTTCGACAATGACAAGAGGGAATTGTTACTCTATATGAAAAATGTCTACCAGACGTCCAATAGATACAATACAAACTTGAAACAAGTCAAGTTGTACACTTTAAATTTGAAATCAAAGTTACACTCGTTTTACAAACAGCTCGTAATTTACTGAAGTGTTCAGAGACCAATTTCTTTGGCACTGTGATTGAACAATTTTTGGTGTTCGTTACGAATGGAGATCGTGGAAACATTTAAAATTTTTAATATTTTCCCACATCATTTCGTAAACTAGGAAAAGAATATTCTTTACACCTTGTTGCACTGAAAAAAATAAATAAATATTTTTTAAAATTACAAATAAAAAGGGTTATATAAAAAGATGAGAGCGTATATTTGTTTCGCATTAATTGTTTTCCTTTCGTAAGAGAATAACAATGTTGGGGTATATAGAACTGGGAGATTTGTACGATTTGGTATCTTTAGAGGAAAAAAAATCAAATCAAAACTATTCAGTGCACAATGATCCACGCAAAACCTTTATCACTCCTTCGACATGTGTTTGAGACACCTTTCTAAAATTTCAGTCAAAGAAAATGGCCTCTTACATTGTGAATTCGCCAAAGTTTTCAATTGGGCTGTACACTGATTTCCGAACCTATGACAATCCAGCAGCAGACATCGAGGGGGGTGTGGGGGTACAGTCGAGAAGCCATTGATTTGGAGTTCAACTACATACAAATATCGAAAATTACTACGAATCAAACGAGAAAAAACTACCCGATGCGATAGACGATACGTTTACACAATTTTTAGATTTTGACCGCGATGTTAGACAAGTCAATGGCTGGACACCTTATGCATCAGAGATCAGAATACGAGATGTTGATTTCACTCTTTGTGGAACCATCGACATGCTTTTCAAGGCCAATCAAGGGGGTTTGGTGATGGTCGATTGGGAACGTTCGTCAAAGAATTTCGAAGAATTTCGTGGCGATTATGGACTGGGACCTCTATGTAGCGTATTAACATCACAACTAAACAAGTACTCATTGCAGAAAAACATTTACTGTTATATATTCAACAGGGGGAAAAAAATTATATTCGACCACGTGCGGATGGAAAATCACCGAAATGTATATACTGCAAGTGCACACAAACATGTCGAATTACAAGTTGTTGTCGGTAGTTGATTTTGACGAAAATGTGATTGATAAATATTTAATATACGCAGTCGATAATCAGTAAAAATTGTTTGGTTTTTACTTCTTGTCATCTTGAAATTTGTTATATTATTCTTCATTCATTGTTCTTGTATTAGCAATTGATTTGTTGAAATGATCCAAGTTTGACCTGAAGATAAATCGATCGTTTGTCAGGATGCTGTTCCAGCACAGTTCATAGGTGGTTTCGAGATGTAAAGTTAACACCATTGATTCGTTTACATTTTTCGAGTACTTTTAGCACCGCTTAATACGAAATGTGTTGACTCGCATAATTTTTCTTTGATATCTGTACGAGTAGAGATTGATCGACAATCACGAACGAGAATAGCTCTTCTTTAAAGATTTCCAATCTCGCCATATCATGTATAGCCATGACGTTCGAAAAGTGAGGTATTGTGGTAGAGAAATTTTATCAATCACCCGGCACTGGTATTCTTCATCCCAGTCTTTAAGATGGTGACTCTTAAACCACTGCAAGAAGCCAATTAATGTCATGCAACATTCTTCCCCTGAGGCCAAATTTATAAAGTAAAAGGCATGGGTTCGGTCGAGGATTGTAGGTGTTATTAATTTTTGTAATCGGTTGCAGCTACAATTAAAACATTATTTTTCATTTGAACGCCTCCTTCGATACCTGTTTGTAGTGCAATTGCTACACTTCGCAAATGGGGTGGAATTGCCAAGTTTTGTGCAACTATCTCGTCGATTTCGTCCAAATATATCACGAATCGCTGGTTCTGGTTCTCGATGGTCATCTTGGACAAATTGGCTAATTTACATTAGGTATCACCGATGGTGGATGAGGTACGGCCTAATGTCCGGTGTTGACAATGCGATAACTATCTCCAATACTCCATGTGTAGGTTGTCCTGGATTCAGGCATTTGAACAGGCCACATTTGTGTTAGATGAATTCATCGATCCCTTCGCATTCCTGTTCATGGTATAACTGTGTTCGACCATTGATGGTGTCTCCATCCATATCAAACCTGCCAAACCCCTCCCATGTCTCATGATAGTCTCTGACTAAATTCCACCATGTGGCAGCATTTCCCCTTAATCGGTTGGCAGTAACCTCGGTCCAGTCTTCCCTGTGTACGTGGTGCCTGTTCAATTTTTCTTCGCAAAAAGCGAGAAACATACCCAGGTTCTTGGAGTCGTGGCCAGCAAAAGCTGGTAACATTACATTTCTATCCGGCCTGGTTAAGCCCTGTGGCATGTAAGTAATGACTAATTGCGATGGCATATGTTTCACCTCTGGTGTTTGCGGTGGCACGATCTCAGCACAGTTTGTCTTTCACAGTTTATAACACCATCGTGGAAGGTAGCAAATTCCACAGGCCCTATGCATCATAAATGCCATTCTCTTTTACAATATTGGCACTGCGCCCAATCCACTCCCGCCCTGTCATGTCCGGTGTGCATGCCCAGGTGTTGCTCTGACGGCATAGATACAGTATCGGACGTATACTGGCATAGCAGTTGGTCCCATGAATTTTCTGTAAACAAATTTACCCGCTTAGTCTGCCACAATGTACACAGTGTTCGACTGGCATGTCCAAGTAGTTCGCGTTCGAGATCGCGGGTGGCGCAGTTGCCAATGTGGAAGTCTTGAGACCTTCTCGCGGATGATCTAACATGGAGTCTGCCATTTTCTCGCAGATGAACACACTGACCCCATGTTGGACACCAATTGACACCGTCGGGTGAGATACGAGCCGAACGAAGATACAAGTTACTTACTGATGACGGCACCAGCAGTGTTTCCCAATCACCACACTGTTGAGACCAAGGGTTCTCAGGGATGTTGTGGGTTCTGTGTGTCTGTCTCACCCAAGCGTGCTTACAGTACACTTTGCATTAATAAACATCATTACTAAACTTTTGGAAATCAATGGCAAGATGTGGCTGTCAATACAAAAAGAGAAACACTTGTTGCACTGTACTACTTCCTTTTATTATTACCACTCGTACAAAGAAAATGTGCCAGAATTTTTAATTGTGAATACTCTCTGTAATGTCTAACCAACTCTGATTGGGTGCTCCCCAGCTCGCAATCACTCTAGCGCACTTCCTAACTGGCTGACTTTTCTGCTGTGTTTCAAAACACAATCTTCACAAGCGAATAGGATCGTCAGCCACTAGGGTGGACTAACGATTTTCCATGAAGATAGGGCGCAGAGAATAATGAAATGAGACAAAAATGAACAAGTTACATAAACACGTGTGATTATTTTTCATCACTAACGTGGACTCGTCTTGCTGCACGTGGTTAGTGAGGTGACTGCCTATATACATAGTCGGCTATGACAGAAATAATGTCACTGTACAAAATTACATACAATCACATAAATACCCTTGGAAAATGATGGCGCACGGCATGAGTGGTCACAATAAACATGCAAGCTCGTGAAAGCAATATTTGATGGCGCGGATGCAGCTGGATAAGTGTTGCAGCAGAGCTTGTGGTGCAGGTGGAAATGTTGTATTTCTCTGCAAAGACGGCAGATTCTGGTCAGACTAAGTGTTATTCTGGATCGAAAAATTATTCTGTTGCAGATTGAATCAGTTTTGAGCCTCTAGCAAGCCGGATGGCAAGGAAATCATAAATGAGAAATGGCCATGTGGTCAGACATACAAATCACCAATTACACGAAAAATATATTGAATTCTGAATAAAATTGTGGCTCACATGCTATTACACAAATAAACCCTCATACTGCATGGATAGTGCAGATATCGACTTGGCAGCTATGATCCACGTGGTCGCAAAAGATGTGGCTGTAAAACAATTTAATATGAAAAATACCCTTGAATGCATACATAAAAACAAAGTCATTAAAATTGCATGCAGCAATAATACAGAAATTACAATGAAGCGGCTTTAGCATAGGTGGATGTCGCCTGATTCAAGTTGCGCAGGCCATATGACCTCTTTGACATCTTTCTCCCTTTCTACTCCTTTAGGTTTCAAAAAGCAGCAAGGGCACAAATTATTTATTTAAGCGGAAGCATAATGCTGGAAAAATATTTGGCAAAACGTACGCGAACAAAGTTTGAGTCTGAAGTGCGCACATGACAGCGTCTTACCTCGCCAGACCTCCTACGACTACACCGAGGCTAGCGTCGCACGGACCTACCATGGCTGCCTACGGGGTTCACATATGCAGAAGTGCTATTCACATTGAATAAAACTTTTTATATATGAAAATAAAATGGCACAAAATAATTTAAATCTTTTTTTACATTTTAGATTTTTCTTATGAATTTTAGTGTCTTTTTATGATGGTGTTCACACTGGAATGTTACTGTTCTTATTCTCCATGCAACACGCACTTTGAATTCGTAACCAAACATTTTCAATATTGACAAACATACATTTCACACTGTAAATAATATACCGTTATATCTGGCCGCTAGCCGGCATCACTTCATTTGTTATGAAGTATTTCCCCATATTTTGAAGTGTAATGTAAATATTTGTGTGTACTGGTATGAACATATTGTTTTCCATTGTTTTTTTGGTTTATGCCTTTTTCATGGTCATAGTTTGACAGATGCTAAGTTTATAGAAACTGCATGGTAAAAGTAAACACGGCTTGTTTATAAACAGAGGTGAAAAATGGTCACAACATGTATAAAAACTATTTATTTGATAATAAAAACTGTTTGAATATGCATTTTTGTTATTTGAAAGAATATACGGCGCCAGAAATTAGTGTATGTGTGGCATCGGAGACGCGCGCTATGTAAACAAAAACACTGGTTACGTCAGCAGCTACCATATGATTTTGACAGGTAAACATCATTGACGTATTACCCAAATCTCAGACAGCTTTAAAGTGGATGTTGGCTGTGATTGGATAAGCGAATTTGCGCCAAAACCTGGGAAGTGGATTGTTATCTCGCCTAGCTTCCTTCTTCTCGGACTAGTTGCACTTAAAGATGTTGCTCAAATAATTATTTTATTTTCTGAAGTAATCTGTACCAAAAGTTAAGTAGTGCTATGCAACTTGTCTTAAAGCATTAATGAGCAATTGTCAGGTGAAGAAGAGGTCCAATATTTCCTGCATTGTAATATTAAAAAGATATAAGACTGGTCCAATTTGCATTTTTTCCCAATAATGGCAGAGGAAAGGTATACCTGGCAAAAATATAAGTACATGTTAAAGAACACTTTCAAAGACTGTTGAGCATCCGGTATTGTAGCAAACATGTTTAAACTCAGTTTGAAGCATAATCCCAAGAAACTATTATTTAAATTTAGTTTTGTTGAAGACTTTCTGCCCATTAAAGTACCCCGAGATAGAAAGGAGTCTCATACTCACTGGCTGGCACTTATATCGGGGAAACTAAAATAATTCAGGTTTATATTTTGGAAATGAACAGTGTTTAAGTTTGTTAAATATGAATAGTCATGTTATGTGTACTTGGCAGGCAAGGGGAATTAAAATTTGCAAGAGTATGATTAACGAGGAAAAGTTTAATCTACATAATTTTAATGTATCAATAAGATATTTTTTTTTGCAATTTCCTGTCAAATGCTAGAGATTTGTACTCTAAAACACCCTAGGTTCTGCCCAGACATTTTCTTTCTTATTTTACCAGGCATGTTCTCCACAAATGACAGTGAATGTTTTGTAGGTTAGGGTTGATTGAAAAGAGGAAGAATATTATGGATGTGTATGAGAGAACTGAGAGTTTTGAACTTCGTGAGAATGTTCGATTTAAGTGCCCTAATTATGGCATGGAAAACTACATTTCGAGCCAATATGCATTACCACTACATGCAAAGCTCTAAACTGAAGTGCAGCATTAAGGCAGCTCACAAGTTCTTTTACAAGCGTACATAAGTTTTCTGTTGGCAGACATTCAAACAAACATGTAAATTTACGAATCGAGATTATTTGAATTTTTTTTGCAGGCTTTGTGCAAAGCATGGTGCAATTTTTAAATTTTGACAAAAAAAAACAGAATTTTGTATCTTAATGTCTTACCTGGAAAGTTTCAGTTAAAATAATATTATTATTTTACTGGACATTCTTATTGGTTGAGAGTTCAGTCGCACGTACATAGAAGATAAAATATGAGCTACACTGCTTCGTTTTTTTATGTAAATACATTCATATACTAAGAGTAAATGTGAATGCACGCATGAATTTATGCACTGTTCTTCTTATATTCATATGTACGTACGCTACTTGGAGGTTGTGAATCCACATTTATAGTGAAATGCAGTGGAGAGGATTGCACCTCTCTTGACATCAAGGTTTTGAGAGCAGATGAGGGTGAAGCGATGTTAGTATAGGATGCCCACAATAAATTAAGCACTTTTGGAATCGTTTGAAAAATGTCACCGGTCCAACCTAGAGTGCTGTGACTGGCACACACCCAGCAAAGTTAGTAACAATGAAGGGGAGGTTCTACATAATAACTGCTGAGTATACATGTGCCAATACTTTCTCTTATTTCCGTCAGTGCATAGACCGTGGTGGTGTGATGGTCAGACTACTCGCCTCCCACACCTTAACGAACTGGTTTCGATTCCTGAACGGGTCGCTCCCGATTTTTCGCACGTGGGAATCGTGCCAGACGATGCTACTGGTCAACGGGTTTTCTCGGAGATCTCCCATTTCCCTCGCCCTTGCATTCCATTGATGCTACATACTAACCTCGCTTCATCATCGGTTCTCGATACGTTGGTGTTAAGAGCCGTCCAAATTTCACCACTCTCCACTTCATATTTTCAGTGCATAATAGTATTAGAACTAGCAAATTCGTAAAATATTAACTTTTGTAAGAATTTCGCGTTTTCACTTGGCGGCCGTGCAAGTAAAATGATTAGGACTGTGGCAATATTAATAGCACGTATGTTGGAAGAATAAATAATGTGCATACAACTAGGTCTTAAGTAGGGCTTTCAAAAGTGCTAAGCCTGTATGCAGCGGAACAACCGTCTAAGACTATACGAACTATGACTTCCGAAGCGAACATAGACGATGGGAGAAATAGAATGTAACAGAAGTGGTTGAATCATCGCCATTCTCTGCATGCAAGATGAGCTGTGCTCAGTTCGTCGCTAGATGTTGCCGTGAACAGTGCGCCAAAGGGAAAGGGACTTACTTACTGAGGCTAGTTCTAGTGCAACCAATATTGAGACCATGCTACAGTTGAAATGAACCTCTGTCACAATAAACAGTCCTAGCTACAATATATAAAATTGAACGTGTCTGTCTCTTGGCCAGCCAGAGTTCACATCCAAATAGATATTTTTCAGAAAAGTCAAGTAATTTTTTCTGCCACTTTCCAAATTGTAGTTTTGGTTAAACTTAACTCTGCCCTGGCTGCTATGATGTGGTTTGGTATTTGGATTTCTGCTGAGTGCCATGACTTTTCCTTTATCAAAGTGTAGATTCTGTGTCAATGAATGAGTACACTCTGTCTTGGGTCAAGGTCTCTTTTTAAATCTATGCACATGTTTTATTACTTGAGAGACTATACCGGGCTAGACAAGCTGCCCTCTCCCAGTTTCCTTAGACTGTTGCACTACGGATTCATACGCAGTGGTGGAGGTACGAGTCAATCCCTGAGCGTACGGCCAAGGTGGTACCGTAGGAAGATTTCTTGTTTCTAATCCAATAGTTTGAGAGTTTTGCACGGAACTTGGTTGCAATGTACCCACCAGTTAGCGGGCTGTGCATTTCCAATGATAGATGGGAAGTGTGAAATACTACGAGTATCTATACTTTCGTCTACAGGTAGAGAGTAAACCATACCATCTGTATGCAAGTACACATTCAGCTGTGGTGGAACCTCGTCGGACTTCCCCTCCTTTCTTTCGGTAACCAGGAGAGAACCTTTTACCACGTTTCCTACCATCTGATGGGAATAGTCACCATTACTTTCCTCCAAACATGAGGGTTATGAAATCCCAATGATTGCTGTTTGTTACCATGATTCTGCTTTAGCCCTGGCCCTTGATACAAAGGCGGCTGCCTAGGCGTAACTATTCTCTCTAACTCCCTCATCATCGTTGCCTTTTAATGCTCATTCTGGTTGATTGTTAGGATTTGTGTTCGGAATTCGGTGAGATTGGTGAAAGGTCTATCGCCCCAACGGTCCTAGTATTTGGTTGGTAGTTGGGACACAATAACTTCCACCAACTCCTCGTCTCCCATTAGAGCATCCAGGTGTCGTGTCCGCTCGAACATTTCCCCAAAGTGTTGTTCCAAGGATTTGGTTTTCTTTGGGTAATTTTTTTCAAAATGTTACCAGGTATGTAAATTCCCTTGTATACCAGCATTCCAGTACTCGTGCAAAAATAATTCCTTAAACTGTAAAAACCACTAACATTGTATTTTTCCATGTCCTACCAGAAAAAACAATTTTGATTTTAAGCCTAGGCCTAAACACAACAGAATTTCTGTTTCATTTAACCCAAATATTTTTGCATACTCTTAAAATTTTTTTTAAGTACATTACAAGATTTTCATGAGTGCATCCGGAGAATTTGGGCAGTCCCTCTGACCATTGTTTCACAGGATGGTATAACACGGCTGCAGTAGGGCTGAGTAACGTGTGAGTGTGGTACAAATACGGATAATTTTCTGGATTTTGGTAATTTACATTCTCAGATGTACGATTTTGCACTCGCTCACTACTGTGATCAGAAAGTTACTTTAGAACTAGCTAACTGTAATATTCTCATACATTCAGAAGTTGTTTTACAAATTTTTGTCTCAATGTGTTATTCAAAATTAATTAATTCATGGCCCACATTTTCCAAAACCTGAACAATATTACTAGTTGCAGTTGTGGAGTTTTGATTTTCCACAGAAGTTATTCTGGTTTCAAGGCAGCACATCTGCCCCTCCCTCCAAAAACATGTGCATAGTTTCTAAGTTCTTAGAAACCTTCTTTTCCAGGGATTTTACCTCGGTTTGTACCTGCAAAATATCTGACCTTATGGCTACTATATTCCTGCACAACAGACAAATGCTCGTCAACTGTAATCTCCAATTTTTCAAAACTCTCTTGTAACGCTTCTACCCTTACAATTTGAGAGTTTTGACAGGCAACCAAATTAGTTACTGTGTTCTGCAAAGCGAACAAAGAATTTTGCGTTTCTTCTATGCTGCCTTTAAGCGTACCTACATTTTGCGACAACACAACAATATACTGTTCAACACCTTCAAATTTATTGTTTAACTCAGTCTTTAAATCTGACTTTTGTTCCTCAAAGTTGTTATTTAGTTCAATAAATTTAGTAGGCCTATTTGAGTCAGCCAACAAATTGGCCTTCAGATGAGCTTTCTGTTTGTCAAGCTTAATATTTATTTTGGCCTTGAGACCTTGTATAAGATGAGCTAACCCTGCCATTAAATCCTGACCATTGCCGACATTTTGACAAGTGTTAGGATTATTAGCCATATAAGTTTCCGGAACATGAGCCACGATTCCTTCTTCAATTAGGTCACGAATCACGTTTTCTTCTTCTCGCTTGTCGTCCTCTATAAAACTCGAATTTGCACTCAGTATGGCATGCCGTTCAAACTAATAGTGTCTGAATTTGTTTTGCTCATATTGTGGTTCCCATTGTCTTAAACCTCGCAAGGAACTTCAAAGAAAATACGGCTCTAGTGTACTCGACTCGTCCATTTCTTATTTCTCTTTGCAAACTGTAAAGGCAGCCACGTTGTGCAACAATTTTTCCATGTAAGGGGGTAGCGATAAGTTTTAGTTTTTGATATAATTCAAATGTAACTGTTGTGTGTGTGAAACAGTACATAAATATTCTGAACAAAAGTGTGTGTGTGTGTGTGTGTGTGTGTATATATATATATATAATCAAATAAATCATTTATTACTTTGTGTGGATAAAATAAGGTCTAAAAAGAGAGGGAAAAATTTACAAGGAAAGCTTGGTCCAATTTTCGAAGATACGGGTAACGCCAGCGAGAAATGCAAGCACTGTGCGCCTACACAAAATCCACTCACTTAAGAGGCGCAAGAAAATTGACTATATAACATTTAAATAAATGTTACGAAACGTGAATTACCAGTACCTTAAAAGACACTGGGTTTACTATTTCCAGCGTAAGATGAAACATTTGTGACATGTAGACAAGAATAACATTTGCAGCACAAATATCATGTAACAAATTATCAAACATGGCAACTCTCAAATCAGAATGCAAGATATGATAGAAAACATGCATAGCAAAAAGATATATAACTAATTCTACAGAAACATAACAACTAACATTGTACAATAAACACTTTAATGAAACCATTTAAATCCAGAGTCATCCTATCAGAAAGATTATTAAAAATTGTGCCAATTTAATTTTTCTATCAGATGAAATTAAAGTTAGATTATTTTACAAACTTTAGAAATAATGAAAATTTGCCTCCCAAAGAACCTGAGTTCTATAAATAATGAAAATTCACCTCTCAAAGAACCTGAGTTACAGGACACAAGTACGCGAGCCTTAAGATTCATTTTTAATCTGATCAGTTCTTAATGGGAAGATCGTTCAGTTCAGTTACCGTCTTATAAATTTTAATGGCTAGCCGAATGTTTTAAATTACACAAGATGACGAACTTGGAACCACTGGTTAAGTCCGATTACATACAAAGCCGTTTCATCTTGAGATAAATTGTTATTTAAATCTTCTTCCAATACATGTTAATTAAGATAAAAAATAAACAATTTTTCAAAAATTTCAAACTAAAAATATCTCATGTAAACGCTGATCAATACACATATAATCCATTTCAATGTCACGTTAATTGGCATAGACCTTACTTGTAGAAACCCTGGACGAAGGCTGGATGTAGAGTGCTGGAAAATCACTCCAAAGCTATTTAATAACATCAGTTTCTTCCTAATTAACAGATTAGAGTCACGGGAGAGAGTCCAGATTCGGTGCCTTTACCACGTCGCTTACCTTCTACAATGGTAGGTTTAGATATATCATCTCCGATGACATCAGATCTTACATTACGTTATCAGTTCACTATTCCAGGGGCTTAACGTGAGATGGTCAAACCACATAAAAATGGAAGAAAAACAAATATTATGCTTTGAAAAATCAACTGATGCAGCACAAGAGAAATTAAAATTGGCTCACGTTTCTAGAATGGAATAAAATGTAGGAATGTTCAACTCAAAATTATTAAAATTTTATAGAGTTCACAAAATATGATAGTCAGAAATAAAATATTTTTGCCAGTGTAAATAATGACAGGCTAGCACAATACTAGAACATGAAAGTAAACACTACAAGATAAACAAACGAGCAGACAATCTGTTACATTACAATAATCATAATATAGTTTCACACAAATATGTTAAATTGCACAAGGACCTAGCAGAAAAATACTTAAATTGACAGTTTTACCAATACAAACTACAAATACGATAGCGGTGAGGGCTATGAAGATCAGGGAAATTATGGGGTAAAATAAAAAAAAAGTAAGTTTTTATGATAACATTTTACCCTGCGATTTCCCTCCAGTTCATAATCCTCCCCAGTATCGAATTTGTTACTTGTATTGGTAATATTGGCAATTTAGGTCATGTTCAGTTGGATCTTCTTGCAACTAAACATATTTTCAAGATACAATATTACAAATAGCACCAAAATACATTAAATTGTGAAACTACCTAAATTAACAATATTGCCAATACACACAGCCTAACACACCCAATATTCCAGTGTGAACGGACTATGCTTGAGAAATTCATTTTAGAGGAAACTCCAAGATTCGCTGATGTGCGATTGTTTCGTGGTAACTACCTAAAGAAGAAAGCCGGCAAGGTTGAATTACTGTGTTGGGAATTTACTCCCCTGCTGGTGCTGGGATTCTGGCTTTGTGCTTAATGATTGGCTACGCTTGTACAGTATCCTAAGTGTGAGGGGGCAACGCTTGAAAACCGTTTCTGGGGAAACTCCAAGCTTCGCTGATGTGTGATTGCTTCGTGGTAACTACCTAAAGAAGAAAGCTGGCAAGGTTGAATTACTGTGTTGGGGATTTACTCCCCTGCTGGTGCTGGGATTCTGGCTCTGTGCTTAATGATTGGCTACGCTTGTACAGTATGTCTCAGTGCGAGGAGGCTATGCATGTATATCATTTATACAAATCAACTATTGTGAAGTTAACCTTAATTTGGTTGGATCTTTCGCGTTTGACATCACTCACGGCAATTAACACACACACGCACAACACTGCACAGGTAAATTATACAGGGTCTACAAAAACAAATTGCAATACTACATCACAAAATTAATTACATTACTTACCCACTCAAACATCGCTCGTACGTCGTAGATCGTCAAGCATGACACGCTAATGTGTATAGAAACTACCGGGTTATAGACGCTCACATTACTGCACAAATATTCTTTTTTCACCTTTCCCATGGATATATCAAAGAAACACAAGGATTATCTCACAATTATTTGAATTAACACATCAAGCACAATGAATTGCAATAAAACATGCATAAAAGCAGTGTTAGTATTTCACACAGGTCTGGTCGGTCAAATGGCAGTAGTAAAACTAAAGTTGGAGTGTTCCCACAATAAACCTGTGATGTAAACAAATTAGCTTGCACATTTTTCTTTATGTGTGCATCATTGGTCGCCGAATGCATTGTAATGTATTATGGCGATGCACGTCTAAAAGAAATACGTTACATAGTATACTCCTCTTGTGAATATAGATGAGGTAAACCTCGAGTAATTCACTAGAATTACATAATCTTCCCACACAGTTTGCTACCGGCTGTATACCAGAATAACCCTATCACCGTAAATGACATTTTACACATTAAAGATTCACTTCAAAAGTTATTCTCACATTTACTACAGTTTTGCAACCAGATATAAATATATTTGACATAAATTATAAGGGTTTTATTGCACAAACAAAGCAATCTTGATAACTCTCCTCACTGTCATATCTCATTTTTTTTTACTACGATCTGGTGAAGGCCTGCTAAAATTCCTATTAAGGCAGTGTCCCAATTGCCCAAGAGAGTACTTTCTCGCTCCCTCCTGACATCACAGAGTCTCCTCTCTGCTGTTCCAACTCCTAGGAGAGAGTGCGAGAGGGAGAGTTAACTGTGAACGAGACTCTGGCAGCCATGTTGTTTTCAAGTCTAACCTCAAACATCCAGATATATTTTGTTGTTTCTAAAGCAGCATTAGAAATAGTTTGTCTTAACTTAATCATTGTGGTTGTGAAATGTGTACTAACAGCACTATTCTGTTTGATATGGAACATAAATTATGGCTGTGTTCGATTTTGGTACAATGTGCCCTTCATCACTTCCCGTTTCACGAACCCTTGTTCCCATCCATAGATATATTAGCTAAGTGAATTCGGACGCGTGTGTTCGTTTCCACCTAGAGTTTTATTGTGTAGAATTTTTCTCCACGCAAATTTCATTTGTCGTTGTGACATTTGCAAGTGTTTTCTGCGGCCGTGCAGAGTTGTAAAACCAAAACAAATGCAAACTAAACATTTCAAACAATTGCGAATCGAAAACTATCTAGGGTTCGAGAAGGGCAATCGTGCACTTGGCTGAAGAGGTCATTCTAGGGTGCATAATGTGCCCTTGCTGCGAATTTGAACAGCTACAATGTGATATCACATCCGGGATGCACTGTTCAAGGGCATGAAGCCTGATAAGGGCCCTTACCTGGTGATTTCGAACACAACCTTGGATGTTATTTTGTTCATGTTTAATTCAGGTCAATTGTGTGATTACTATTAAATACATGATTTGCACATAACTATGTTTTAACTGTGCAAAAATTTAACAAATTAATAAAGTTACTATTTCATAAAATACTGTATATTTTTTCGAGGAAAGTGAATGGCCAACAATATTTTATTTCTCACTATTTAATACATTCTCAGCCAGAGAAATAATGCAGAAGGCTTACTGAGGGCACAAGTATCAATTCGCTGAAGTGAGCCAGAGTGTGCAAGAGAGAAAGAGAGTGGCGAGTGAGAAAGAGCACACTTTCGAGTTCGTATATACACGGCCTAAGTGTGATTAGTATAGGCAGTTCACAGTAAAGTGATAACTGTTTGAAGCTGTTTCATCGCACATAATAATCAATAAATACATTTCATTGTGGCCTCCGACTTTTGATTTTGGGTATAGTGAATGTATACACTATGTTTATTACTCGCATGGCAAGGTTTACATTTACAAGTGGTGGAAGGATATAAATTTGTTGAAAGAAAAAAGAATTTAGGGCTTCAAAAGTGCTCACTTTACAGTGAACGGCACTGAAGTGAAGTTAGCTTCGGAAATTACGGCGCGCAAGTCATCGGCTAACAGCCAACATGACAACACCAACTGTGAGTCGCGTAGCACGCGACACAGCAATGCCTGCAGGGCAAAAACCGCACAACAGCAATCGAGTATTCGAGTTTATGAGTTTGGAAAGCTCGCAAGGGTAATAGAGAGTGTCATGTTCAGAGGCTTATTAAACCAAAACTAGAGTAGGTAAAATTATATGGACCACAACATTTTATTCCCAAGATACTGTAGTGTAAATATAGATTAAATAGTCTAAGAAAACTATCACCATTCGTTTGCTTTTAGTCTTCAAAATCGGACTTTGTTAACTCAGGTGATCCAAAGTTGCTTTTTAAGAGGCTTGTAAAAAATAACGTAAAATGCATAAATGGATATGGCCTACCACAGTTTATTCCCAAGACAAAGTAGTATACAATTATAATAATTGGCCTTGCAAAACGACCACAATTTGTTTACTTTAAGTCTTACAAGATCGGACTTTGTACACGTAGGTGGTCCAAAGTCGCATGTTCGAAGGCTTATAATAAATAAATTAGACTGAATATGTTGGTATGGCCTACTTGAGTTGATTCTCAACACAGGGTAGTGTAAATAAATATTGAAAGAACTCGGGGAATCGCAGCCATTTTTTTGCTATACCTCTTTAAAAACAGGCATATCATATTAATTTTTCAATTTTTCTTTTCTTATTTTACAGACTGCCGAACTTGCCATTTTCACCATTGAAAACCACTAAAGTCACAAGTTTGTCAAAATATAAAAAATGTAATATCCATTCTAGCAAGATCCCACTTCACGCACTTTATTCCCAAGACTGAGTAGTCTACAGAAATAGTAAATTGTCTGACAGAAACATCAACGTTGGTTTTGTATAACTCATTGAAAATCGTGTACTTTGATCCCACAGGTGGCCTCATAAATCAACAATGTGCCTGCCACCTGTATAATCGTTTATTTCCTCTAATTAAATTTATAATTTGAATTTTTCCATATTATCTGGGTATTACTTTCTACCATGCCAAGCTCCTAACTTCACCTTTTTGGATATGCATTTGTTAGTGTGCATATTTTGTTAGTTCCAGGCTACAAGTTATTGCCGACTCGCGGCTGTGCACACCCACTGTTTAGTAGTCGTGCAGCAGTCAGAAGAATTGGCACATATAACGCTCCAGGTGCATTCATGTTTTTTGCGCCAATCATTTCAATTTGAACAGACTTAGTATATTACGGAACCTGTTATATTCTAGCATTTGGAGATGCCACCCCGTCTTCCCCAGAATTAGCATTGGGCGGAAAGGTCAAGTTTTCTAAGGCATGTGGGTCAGTCTAGGCCCACTCCCTTTTAATAGGTATGAGGAAGTCTCCTTTCTTCAGCCACATTGGGGGAATGGGGTGGTTTAAACAATGCAACCACCGAGGGAATGGCATACATCCAGATGATCAGTCACACGACCCTGAGGATACCATAAACTTCACCTTGACACCACCTGTATCTGACGCCTAGTCGGATCACCCCCCCAGCATTAGTATATAAACATTTTGAAAGGGTGTGTATATGCACATCACGGTAAAGTGAGCACTTTTGTGGCCCTTGTACATTTCCTTTTCAGCCATTGTTTACCCTTAATCACATTCTTTAAATAAACAACATTATTTACATAGTAAACATAGTGTGCATATTCCACCACACACTGAAGTCAACATCTAAGGCTAAAATTAAGTACCTATATTTTTGCCTATTTTTCCAAATGAGAGGGTTTTTCCAAGTACCCACTGTATTGTGACGAGCTTTTAACTGCTTTTCAGAATAGTTTTTTGGGGTTCCAAATTAAGATAAAAGGTACAGGCCGTATTCGTGTATGAAAATGCAGCAACCAGAGCATGGTGGCCTTATAGGTTAGACATGGGCCAAAGGCTGCGTGTTGAATGTCTCAATGTCTATTTGCAAGCGCTGCATGTCTATCAATTTGAAGTATTATCCCTTCAAAACACTGCTAGGCCTGAGACAGTTCCTCAGTGATCACCCAGGAGACATGTTCAATTAACTGACGGCAGGATGGTGAAGCGAAAGTGGTTAACTTTAAGGTAGGGAGTTCGGATAGGAATTTTACTGTGATTTCTCACCAAACCTCTAGTGTTGTTATTGGGCGCCAGACATTGCAGCATGCAAAGCCAAATAAATGTTGTGGAGCGGACTCCTTCCAGGGTCGTGTGCGGATGGCCACTGCGATATCCTTCCAATGGTGCTCCGCCCGTCGTGATGAATAAAAATATGTTACTAGTACTATGCTTGCTATGCAGTGTGGTCTCAAGGCGACTCACAGACCCATTCATTCAGCAAACGAAGATATAAAACACTCTGAAAATACACAAACTCTTTGCATAGCACGCTTCTAAATTGGCGGGAAAGGTGGAGGCCCGCCCCCCTATAGCCCGTAGGCAACCCGAATGAAGAAGCATCACGTAAGTTCAATGGGTTTTATTAAATGTTCCTCCAGGAAACAACTTACAACTAGTACCAGGCTTAACATGCTAGTAGGAAAACACTGTAAAAACCGCACATGGCCACAAAGAATTCAGTTGAAAATAATATCTTCCCAGTCAATGCTATTCCATGGGAAGGAGAGGAGTGAAGATTCTTGGGTGGCTAAATAAACAAGGTTACGATATGCTAAAAGTGTATTGTAGTGAAAATGTTCAGTACAAGATTGACGTGCCACCCAAGTGCGCGAACACGACCCCGTCTGTCAGCACGTTCACCTCCTCGAAACATGGTGGAATGACTAACCACGCCGGCACTGCGTCCTGGCCAGGTTGGCTGCAAGGAAGCCGTACGGACTACGTTACGCAAAACAAATTCCCTTGCATATGCACACGTTGCTTCCCTGCTTGCAAATGTGACATCAATAATTACATAAGACACAAGAAACCTTTAACGCACACACAACATTGGATGCAATGAGGTGAGGATGAAACATGTAGGAAATGAGAAGTACGAAAAAGCTGAAATAGTACACTGAGGCCCGCGGGGGCACTTAAACATATTAGGTCAGTTCTTGCACATCTTGCATCTTGTAGCTAATGCATAATTAACTTGCATCAGATTTAACACTATCTCCTTTAAACACGTGCTTGCAGCAGCACTCGCGAAGTATCTGGTTTCAGTGACTGATACGGTGCACTCCTGGACCGGTGCACACGAGCGCCCAGTAGAGTGCTGCTCCCTGCAGAGGTCACCGGTGATGACAGACAAACCGGCTTGGGGGAAGCAGCTGGTGCCATCGCATGTTTCTGGACATTATATTTTACAACCAACTGTACGTTGCGAGAGGTACAAAAGCTTACATGACAATTTAAGGATTGTGGATAGTCCATTTACTGTATTGAAGGTGCCATTGCAGAGGCATGTAATGGGTTCAGGCATAGGGCAACGTAATATTTATAATGCTAGTCAGTATGATGTTAAGATAACAGCAGATTCCCCGACTATTCTACGTGTTGTTTCTTTGGACATTGTTATCGTCAACCTCAAGAATATTACTCTTTACTTCAAGACGTGTACCCAATGTATATGAAACTGTACTTAGTGGTTTTGAACTGTCATCTCTCCTTGCAGATCTCCTGTGTACTTGCTACTTCTAACTATGGTATACTTCTGTGAACTATTGTTCTGCTTCTTGTTTTTATTCTATGTGTTTGTGCCTGGCTTGACTTTCAGATTACGGACTGTTTCGATGGGAGGGAGAATCGCGCTACCAGGCATCGCGCTCTACCTGATTTCGCTTTGCATTTCGCTGGTCCGACCTCGGTATTCCAATCCTTTCTCCTCACCTTTTAGCATTGGTTATGACCCTTCCTCCAGCACGTGTGCACTGGCCAGCTTCCCCCTACCTTCATTTTGTAAGTTCGTTGGAACAAGTGTGAGCTCGGCCTATTCCCTACTGAGGCTTCGGTAAGAGCACTTTACTCTTAGGTGGGCGTGGTGTGTGATCATTCTTTGCACGATGTTCGTCAAGAGACAGGTTGGTTTGGCAGGTGAAGGTTTTCCATTTAATTAATGTGAAGATAGTTGTCACGGTTGGTTTAGGGCTAATGTAACTTTAAAATTATTTAATAGTTAAATTTCGTTTTGATAGCCTGTTAAAAATTCTTGTTGTATTAGCTTCTGTTAAATATATTTGAACCCTTTGTATTTTCCTTCTCTGCACTTTGTTTCGGTTTGCATTGCCGACATGATTGAGGGCACTTTTGAATGCTATCTCATGCGTCGTTGGGATGCCAAACTATACCTCGATTATTGATAGTGGGTTACCCAAAACTTTCGGACACGAATCATAATTTTGTAGGCACATTTTAGGTAAACTTTCGAAAGTTAATTAGGATACGGTTCAGTCAATATTTTGTTCCTATACTCGTTTTTGTAATCTGGTAATTTGGGTTCCCGCTATGTTGGGAGCATGCGTAATAATGGTAAATCTGTATTTTATTGTTAATGTCCTTGTCTTTTATTATGAATTGTTCGGATGCTTTGATAGGCCCAAATGGGTGCACCAAGCTGACAATTGTTCATACTTGTATTTGTCCTCAGTAATTTTAGTATAGTGCATGTTTAAATTTTGTTCCCTGTATTATCAGGAAATGAAAGGCATAATGTTAACACGAAGAGTTTGAGTGTTATATGCATACTCTGAGTCAATTGGGTAATTGTGTCTGATTACAGAGAATTCATGACTTTAAATAACTCCATAACAGTTGTCAACAGAATACATCTGCTCATTTGGTAATTTAGTAGGGTCGTATTTTTATAGCCCAGACCCTTAAAATTGGATTGCTGTTTCGAGCAGCCTTAAAGGTTTGTATTTTTTCATACTTGTAATTTTCTGGAACTTTCCATATGGCAATATTTATGACATATTTACGTTTCAGTATTTTTTATATTTTGTGGCATTTACGGGAAATACTGTCCAGGTTTTTCATTATTTTTGCTGTTGTAAAGTTCCGTTTGTGGGCTTACCACAGTGTTTTAAATAAACTATTGGTTTCCGACCCCAAAAAGGGTTGCTATATAAACAGTAAAATTTGTGGGCTCAAGGAGACTGCTTAAAATAAAATACCTTAGCGGTGGCCCAACTACACGTCCGTGGAAAAATGCAGCAAACCATTACACTCCAAACCCCCTCGAAGAAACAGCGACGATATTGCATGCATGCCCCCCAGCATTGCATAAAATGGACTCTGCACCAGGCCAAGATGAAGACTGACCGCTCGCCACCAAGGTGAACGGTGATTTCCCCTAGGCACTCTATCCACTCTGTAATACAACTTTGTCATCCGTCTCAACAAAGCGGAAAATACAGCAGTCTATACGCTAACCCCCTTGCAAGTCATACTAATGTGACAGTTTCGAGAGCGTGTGCGACACAGACTCAATCCAATTTCACGACAGAACAAATTTTCCCTCAGAATTAACATTCAGTCTGTTTTTTAATCATGCAGCCAATTGCCCACGGGTAACTCTACAGCATGCACAACTCATTCAGAGACACTAAAATTCTGCTGTAAAGTCAACCACATTTGATTCCAAGACATTTGCAAATTATACACAAGTCCCGCAATTACTTACAAAAAATGCCCTTCAGCTCATGAAACAAAATACATTTTGTTACCGCCTTCCCACGACTTGGCACATAGTACAAGTCGAGCCTGACAGTTTCAGCTGGCGGCTTGTTGGCGCTCTATCACTGGGCAAGACACCCATTCAGTTTCTCGGCCCACCGGTAAGGCACCGTCCACCTCACACCCACGTAATGCTCGTTACCACGATGTAACATGCGACTTCCCGCGACATGCCTGGAGTGCATAACACAACGTACCAGTGACAGGCACCCACACACTTATTAAACTGGCGATGTTATATAACGCCGGCATTCTCACATACACAATCCAGCAGCTTCTGGCGAACAACTCTCTCACCTGATCACCACGCATGCCTAGCACTGAGCAGGTGATGTCATACATCTCACCAGTAGTGCTACGCGGCGGTAGCTCCTCAGAATAGTTTCATAATTACACAAGCCAATGTACAAACAATTATATATCAAACACTACATAATTATTTTGCAAATATCAAAATACAATTAATACACAACACAATGCATTAATCTTGTATATGGCCGGTTACAAATATATACTATAAAACTAAGGAAGAAAACTTACTAGGCATTGCTACAAATTATTCAATATCACCACGGGCAATAACACTAACGTTACAAAAAATTAAGCAGTTCAGTTACTAAGGCGGTAAATGAAATAATCACTGGCGCCCTGAATGAGTGACTCCTCACACAAGTTAGTGGGTTTAGGTTAGTCCAAATTTTGGAATTTCAACGAAGTTAGCACCTACGTTTACTGTTTGTTTATGTATCATTTCATCATCAGCTGGTGCATCTAGTGGTGGCTGTGTACGTTAATAGCAAGGTACACCACTTGTAATTGTAATGGCAAACAAATTTTAATGTATTTAACTGATATCTGTGTAAAAAAATTGTAGGTTATAACAGTTGACGCCTCATTAGACAGTTTGTCTGGCCACAGCCAGCGCAGCCAACGTCCGCACTCTGTATGCCATGTGTGTGTGTGTGTGTGTGTGTGTGTGTGTGTGTGACGCGCCAGAGCACTATCAAAGTTTAGCAAGTGAGCGGCAAAAACACCACGTACCCAGTGCAGAGAAGGGCAAGGACGTGGAAAGTAGTGCAAGTGAAAATAGGGCCGAGGGCTTAACTGCTGTAAATTCCTATAAACAAAGAAATCATTCCTGAATGTCCCTTTTATGACCCTTTCCTGAATAAATTATCTGAATGTGTTTTATTTCATTTTTGTGTTTTCATCTCACATGTTTTTATGACATCATTCACCAATATACAAGTACCTGTTTTTTTGTTTGTTATCTGCTTCATATTCTTTTATACCAGTCTTTCCGATGCAAAGTAAGCCATATTTCATGATATTGCAAAGTGTTGTTGATGTGTCATACAAAATAGTTCCTGCTCGGAGTGCAAACCTTCCACCAGGCGGGTTCAAGCACCAAGCCGTAACGACAGTAGCATCCGAGACATGCGAGGATAAGCTGCGTGTCATCCGTACTCCGGTGGCCAACAGCTTTGCGCCAATCACTTAATCGGAGATGGTTACCCCCCCCCCCCGTGGTTTTGAATTGCCCAGGGGACATTAATTCACACAGTAAACCATTTACAGTGCCTCAGAATATTCACCGGAATGGATTTAGTGCGCATGTCTGTGCATCGTCCTTTGGACATGTCAGGGTACGGGCCCTTAAAATACTCCCAACCTTCAATACGGAATTTCATTGTCTTGTCTTGTACTTCATTCTGTGTGTTTATGTGTAATAATTCTGCAAGTGCCAGGGCGCATGCCCAGCCCTAAAAGACCATCGTTTTGCAAACCAAGTCAAATGTGTAATCAATGTAATTATTACCATTAGCACAGCCTATGGCCAGCCAATAGACCATGGTATAGTAAAATACGGTGCTATTCAAATCACCATAGAATAATTAGGGGCAACACGTGGCGACGAGAGGAAATTGGATCTAGATGAATGGTCCGTAGCACCCTTAGTTCACCAGCCTCCAGCTCTATATCACTGATGCTGTTGCCAAGCAATGCCTGACAGCTACCAGGACCAACATCATCAACACTTTACTTTTAAACCTTCCACCGCCCCGCAAAGCCTAACCTATACCCCGTCCCCTTCGACACCCAGCGGCAAAGTAAAACTAGTACCTTGGAAAAAAATAGCAGATAATTCTTTCTTTTTTGAATTTATTAAAGACAGCAAATATGAGTTAACATTCGAGACAGTAATTGCAGTTCTAATCACGCTTTGGACATTACAGCCAATATGTGCAAACTGGAAATAAAAGCAATTAAGGGAACCTAGTCAACAACGCACTTCCATTTGTCAACAAACTCGCGAAACAATTCTGCAAAGCAGTTAATCTACTATTACTTATACTAAACAGCTCAAATTGGAAATATGTGGCGTGGAATAATGCAAGAATTACTTAAACACTATCCACACGTGTCCCACTTTCTTCATTTTATAGATACAGGTAACACGAAAACAAGGGGGTAGGTTTGCGTGAATGAAAGGACATGGAGTGTAATAGACGTAGGCATAGCAATTACCGACCCAGTAGAAATTACAACCAATCCCAATGTTTGAAGTTATGTTCTATTAGGATGTCAGTTTTAATTTGCATTTCATTTTGAACACCTCGACAGTACTAGTATAGCATGAAGTTTAGTTTGCAACATTAAAGCCAGCTGTTTTGTAACATAAAATATAATGTAATAATTAATTTAAGAACTCTTTCTTGTCTGATGTGCGTGCAGTGCAGTCAGAATAGCCAATGTATTATATATATTTTTCCATTTGTCCATGCTTTAGCTGATACAGGGCTTCGTAAATGGCATTTTGTTTGTATCTTCTCAAGGCTTAATTGCACCACAGAAGACTGCCCAATCAGAGTGTCACATGATGTGGTCAATATCCAATAACACACCACTCGCATCACATCTAACCAGATGCAACAGTGTTTTGAAGTCCATTGGAGATTTGCGCATAGAGTTTTTAAATAATTCACAACTTGATAGCTGTCTCTCGTCCACTACAACCATACTTAAATTTATGCTTACAAGATATTAACCCAGCATTTGCACCATTCAGTACTACTCCGTAGCAAAATAATGCCCAGCAGCTGCTGCGCAATTCACAGTTGACATCTTGACTAAAAGTGACGCATTCATCTATCGCAGTAGGTGTGAATGTAGGGAGCATGCACACTATATTTCTCAGAGGGATGGCTCAACGTATGCATAGTATGGAAAAATTCTATTTTGAAATTTAATTAGAAGAAGTAAACAATCATACAGGTGGCAGGCACATTGTTGGTTTATGACGTCACCTGTGGGATCAAAGTATGATTTTCAATGAGTTATATAAAAAAAATGTTGATGGTTCCCCCAGACATTTTAATATTTCTTTACACTACTCAGTCTTGGGAATAAAGAGCAGGAAGCGGGATCTTGCTACAATGGATATTACATTTTGTATATATATTGACAAACTTGTGACTTTGGTCATTTTCAATGGTCAAAATGGCAAGTTCGGCAGTCCATAAGAAAATAAAAATTGAGAAATGAATTTGATATGCACATTTATAAACACTACTAACCTATTAGTATAGAAAAATTAAACTTTGAAATGTAATTACAGGCAGTAAACAATCATACAGGTGACACATTGAATGTTTATGAGGCCACCTGCGCAATCAAAGTACGATTTTCAATGATTTCGAAGACTAATAACAAACAAATGGCAGTAGTTTTCTCAGACCATATAATATATATTTACACTAGTGTCTTGGGAATAAAATGTTGTGGTCCATATAATTTTACCTACTCTAGTTTTCGTTTAATATGTCTCTAAACATTACACTCTGTATGACCCCTACAAGCTTTCCAAATGCAATCCTACGCTCATAAACTCGATTGCCGTTATGCCGTTTTTGCCCCACGGTCATCGTTGTGTCGCGCGCCGCATGACTCACAGTTGATGTTACCGTGTTGACTGTTAGCCGATGAATCGCGCGCCAAAATTTCCGAAGCTGAGATTCGAAGCTAACTCGGCCTGTAATTATAACATCTTGCATATTCACGTATTATTCACACGATTTTAAAAAGCAGCCTCTATTTTAGAAAATGGCCAGCACATGCGTACTGCCTAGTGTAAGAACTACATACAAAGTAAAGTATGTACTTGTAATGATGGAGAACAGCACAAAGAAAATATAAAAAAACCATAGTGTCCGTGTGGCAATGTTCACATCGTCTATCTCCTCTACTTGGACACTAAATTATAAGCAAGGTAAATGACAATTCAGCTATATTATTTCCTACCTTAATTGAAATTTCTTCAAAATCTGGCCCTGGTGTCGAATTCTGTAACACGTTAATCTCCATAGTTGAATTTGTCCGAACTGAAGCCATAGCTGTGTGGGTTCAATTTCAGTGCAATATGCACTTGTTCCATTCTATAGATACTTTAGTTAAGTGAATTAGGACGCTTTGTTCGTTTCCACATCGAGTTTTATTGTATAGGATTCACTCCATGCGAGTTTCATTTGGCTTTGTGAGGTTTGCATGTTGTAAAGGTGAGATTTCGATTAAAGACAGAAGAATCAAGAATTATAGTTAATGAAACGATAAGAACACGTAGTATTAAAATAAGATTTGCATTTAGTGATTGAAACAAATATGGTAGAAGGACATTATGAGAAAGTATCCGAAAAAAACGCGAACCACCGATGCCAGCCCTACTAGTGGTTTGTGCAGCTCGTACGATAATAGGTTGTGCATTGAATGGGTACATTGTGTATTTTGGATACCTTTAAAATCAAATATTTGCCCTTGCCATTTATTATGGCAGGAAAAATTTGTGTAGTTTTTTACTGCAATAATTACAACGTTGTAAACTACAGAGTGTCCTTTTTAATATTTTCAAAGGATGCAAGCCGGTAAGTGCACAAGCTGTAGTGGATAACATTTTCCATTCGTGTTTTAAATGCAAGTTCCAATCACACAAACCTTAATTTACTTAACTACTGTTTTGAGGTTTCTAGGTGCAAGCAATGGCTGCAAGAAATGTAAGAGCAGACGGATGCATTAAAGAAAAAAAAAGAGACTGGCGGTTTATACCTACATGTGAATAGTGTGTTCCACCTTTTTCAGAAAAGAGGATTTTCGCAAACCAAATTTGCTTCAACATGACCAACAATGAAGTCACTTGAATGCCGTAGCTACTATTCCTAATCTCGTACACTTAAGGGCCTTGCGAAGTTTTATATCCCTTAACCTGAAAGGTGCAGATTTGTTTTTATAGGAGTGACACCTTCGAAAAATAAAAGTAAACAATGTTTACAAATTCCACATTCGTCTATTAAACTGGCTGAAGTCTCTTGTTAATGTGTGTGTGTAGTTCAGCAAGTTGAGCTAGGGATAAAATTGATCAATTGTGTCAAAATTGTGTTTTCATATTTGTGTCGGTGATTGCTTGTACAGTGTTTACATATTAGCCAAACATTATGCAACGAGTTCGAGTCCCAGAGTCGGTAGGGGAATAAATACCAGAAACAATTATTCAAGGCGCGTCGACGATTTGTTTTAGGTGGAAATGCGAAGTGTAACGCAACAGCGAAACTTGGAGTTTCCCCATAAATGATTGTCATGTATAATCCAGTTGCACTTAGAAATAATGTATATGTATTTTGCAATTCAACATATTTCTGGCCTAGGCCTATTTGTAATATTACTGTAATATTGTCTGGTAAAAACATGTTTAATGTAAAAGGATTTACCTAAAAATTAGGCTCCGTACCTAAATTGACAATGTTACCAATACAATTTATAAATGTGATAGTGGGAAGGACTATAAATTTTAGGGAAATAGAGGGGTAAAAGTTTATAATTAAAAAGTATGTATTTTGTACCCCACAATTTACCTGATCTTAATGGCCCTCCGCACTATCGTATTTGTTGCTTGTATTGGTAATATTGTCTATTAAATTCATGAATAGTTTTTTTTTTTTTTTTTTTTTTTTTTTTTTTGCAGTTTAATGTATTTTCATTAAATAAATATTATATTGTTTACATCTTTTTCACCTATTATACTCCACAATTTCGCTTATATTCATAGCCGTCCCCAATATCGTTATTGGAGTTTCTAGTGGTTAATTGTAGATGCCCCTTGTAAATTCATGTTCTGCGTAATTGGTAGAGAGGAATTATACCATTTTCTGAATTTTTTTAAAAAGCCCTCATTTCTAAAAATTGACCAGTTTTCAGCATATTTATTTTGTTTGTGTACATATCCGTATTGTTTATATACTTTTTCAGTGTATTTACATACTTTGGAATGTTATTGTTTACATTTGAGATACTATGCATTTGAATATTAATTTGTATGTTATTTGGGTAGTGTTTGCACCAACTACCAAGTTTTTTTAGAACAGTTATTAAAGAAACAACTGAATGAAAACTGTAACAGTTTCCTTTCTAGGTAGTTGCTTACCCTTTAAACACCCTAAGGTATACATATCATTAATGTTTTACTGTGCAATAATTTTAATTTCTCTACATATTGAGTTTGCAAGTAATTTTAACTTGAATGAGTGGAGAGTTGTTGAGTACAGTTTTCGGTGGCGAGAATAATTCTTCTCCAGCCAGTATATCAAAGCTCATTCTGTGTGTTAAACACCATGTTCTGGCACCGCACACCAGGCACTTTAATTGTAGGAGTAGAGATGTCATCAGGTTGTCTACAGTTGGCAAGACAGTGTATATATTGCACAGTGTGAACCAGATATCAAGGGAGGGTAACCATCAAAACCAATTAAAAGTAGTAGCAATATTCCCCCTCCTCGCCGTCATATTTCACTCCTGAGAGTCACCGTTACATTTCCGTGATATTTATTATAAATGTTTTACAAATAAATTAAGGACTTTTTTTTTAGTTTCACTTCCTCCTATTTACTTCCTAAAGTACTCAGTATTTTAACTTTGTGCATACACCTATAGTATTACCTTAAATGAGGTGTTTTTCAATGAATTATTTTGCCACATTCTGCAATGCAGATAAGTCACTTATAATGATATGCACACATTTATTTTGACCTGCTAGCTTATTTATACAGTTTTGTTTGCAGTGAACACACTATTGGAGAAAGTACTTGCAAATCGCATTACAATAACAAGTTCGATGAACTTGAACAGGAAGTCCCATAAATTCATGACCAATGTAAGTTATTTCAGTTCAGATGCTTTTGAATTCTGCAACATGTTTTCTAGTCTTCATGCCATGAAGCGTATGAAAATCTGTGGTGAAATTCAGGTTGGTTATCAGAAGTGACTTGTTCATGGTGATCTAATGTTATAAAAGTTTGATTCGATCTCAGATTGAAGCTGATATTATTCTACCTTCGAAATATAGTAGTATTTATTGGGATTACAAATTTAAATATTCACATATAAACTTCAAGTGAATATATTTTATAAATGACAATTCATTTTTATAAGAACATGCAAGTTTATTAAAATCTACATCAAAGATTAATTTGAAAAATGATTTCAATCATCTCTAATATTTTGCATTATAATAACTCAACCTCTTATTGGGAGTGTACATTAGTTACTAAATTCTCCTTAAAAATGTATTGCTTCAACAGAAATTCTGGCACATGCACCTCTTTAAGGAAAGTACCCTTTATTGATTTTAATATGTTTGATGTATAGAGAATCTTGGGTTCGGCTACAATTGTGGATTCATTTTTAATAACTTCGTCCTAAAACACTGTAAATTTAGGTTTATTTACTGTCTAAAGCTATGCAAATAAAATTTAAATGGTCTAGTCAGTTTTCAGAAACAAATTAGTGTGTAAGAAAACACTTAAATATTTAAGGGTGCCATGCAAAGAACTATGTAGTAAATTTACAAATATGGCTCGCCTTTCGGTTGATAGTTTTGATTTCAAATGCCACACGCAATTGTTTCTCTTTTGGTGTTCGAAACTGACAACCTAAACAGAAATTATGGTAAATGCTCCTTGTGAAGGAATGTTTCCTTTGTCGATTGTAAAAGGTTTGATGTTTAAAAATCCCTTGTTCGACCCCAATTGTGCCTTTATTTCCTAGTAATTTAGTCCTAAAACACTGAACATTTAGGTTCATTTATTATCTAAAGTTACACAAATAAAATTCAAAACGTCTAGACAATTTTGACGAACTGAACAAAATGTCTGTCAATGCACCTCGTTAAGGAAGGTATCCCTTAACGATTGTAATAGGTTTGATGCGTGAACATTGCCTGTTTCGACCAAAATTGTGACATCATTTTTAATAAGTTTGTCTTAAAACAGTGTACATTTAGTTCCACTGAATATTAAAATATTCGTGGTGGAAATTAAATTGTAATGTGAATTTTGAAGAAAATTACTTACTCTGGTTTTAAATAATTCGATTTTAGTGAAGTTAGTGTTGCAATAAACCATATAAAATAGGTAATTGGAAACTTCTCTCGTTATTCGTGCACCACTCTTCAATTCAAACACCTATAATTCGCTCGAATTGGTATCTGAGTTTTTTTTTTACAAAGGAACCTAAGGGCGTAACAGAACTTCCTATTTATTGAAAGTGTTAAGAAATGTTCCCAGTATCATCTGCTATAGGCGTGATGTGTGGTTATTCCTTGATGTTGCCCATTAAGATGTAAATTTTGAACATTTTTCCCAGAAAATTATTAATAGGTTGATTTGTATACCTATTGAAAATATTTGTGATATAAAAAATAATGCATTCAGGAGTATCACAGATATGCTATTCATCAAAAGTTCTCAATTACCAGTTTGGGTGACAATGCAGAGCATAAGAATAATGGGGTCATGAAGGTCGGTGGCCCATGTGGCCTCCCTTCATGTGCCGACATCGATCCTGCACCAATCATTCCTGTTTCGATTGTTTGGAGTTCCAACGAGCTATAATCCTCTATGCCTGGACTAGTAACGGCTGTTGGCCTCCCCTATACACCACTAAATACGTGGTAGGTTGTCTCGACCACCTAATGCCATAAAACACTTGTACATATTAAGATAAATAATTTGTAGATTAAATGATTAGACCAACAAGTAAATAATTTGAATGCAGTATTCCTTGAACATAAGCAATTTATTTACGAACCCTCGTTTGAGGCACGAATTAACTCATCTACAGTTTAGCTCATAGAGCTCTTAAATCGTACAAAAATGGTACAAAGCCTACATAGTGTTAAGTTGTAAAAATTAAGGTTCGGCCGTGAACAAATGGTCCAAACTGTGGGATGGTGAACGCTCTGGGGCTGATGAAAAGTTAAGAGGTTACAGTAAAATTTAAACACTGCAGCTACATGATTAGTTAAAAAAAAAGTTGAAGTCACCAATTTGGGCACTTACGCACAGCCAGTCCCACTGGATACAATGACACTACTGCAAAATGGTCGCGTGGGAGCTGGCCGCCTGAGAAATCTTCCCACTTTATGTCAAAGATCCTGTTATTAGGGCATAAAATATTAATTGAAGTGTGAATGGGAATGACAATGATACAAGCGTGATTAAATAACAAGTAAGACATTAGAATTCACAATATAAAAATATTCAGAGTGAAAATAAAACAATTGTAAACAGCACTAGCTTGTTAACATGTCCCTGTCCTTATGACCGATGCGTAACCTAAAATTATCCATATTTTACACGGGACATGTGGAACATTGTTTACATTTAGTTGCATGAACATTTTCCTCCTCTCCTGACAAAACTGACATCCTTGCTGTTCCTGTACTACTGTGTGGTAAAGTTGAATTTATCATAACATTACTATCCTCAGTGTTCTTTTGTTGCACACTGATCTCTTGTACTGTTCCTTGCTTGACTGGGGGGAGCAGGTTATCACATTCAATTTCGTACCTCACAACACTTGCGCTGGGCGCTCGAAAAAGTGCATCGCCCTGATAATTATCCTTTCCCGGTGCATGCTGTACAACAAAATCGTATGCCTGCAACATCAAAGCACACTGTGCTAGCTTACTGCGTGCCTCATGCATGGAATGGAGCCAAACTAGACATATATTGTCTGTTAAAGTGTGAATCTCTGAAATTCTAAATATTCACGATACTTTTTTAAAGCCCACACAACCACTAGGCATTCGCGCTCATTCACATCGTAACAGCGTTCTGTCCCGCCGAGTTTAGCACTAGCGAAGTCGATTATCTGCCTGTTCCCCTTATCATCATATTGGTACAATACGGCTCCCATTCCATCTTGACTAACATCGATATGTAAATACAAATGTTTACTAGCATTGTAACTGGTGAATGTCTGGCAAGTCTGGAATTTTTCTTTAATTTCGCAGAACCCTTGTTTGTCTTCCTCTGTTCATTGAAGCTGGCGGTGTGGTGACAGCAGATTGGTCAGTGGGGCTTTTATTATTGCAAATACTTCCACGTGCTCTCGCAGCCAGTTTGACCATCCAAAAATCTTCCTTAACTGTTTCCTTGTGCGCTGGGGCGGAAAGTCTGTTATCAACTTGATTTGTTCTGGGTTCGACTTGTTCGCTTCTTCTCTCACAACATGCCCTAGGAATTCAAGCGTGACTTTTCCCATGTGACACTTCTCTTGCTCACAGTTAAGTCCCTTCAATTCCAAGCATTCTAAAACAAGTGACAAATGCTTCACATGCTCCTCCCAGTTATTAGATCATACAATTTCGTCATCCAAATATCCTAATATAAATTTTCCAATAGGTCCCTCTAAGGTATCTATCTCACTGAGATCAATTTCGGGTGTATTATTTACTGAGCGACAGTCTAAGTTATAAACTGTGCTATGCTCCTTCGCACCAAAATGTATGCATCTAGCGGCAGGCTCGACAGTAGTTTTCTGTTCTATTAACCAGGGAATACCTAATATCCTGTCTTCAAGAATATCCAGGGTAATGACAATGGTTGTTGTCTCTATATCCCTCACATGTACAGTCACTACAGCTTCTCCTAATGCTTTACTATGTTGATTCGTGTCTATCCAAGTAACCTGATTAGTTGGCATAACGTCGGCATCCTTAACAAAATGGGGCTGCAAGAAATTATGAGAAGCTGCCTCATCAATCAAAGAATGACACAAACAGTTGTTGATGGATACCAAGATGCGAATAAATTTCGCAAATGCACTACTACCCTGGTTTATCAATAGTTGTTGTGGTGTGAGCACAAGCTGTTTACATGAGGGGGGAGCAGGGTGTCCAGAGTGTCCATTCCCCTCACCCTCTGGTTTCCTATTTCCACCTATTAGCTGTGTTCCTGCTCTTCCTGGTTCAAGAGGGGATTATTGCTGCAATTAGTATCCCAGTGGAACTGCTTCCCTGGACAAAACTGGCATGGCCATGGTGGAGGTTGGCCTTTATACCTCTTTACGTTCGAACTCACTTTTCCCGCAATTTACCTGGAATTCTGTTCCTGTGGCTGGAACATGTCACTTTTCACTTGTGCTCTCTCCTAGGTTGTGGTGTATTCTGAATTTTGTCCAGTGTTGTCCAAATTGTTTTTCACTGTCCTGCCGCACGTCACCACTCGTGGCTTTTTGCGGTTTCTGGTCTTGCCATCATGCAGCACCTGTCTCACAATGTGGTTGTCCTGGCATCCTTTCCAATATGAATGTGGCTTGCATCTCATATTTCAGGGTTCCGTTCAACAAGGGTATTAAGGCTGCACTGTATTCTGGCCAGGCAGTCTCAGCCACGATTTGCAGTGTTTCCGGATCAGGCATTTCTGGATAAAACTGGTGCACCACTTACACTTTCCGGGTGACGAAGAGAGTCAGTGACTCGTGCGCTGTTTGTTCTTCCAGTGCAAGCTGACTTTTGGTTCGCAGTGTTGTCATCACACCGCCGAACCTGTTCTGAAAGGCTTGCTGGAATTTATTGCACTCCATAGTGTTTGAATGAACACCATCAAGTGCGAGTGACCAAGTGCGAGTGTCCCCATAGAGTAGCTCTCCGATGCAATCTGCCCATTCTTCCTCCCAAACACTTGCAGTTTAGCAGTGTTGTACATTCATCGATGAAGGATATTGGATCTTCAGTTAGTGCTTCATGAACGTGGGCAGTGTTTGGAACTTGTTGGAGGTTATAGTCGCAGCCGGTCTTGCAGTTTTTGTGGTGTTGGAATTGTGGTGGCTTCCAGTTGCCTTCTACTCTCTCATTGCGGCTCGCTAATCGGACTTGTTTCCACACCACTCGGTGTATACATAGGCACAAGCGGTACAGATGGATACGGTGCAGGTATTGGTTGTAACATAGGCGGGAATACAGGTGTCCGAAATAATGGAAATTGTAGACAATAGGGTATCGGAGTCGTAAATATGGCAGGAGTCGCCATACTAGGCAGTGCTTGCGGAGCACTGTCCACATACTCACTGGCGAGGTGCAGCAGCTGGGCTTCATTGACTGTGGCTGTTGTGTCCTGGCCTGTGATCTTGTTCCACTCTCCTTCTTCTTGGTTCTCGGCCATTCAATTTTCCACCTTGCACACTGTCACTTCTCCCATTAATAATCTGCGAATGTTCTGCTTGGGTTTGGCACGCTGTTACTCACATGGCACCTCTCTCCGCTTCGCACATGCATCCCCGGTGGTACTTCCCTTGACACTGTTGACATTTAAGTATGGTCGCGCATAAACCGGTGCACAGTAAATAGTGGAACCAATTCGATGTCCAATAGTTCAATACTGTTTGTGCTGTTGAATTTGGAAGCAACAAGCTGTCTTGCGATTCCGCCATTGTCTCTAACCGTGGCGGTGAATGTTCCGTTAAATTGTCTTCACTGTTTCTGTGGTTGTTCGTGGCGTGGGTGGTTGATCGGGTTTTATGGCTACACTAGCAGTGTTATGTGCCAAATTCATACTTTGCTATTGCATCTTGTGATAGCGGATGCAAGCACTGCAGACATCGGTGCCAGGGCAGTATGCTGAGTCTAGCCCGACATGTTGGTAAACACAAGTCCACATAGTGTGCAGTATGGATTGTGTTACTGGAGCACGATGAAGCAGATATGGGGAAGCACCTTCACCTCCCACGGCTGTCTCTCTAGCGTGCGTTGTGGGGTGGTGTGAGTCCACCCAATAGATACTGCAGCTGCCCTGCGTGCAGTGGGTGGTGGGTGAGGTTATATCACATGGTCTCCTTTGTCCCTCTTCATCACATGATCACCGATTTCGCAGCAATGACGGCCAACTTCTAAACTTTGAATTCTTTTCCTTGTAACCCACGCGGCAACCTTCCTGGCATCTTCCAGTAGCCCGGAAGGCTTCACGATACTGCTGTTTCCTTCCTTCATTCTTGCTCCCAATGCAGGTATCGAACGGTTAGAAGTTGGATGTCAAGGAAAAACTTGGGAACATGAACACATTTTGGCAGGAGAAATTTCAGGGAATCAGTGTGATTGATTTTATACCCCATGGAAGGGGCCAGACACTGTCCCTGTGACACTGTTGGTAGAGCTGACTTTTCTGTCTCTGGGCTGCGTGGTTGACGACCCAGGGCGTAGAACTCCACACTGCTCTGCTGATTCCTTCCTGTTGATGGCTAATAAGTTTTACTAATTTCCCTTGGCAACCTCTTGGCGGGTGCTATACCTTGTTACGTGATAATTACCCACACTGTTGGGAGGGCTATTGGCTGGTCCACATGCCCAAAAATATGATAACCTTGCAATAATATTTATAGACATTAAATACTGAATGGTTGCATAGAAAAATGACTGGTATTCTGAGGGCCCGTGCCATGAAAAACCTTGCGATCAGACAAATGAAAACACGTCAAAGTCCTGTTTCACAAGTTTCTCAGTGCCTTTTATTTCAACTTCCCAGTTGAGAAAATTTACAAATGCGCTGGACTCAGCCCACCAGAAGGGTGATACAGACAAAAGACACACACATGGTCAATAAGTATTACTGTGATTTTAAGTCTTCCTGGGAGATGCAAAACCACAGGGGAAGAGGTCAGGCATTCTGGTGGCTAGAGCGAACGGTTCCGGAGTAATACAAAGTCTATTTAAGTTAAGATGATCAGTTGCAAATGTGAATGCTACTGGACATGCACGACTCAACTTGGCTTGATGTATTCACAGCCCGGAGATGGGGGAGTGCGCCAAGCAGGCACTATTTTCTACTGACCACAAAACAACTCTCACTTGCATAAATAAAAGCGTACCTGCTCAAAATTAAATATAACAAATTAACCAAACATTTTAAACTAACAAATAAAACAACATCCTTGCAATGACTGACGTGAACAATGTACACAAATGAGGTAAAAATTACAAAACAATTAACTCTGTTTTATTGGCTGTAATTAAAATAAGTCTGATATTAGGGTGTATGTTATTGCGTATTCCATTAGGAATGTTCCACAGTATCATTCTTAAGCCCTTTCTAACTTGGCCCTATTTTGGTTGGCACTCACGTGCCCGGTGCTGCACTTACCTGCACCTTACACTCTGTGCACTTACTTGCACTAGCTTACATTTTACCCTCTTATTGCAGCATATGCATGGGGACATAACTCCAACAAACTTTGCACTGAGTGCGTTGCTCGTAGTGTGAGCTTCAGTGCTAGGCCGGGCGAATGGACTATGTCTTGATTCGACAACATCAACAAGATGCTCGAATAATAACCTCTCGTCCATTGCTACACTTACGAAATTAACTCTCAATACAAAAATATAAGTCCATTCTCCCGAACATGTGTGGTTACAATCAGATGCCCATAATAATGTTCGATGTGTATTATAACCCTTTGTATGTTATGTATTACATTTAAGAAGTACAAAACCATAATATGTATGCCAGTTTGAAATAAATAGGTTTGTTCCTAGTGACATGCTTTTTCTACTATCTGAGAGTAAGTGCTATTTTTACTAGCCGAAAAGTAGCTAAAACATCAGTTACTCTCGGCAGGACGACACGAACGACTAACACCATTAAACTAAGATCAAAAATATATAAACGAAATTTTATTAAAACATTCTGATAATCATTATAGTCTCTGTGTAATTTATGTATATTAAAAATATTGACCACTAAAGCTAAATTACTTTCTAAGATAAATCTTTCTTAATAATTTTTAGTTCACTCTGCACTTCTTACATTATGTCCAAACATATTTTTTTTACCAATCTACATAAAAGCAACTTACTATTGTCAATCGTTTCTCCCAAGACACTACGACGTTTGTAATTTTATTTTGGTGGTCATTTTTTTCCACTTTGCTAGTTTTGATATTTTTGCTGTACCTCGGCGAGCAAGAGCAGAAATAGCTGCTTTTTATAGCACAAATAGCAATTGCTACCACCAACCGAACAGTATACAAAAAAGTACTTTCGGTAACAAACAGAAATAGCGAACACACCAAATAACACCACCGTACTTCTCACCAACCATTTTGAATTTCCACTCCCCGATCGATAATGCAGCTTTCGACAACACATTAGCTGTCGAATCGAGAAGTCTTCTTTAACTTAACCAAAAACCCTTGCAAAACCTGGAAATATGATATAAATCGTTATATCACGAAGTAGTGTAGTATCGACCGTCGTGTACAGTTCGTATTTTTGAACCTTGGCATCGGGGTTGCGAGTCCCTTTGTGTGTGTGCCATTTGACGATTTGGCGAGTTTAATGGACTTTCGTATTTAGGATATTTCTCCTTATGAAGATTGTTAAGATTTTGAGAATTATTCGTTTTTTGTTGTATTCATTGGCTGAACATGTGATTCCTAATGCCAGGCACTTTTCTGCCGCATTAGAAGATGCTTTAGACCATAGATAAAGAGCATTATAAATGGTAATAGATACTTGGTCGTGTGAATATCGCGGTTGAGAAGGCTGTGATTAACAAGTGATTTCATTGCCCAGTTTCCCTATCACCATTATCTGTTAATCTGACATCGACACACGTTCGTTGTTGACAAACGTGATGTCCTGGAGCCATGTTATCATTTAGAAATGCCATTTGACATGTCTCTGTATCTTCCACTGGACCATCAAGGAGAAACATAGGTTATGTGTAAAGGATACAAAAATCTCCACCATGTTGTCCGAGGAGTGCCAGCATCTCATTAGAGAGCATGAGTTCAGTTCGGGTGTGTGGTCGACGGCTTGAACGGGGTTTTCCTTGATGTTCAACATTTCAATCTTGTAGTGTTAGAAGTTGTAACAGTTATCCCAATATCCATATCCAATGCCTCGCCTAGTGGGAATTATTAGGGATATTCCCATACACCCATGCTCACTCTCAGGGCTGTTATAGGCCACCTTACTCCTTGTGAAAATATATTCAAACGAGTTATGTGATCAAGAAGTGACCAAAGAAATAAACATAGTCCAAAAATTCATGACCTGGGTATTAATTTCGTTATACCTTCAATAGAAGCACTTGCAAAAACTGCATCCCCCCCCCCCTAAAGAGGGGTACACACAAATGCGGAAAATGTGGCAAAATGCCTACATGAAAATTAAGTGGTAATCATGTCTCAGCTATGTTCAAATGGACTGGGTTGTGGGACGGTGTACTCCCCGGGCTAGGAATAAACAAGACATTCTAGTTAATTACGTTAAAGCTATTTTAAGTTACAATATTAGAACCGAAGTGCTGAATTGCCTGTGGAGGGGGTGCAACATGACTACCCCATGCTGTAACCAAGAGGCGACTACTGAAACGTCGTAGTGGGCTGCTGCCTTACTGGCACAAACTCCCGCTCCGTATCACGTGATCATAAATTACATGAAAAATCAATAACAAATTAAATGGATTGGATGAACGTGGCCCTAAATTAGTATGAAACATTTAAAGCCTTACATGACAAATCGCACTTGAATAACAAGGAGAAATAAAAATATATAAAAATATATACCGAACCATAATCTGTAAGTCACCCTAATCTCAAGTTTGTGCCTTACGTTTCTCCGGTGTACGTCCGTGGATGTTCCGGGATTCCTGGGCATTCATTAGCCCTTTATTAATTTCATGTACAAAACATAATGACACAACACTTAAATGGAATACAAATTAAAAGGAACACTTAATATTTACAGCCGCACTTCGGCACATGTGTTTTACATTACGGTATTGTGTCCAATGCCTTGCAGTCGACATAACACAAAATACTGGCTGTTCAATATATTGGTACTGTTTAGTACCGTCCCTTTGCGATATATATATATATATATATATATATATATATATATATATATATATCACTGTTCTTGAAGAAAATATTAAATAAACAGTGACTGAAATGTCCAGTTGGTTCCAGTATAATAAAATTATTACCTATTAAAGGTAAACAAACATGTGCTCATGAGTTTCATGCAAATAAATAAACATACATAGGAGTAAGAACGATACAAAACAATAGAAGAAGACAGGTTACAGATGGTAAATATTAGCCTACTAAATTTCTAGGGCTCATTGTAAACAGTAATTTTACACGGAATTAGCATGTTGATATTGTCTGTAAAAAAATTTAGTTCAATGTCTTTTGCAGTACACACTTAAAAAAAATTTGTAATAATAATTCAATACTTGCATACTATTTCTCAAATATTCAGTCCATAATAAATTATGGAATGATATTTTGGGGCAAATCGGCAAAATGGCAAAAGGCTTTTAGATTACAGAAGAAAATAGTGAGATTGATAAGTAATAGGGTAAAAGAAGATATTGTAAGCTGCTATTTATAAATAAAAAAATTTCACACTCTTCCATGTGTGTGTGTGTGTGTGTGTGTGTGTGTGTGTGTGTGTGTGTGTGTGTGTGTGTATATATATATATATATATACCATAGTTACCATATATACCATATACCATACCATATATATGTACCATAGTTTTATTTCTTTCATACAAAACATTAAACATGTTAAAAGTTGTGATATACACCATAATTACACCAGACAAGCTAATATTCTTCACCTATTCTCCTACAGAACCTCAAAATTGACATCATATCCATATTATTCTGTGGTAAAACTAATAAATAACCTAGCCAGTCATTTGAAGTAAATTAATAGTTTATAGAAATTAAAAAGAGCTGTTAAATTATACTTTTTATATAAGGCCTTCTATTCCTTAGAAGAATACTTACATAAAGATAAATTTCTATAATGCAGAATAAGACTGATATAAGGAGACTTCATGTAATTCCCTGGGTTTCATCTGATGTTGACTTTACATATTTATACTTCAGTGTTTGTCTGTACACTAATTGTAACATTATTGTACTACAATCAAATGTAGCCTTAACATATTTGTAGAGCTGCTAGAATTAATAAGTATGTAAATTATATTATTCATCTGTTATGTATTTTTATGTCAGTGTAATTGTGTGCAAATGTCCATATTGCATAACAAATATAAAAAAAATTGACAAGTCCTTTCCAAAGTGTATTGTATGTATACGGGATGCAAAATAAAGTGTGCTTTGTGAAACAGAGAATACTCTAGCCGCTACATGACTATGGCCTCCATCATCTTAAGATGGAAGGAGTTGAGAGAGGTTTGGTGATTTGTAATAACTAAGGTACTGAGAGCCAATGAGGACGAAATATGGCAGATATGGAGCAGCATTCAAATGCAAGGGTGGGGAAAATGGGAAAACCTCGATAAAACATGCCAGCCAGCAGCATCAATCAGCACAATACCTATATGTGAAAATCTGTGAGTAACCTCACAGGGAAAACAACATGTATCACATTGGTGGAAGGCACCACGGCAGCCCCCCCTCCACCACCTTGGGAAGGGAGAGGTACCTAATTTCTTCAACTATAATGCTTTTGCTTAGAGGAGTGTTTGTTTGTCAAGTTTCTGCTGAGTGGTTCTGAGATTTTGAAACTCAAGAGTTTTTAATGTATTCAGAGGAGAATTTCACACTAAAAATAATAATTGCACAAGTTGGAAGGTAACAACAAGAAATTTTGTCACAAGTATGTCTGTGGACCACTTTGGCACATGTATGCTTGTTATCGGAATCATTGCAGTGCATGTGTCTTTCACCCATTGTTGTTCAATAATGTATCTTAATATATTTAAACTATCCAAAGTAACCTAAAATGCTGGCGAATAACCACAGGGCGGGGGTTCCTTTATTATCCCTAAAACCACATTTATATAAATAATATCCTACTGTAGTTTTCTCTCCCAATGTGAAATCTTTTAACATGTTGGGCTAAATTAAAATTGTGGCTACTGACAGACTAAAGCCCAGGCAACAATCACAGTAGGGTTCCCATAGCAAAATAACCACGGCATTACCATGGAAGTATGAAAATGAACTGGCTACAACCACAGTAAAATAAACTGTTACGTGACTAATAAGAAACAAGTACAAAAAAAAAGACAGACTGTACATGTGTCGCTGATATTTTCAAACAGTGTGTTGGCTAACTTGATATTTATTTTTGTTTATCTACTTGTAGTGAAAAAAGTTTTGAGGGAATCGTGTTTCGGGATATTTAAAGTGCGGTATACATGTAAATAATTGTGTTAACTATTTAAATTAATGGAAATGTGAACTGTATTGGGAAAAATAATTTAATAACTTAATACTTGTTATAAGCTTACACTGCAGTGACTCTCGTAGTGTGAAATTTTGTCTCGTGATTAGCCGGTGTAAAACTCGGCATAAAATAATTGAAAATATTCTATCCTCTTAACGCAGCTATCACGAGCAGTCCACCATTTTACGCAGTTATGATGTGTTGTAGCTGGTGCCATATACAAGTGTGGATTAAATTTTTTATTGTTAATTCTTACTGGGATTGTAGCCAGGGCTTTAGCCCTTGGTACTAAATTGCACTTTTGGAGAAAGACGTAATAAAATTTCTGTAGATACAGGGAATAAAATCATCCAAAAATGCCCCCTGTCCCTCCCTCTTTTTTTTCCTTCTGAAAAATGTTTGAAATACTTTATTGTCCAGTGCAGACAATTCGGTAAAAATTTTAATTTCTGTGTTTAAGTTATGTACCAAGGGTAACTTAACCCTGTCCAACATTGTAGATGCAAGAAACAAAATTGTACCCTAGAATAAGGTATACATAAGTATAAAACTGTATCATAACAGAGAACTAATGTAATGCAAAGTGAGGGAATAACTAAAACGGGATTTTAATTTATTTACCAGAAACCATATTCTATATTGACATTAAATATGTATAAAGGAGATGAAGTCATATTGAAAACAAACCTCTTGAGCCACTCTGTCAAAGTTAGGATATTAAATATAAAATCCAGCAAATAATTATTTATCCGTGGCTCAGGAACATGTGAACTATGCCTTTCAGAAATTCAGCTAGGCTGCTGGTCGCCATTTTGTTGCATTCATTACTGATATGTTACCTGCAATACATTACACAACAATGGTAGCATGCTTGTTATATTTTATATAATCATTTATTTAAAATAATAGTTTTCCACAAACCCTGATATATGAGCACTATATCTAAAACATGTGCTTATTGTTGCACATAACCCAATACCGGTCCACAGTACACACACACTCACCATAATTGTTGTATGAGGAAATTATTTGATTTCACAACTAACACAAGTCAATAATAAACTACTAAAACATCACACGTGAATTGTAATATACATCTATTTATTCATCATCTTCTTTGTTCAACACAAAATGCTTCAAATGTATCCTTTCTCTCAACAACATTCTAATGTAAACACAATGTTTTGGTTTACTGTCAACATGGCATAATGAGTCTTATTTAAATGTACATATCTCCAGCAGCTTCACCTACATCACAACTTTCTATCTTCTGTATACTCCTAACTCCATGATAAGAAGCTACACATGTATTTTTGCCAACAGTAGAAGAATTCCGCTACGCATAGCAGCATTTAAACCTTGGGAAGACAAAGCGGCGAAAAGTGATAATAATAGATAATGTGGCGACTTTCTAACATGCCGTTGGCACCCACAAAAAAAAACTGTTGGTGCTTTAAAACATATCACAGCAGTGTTATTTTTACTTTTTAAAGATTAAACATTATTTTTTATTTGTTAATATTATATTATTGTTATAATTTTATGAACATATAATTTGTTCGACGACCATGTAATTCATCGCCTGTCACCCAATACTTACTATTGCTATCATCCATATCACCACTGCACTGAAGACATCAGAATGTTCAGAATACATCTTTATTATGACATTAATGTCTGATTTCTTCACCTTTCTGATTTTATCACCTGTTATCATAAAGATATTTTTACCTGCCATTAAAAGTTGAGTAATAGTTCTTGCCGTCTATGCCGGTTCTGATTTTTGGACATTGGCGTCGGGGTTGCGTTGTCATTTTGCGTGTGTGCTGTTTGACCATTTGGCGAGTTTTTGGAGTTACGGTTTTAGGATACTTTGTGTTTTGGAGAGTTTGTAGTCGGTTTGTGCATGTTTTTCGTTATTTTTCGATATTTATTGTACTTCTGGCTGTACAATCTTCAATTTTAGGCTAGGCACATTTTCCGCCAAATTATCAGAATAAAATTTAAAAAAATTACTTGTGTAGCGGAAAGTTAGTAAAGGTGTAGCGAAATCGCCTCTTTCCTTGTTGGCAAGATTGAAAACATATTTGGCTAGAAGTTATTTCATGATCGTGAGGGGAGCTTCGTCTCGACAATTATAAGATACCCTTGAGTTGGTGTTTTTAAATGTCTCAGATTTGTAATTATTTACAGATATAATTTTGTTTCTTGGTACGTACGCTCTGCTCCTATGCCTATTAAATAAATAATGTTTAAGTGCAGTAAGTGAATTGATGTGAGTTGATGTTCAGTGTCGATTATCTGAACTTCGACCTATTTTGAAATGGACTTGATGGGGGAATTTCCAATAAAATCAGAGGAAGAATGTAATGGAGTATTAACTAAGGTAAGCCATATGTAATTAGCTAGAATAGCGTTATTTTTGAAAGAAAGGTGGTAGACCAGAGATTAGCTAAACCATTATTTCTCAGGAACATCCCATACCTGTTTCTTGTCGATACCTGTTGCTAATACCTGTTATGAGTAAGCATTGTGCTGATTGACTAAAAATGAGGTAGACCGCACTCGGCTTCTGCACATGTACTCAACACTGACCTACCCCAAAGGAACACAACTGTCAAAGTCACATGGTCTACAATGATGAACGTATTTGTTTATATCTTAATTTTTAAATGGCGAGCACTTTTTTATGAATGAAATACGTTTACCAATTTGAATTAAAGAAAAATACATAAATAGTTCAGAGGGTGTATAGAAATGCCTCAAAGCATTTGTTTACAAATAAGTTTTCTAACCTATAAACCAAACCATGCCGTTGTCGCTAGGTGTGTGGTAGAAAAGCAGTTCAATGTTGGGACACGGAGATTGGTTGTGCGCTGCCAGTGAGATCGGTCTACTTCATATTTAGCCTACGATTGTGCTAGGCTGCAGTGTTCCACTATCTCACCTTGTTTTCGAATACCTGTAATAATCCAAGTACTGGCCTGACTTTTTTTGCTACCTCTATGTAGCGCATGCCCTCTTGGTAATCATGTATCTGAAAACTTTACTCCAGTGCCAAAAGGTGTGTGGGATTCCCTGCAGAGAAAGTAAAGTCTGGCATTATGATCGTCCTACCAGGGAAACATGACACACGAGGAGGTTAGGTATCAGGAGGTATACCTCCTCGCATCTCATGTTCTCCTGGTAGGACAGTGACAATAGCAATTTTCCGGCGGCTGTTACTATCACAGCGTGGGGTCATAAAAGAACAGCTAGAGACATACTGAGGAGGATAAATTAATTTATAACTTCAAAACAAAATTTAAACATTTTTTTGTTGCCAAAAAATGGTGAAAAATATTACATGCAAAATGGGCACTGCGAATGTGGTTGTTAAAAAATTTCAAAATGAAGTTAGAAAGATTTTTATATGCAGTATTCTCATCCATAAATACTATAGAGATGCAGTCTTGGATACTAATATTAGACAATGGGAACAGGTACGACAAAATTATATCATAGAGTGTTGAGTAACTAATCTCTGAGAGTAACAAGCGAGTACGTGTGATTGTTCCTGCTTCAGTAGCAGGCAGGGACGGTAACAGTAATCTCTAGAAACTAGGAATAGGTATTGACTGTTCTCGCCCAATACCTGTTGCTGATAAAAGGTATTGAAAATACTCCCCATATCTATGGTAGACCAACAACAAAATTAAAAATGGGTTGTGTATAGCTTAATATATATTCAATATTTATGGGGGTTTGACGATAAATTAACTAGAACGTCGAAAAAAAATTAAATATGCGAGTGGTTCAATTGCTTTGTTTACGTCGGGGGACTTGTTTGCAGTTGTACTAGTACCATAATTTGGCATTGTGGGTTCTATGTGTTCGTCTCACCTGTTCGTACTTACAAAACAACTTTTATACCAAAACACTTGGTGGAGCTAGTTACTGATGCTACTAGGATTTACACTCTGAAGATAGGTTTATTAACGCAAGTTACACCATGCCAAGAATGAGTGATATGGTTAACTACCCGGACGTGACTAGCCAGCTCCGGTGGGCGATTCCCCCAGCACATTACTTCACTTGCGCACTCCTAGATGATGATTCTCCGTAGTCTCACTGTTGCTGGCTCTTAGCCGGTGTCACACAAATGTACTGTAATTGGGTCAAATTCCAGAATAGGGGCTTTTTTTTTATCAAATGAAAAAAAAATCTCTAAAAGTGGTTGAATTCCACTCTACTAATTACGCAGAACACGAATTTACCAGGGGCATCAACATTTGACCAATAGAAACCCCAAAAACAATAGTGGGGAGGGCTACGAAGATCAGTGAAATTGTGTGGTAAAACAAGTGAAAAATATATTCATAACAATTTATTTATGACAATACATCAAATAACAAAAAGACTCAACAGAACATTACGTAAATTGATAATATTACCAATACAAGCTACAAATATGATATTGGGTAAAACAGACTTCACACCAAACAAGATGCATTTCGCGAGAGATTTTGCACAGAATTTTTCATATGAAAATGCCAACTAAATATGGTATGAAATGTGTTCACATGCAGATAAATAAGATCAATACTGTCTCACCTCAAAATTAGTTGATGGCCCGGTGAGTACCAAATAGCCAAGGTATTATAATACAAAATAGGAAGTTCCTTACTTCAACAAGGTATTTGTTTCAAAGTTATCCCTCCAAACTATATGTTTTTTAATTTTATTCTTTGCGAACTGTCTAAACTACAGTCCATGCTTTAGAGTTATTCTCCAGCAATGTTTAATTTCTGTTTAATATCGTTGATTTTCAGCAAACAAGGACCAATAGGTTTGCAACTTGCATCGCCTTTGCAAGGAAAAAATAGGACCTGCTCTATCTCATTTCGTGCAAGATGTGCCTTGCACACAAACTTGGGCAAGAAATTCTCGCGCAAGGTCGGCATTTGTGTGAAGCTCTCTCGCAAGTTTGGCATTTATCTTGCATTGTGTGAAGCCTGCATATCAGGCTATTAAGATCAGGGAAAATGTGGGTAAAAAAAAGAAATATATGTACCTACATTTTCATGTTGAAATTTTACCCCACAATTTCCTCTAGTTCATAGTCCTCCCTAATAAACTTCTAAATTCTATTGGTAACATTGTCAATTTAAGTAATGTTCAGTTCACTCATTTTGCAATTAAACTTAAACATGTTTTCATGATACCATACAATATTACAATAGTAGGGGTATTATAAATAACCTGAAAATTTGTTAAATTGCTAAACACACACACACATTATTTTTCAGCGCAAATGGGCCACGCATAAAAATCATTTCTTGGAAACTCCAAGCTTCGCTAATGCGTAACTCTTCGCTCACCACCAAAAAAAATTGCTGGGGCACCTTGAATCACTGTTTTGGGGATTTACTCCCTTGCTGGTGCTGGCCCTGGGCCTCTGGCTCAGTGCATAATGTTTGGCTACGCTTGCACAGTATTTTCCCCTGTGAGGTGGCTACGCTTGAATATTGTACATTATCAAAGTAACGTGTTTGTATTTATAATATGGTGAGTTTAGGTATTTTCGTGTTATTCCTGAAATGATCATAATATTTTATCATGAAACCTTGTTTAGTTTCACAAAGATGTTACCTTAAAATACCTGAATTGGCAACATTACCAATACAAATTATAAATTTGATAGTGGGGAGGGCTATGAACTGGAGGTAATTGGTGTACTATAAGAGTATTTGATACTCGCTGTGCCATAAAATGCAGCTACAATTAAAATACTAATTCAGTTACTTTATTGAGGAATGTTATAATTTTACATATTATGCCTCAAATTTGTATTGATATCCATAGCACTTTCTCATAACATATATAATGTCGCAGGTTGGAGCCTTGTAACATCCCGATTGCATAACAGATATGTACCTGGCGACACAATAAAACAATACTGAAATACACAACCAACTAGTTTGCACGCTGCAGGTCAGTAGCCCGGCCATTCAGAACAGTTTGTAGTAGGGTGTTCATAACGTCCATTTTCAACTCCTCAGATTCATATTAGTTACAGTCCCTAAGAACTGCATGCAAGCATCCATAGGCCCCATAGCTTTAACTTCAATAACTTCGGGATGACTGAGAAATGTTGCAATTGTCTCAACAGCTGTCATTTAAGGCTCGTCACCCGGGGTTTTCACTTTCTTCACCTTAAGGGCTGGTTTCACCAATTAAGATTAACTTTTCAGAATATCGAGATAATTTTATCCAGATGGGAGGTTTCACCTCAATTTTAATCTCGATTATGTTCAGCGTGTTTCACCACGTTTAATCTCAGTAAAGAATATCTTAATATTCTGACATAATCATGATTTTCTGTTGGTAAACATTAGAGATTTTGCTTTGAACTGGTACGGAGAAATCATTTTGAGAAAGTATGGCAAGTCGGGGAGGCATTGTGGTCATAAGGAAACAGCAAAACCAAACTTTTTCAGCCCATGAAAAACACAGTTTGTTAGAATTAATTACAGAACATTTCAATAACATTGAAAATAAACGAACTGATACTGTGACAACAAAAACAGCGAAACAGTGGCCAACGACTGTGAATAGTTTCGATTGTACATATCGTGATCACTACAGGACAGCAGACAACTTGAAGGCGGTGAGGGATAACCTATAAAACCATACGTGAAGAACCTATGTAGACGAACGTGTCCATGCTAAGGCGTCCAGAGTGTTCTGCCCGCAAAATAGCCACCCAAGATCACTGTATACTGCCACTAGTAAAGCCAGCGGAATGTCATTCCAGTAGAGACTCATCAGTTGTCATAAACACAGCGCAGGTGAGTAATCCTGAAAATGCTTCAGATAACTATGCCTTGACTCGGTAAGATGGTTGTTGAGGACAGCCTCTGCCAGCCATGTAAGAAACAGTATGGCAACATCTTACTGGACTAGTAAACGACGACCAACAATGCACTCTAACAAAAAAAGCTTAAGTGCCCGGCATATAGCAAAAGTTGAGTTAGCATAAAGTTTGTAATTAAAGAAAATGAGGCAATGAAAGAGATTCGTCAACTAAAATTACAACAGTAACAACAAGAAAGAACTAAACAGGAGAAGCTTCAAACCGAGCTCTTAAATTTGCAGATCCTTAAACTAAAGACAGAACTAAGTAATTAATGTGTTATCTGTTGTGGTTTAGGTCACAACATTTGTTTCTGAGTACATTCACAGACATTTTAAATTAAAAACACTACTGGTGTTAGTCACTTTCTTGATTTGAATTAAGCCTACAAAAGTAACTTGTTTATTTCACATTTATACGTAACGTTAATGCAGAATATTTTAAAGGAAAATAATAAAACGATACAGTCTGTTTGACAATTGTGTGTTTGACATTAGGCGAAAGTGCACTTTAACCTCTACATCATTAATTTATAATTAATTTACTCTTTCATTTAAACATCACGGACAACAAACAATAAAATCCTCATCATCACTTTCCTCTTCAAAAATTAAATTGTGCATTGCCTGAGCCAATTTCTCTTTATTCTCGATTAAATAACTTTGCTCTCTCGTCACCTTCCCAAAATATTTGTTTATGTTTTACAGTTTAATCCCGATAAACCACCAAAATTGGCGGGTTAGTATTTTATCGATATATTCAGAGAAAATCGGATTAATGTGTGTGGTGAAATGCAAAATACATATAATCGAGATTTTTTTGTCAGTTAATCATGATAAACTATCCTTATCTTGCGTGATGAAACCGGCCCTAAGAGAACAAGTTGGTCTAGGATAAGTATGGCACTGCACAGTGGTGAACACACTGAGCAGTGGTTGTGATGGTAATTCTTAAGAATAGGAACTTTCTGAAGGGGAAAAAAACCTCGGAAAGTGGTATGATTCCACTCTACTAATTACACAGAACACAAATTTATAGGTACATCAACATTTGACCAATAGAAATCCCAAAAATGATAGTGGGGAGGGCTATGAAGGTAGGGGAAAATGTGTAAGAACACTACTATTCCGGCGTGAACACCATCACAAAGAGACACTAAATTAATATGAAAAATCCTTAAGGAAATTATAAAATGTAAAACAATATTTAATATAATTGATGCCACTTTTATTTCAATAATAAAATATTTTACTCTGCGTGCATAGCACTTCCACTTATGTGAGCCCCGTAGGCAGCCATGGTATGTCCATGTGATGCTTGCCTGTGGACAGTCTGTCGAGGAGAGCTGGCGAGGTAAGACATTGTCATGTAGCCATTACAACTTTTTAAGTGATGTATATTTGAATAGCACTTTTAGTATATCGGTCAACCTTTGTTTGCATACGTTTTGCCAGACGTTTCCCCAGCATTATGCTTCCGGTTAACTAATTTATTTCGCCCTTGTGGCATTATTAACTTAATCGAAGAGGAGGAGGAGAAATGTGTCTGAGAGGTCACGTGACCAAGCGAGACTTGAATCAGGCGCATCCGCTTCTGCTTAAGGCGTTTCATCATAATTTCTGCATTATTGCTAGGTGCAATGTGAAGGGCTTTGTTTTAGTATATGTATTTGATGGTATTTTCCATGTTTGAATATTTTACAGCAACATCACATACAACCACACTGCTAACAGACGCCAAGTATATGTCTACACCATCGTTGCATTTTGAGAGCTTATTTATGTATTATCATGTGTGCAATATTTTTATTCAGGGTTCTACGTTAAATTTTTGTCAGGGTTCTGTGTAATTTTTACGTTAATTCATGCTTTTGTGTTTAACCACGCTGTCACTTTGTTTGCTTTTTCCGTCATCAGGAATGCTAAAAGCCTTAATCACTTCAATCGTAAAGAGAATAATTTTGGCTACCAGAATAATATTTTGTCGGAATTTAATTTACAATTTTTACAAAGAAATATTGCAATTCCATCTGCACCACGTTGTCCGCTACGAACTTCATCCAGCGGCATCCGCACCATATAAACTTGTTTACTGTGAATACTCATCTCGTGCCCCATCATCTTTCAAGGGTCTTTCTGTATTTTGTGTAATTTTGCAATTTGTGTACAGTGTAACTTCAGTCCTAACCGGCTCTGTGTATAGGCCGTCACCACACTACCCACGTGCTGGCGGGGGAGCCCAGACGAGTTTGCGTTAGTGATGCCAAGTAATCACACGTTAATGTTTTCATTTGTAATTCACCATGTCCTGTCTTCAGGGAAAAACCGTCAGTCTACCCTAGCGGCTGTCTGCCTTCTTCCCGTGTGAAGATTGTGTTTTCGTACACCTCGGTGAGATCATCCATCTAGGCATCTGCTAGATTAATTGCGGGCTGGGGAGCACCCAAGCGGAATTGGCTAGTCATGTCCAAGAGTATCATAATTTCATTGGCAAGTTGATTTGTGTGAGTAATAATAATAAAAGCATGTCTACTGTGAACCTACCTCTTTTATTCAGAAGTGACAGTTTCCTAGCCACAAGTGTTTATTTTCAAAGTGATGTTTAGTAAAAGTTTAGTATTGCCTATGTGTTTGTAAGTACGCTCAGGTGAGACGGACACGCAGAACCCACAGCATCCCTTCGTCTCAATAGAGCGGTGATTGGGAAGCACCACTGCCGCCCACTTTACCAGTAAGTATTTGTGTCATCATTCGTCTCGTGTCTCACCCGAGGGCATCAAGTGTTACAATGCAGCAAAATTACGTCATCTGCTCCACTTCCATTTTTCAATGATGCTCTTCTTTGTATAATGTTCATTATTGGCATTCCTTAACCTCTGTACCAAGTCCAACCTCATTTACAGCCACACAAATTTTATACAGAGCTGCTGCGTGCAAATTCTTATGATAATTTGCATGCTGAACTAAATACAGACATGTTTCTTCCCTGTATGCATCTATTAACATGGTTATTTGCCCTTTTGTCCTCTTTTTATGTTCTATGTTTGTAGCGTATGAAAATACCTCCAAAACAATTATGTTACCATGTAAATAGTCACGTTGCTCTCATTACCTGGAATCGGAAACTAGCAAAGAAACACGTAGAGAATATAGCACCATTCCAATTATCGAAAAATAATAGACCATCCAGCTGAACTGCATGTAGGCATCTATATTTCCAGTGGACGAGCACGTCCAGCAGCAAGCAAGACTCCACACGTGTGATATTGTAAGGAAAATCGTTCCTTGTGCGGCAGGCTTATTGCCAGGATTACGATGACTACACGTTTCATGTAACACATAACAAGCAACATGTTCATGTGTATGTAAATTGTGGTCTTTTTGGGTAATATAATATGCTGATTCATGTAATCAATTTGTGGGATTGTGTCTTCCATGTCGCTGAACGGAAGAATTATCGAAAGGAAAACGTGGAAAAACCTCAAAAGTGCTTACGAAAACAAGGGACTTACATTGCTGAATGAAAATGTCGGGGATAGGTTTGTTGCTTTTCTGATTGAAAAGTCTCAAAATTCTTGTTATATATGCGTATTTGTGTTTTAATATTGATGTGGCAAGAACAGGTTGCGAACATATGAGGTTAGTGATTTATTAAACGAACTTGTAAAATATCTAGGACATCATCATAACTTCAAGAGTGAAATGTGTGTGAGAGATGTAGACATGTTTTTCGTGTACATGAACTTGTATGCAATATACTTAATTCTGCAGAGAAAATTAAAATTTGATTTAAGAAATAAATCTACTATAAATTCAAACTTAACGATAAACATTGTGTATTTCACGCATACTTTTTTACACCTCTGAGAAACATAATTAATAAACGTAGACAATATAAAACTCCCTAAATTTTCATGTATTAAAAAATAAATAATTTTAGTCTAACCTCTATTAATCATTGCTCCTCATTCCTGGGAGAAAATTATGTATGTGGTACATAATAAAAAAACGTGAGCTGACAACACCGCAAAACAAACTCATGAAAAGCAAAGATAAAACAACAGTGTCCCTATTGTGATTGTCCAGCGAGATTGTGTGGTGCGCAGTCATGTATCATGAAACATGCAAGAGCTAGTCATTGACAAGCTTTTCCATCACTTGAATGTTCTGTGAAATTATTGTAATTAATAGGTTGTCAGAACACATTAATCAAGGTGTAACCGGCTTATGTGAACATGTTGCATGTTACACGACACGTGAAATCGTAATCCAAGTTTATAAACTGGATATCACAACAAAATTATGCAACAAACATAAGAATGCAATGACGCAACCCACAAAACTTACGATCATTTATAAATGTCACAGGACGTAACCATTGCAAAATGAAATTACCAAACAAATACAAAAAATGGAGGTTCTATTTCCTTAATACTTTTTAGTAAACATGTTATGTCATTCTTCAAACATTGAGTGTGTGTGTGTGTGTCTATAACATTTTGAGCTTGTTAAGTTACTGTTACATAGTTTTTAATTGCTGGAATAATCAATTTCTAAGAACACTATTAAACTTTCTAAGCAAGAAGGAGGTAGGTACGAAAATATTTAACTGCGTAATTAGACTACTTATGATTGAACGCATAAATGTATGCATAAATTCATTGTACAAGCAAGTAATATAATAACTGAAAATCATAGCCTTCTATAAGAGTGTACTATGATTTTTCAATTGATCACTGCTATTGTAGTAGGGGCAGAATGCAAGAAAAAAATGCGAGAAGTTGAAAGTTGACCAACTTTTGCAATGCATTCTTGCATTCTGCATAGTACGTAAACTGGTCTTTGAAATACGTACGTTCAACTGTTTGCATCTTTGCATTTCCTGTGTAGTTTGTAGACCTGGTTAAAGGCACCGTCTACAATCAACTTGGCTTAAATAACATTATTTACCCAGCATAACAAGCTAAACTCTCAGTCTACACAATTAGTGTTAACGTGAAAGAAAAAATGATGTTTCACATTCTCATTGGCCGGCATTAAAAACTTGGTTTAAGATATTCAGAGATGACTAGTCTTAACACCAAATCATGCAAATAACGTAGGTTAGTCACACCAAATATCAGTTATGGACATTGCAATCACAAATACAGGTTTCTACTTCTTTATGCTATGCATGTTACGTGCACCTAGTTGATTGTAGACGAGTCCTTAGGCCTTTGCTACAATTACCATGTCCTCTGTCCTCTCTGATGTTAAGAGCACTGATTGGCCCATGTAATATCATGAACTATGTCCTCTGTCCCCAGTGTACAACAAATTGGTCAATTTATAATTTCCTGTCCTCAGTTGTCCTGTGTCCTTGACCAATAACCAAAATTGATAAACTACTATAATAATCATGAAAATTGCCTTTAACCCAACACCTTAACAATAAACCAGCCAAACACTCTTAAGTCAAAACAAACAAATACAAAACAAGTTGGAACAAAGCATTTACTGCAACCTGGTGGCAGTTTTTGAAACTAACTTCTTGGGATGGCGTTGGACATCTATTGTAGTAGCAAATTGTGTGCGAGTCTCGCAAAGTCAGTGAGGAAAGTGGACACCTTAAGGGTTAAATAAATAGCAGTAGAAAAAAACATGCACTTCCTTAAGATGCTTATTACACCATAAAGAGGACACAGAACAGCCGTCCACTCGTCGTAAGCCTGTGCAAGGTGGGACCACACTGATCATCGAACATTTTGTCTATATATTTGCTCCATTTGTCTTGAAATATGCCACTTGAATATTTGTCACACTATGCATTCAATATTGGAACCAATGTTTGAGTGCATTTGACTCCAGTATTGGTTCTAATATTGGAGCCGACGTTCAAGTGAATTCATCCAATTGATTTGATGAATTGGCAAAATGTCTGAAGGCCGAGTCTGCTACCATTTAAGTGGCAGGAGACTAACACTGGTGCAGTGTGACTACTAACCCTAGAAATCCTGAAAGTATCACTGAATTAATTTTTTCCCTAGAAATCAGGGAATATTTGGAAAAATGAGGTGTGTGTGTGTGTGTGTGTGTGTGTGTGTGTGTGTGTGTGTGTGTGCGTGCGTGCGTGCGTGTGTGTGTGTATATATATAAAATTTTTTTTGCTGTCAGTTAAAAGAATTTAGTCAGATCACACAAAATAATTTATATTTATTCCTACTACGTTTCCACATTGTTTTTGTAACAATTTCACTATTTTCTGTACTCAATTGTAATTGAATATGTTTCATTGTTTCATACTTATATCAGTGAAAGGAAATTATCAGCACATGCATATTTGAAAATTTTTCACAGAGTACCATAGGTGAATCCATTTTTTAAACAGTTTTGCTTAATTTTTTAAAAACTTCTAATTCCCTCATTAATTTGGGTTTCTGGTGTTGCAAATGAGAAAAATTTTAATGTGTGCTGTAATTCAGTTGGCTGAGAACTTTTTCCTTTATCACAACTAATAAGAGGTACGCGTTGTGGTCAGTGATAAGTGTTATGCACCAGTCATAACATAGAGCAGTAGCGCGAGTTACAAGTCAGTTACGCCCTGGGAAAATCACTGATCACTGACCTTCACAGAATACAGTGCCGGCCAAATATTACCTTCCGCTGCAACACGTTTACAGTTGGCTACAATGGGCATGAAATGGTTAAAACATAAGTATATTGGACTAAACATAACTGTTACCTATGTGATAGGGCAACCTGGAAATTAAATAATCGTGGAATTATCAGAGAATTTATTCACAAGCTTCAGTGGACACCCTGTAGTGTGTGTGAAGTAGCAGGAGTATGAATACCTCGTGCCACTTCACTGACGTGAAGCTAAGTGGCACAAGTAAAAGGTTCGTGCCACTGCAGTATCATTATAAAAAATGTTATTTTGGTACTTGCTGTGATAGTTGTAAATGATTGCCCCAATTTTAATGTTTGGCATGCGATAAAACTCTGGCATTATTTGTCAGTATATTGCTGTAATAAAACAAAAATTATTGTTTCCAAAAATAAAAACAGCGTGAATGTACAAGGTAAATTTTGAGGACATGTCCTGTAAAGTTATAAGTAATGGAAAAAAAAGTGTTCAAGCCAAGGAATGTTAAGTGTTTTTATTGCCAGTAGGTAGATTTTCCTTACAATTTATGAATGGTTCCGATTCATGGACCTGTTGCTGCACGTAAACCAATTCTTAGTTACAGTATATCAATCCAATTTTTTGTTTCAAATGCATTTAGAATAGGTAATATTACAGAAGTTGAGTGCAGTCTTCGACTGAAACAAATTACTGCAGTGTTAATGTATTATTTTTAAGCTTTTAATAATTATATTTGCTAAATGCAGTAGCACAGTATTAATGTAGATTAGCTGCGTTAGGTCAGCCTCTAAGCTAGCACTCACGTGAGGTGCACCTACTTTACCAAGTTTACTTTAAGCAGTTTAACTAATTTTTTAATTGCTGCATGTTGTAAGGATGGCTTACCCACCATTTAAGTTAGTATGAACATGTGTGACGGCTCCTTCTAATCCAGATGCGAAAACTTTGTGTTGAGGTGATCACCCACTATGCCAGTCCAACCTTAAGAGCAAACCTTTGCTGTTCGGCTTTAATTGAAGTTTTCATTTTGGAGTAGGGGCAGAATTTCAATGATAAATTTGTGGAACTGCAATACTTGTTATACCACGGTAAAACTACTTTGAGTAGTAACAATTGTACAAATAAACAGACTTAGTTGTTGCTGTTGTGTTTAAATGCAACATGTGTTAACATTGTAGCCCGTTGTTACACATGATAGTTAAAAATTCAGAGTTTAGGTTTTGGAAAAAAAAATTGTATATATTGGGGTGTCATCTCTCAAGCAAAAATATGGGATACTGAAGTTGGAGTGGTGCACCAACCCTTTGGCAAGCAACGCAGCTTGTCTAGTGGCACTAGTGTTTTCTGGCCTCCTTCAATAGCAGTTAAGTTACTATATATGAAGTTGTTTGCACCATTCCACGTGACTGCAGAAATATATAAAGCCCAGTAATTGTTATGTTGAGAATGTACTGCTAGAAGGTGCAATGCCTCAGATGGCCCAGATGTGAGAGGTACAAGTAACGACACCTGTGTTGGGACGGACACATTTTATTGTATACTAATTACTGCAACTTAAATATATGTGCGTGCAAAGGTTATTCTGGCCCAGCACTATAGCTTGCTCGTAGCCAATGCTGCTTAAAGTGGCCTAAATGTACATTATGTGAAGGTGTAGGTCTGCAAGAAGTATGTGGTCAACTCCATAGGCTAGAAAGTACGTTGATTGCCCAGCGTGTCCTGACTGTGTGCTGGATTCAATAAGAAGTTTACTAAAGGCATGATTTTAGGGCAGCCAGTTGTCTTGGCCACTGGCCAGCAGGCTGTCGAGTGGATTCCAATACACACTGCTGGCTCATATCATCTGTTGGCTGACCTGCATGTCTGGGGCATGCTATGATATTGGAGTAAGTGCATGTGGGTCAGTTCAGTATAAATGTCTTCAAAATTCCATAGTAAGAAAGAAAACAAGACAGCTTTTATTTTTTTTCTGGATTTGTTTGCTTGGAAGTTATTTTACTTAAGGAATAGTATGTTTCATTAGCAACCAAAATGACAAACATAGCCCCCTAAGTACTGTTGTTCTAGAGGAATATGTGTTACCATTTTTGGATACATTCCTACTTACAGGAATTTTAACCCATTTGACTGTAAGTCAGCATATGTTACATGTAAATAACTGTTAAAAAATGGTGAAGGGGTCAACTGACTGATATCTCATACGGCTGCTTGTATCTTGATTCTAAAGTCTTTTGCAATCACTTAATTTCTGTGTGCAAATGTTTCTGAAAGAAAGTAGATATAATTAGGAACAGGAAAGATTGAAACGGGTGTTGGCTGCTCAAAACATAGGACAAGGGCGGTGGTTCCCTCTCTGCATCATCACTGATTATGTCACTTAGTTACATGGGAGTATATTGGCTCTCCCAAAACCATGTAGTAAAAGTAAAGAAATCGAACCATTGAAGACTGTTTCATATGCCTAAAGTTTCCGTAAGTGTGAACTTGAAAGTGTTTTACTGTAAGTGCAATATTTTATCTATGAACTGTTTCTTACTAGCTGTTGCCTACACATCGCTACTCTCACAATTTTTAATTTGTATTGAATACTAAATAAATATTACAAGTTATAGAATATATTAAGTTAAAGTATTTTAATAAAAAACATAGTACTTTAAAGTTAATACATATTTACAATACAAAGTTAAGACAACATATTTTGGGTCCAGAAATGGGGGACTTGCGTATAATAATTCTTTAAGCACAGTGAATGCACGAGGTTTGCTTACACATTGACGACTGTATGTAATTGAGGATTTCTGGATCCTTTATCGCCATGAGCTCTGCCAAAGTGGCGATCCATGGCAAACTCAGGATTGTTGCCTCAAATTGAGGAGTTGTAAGGTAGCAGTAATTACAATAACTAGACATTTTTTATGGAGCTCTACCTAGTGCACAAAGATTTGTGGAACTGTGTCTTCCTGGATGAAAGTGTGAAAGCGGCCGCTGAACCGAAGTATTATCAAAAGGGAAACCTGGGAAAACCTCAAAAGTGCTTACGAAAACAAGGGACTAACAAGGAGGTTAGGTCTGTTGCGGAAGTTGTTCGGAGTGAAACCGGAGGATCAAAAGACCATGGAAAAATATGTATCTGGGGTCATGTCACTTGCACAGCAACTAGCAGAAATCAGTGCACCAACTGACGATCTTGTGGGAGTCATCATGCTCACTGGTTTACCTTCCAAATATGATCCACTAGTGATGTCACTGTAGCTAACTAAAAGTATGGGTCACCCTCAAAACCAGTGAGAGGTATGAACATTAAGAAAAACTGGGGCAGTGGAGTATTCAGGTGTTGTAGCTTCAACGAGCCAGGCCAAATGTATGTGACTGTTCCAAGAAGCAAGGAAGGGGCAAATCAAGAGACGTGACTGGTTACTGCTGACAGCATTATATGGAAATGGAAGTTATTGGTACGTGGACTCAGGCGCCACTGACCATATATTACAAACCGCAAAGATTGATGAGAGGATTACCATGTGTCAGAACAGCAAGAATTAAATGTGTGCTAATAGTGAGAAATTGTGTGCAATTGGAACCGGGAACATACAAGTTCAGGTAGATGGCAAGGGGATTGTAAGAACCTTCAAAGGCCTTACTTACATGCCCAATCTATCAACATATTTATTTTCAGTTTGTGTGATCGTCAAAAGCATGGTGCCAGTGTTCACTGTTAAGGGCTGTCAGATTTATAAACCCACTTATATGCAGCATAGGAGGTGTAGTGAAGGCAAGTGCACCTGAAGTTTAGGAGGGGGGGGGGGGGGGATCTATAAACTGAATGTGGTCCTACCAATCAAAGCTAATCTTGCAGTGAGATGTGAAGGGTAACATACAGATATTGTGGCCTAGAAGATTGGGGCACTTGAGTTGGAATAACATGAAGTCACTGATGTCGTGGCATTAAGTATAAATTTTTTGAGTGAAAATAAAGCCCTGCATCCCTTGTCTTGAAGGAAAGCACCCAAGAAAACATTTTGACACGAACGGATCCAAGAAAGCAGTACACAAACTTGAACTTATTCACACTGATTTGTGCAGGCTGATGGAAAAGGAGTCCATAAATGGTGCACTGTATTTACTGATATTTATTGACTATGCCACCCAGAAGACTTTTTATTACATACTTCATTAAGTCAAAGGATGAAGTGCCAAGCAAGTTCTGCGAATTCAAGGCCAGGGTAGAAAACGAAACGGGAATGAAGGTCGAAATACTTTGGTCCGAAATGGAAAGGAAAATGTTAACCAAATAATGGAAAGGGTACTAGGAATGGCTGTGATAAAACACCAGTTAACAATTGAGTACACTTCAGAACAAAACAGGAAAATAGATAGAGCAAATAGGACCATTGTTGAGACAGCTTGCACAATGTTGCAAAATGCTGTCTGAATAAAAAAATATTGGGCTGAGGACATTTAACACTGTCATTTGTCTAAAGAACAGATCGCCAACAAAGGTCTTAGGCATGACACCTGAAGAAGTGTGGTCAGGGCAAAAGGTGGATCTGAGCAAGTTGAATGTATGGGGATCTACTGCCTTTATGCATGTACCCAAACAGCAGCAAAAGAAATGGATTGCCAAGAGCAGAAGTGTAATTTTGTGGGATACTGTAAAGATACAAACGGGTACATACTCACTGATCCCAAGAGTCTGAAAAGAATCCATAGGTCTCATGGTGTTGTGTCCAAAGAAATGGAATCTAGATGTCTAGACGTGACTAATGTAATGGAAGTGTCCGCTGTGAAATTTGCACAATCAGAATGCAAAGCGGAGACTGAAATGCAACATGAAAGACTGTCACCAGATTTTCTTGTATTTGCACCGCCACCTTTGTCCAGGAACAAGCCTAACATTGAATTCACCATATCAGTGCAGCAGTTAGCAGAACAGGGATGTCATAATCAACAAGAAGTCTCAAAGTGTCCACCACAAAGTGAAGAATGAAAGTTCTCAAGAAGGGAAAGGTGTCAAAAAAAGTTCACTAACATGGTGAAAAACCAAACTGTGTGCAAAATTGATGAGCCAAAGTCTGACACAGATGCACTCTCAAGTGGAAATAAGCACAAATGGCAATTCGCAATACAAGAAGATTGTGATTCACTGGTCAAAAATGATTCATGGACCCTGACTGATGCCCCTGAGAACAAAAATTCTGCTGACCGTGAAGGGTTTCATCTAGGGAGCTGGGATTGACTATGGAGAAACCTTCTCTCCCTATGGGAAGGAACTCAACGGTGAGGATACTACATGCAGGCACAGCTGAACGGGAATGGGACATAGACTATCTGGATGTTGCAACAGCCTTCCTGAATGGTGAGCTGGAGGAGGATGTGTTCATAGAACAACCAGAAGGTTTCACCATTGCCAGTCAGGAAACAAAGCTATGTCTACTTAAGAAAGCATTGTGTGGCCATAAACAATCATCCAGCATGTGAAATAAGAGACTGCATGCTGCAATGTTTCAGATAGTCTATCAAGTGTCTGAGCATAAACCCTGTGTATACAGCTATGCTTCCAAAGAAAACATTGTCATTGATGCTGTGTATGTTGATGACCTTATGATTTTTTCAAATGACATGGAGGAAAAATTGGTGTTCAAGGATGAAATGATAAAAAGATTCAAATGCAGTGATCTCGGTGAAGCAAGCAATTGCCTTGGACTGAGAATCCAGCATGACAGATAGATGGGGAAGATTTATGTCGATTAGTGCAAATACCTATTTCAAATTTTAAATAGATTTGGAATGACTAACTGCAAACCAGTCAGCATGTTACATGGAATAAGTCATGTTACATGTTGTAGTGGCATGTATGAAGAATTGCCCTTTACACTACTCGTTGTTCGGCTTAGCTCAGTCGGTTTGCTTACACAAATGTTGGTACCCTGGTTGTCAAGAAATAGTAAGAAAGTTCTTTTGTATTGGAATCAGATTAGGTTTATTAGTGAAGGTCTAGGACAGTCTTACACACACATTGACACACAGATCTTCCCTCAGTTTACAAATAACAGGCTCACAGCATCACAGTATCTTCCAAACACATTGACAGCCATGCTGCCTGCCTAGTCACAGGTAGTTAATTAAAAATACACTATCCTATGACACAGTCGTCTCCCCGAAGATTCTTACATTATGCCTAGACAAGTCTCTCGTCACTACGACATGTAATCTCTTCAATAGTAGTTACTTTAATGCGACCAAAGTCTTTACACTACGACATCTCTCCTCCACGGTAGTTTTAATTATGCGGACGAGTAGAAGGCTCGCGTCCTGCAGCTCACCACGCGCAGTTCTCCCCTCTCCTCCAAACAAAACCAAAAATAACATTTGGCTAGGGCTCGTGACCTCCTACTGGCTGAAACATACATTACTGCGAGGGCTTCAAAATACAAACTGTTGATGGCATGGTAAAAGGAAAAGAAATCGGCAAAAAAAAAACTTAATCTCAAAAGTTGCATCACCTCGCTCTCAGATCCTGTTAATTCAAAAGTGCCATGTAATACTGATAACAACTTGAAATACAGCCCCACATTAAAACTGATAAAGCCCTTACTTCTACTTGTTGCATGAAAGAAAAATTTAGACTATTCTACTTACTGGGTATTTGAACTATAAGTCAAATGAAAAAACAACCATAAAAGCAATTAAAATGTATGTAAACTGCAATGCACTCCACTGGATGTGAATTGCGACACGAGTAAAGTAGGCCCTATTGTTAATCTAGACTTGTGTTTGCCGTACCAATGCTTGGTAGGTTCATTAATGTATTTAGCTGTGTGAGTTAGACCTTACATTGAATATGCAGTGAGTGTGCTTAGTCAATTTAACAAAGCGTATAATGAGAAGCATTGGAAGGCTGCAAGATTAAGTTATTTGAAAGACACTTCCAGCTACTGCCTCTTGTACAGAAAATTAGGAAACATCATCTTCGTTTATGGGGATGCTGATTGGGTCAATGACAAGCAAGACAGAAGATTGTGTTCAGGTTTTGTATTTCAGTTAGGAGCAACTGTCTCCTGGGAGTCAAGGAAGCAGCGAACAGTAACCTTATCCATCACAGAGGCTGAGTACGTGGCCTTGTCCGAGGCAACCAAGGAGGCTGTCCATATCATAAGTCTGCTACATGAACTGCTTGGGAAGAAAACCAACATTGTGTTACTCAACAATAACCAAGGGTCACAGGAGTTTGCAAATAAGCCAGTGTTTCACAACAGGACAAAGCATATCGACTGTCGCCATCATTTCGTCAGGGATACTGTCATGATGAAGCTGGTTGACCTATCCAATGCACCCACTGAAAGAATGATTACTGACATCTTTACCAAAGGACTACCTAGTACTAAACAGAGTATGTATAAAGGGCATAGGCATTGAGTATCCAGATTAAGGGTGTGTTTTGAATTTGGCAACATGTAATCTATACATACAAACTGTTTTGTTATATATATATATATATATATAATATATATATATATATATGTATGTTGTGTTGGTGCACTTGATGTGTAGTGTTGTTAACGTTTGTTCTGTTTTGTGTCATTTAATAGTTATGTGGAATAGGAAATAAAGTTGTAATGTGATGCTGTGCTTAATGGCGACAGTATAGAAGTTATTTAAAATAGCAGGTGGCCATATTATTCGTACGGTGATTTTTAAAAGGTTTGTTTCAAAACAGACGAAGAAACCGTGAATGGAATATAGCTTTAATTCTAGTATTGCACAAACATCATATGAATTCATCCATCATATTTCCTGCATTTTCATATATGTATGATCTCCATTATACAATACACTTACACCTACATGTTGCTTCATCACAAGTATGCCGTCGGGTGAGACATGAGACGAACGATGACACAAATACTTACTGATAATTTGGGCGCCAGCGGTGCTTCCCAATCACCGCACTTCTGAGACTCAGGGTTCTCAAGAATGCTGTGGGTTTCTGTGTGTACTTACAAACACGTAGGCTATACTAAACTTTTACTAAACATATTTATCATTTGAAAAACACATGTAGCTAGGACACTGTCACTACAAATGAAAAAGATAAGTTCACTGTGAGACTTGTTTTTATTGATACTGTGCGTACAAATCAACGTACTATGAAATTATTGATACACTCGGTCGTGTCTAGCTAACTTTGCATGGTTGCTCCCCAGCCAGCAATTAATCTAGTGCACACCTAGATGTATGATCTCACCACGGTGTATGAAACACAATCATCACAACGGAAGAGAGTCGACAGCTGTTAGGGTGGACTGACGATTTTTCCCTGAAGATAGGACACGGTGAATTACAAAATGAAACCCTGAGGATACATTAACATGAGTGATTACTCTGCATCACTAAAACAAACTTGTCGGGGCTCGTCCTCCAGCACTAGGGTAGTGTGGTGATGGCATATACACAGAGCCGGCTAGGATCGAAATAATTTCACTATACACAAATTACAAAATTGCATAAACCCTCAAAAGATACATGAAATAATATGGGACACGATATGAGTATTCACAATAAACATACACATTTGTGAAAACGAGTTTATATGGCACAGATGCCGCTGGATTAAGTTCATAGCGGACCATGTGGTGCAGGTGGAATCGCAATATTTCTTTGTGAAAATGGTAAATTAAATTCTGACAAAATATTATTGTTGTAGCGAAAATTATTCTCGTTACGATTGAAGTGATTACAGGCTTGTAGCATGCCTGGTGACAGAAAAAGCAAACATTAAAGTGACAGTGTGGTCAAACACAAAAGCATGAGTTTACGTAAAAAATTACACGGAGCCATGACAAAAATTACATGGAACCATGAATAAAATATTGTACATACGATGTTACATAAATAAGCTCTCAAAACGCAATTATGGCATATACAAGTACTTGGCGTCGGTCAGCCACGTGGTTATACGTGATGTAGCCGTAAAATATTCAAACATGGAAAATACCCTCAAATACATACATAAAAACAAAGCCCTTAAAATTGTGCGTAGCAATAATGCAGAAATTACAATGATCCGCCACTAACGTAGGCGGATGGCGCCTGATTCAAGTTTCGTGGGTCGCGTTACCTCTCGGACATATTGCTTCTCCTAGATTATGTTAAAAATGCCACTAGGGCACAGTAAATTAATAAAGCGGAAGCATAATGCTGGGAAAAGGTCTGCTAAAAATGTACGCGAGCAAAGGTTAACCGGTTAACTAAATTGACTATGGAAACCTAAATCAGTGAACAAAAGTTGTAGTGCGTATATGACAGTGTCTTACCTCGCCAGCTCTTCTCGACAGACTGTCCGGAGGCAAGCGTGGCCGCCTACGGGGTTCACATAAGCGGAGGTGCTATGTATGCAGAGTAAAATATTTTATTGTAGAAATAAAATGGCACAAATTAAATAAAATAATGGTTTTTACATTTTATAATTTTCTTACGAATTTTTCGTATTATTTCAGTGTCTCTTTCTGATGGCGTTCAGACCGGAATATTAGTGTTCTTATTCTCTGTGCCGCAGGCACTTTGAATTTCATAACCAAACAATTAAAAAATAGCAACAAACGCTTTAAGACATATTAAACCCTGCAAATACAAATATATAACACATTTTACACTTAAAAACAATATCTATGTGAGTATTCAGAATGATTGGCCTCTTTGGGCACGTGCAGGACACGTGACACATACATGGTGAGTGCCGTTATGGGCTCTAGCGCCGCTGGCTGTTAACTGGCATCAGTACTCAATATTTATAATCACTTTAGAGAAAACTGATGTTTGTATTGTATTTTTACGAGGAATACCTTATCCATATTTATCAAGGTGTTGAAAGCATGTTGCATATATTTGCTAAACTTTTCATTGTACGAAGTAAGCCAGTAGTTCCATGCTACTAGAAACCCAGTTATGTAGAGCTCCACTCCCTTTGTTGAAGAATAGTGGAGGTTAATGCTTGTGGAAGACAAGTTACTGGATCTAAGGGTCAGTATTTGTAGGAGAGAAGTTTATGGCCTTTAAGTTTGGCTTCATAACCTCTCTTGTAGAAGTGAAAATGAGTGGTGGCTGTGTTGCATCCTTGGGCAGCAAGCGTGCAGCAAGTCACAGTTGTATTCTGGCACATACAGTAGTATTGTTGTATTGTTTAATGTGTTATGAATTGTTGTGCAATGTACAAGTGGTGGCAGTATGTACAGATTGTTCATTGGCTGTTGCAATTTTTTAGGTGGAGATTAAAGATGAAATTGAAATATTTGATGAAGTTATAAACCCAAAAGCAAGCTCTCCTCAACCAGCCGCAGTGTTTGACGCACACAGTAGCAGCAACCAGGTGAGTGCGGGGACTTCCTCCAGTATAGTTTATCGTTACAATCTGTAAGTTGTAGCTCGCACTGTGTTTCCCTTTAGTAAGGTGTTTGGAGTGAACTGAAGTTAGCTCTATCCAGTGGCTCTATCCACCCTCCCTTATGTATCACACATGGCTCATCTCACCCGACCCTCAAAACAACAAACGTTATAAGTCAATGCTCCAAACACCATCTTCCATGACTAATCTTGCTGAAATCTCAGAACAACTGCGCATGTCAGTTGCCTTGCTCTGACAGAAACCACGCAATTGCAGATAGTTTATTAAACAAAAAAAGAAATAGCAATGATAGAAAAAGTACGTAGGTGTATACATACACATATAATCAAATAATAAGTCTTCAGCTATACCCTGAGTTTGTAGAACAGACAATATACAATAATTTTTTTTTATTTTTTAATTTTAATTCATTTTGCTAGGCTTAAATCTAATGAAGTATTCCATTCACGAGAGAAGCTAGTGTTGCAGAGGCCACTAATAACCTTTTGAACTCAATATTTTTTATTGTAAATTGGGTCTACATAATATTTCACAAATAATTGTATATATATATTTTTCACAGATTTTTATTTGCAAATTTTGATGACAAGATTACAAATAAAATATTACATATCTTCTGGAACGTCTCTGCTGTGTTGTGCTTTCAGTAAAACATTGGTATTTTCTAAGTGCTATCCCTGTCTCTAGTTAATGAGTTATGTGGTGTTGTGTTACTCTACCTGTGCACCCATACTCATTTTCACACCTGTGTTGTTCACATTCAAATTATCTACCGTATCACTTCCTTAAATTACACTATGCGGTGACAGCAACAAAAGTGAGGCTTGAGGTTATCTGCAATCCACGGATACATCTCCTAATTTTATACTTCTCTTTAAAAAAAATTTGGCACCAGCAACATGGGGTCATGTAGGTCTACACATTATTCTCTTCACCTTCATTTTTTTTTTTACTGTAAATTTTCGATTGATACAATTTGCAAAGGAAAACCATATTTACTTAATTAAATTAAGAACCCAGTACAGTTATGAAGTTAGTGAGGCAATGTACTTTCTGTTGCAGGGATGCAATTATTCAGCCTTGGAGTCTAGTTGCACAGCAGGATCACAAGGAACTGAAGTAGAGTATTGCAGTGACAGAGTGAAGAGTGAGTGTGTACTTGGAAATGGCAACATTGCTGAAGCAGCTTTGTCTGCAAGTGTCTTTGTGTGCAAGTTATGCAGTGCAGTTTCAGCAGATTGCAAATGCTGGCAACATAGTGAACCTATGTGCTTGTCTGGCAAGTGTGAAGATAACCCATCAGTTCCTCCAACACAAAGGCTTTTTGTTGTTCCCTCATTAACTCACCAGTGCAGTAACGAGTATACTTGTGATTACTGTGGCAAATCCTTTGATCTGAAAAGTGCTCTCGTTGTGCACATTAGAACTCATACTAGGGAAGATATACATAGTTGTGAAACATGTAGTAAATCATTTAATCACAAATCTAAACTTACTGAGCACATCAGAACTCACTCTGGAGAGCGTCCCTTCAGTTGTGAACTATGTAGTAAATCATTTAGTCACAGATCTACTCTTATTGTGCATAGCAGAACTCACTCTGGGGAGCGTCCTTTCAGTTGTGAACTGTGTAGTAAATCATTTAGTCACAAATCTCATCTTATTAGTCACGGCAGAACTCACTCTGGAGAGCGTCCCTTCAGTTGTGAACTATGTGGTAAATCATTTAGTCGCAAATCTACACTTATTACACACAACAGAACTCACTCTGGGAAGAATCTCCTCATTTGTGAAATATGTAGTAAATCATTTAGTAAAAAATCGAGTCTTATTAGCCATGGCAGAACTCACTCTAGAAAGCATCTCTTCCGTTGTGAACTGTGCAGTAAATCATTTAGTCACAAATCTTATCTTAATAGCCACGGCAGAATTCACTCTGGGGAGCGTCCCTTCATTTGTGAACTATGTGGTAAATCATTTAGTCGCAAATCTACACTTATTACACACAGCAGAACTCACTCTGGGGAGCGTCCGTTTAGTTGTAAACATTGTAGTAAATCATTTACTGACAAATCTGATCTTATTAAGCATAGCAGAATTCACTCTGGGGAGCGTCCCTTCAGTTGTGAACTATGTAGTAAATCATTTAGTCGCAAATCTTATCTTATTAAACACAGTAGAACTCACTCTGGGGAGCGTCCCTTCAATTGTGAATTATGTAGTAAATCTTTTAATCAGAAATGTAACCTTATTAGTCATGGTCGAACTCACTCTGGGGAGCGTCCCTTTAGTTGTGAACTATGTAGTAAATCATTTAGTCACAAATCTAATCTTATTATGCACTGGAGAACTCACTCTAGGGAGTGTCCCTTCAGTTGTGAACTATGTACTAAATCATTTAGTCACAAATTTGGTCTTACCATACACAGCAGAACTCACTCTGGGGAGCGTCCCTTCAGTTGTAAACAATGTAATAAATCATTTATTTCAAAATCTCATCTTATTAGGCACAGCAGAACTCACTCTGGGGAGCGTCCCTTTAGTTGTGAACTATGTTGTAAATCATTTTTTACCGCAGGTGTTCTTATTAGGCACAGCATAACTCACTCTGTGTAGTCTCTCTTTAGCTATGAATTATTGCTCATATTGCAGGATTATTCATTCAGTTTCAGTTAAAATATATGAAAATCATTTTAATTATTTTAATCGCTTTAGGCTAATAACTGAATTGCCTGTATGTCATTTTATCTACTTACTCATTCAAACTGTGTTGGTACAGTATCTATTTCATACTCATATCTCTTACTTACCAACATATTTTCGGGACCCGTGAAAAATAGAAAATAACTTTGTCAAAAAATATTGAAAACTAAAAAATTGCAGCAAAAATCTATTAAAACACTTTTGAAAGCTGAAACACTAAAAAAGTAACATTTGTTGTTTGGACTCTACCCTTGCGCAATGCATCACCTAGTAAAAATATAAAAAAAATTCAGAAATTCATTAAAATATACTATCACTAGTGTGCAGCGCACGAGCAAGGTCGTTGACCAGACAGCTGTTCCACAGTGCCGCCTCTACTGGTGCAGTTCTCTATCTCAGTTGTTATTCCTTACATTTCTTACTTTCTATTGTTATAATAAGTCAGTTATTTGGCTTTTATTCACTGGCTACGATTTGGATTTCTATTTTTGACACTTATTTTTTAGCTTTATTTTGCTACACGTTTGACCTACGTTACCTTTTGGACACTTTTTTTTTTGGCTTGCATTTCTAACAAATGGAGAAAGAGGCAGGCCCTTACACAGGAGATGGATGCAGGCTTGCACTCTCAATGTTTTTATATAAGACTTATCCCTCCTTTCCACGTGTCATTAAAAGGAAATTGCTTGGTTTCATAATGCTGCTGCCGTGTTATAAAAAGTTGGCAGAGAAACTTTCTACGTTTCACAAGTGTTTCCAAGTGGCATATTTGCTCATTTTACGTGTCATTATAGGCACATAATACATAATACTGCTGCTGTGTTTTAACCAACGCTAAAGAAAAAAGTGCACACTCTCTTAATGCGTTGTTTTTTCCTGTTGCAATACAACTTTTTTAACTATGTTAATGCCAAACTGTAGCGACATAGGAAAAAATGTATAATGTAATGATCTGTAAGTGGTAGTGTTTTGTGTTAGATTTATTGTTTAACATGTTGTAATGTGTGAACTGCTATTATATTGTTAATAGGCCTACTACACATTAAAGCCTCTTTTTTTTTTTTACCAGGGAATATTGTTCTAAACCAGTCAGTGTATCACATTTTATTCCCAACACGTTTAACAATTTAAATAACTTTAATTTTAATACATGGAACTTGTTTTTTTTTTTGGGATATTTTTATTAATTACTTAATTTTCTATGATAGATTGTAACAGCTTTGGTTTTTCTTATTAAATATATTTTGGATATGCTAAATTTATGTCCAGTTTTGAAGAGAAAATGTCTACATTTTAAAATATTATTTAATTAACGTAAAATATTTTGTTTCCTCACTAGAAATATAAACATGGGCCATATCACAGCTGTTTTCGTTAGGCATATAAGCGGCAATGCTGTCTGCTTTTCTTTAATTTGAGCTATTTCGATTGTCTTCTCTGCATAACTGAGGTATGTACCATTTTGTTCAGACTACATCACCCTATTAAATTAATTAATATTTAATCAATGAAAACAATATTTAATCAATTTCTTTGCTGTAAATGTAAAGCATGGGCTGTATGTATCACCACTCTAAGCACAATGTTAGCTTCTTTTTCTTTAGTTTTAGCTAACTCAGTTGTCTTTTCTATATAACTAGGATGTCGTTTTACTCAAAAAGACATCACGCTAGTTAATTTATATTTAATCAATGTAAACAATATAAAATGTCAATTCCTCGCGGGAAATGGGAACAAGGGCTGTACCGTATTTACTCATGTATAGTGCGCCTTTTTTTTTTGCCAAAATACAGGGGGAAATATCTGGGGTGCGCATTATACATGTAAAAAATGAGGGAGGGGGAGTGGTAGCCATAAATTGTCCGGGGGGGGGGGGGGGGATTGAGGAAAGTGGCAGGACTGTCCATTGTGTCATTTCTCCCTCTTACATCACTCCTCTCCCTTCTCACTCTCTCTCTTTCTCTCTCTCAGCGACCCTTAAGTTACCTGTATGTCAAAACCCTGCCACATGTTTACGGCCCCACCACCTTGTAATAACACCCAGATGTTGCCTGTTGATAATTCCGCCATCCCTCTTTGTTGCCATGGCAGTGGCTAGTGAGCCATGTTCCCCTGTGGAGGGAGGGGAGGAGGGCGGCGAGAAGGCTCCTTTTTTTTTGGTGATAAGTGTAGTGTGACATTGTAGCACTGCAAAAAAAGAGAGCCGGGCACTGCTAAAAGGAGAAATGAGAAAAAATAAAAACGAAGCTGGAAACAGTGAGTAGTAAGAGAAAGGCAGTTCTGGGATTGTTTTTATTTTGGCTTTTTGCACCCAAATTATTTAATTAAAGTATTTTACAAACATATCACAATCACTATACGTTAATGTGAAAGAGAGTAATTTGTTCCATTCTTACTAATATGGTGCCACAGATTTTTGGTGCAATTTTTTTTTTTTTTTTTTTAATTTCCTGGAACCTGTTACAAAACCCATGGTGCGTGCTATACACGAGTGTGCGGTATACATGAGTAAATACGGTATCTCAACTGTTTTTATTAAGCATATGTGCTGCATTTGGTTTTTTTGTTAGTTTTAAATCGCTCAGAAGTCTTTACTGCGTAATTTAGATATCATTTTACTCGGAATACATTAACTTAATACACGAATTTCCATTTCATCAATAAAAACTTATTATTTTTTCCATCAGATGCGTGAACATGAATCCATGTACCCTGTTAGCAAAATATGCCATTGGGATGTTATTTTGGAGTTTAGGGGGGCCATTTGGGTCGAAATTTGGCAGTTTCTTTTCATACAGACAACTCGGTTATAAAGGCAAATTTTGGGGAACTGTGAGTGTCTGTACTATAGAGGTTTGACTGTACTACCTGTGTTAATTTTACAGGCAAACTTGAACATCAGTAAAAGTTGTAACTCTGTTTTCTGGACACATAAACGTAATGGAATACCTTTGCAATAGTAGTTTTTAGAAGTCTCATACTTGTGTTTTAAATATTTTTATCATTGTAAATATGCAGTTTTTGCAGCATAAATATGCTTTCTTGGGAAAAACTCTTTTTCACATTAAAAGTGAGTAAAAGGTTTTATAACGTAGTGTAAATAATTTTACTTGATATTGAATAGAATATTTTCCATTGGCTTAAGGAAATTTCAAATATGTTATGCTGCAAAATACATTTTGGTCATAAGCTTGGACTGTTTTGATCTGCAGCATATCATAGCACATTACTTGATAGATAGTAGAGTAAGGAGACCATGCCCTTCAAAATGTCTTGTGTGGCAGCTTGATCGACATGTACCTGTACAAGGGCGACCACAGAAACCTGTGGACAGAATTTGCGGTTCTGGTGTCCAAATCATAAGGAACTCACATGTTTCGAGTGTTGGCGTTGCAATGAGAAAACTAGAGCTTTTGATTCAGTGTGAAAGTAAAAATGAAGTTTGTGTAACCAAGTTCACCACTGAAAAAAATTAGCAGCTGATAACATTGTTTGAATTTCTGGGGGGAATGGGGTGGTAAAACAAAAATATATAAGTAATTTTTATTATTTTAGTAGAAATTGTAACTCTGTCTTTTACACCTAATTTTGAATAATTGAAGAATTAAAGTGAAAATGGGTCTAACTAGTATTTACCCCAGTAGAGAGATGGGCTTTGAACAATTATTAATGTTTTTCTATTGTTTCCATGTAAAATTTTTGTTGAAAGTGTAGTTGTAAGTAAACCTTGTGCAAGCACTAGTAGTCACAAAAAGAAAATGGCTCACAAATATCATTATTGGATACGATATTTAGTGTACAGTATTTTTTAATATTAAATTTACAAATAATTTAATGGATGTATAAATTGCAAACAAATTAACAGTTTGACAGCAATATCGTGTGATATTGGTGAGCATACAGTTTAATGGATATGCAATGAAGTAACATTACATCTATGTCAAAGGTAATATTACTGTTACCTAGATAAAAATTGTTAGCAAATGAGTTCAACATTTTGATGGCTTGAGCAAAGACGTATTTTAGAGGAAGGTGTTAGAATTATAATTTAACAAGTTAATTTGACAAAATATTTACTCCAGCTATATATAAAAACTGTTATTTGGTTTCAACAATTTCAGTAGCAAAATTGTTGAAAAGCGTGTGTTTTTCCTATGACAAGTGGAAGTTGGAAATGGAAAGGAATAACATTCCAACTATGTGGGCAGGTAAGAGCTATCAGTACAAGCTACAGCACGAAGATAAATTATTTTTTTCAATCTGTTTACGAAATTTAAATGTTTCTTTTCGTATTTAGAGTTACATTAATGTTGGAGGCAATAAAATTTCATGTTATAGGGTTGACTATACTGCAGAGATGCAAAAGTGAAAGTGTAAGAAAATGGACGAATAAAGGAGTGTTTAGTTATGATGGTACTGGTGTGTCGAATTTATTTGAACAGATTTTGGGTCGCGTGCCAATACTCCAGCAATGGACAAAGTTTCTTGCTATTGAACAAGTAACACGATTTGCGATCATTTTCCAGATGTATGTTTGAAGTTGCGAAGTTTGGAGCACTCTTTGTGCCAGCACGCCGTTTCTGAGTGTCCATGATGGAGTCTGGAAATTCTATTATACTTTTAAAACTAGTGAATGAAAACAACTTGCGTGTGTGATAATTTCAGTTGGTTGTTATCCAGAAGTTGGTGTTGTCGGGCAGTGAGTCTAAACCTTGTAAAAGGGATGACATTTGAGATGCTGAGTTTCAAAAATGCTTGAAATTGTAGAACAGGCATGATAGCAAAACTCAATATGTAATTCTGGGGCAGTTACAAGAAGGCCCGATGAGGCACCTGCTAACATACGTGTAAGAAAATGAAATGTGGGTGAAATTATTGTCTATTTGTGAGCAACAATCTGAGGTGAGTCTGAATCAATTACAGCAGAAGTTTTCAACCTGAAATATGAAGATGAAGGTGTAGCAATTTTTATTTCAAAGTTAAAGAGTTAGCAGTTTACCTGAAACAGCATGAGGAAAAAGATTTCAGAGCAGATGCTAATGACAAAAATTATAGTAACCCAGGAATTTTAGAATTTAACCCAGAAAATATTACAAAGCCAAAATTTTGGTAACTAGTACTTTATAGAACAACATACTGAATTACCCGTAATCTCCTGTCTCAACGTCGTTGTTTTTTCGTGCAAGATTGTCTTAAGTCACAAGAATTGACAGAGGGGTAAAATTGACCCTTCAAATATTACCCCAACTAAAGAATACTCGTCTGTATCCTTTGCAAGATTATACTGACAGTTCCAAAAAGAAATAGTAATGTTACGAATAAATTGACTGTGAAACGAAAAACTACGTCAGGCAACTGAAAAATAGCTTCTGTAGACAATATTCGTTATGATGTATACTTTCCGATGGTGTATTAACCATTACTTTGCGATTGTCCGTTTTAGAGATACGGCCACCAAAGCACTGGCACACATCGCAAATTGCAACTGCTGACTGAATAAAGAACTACCTAAGCTAATTGTAATTAATTAGTATTGTATATAATAAAATGTTAACTATTTTGTGCCAAGGACATTAAATATGTGGAAACAACACTTCAACAATTTAAAATTGAAATTAGTATCAATTTATTTAAAAATAAATATACTACAGTAGGGGCCGGTTTCACCAACAAAGAATAAACCAGGTTCCATTAAAGTGACACTTAAGGATGTCAAGGGTTATAAAATTCATTTGTGTACGTATTTTAAGTAGGTGTTGCTTAAACAAACAAGTTGCAAATATTCTCATGTTGGTAGTGGTGCGTTGTGGTCATGCGACTAAACGAATCAGTGAGAATTATTTCAAAGGAAGTTTTTTTTTCCTGAAATGTTGTGTTTAGTTTTATTATGAGCAAATGAATCGTAATGAAAATTTTTTATAATAAACTATTTAAGCATTATCGTTTGCCTGGTGAATGTTAAGAATCAATTAAAATAGATGTCACTGCATATACGAAGAGATATGTATTTTCGATTTATTCAACTAACTACGCATACCAAAATTTATTTGTTAAAATTACCTACGTGAATAGATAAGTTTTAATTTTTTGATACTAATTTATTATTATTGTTGAAGTGTTGTAATTCTGTTTTGTTTTGTAATCTCATTTTTATCATCAGTGCCATGTGTGATTTTTCACAGCAAAATTAATAACAATCCATATAGGCCTGGGCTTTTTTTTGTCCAGTCAGAATGTTAATTGTCTCATATTTTATCTACTCGGGTAATGTTTTAGACTCGTTACATATGTTTACGTAGCTTTCATCAAGCATTTGTATATTCAATGCTTTATAAAAATAATATGTAAGTTAATGATAAATTTTAAAATGAAACTGTAGTCTTGTTTAGGCACTGATTAAATATTCTGTGTAAAAATTGTATTGCCCTCAAACAACATTGGGGCTAAATTTACTGCCATGTTTTGAAGATTCAGTACAAGTTTGTTTGAAGTTGTTTATTTTTAATGGACTTTTTCAGTGACAGTATTGACCTAAGCTTCAATTTCAAAATCAGACTTTTTTTTTTTAACCTTTCACAATGCGTCCTTTATGCACTATGAAATGTCTCGTTGATAATATTTCAAGCAATTACACTGTGAAGAAAATACATCGCCCCTTTGAAGATAGGACTGTTAATTAATATGCTGATTTTGATCACTAACAAGAATTGAACTTTCTGAAATTGTAGTTTGTTGATAATAGCATTGACAATATTCATGTACAATTTAGAAACACCTAGTGCCCAAATTCAAATAAACTAGTATCACTAGTCACACCTGTATAACATCATTAATTGGGCTCTCGTTGCATTTTCTAATTCAAAACAAAGTTGAATGTGTGCAAAACTTGTACTGCAGGTTTAAATGTGTAGTAAAACTTAAGTGTAAATGCGTTATATTATGCCCAGTCTCTAATTCAAAGTAATCATATATTTTTACGTATTGTACATACAGGCATATTGTAGACATATTTTTGCTGTAAAAATGATGCGGTGTAGTGAAGGCAAACATTTTTTACATTTATTAAAAATACGTCCGTAGCTTGTGCTAACTTTACACAATATCATATTTTATTAATCAGCTACCTGCCTTTGCACCCTATTTTCTATGTACATATAGGTTTTGCCTCTTGTAAATACGTAGAAAATGCACACAAAACAATTATGTGCCTGCCACGAGTTTTGTTTTCGACCATTGTCACAGGTTATTTCAGCAAATAAGGACTTGCACCCAGACTCAATTACTTTGATATACAATTAACTTCTTATTTTTATTTATAAAAAAATTAAATTTTATAACTTAATACTTTATAACACAATTGGGGTTATCTACACACAACTTTTTCAGTAGGAGCCATTTTTCTTTTAATTTGTTTACAATGATTTAAGCAGAGCTTAAGGAGTTGGGCATCTGATTTCGGCTGCCTAAATTAACTGCTGCTTAAAGCTTTTTAAGAAGAGCTTAAAGTTGGTGAAGCGGTACAAGGTATTAGGGACAGCTTATTCAGTGTTTAAGTGGCACTTTAATTTTAAGATGTAGTGGTGAAAACGGTTATGCTCTTTTGCCAGAAAAAATTTAATGGAAATTTTTTTCAATTAGTGCAATAAAATATTTTCTAAACTAAAATTGATTAATTTAATTATACTAAATGTGCGCTAGTTAACACTTCCATTTTAAATCATAAATCACCGGGGCAAGTTCAGTTATCTTATTTATAAATTATCAATAGTTACCTATCGGGTTGCTTCATATGGATCATCTTTGTCACTATTTTCATTTAAATCTTGAACAATTATATTTTTGCAGCTTCCTCCTCTACAATTTCCACACTTTGTTTGAAGGCAAATCTAGCATGCTTGCATTCATATCTGAAGTCACAGTCTGTCTTGTAACAGAGATTCAAGAGCTGGAGCCTGGCGGATCAGTTTTGGCACAAGGAATCCTTCAGCCAGTTTCTGCACTGAGTCAACTGTATTCAGGGATATGCTATTGCGCCACTGCTGAACCTAGTTAGAAAAACAATTTTGTTACTTATTCCTTTTGCTATTCTATGTATAGGATAGAATTTGACTCTCGCTGTATACTTTGATGTACCTGACAATATGTCTGCAGCGTTTGTTCTGCACATGCAGCACTTTGTGGGGGCCGAACACACAAGCTAAGGTAGTACGGACTATAGATTTCTTGGCGAGCCCCCTGTCTGTACAACAAACTCTGATCGACCTACTGACGTCCGACTATAAAAGCTTAGAGCGCTGTACCCCCACCTCCCTAGAACCGAGTGTGATTGAGAAGTGAACACATGTGCGCCGGAGCGGCACAAAGAAGAGGGCAACTTTACACTAAGGTCTGGAGGAACTCCATGCCCTACTGCACTACAATATATGTAAATCTCATTATCTTTGTGGAGCAACAAACTGTCCTAACCCAGTGAGTGAACGGTGCAAGTAGCGCTAATGCAGCCCGTCCACGCCGAGTTTGGGGATGTGCCAACAACGGCCTGGCCTCAGCAAAAGTGTGCATAGCAGGAAGCAGGCAACGCGAGGCATCAGCCAGACTTCCTTATTGCTAACACACCACAAGGCTTCTGCTGTTCGTCCACGTTCCGGAGAGGGGAGTCACAGCTGCATACATTACAGCACGTGAGGGTTCACAGCAGTAGCAAAGCCGAGCTGCCACCCCTGCCAAGTGCTGTTGGTGGCACTGGGTGCCCACGAGCCACGCCTTGTGCAGGTGCACGATGGTTGCCATGGCAACTCCAACTAGTGGCCGCCTTGTAGACAAGGTGTGGGAACCCACTCACTCCAGTCACACCACTATCAAGGTCATGATAGTCCTCTGCATTCTGCTGCCAGCTGTGCTCACGCTGCCGGCAACGTACTGTGTACATGCTGGAGTATACTGGGCTCCATCAGCGGTTGACTTCATTTACAAAGATAGCTTAGCCCTTGTTTGTTATTCCATTGAATTTTCCACAAAAGAGTTTGGATCAATACTTACACATAGCATGTGTGAATTGCACTTCTACTTCGTGCAAAAACTACAAAGTGTTGTAGGACTATTTGCAGACGGTGGAGCATGGCGATCTCCGCGAGTTCCTGGATTACGTCAGTACTCACTTTCACTAGAAGCGAAGAAACCATATTGAGCATATTAGCATGTGGTGCTGTAATGTGCTTATAAACAAGCACTTGCTGACACTGCTACATAATGATGCCCAGCTTGACAACCATATATACGAGCTCACAGACAACATACACGTCACCAACACCGCACTTAATGTCACCTTTAAAGTGATCAATCAGATTGAACGTAGTCACAGAGAAGGTTAACTCTCTTTTAAAGACCATTAATGGCCTATCAAATCTTTTGCATGATCAACAGTTTGCCTTAACCACTTTAAATAGCATTGAGTTACAATTCACTCTATCAACAAGTATTCTGCAATTGTTAAATAACTTTATTATCGAGGAGTTGATGCAAACTTATATACACACTTGCTAGATCAGTAGACTACCCTAAGTGCAGTAAACAAGTCTGTTGATTCATGATCTCAACAAGCTGAAAATGGAATTATGCAAACTCAACCTTACCTTGAGTATTGACACAAAAGATTTAGTTAAATACTACACTAACAATATGGATGAATGTTGTTTTACCAGTACTGTTATTAAATTACAGATACCTTTCATTTGTATCCACTCAAACCGGAAAATTTATAAAGTAATTCCAGTCCCCTATCGTTTCCAAAATCATACATGCAAAATTCATATTCCATCTACCCTTGTGGTAATTGATCCTAATCAAGGAGTTGTCAAAGCTATATCACAGTCACCTGACATGGCTCTGGATGTTATAGTCATCCCCAAGGAATCGCTAACAAGCGAAAATGCAAACTGTATTAAAGCAGCAATTCTGCTGTCCGGTGCCAACAAATTGTTCTCGACATGCAAATTTCATTGTTCCCACGACAAACTCATTTTCACTCCACCCCATTCTCATGCCTTAAGATGTAATAATAGCTCTCTGAATTTTGATGTCCAGAACTACAATTTGAGTACTGTTGTGATACATGTTCCATGTGGTTGTCATGTTGCCACACATGACCAAATAATAATAGAAGCTACCCATTTATGTGTTGTGTAAGCACACACTGTACCCCTTCAGCAGACTGTAATTCCAGTGCACTGGTTTACCCAGAAATAATTTCAATTCCAACAACTCGCTCTCACATCTGGAATACAATTCTAAAATATTCCTTCAGCGCTTGATACAAACTGGCAAGTAAATCATACACAGTTGTCAGTTCTGCCAGAATTTCATTTGAAGTACAGATAAGGTAAGTTCTGTCATCCACCTCTACATTTTTTACTATATTTTATTGGAAGTTATAGGGTTCCTCTTATTGATAGTGGTTATCCTATATGTCAAACTTATTAAATTTTCAATCATATTGACATGACTATAAACTTCTACTTGAACAGCTCCAGTGCTTTTGTCTGGCATTTAAATTGCCAAGTTTTATATAAGTATACAATATAGCATTGCAACCCTTTGGAATGAGCTTCAAGGTATTCGTATTATAATTAATTACAGTATGAGTTGTCAACCAGAACACGGTTGCTTGGCATGTAGAAATATAGCCTGTCTTGTGTAAGGTTTCCAGATTTTGACAGATTGTATGAAAGTTGTACATAGTAAACAGAGTACGTATCCTCCCGCCACCATGTGACTGTCAAAACATGTAACATCATGTGAATTTTTGCTCAACATTTCAATCATGTCAACTATAATTGAGGCAAATATGTGAATACACAGATCTTTTTTTATTTCTGATAACATCTACATTGTGTTATCAAAATACAATTAATTAAAACCAATATTATTAATTACTATCAAATCATTGATCACACACACACACACATATATATAATCAAGAAATTTCATTGGACGTGCAAGTTTGCAACTCTCATGAAGGATAATATTTGAGGCAAGATAGAAAGCCATTGATGTTGGTTACAATTAACACTGTAATCAAAATTAAATTACACATGTTCAGTTAACAGATAGTACAAAACTTACCTGGCCCGAAGTATGATCAGAATCACCTTCTTTGTACGCCTTTTGAAAAATTTAAAGAATTCATTAAAAAAAGAATGTGAATCTCACATAGGTTAACTAATGTGAGCATCAGAAAAGAACCATCATTAATTCACAACTGAGCAGTAAAATGAACTATGAGAAAACAAAAGTCTGCTGGAGTTCTGTGTAAAGGCAATGTTACCAGGAGGCCTACCTTAAAAAAATAACATTTAGGCAGTGAACAAACGCTAAGTTAGGCCTGTCAAAGCATACACAGAAATAAAGTAGAACTGTAGAAGTCTTCTACAATCAATAATTACGGAACCTATTTGTGGCAATTACAATAAAATAAGCCTGTAAAAAAAAAAAAACATTCCTCAAATGGTGAAGACTGGTAGGCCTGTGATCATTGAGTAATGAAAACTAGTGGCAGTTATGGCACACACATGGTCGTATATACTGTTACAGTAATGTGGATATTTAATATACATGCCCATTGGAACAAAAAAAAAATTCCAGTACAATTCGTTGTCCTATAAGATTCGTATTTATTATCATAGCTAAAAAATTAACCACAGAAAGAAAATGTACTTTACATGGTCTATCTGGACACCGAAACATTCTATATCTCAGTTTTAACGTAACTAGGCCTAAATTGTTTGTATTTACTTATAACTGCATTAGTGGTTGGGGTCTATACACACATGCGAGCAATGTAACCTCAATGTTTTTGTGAAGTTAATACTATTTGCTGTTTATTGAACAAACAATAAATTCCACTGTAACATTAGCATGCTTTCAAAGAAATGAAATGAATGCTGAATATTCGAATGTTGTGTGCCTGCTAAAAACCCACACACACCATTTAAATGCTAAAAAGCAGCACACTAACTTAACATGTTAACCTTAATTATAAAAGAACTAAAAAACGGTTTCGTAAGATATTTACATTTCCCCATCAAAATACAACACACTCCAAATATTCACATACATAATTTATCTCTGTTTACTTTGCGACTGTTTTTGATTAAATTCCAAGCAATCTGCCGGTCGTTTCTAGCACAGAATGACCGAGTTCTCCCATTAGTATCGTGTCTTTAACTCCTTTTGGCAACACGGACAATGTCCTGCTGTCATTGGCGATTGCATGAAGGATTTTTACGTTGTAGCATTTAAAATAACTATTCACGCAACATTCATTAATTCGATTTGGAACTTACTAAACTGACACGCCCGCACATGAAAATCGCATCTCACAATAACAACATGGCGTCCAGTCGTATGTTAGTGAAGATAACCAGCACACCTTTTTCATTATTTCTGTTATGCACTTTAACAAATTTGAAACTATAGACAAGTTTAATAACCTTATACATAATACTGTAGCGTAATATTATTTATATTTATTCCGAAATACTTACTTCTTTTTTTTTATTTGTACTGTGCACTATTTTCTTTTTCGCCGATGTAAAAAAAGAATACCAGTTATTGAGAGACCACCATTGCTTCACATGGCAGTCAGCTGACATTCGTTGTTTCAAATAACTGTATTACACTTTAAATATGTTTGCAGCACTAGCTGCCAAATTCTGGAAACTTTTAATGAGACAGACTATGCCATTAATTAGTTTCCAGTTCGTAGACCATGATCACAGGTTGCTTGACTGGACGACTCTTGAGTTCATCCAGACTGTTACAATCAGTACCACCATATAAAGCTATGACGAACTTCTCTCCAAGAATGCAAACCTCCTTTTTTCGAAGACTGTGGACTGTTGAATACATTAGTGACATTTTTCAGGCCAGGTCTCTAAAGAATTTTCTAGGGCTGATAAGTTAACTGAATTTTCGGTTTGGTAATTTTCATAAAACCCAAAACCGACCCGAATTCTCATAAAAAAAAATCTGGCCTGTCGGATTTTTCTTGCACCAAAATTGAAACAAACTAATTAAGAAAAAGATTCCAATTAATGTCGTGTCCACTCTTATGGCATGTAGTCGATCTGTGGCATTATATTTACAATTTTACCACTTACATATTGTAGCTCTAAAATCATCCTAAACAGTTCCCTCGGATAAAGAGGTCATGGCTTCTCAATAAACCATGCAATACCAATGCAGGAATACTGTTTTATTGAATCTGGTTTTTGGTTTTATTTTATTCTGTCAAATGTGGTTATATATTCAAATCATGCACACAAATGTTAGTAATGCAATTTTGGCAGGTTATGTATTTATTAACAGTTCTTATAATAATTTTTAAAATCTGACTTTTGGTTACATTCCTTTTATATTTTGCAGGCTAGTGTAAATATTTTATTTTCTTTGGTGCCACATGGAATAGGAAAGTTTTATCATTACTTAGTTGAAGTTTGTGGCCCTATCAGACTGTTCATCAGTAATCTGCATGCTTTTTCAATTTTGAAGTCACAGTTGAGGTTGCATAACATTTAGAGACTTTTTTTTTTCCCCCGAATTTGTTTGCTGTTTTCCAATCGTAAGTAGTTTTTGTCCAAGTTAGCTACAATGTAGTTGGATCTAGCCAGCGGGAGGAGTTTGTGCCCAGAATTGTCATATTTGGTGTGAGGAGTAGGGGTTAGACATGGCTCGTAGAGAGGACTGAGCCCCGGTCAAGTTCTATTTCGGTAACGTAGCTTGAGGAGAAGTAGGAGAGAGGATATGCACGTGCCTAGGCGCGTGCCGAGTGCCTTTGTTTGGCCAGCACATAATGAACAGACTTTGAAGAAGCAACATAAAAGAGGTCATAATATTTCTTCGAGGCTGTCGGATTCGGGACAACATAATCTTTCACAAGACCTCTGAATGCAGATTGCTCCTGAAAATATCCATTAGCATTCGGTTTCATCTCACAGGTTATTTTGGTAGGTTGCAATGACGAATTGATAGGCGTAGCATCTGATTCACCAGTCGAAAGCTGCACTAGGGCCAGTTTCCTCAGTAAACTGCACAGATGAAGGATGATACATAATTTTTGCTTTGTCTAAAATGTATGTTTAAAATGTCGATGTATGGAAACAGTTTAGAGAACTTCGCACACTGATATCCCATGTGGGCGGTACTCCTTACACATGCATTATTTTCATGCTTTTGTGCTTCATTGTCATTTACGAAAGTCTTGTCGCAATAGCTGCATGGAAGTCTTGATGAATAAAACGACCTGCCGATAGCATTCACAGCCAAAATTTTCTGCTGCAATTATTTTCCAGAGCTTGTCATGGCAGTTCACCTCAGTAGAGTTCTGATACAATGTTGACAGATAGCACTTAGCAGGAAGTGAAGGTAGACCAAAATAGGTTTCGAGATGTCATTTCAGGTTGTGACTTCGCCAACCAAACTGCGATTTGCATTTTGCATATTTAAAAGTAGCATGCTCCACATTCTGAACACAGTTGACCTCATGTCTCCGAGCATTGTGGCTGTATTCAAATAGCATGTCACAGTAGCAACAATGAAGCCTTGGTGAATTCGATGGCAATGCTGCACAGGTTTCCCATTTGAAGAAGTCGATAGCAATGTGCCAACCTGATGCATTGATGAACCAACAACCTTTGGCTCCATGCTATATTCCAGTTGCTTACACGAGCTGAGATAAAGTGTCTTTCACGACTCCCACGATTAAACTAAGCTTCTTAACTGGAACCCGGCTACTTATATGTACTCGCAAGCAGGCGTCTTAACATTTAATGTTCCACCCACCATAACTCAAGTTTACAGAAATTATAGACTACAGACCAGCCGAAACATAAACATTCCTACCATCTGCTGTACTAACCAACGCAGTTTATACCTACCAACCATTCCACACACTATAACTCTAGCATACCTCAACCATTCGTCCACATAGACCATACAAAGCAAAACATACAGCCCACACCAGTGACACAATCAACTTCTCATACCATCCACCATGCCGACTGACACCAGTCAAAATTAACTGACCACCCATACCAAACACTTTAAACTAAAGCATGCTTTAGCATTACATGCATACATACTGTCCACGCCATTCAACATAAGCCAACATTCGCAAGACAGATATACTGGAAAAAATATCACCCAACATACCATCCATGATAACCCAATTTTCGTGGTTTTCGCTACACTCATCACATTTTAGGAAGACAGAACTCAATAACTAATAAAGTAATATACACATAATTTAAACCACCATGAAAAACGAAATTTATATTTTTTCTTTCCTCACAACAACCAACTTAACAAAACAAAACTTCTCAATTTAGATAGAACAGAAATAAAATATCTATGAGAAGAGTAACGAAAATACATCAAATATTTCAACACTCCCCCTATTTTTTTTCTTCTCATATCACTTATAAGGAATCACAATCAGTAGATACATATGCGCTACAACAATCCAATCACACTGCAAAATTTAGGAACCTTACTGCTCGGCAAATTCTTGGTAAATAAATCTGCAGCATTTCTGTCTGATGCAACATAAACAAAATCAATAATTTTTTTTTCTGTTAGTTCCCTACAAATGTGATACATGATATCAATGTGTTTGGATCTCTCATTGACATTATCAATCTTTCTTAGTTTAATTGCTGCTGTGTTGATTTTACAGGGTGTATTTATAAGCACTTCCATTCCAAGTTCTGAAAGCAAACCTGTCGACCTGGCTACACAGCTCTGCTTTCTACTGTACCATGACATTGCTCCCCCTGCTATTATGTTTACATAGAAACCTATGAAACCTATGTACATAGAAACTCGAGCCAGTATCCCCTCCCCAGTCTGCATCACAAAATACCTGTACAAATTGTTCATTACCCTTAAAACATAATTTTAAGTCCTTAGTTCCACACAAATATCTTATAATATGTTTGACCTCTTTCCAATCCGTGACGTTTGGACTGACGCTTACTGCGAATGCAATGTCTGGCCTAGTAGTGTTTGACAAATGTAACAAACTACCTACCGCACTTCGATAAACAGTGGCACTAAATTCCTGTTCATCGTCTTCAGCGGCTGTATGCCCAGAAGATAAAATTGTTTTACTAGGCTTGCATAGTCATACAGAAGTCATTGATTATTTTCTCTATGTAAACCTTTTGACTTAACATGACCCCTCCTTCTGTTTGCTGTACCTTGACGGACGGTATATTTGTGGCTATCCCAAATCTTTGACTTCTGACTTACTTGCTAAATTATCTCTCACAGACTTCACTTCTTCTTCTTCCGACCCTATCACAATATCATCAACATACAACCCTATGATACAATTACCCTTTACATAAATATATGGCTCTTTAATACATTTCTTGAAATCTAGCCTTCTCAATACATTGTCAACACAAATATTCCAATCCTTACCATAGTTGGGAAGACCATGGATGCTTTTATTTAATTTCCAGACATAGTTGCATGCATCACACACTCCAAACATTTCTGGTTCCATGTATATGATGCAATTAATATTGCTATTCAAATAGGCATTTGTCACGTCAAGATGTTCCGCAATCCAACCCTTTTCTACTGCTATACCCATGAGAAGCCTCATTGGATTTCTTTTTATCACAGGACAATGTGTTCTCACAACCAAAATTCGTCTGTTTCTTGAACCCCTGAGCTACCAACACTAGCCGTATACTTTTGAATTTTACCCTCACTATCATGCTTCAATGAGAACACCCATTTAGGACCAATCAACTTCACAGTTTCTGGTCGCTCAACGATTTCCCAAACATCCTTTTTTTTTTTCCCCCATCTCATTCATTTCTACTTTCATGGCTTCTGTCCACTTATCAGATTCTAAGCTCGATAGAGCCTCACCAACCGTCATGGGTTCTGTCACTTTCTCCTGTCCTATTTCTCTTACATTTACTACCCTATAACATGCAAAATTATTTTCTGTCCTATGTCTAGCCAATCCCCTAAAATTAGGTATTGGTTCCTCTACATTTGACTCAATTTGTCAAACTAGTAATTCAATCGCCAATATCCCCCATTGACCTCAATTTCTTGCCCTACACCTTCCAGTTCAAAGCCAATTTCTACTTCTGGACCCTCTACTTGTGTTATGTTAAAATATGTCTCCCCTCTCCTTTGGACTCTAGCACATTTACTTTGGGTATTTCTTTAACGCCCCTTTCCCTTAAATGGGAATATCTCCTCTTCAATTACTACGCTCCTCCTTATGATTACTTTTTCGCTTTCAAGACTCCACGGTCTATAGCCAACTTTTGTCCCTGCTTCATACCCAATCGTTACACATGATTCTGCCTTAGAATCTAACTTCTTTCTATTACCCTTACTGCCCATGCTTGGCATCCAAATATCTACAATTTAGCAACCTCTTCCTCACCTAACTTCCTGTTATACCACAAGTCATAAGGAATCTCACAGATGAAGGACACCTATTTCTTACATTAACTGCTTCTCCCCAAAATTCCTTTGGTAAACCATATTGAATCAATAGACACCTAACTGTATCAAACATGGTTCTGTTTTGCCTTCCTGCTAATGCATTTTGTTGTGGAGTGTATGGTACAGTCCTTCTGCGTGTAGTGTCTGACCTTTGTAAATGCTCTTGAAACCCACTGCAAGTGTACTCTGTCCCATTGTCTGACTGTATCACCCCAATACCCACACCATGTAACTTTTCTGCATTTGCTTGATACCTACAGAATACGTCTAGTACCTCGTTCTTAGTTTTTACACAAATAGCCACGCTATACCTGGAATACTAATCAATCATGGTTACAACATGTTGAGCTTGCCCTAGAGAAGGTGGACTGATTTTTCCCACAATGTCTGTGTGCACAACATCAAATAGTTTCTCAGCCTTACATTTACAATATTTTGGAACCCCTTTGTTACACAGTTTACCCTGAATACATACTGAGCAAGTTTCCATGCCCGGGTTTCTCTTTAACCCTAACACAGGTAGTTTAATTAAAGCGTCAGGGTGTGCATGTCCATACCTCTCATGCCACAATTTAACATCGCCAATTTACAATTATGCCATGCTACTGCTATTTACAGTGAGTTTTTGCTCTTCCACATTATTACATTTAAGCTTATTCACATTTGCAAACTCATTTCTACCCTCTGTTTGTTCCACATACACATAATTTCTCCTGTTGGCAGTAAACAATGTTTCCTTTCTATTTTTATCTGATACAACAGCCTTTTCACCTGCAAAACTTACCTTCAATCCTTCGCTGGTCAACTTCCCTACTGAAACTAAATTTGTTCTTAGGTTAGGTACATACAACACGTCTGTAAAGGTAATCGTCCAGGCAGTTTCCATCCTTATAATTACTTTACCTATACCTTTAACACCTAACTTACTGTTGTCTCCAATTTCCACACTACCTACTACATTCCTTGATATATCTGCAAACATTTATTCTGATGGACACATCTGATGCGAAGCACACGAGTCTAATAACCAATATCTATTCTTTCTACTGACACTTTCATTCTCATAGCTTTATCTACTACATGTAGCACTTCTGAATTCACAAATTTACCACTAGCACGGACTGGTTTTCTCTCTTGTGGTGGTACTTCCTTTTTTGGTTCTCTGCATACCTTCGCGTGATGTCCAAGCTTCCCGTAGTTGAAGCACCTTGATGCGTTGCAGTAGTATTTGGATACATGGACTTGTTTCCCACAGCCATAGCAGTTGAACTGTCGCCCTTCTTCTTTCATACCATGCGTGCGCCATCCATCTTCTTCCTTTCTGCTGCACAACCAATGCCTGAGCTTCATCCTGCTCATATTTGGATATGTTGGTCTCCATTTCACTTAACTGAATTTTCTTCCTCCTTTCTTCAGTTAGAAGCCTCGTTTTTACCTTGGACAGCGACAGTTTCGTCATTTCAGCTTCTAGAGAAGGTACACACCCTGCAAATTCTTCTATGAGGTTTCCAATAATCATCCCTGCAACTTGTCGCTTAGTGAACTCGTATTCAGCCTTGGTTGTTTTCTTCTGCAATTGGTTAATTTTGGCAAAGTATTTTTGCACATTCATGTCTTTAGGCATAACGAAATGAGTCGGCTACTTCAAGTTCATGGCACCAATCAAAAGTCCTCAGTCAAAGCACAGCTCATCTAATTTCGTCCATGCTTTATTCGCCGAATCAAATTTCTACAATATAGCCATCAAAGTTTTCTCCTACATACTTAAAAATAATTGCCAATGCTGTAACATTATTTCTTGCTCGTCTTCTTGTTTCTATCTGGGGAAAAAGAAATCCAGGTGTGTCCTCATATCCAATGACTGCTTCCCATACGTCTTTCAATAATAACTCTTGTTTTACTTTTAATGCCCACGAGAAATAGTTGTCTACCATAAACTTGGCTACATTTCTATTACATGTCTCATCCCCTGTGAATGATCCCACCATAATTCCTCTTCTACTAGCTGGGTTTTTGTTTTGCAACAGTCACTCGTTTCTCTTTCGTATTACTTCCCAATATTACATTTCCGTTTATTTCTTCTGTTATGTCCTGGGCCCATAACCTGTTCGTGGTATTCGCTACACTCATCACATTTTAGGAAGAAACAACTCAATAACTAATAAAGTAATATGCACATTATTGTAACTGCCAAGAAAAACGAACTCCAATTTTTTTTTCCACCACACATTTACATTTTCCTTTTTTTTTCTTTCCTCACATCAACCAACATAACAAAACAAAACTTCTCAATTTAAATAGAACAGAAATAAAATTTCTATTAAAAGAATAAGGAAAATACATCAAACATTCCAACACCCAAGCATACCAAGTTATTTCATTGTCTAGACCAACCTGCAACACACACATTCTTACCATCTGTCAAATCATCATTACTGTCTGATACCAGACGAAACCAACATGTATTATATCTCATTACCTAATAAAAACTCAATTCAGCCATACCGCCACCATCACCATCACAATCAGCACCGAAGGCACCACACCAGCACCACCACAACCTAATTAATAAATCTTTCAGATAAGCAGATACACATATTAATGTGAATATATACATTTCTAATTTATTATTGACATTATTTTTTGTTTTTTACTCACACATATATTATGCTATTCAATGGATAGATCACATTTTTGCAGAATATCTGCTCTACTTACTGTTATCGGACTAAATATATACTTATACCTCTTAATAGAAGTCAAGCAGACCTCAGCCCACAGCGGCCTTACCAAAATAATCACACGAGCAATATGTTTGTCATACTATCAGACACCGGCCTTATGTCATACCAGACATTAATAAAAATGACTATTAATCATCCATATCAATAAAAATGCTGGCCACTTGGGGCATATCATGAAAATTTTGGCAAGACATGCAACACGAGACTTACTTTGGCACTTCACTTTTCACAGAGGAAATAAATATTAATAATAACAAAATGAAAATAAAAGGTTGCTGGAAATACTTTAGTACTATTTCCTACCACTCTTACCTTCATCTGGATCATTTTGAAACATGAAAGAATAATTAACCTTGAAATATGCCCATATGAAGCTCAAAAGTTTCACCAGATTTAGATTATATCCTCACACAGGTGTATGTGAAGTTTAAGAGAGCTGTAAACTTTCAATCCTGGAGGAAATTGAAGTATTGAAGTAATACAAAAATATATAAATCATAACACTCAAACACTTCGACACATTACTGAACATAATTAAAACCTAAATAGAATCAATAGTGACACTTTAAATTAAGACAAATCATAGACACACTTCAGCATGTAAAATTAAGAAAAGAACAAAACTTAATCCTTAGGGTAACATGGAGTGTTAGTGCAGGCACAAATAATAAAAAAAAAGATAACCAATTTTTAAAGAAAACCATTTTAATGCTCTAAAAGAGAGAAAGTAAAAACATAAATCCAGGTATCAAATAGCAAGATTCACTGGTCAAATCAAATAATTTTACATTTTAATTTGAAAAGTTTAAAATTCATTTAAACAGCCAAAATTCACAAAACACTTAAATTCGCTAATAGTAAATCACTTGAATTAGGGCCACGGCAAAGTTACATTTATGCTTGTTAACAAGAATAATCTAATATCTTTTAAAAACATTGATATTTGTCTGTCAAAAAATGCAATTAAAAAGTAAAATTACTTCTGAATGTTAACAAAACATAGTTTACATTTAAGTTTTCAAGAATTATTTCTATTGTAACATTTACTATTATAAGTGATAATTTATAATTTTTGTAATGGTCGCGATTAAATGTTCGTACAAAGTTTCTGTCTTTGTACCGTGTCATTAAACTGTTGATAGCGACCATAGGTCTCCAATTCCTAACTACTTCTTATTTCTCACTAAACAGGCATAACTGAAACGATTTATTACATTCAAAAAATTAATTACAAATGTATTTTTGCTAGATAAAACATTAAAAAATTCACACATTTTCCCTCACACAAAGTCCACAGTGGATGATACATCGTGGGAATAGTACCGAACCAACTATGTACTCCTCTAGAAAATTCGGAATACGATTTCTGAAGTTATGGATCGAGTTGTTGAATAGGTATGGTGGCAGAAATTGATTGCGCAAAATCTTGTAATTTTCCGCACTCGAAATGTAGATGTGTTTGTAATTTCTCAATAGTTTTTGAACTATACTCAACGCACTTTTATAAGTTACCCAGCCTACATACAAGAATATTCTATGAACATACAAAATCGAATTTTTTATGACTGATTTGGTCCCGGCACTGAAACAAGTTAGCTGGCATAGAGGTCGTTTCATTGTTGAAAATAGCCAACTCCTTTATGTAAAATGTATGAAGAATTTCAAAACCTTGAAAGTCAATGATGCAAATCGAGTGAACTTCATCATCTACGACAGAAACAGGAACATTGATGGCAGTGGCTGCAGCATCATCATTTTCACTCTCTAGCCATCCACCGTTCTTCACCCTCTCGCCGTCCGCCGATCTCCATCGAGGAATTTGGCCAAGACGATCTCTCCGTTTCTGATGTATGCGAAGGCAAATCATATATGTCGAGACACTGAGCATTGTATCCACAAATAAAACATTGAAATAAGGCAGGTTGGTGGGCACATGCTCCATATTTATCAAACCTCGTCGACACGATGCTCTTCTCAACGACAGTGATTGGTTGATGAGGTTCTATGTGTTCCTGCAGTTATATACCATTGAGTTGCCAATAAGAAAAAAAAATATTTATTATTATTTCTTTAAAATTATACATGAGTTGGTTGAGTAATATTTTCTGAAGGTTGGTATCGTTCAACATTTGTTCATTTAAGTATTTCAATGTGGAAATTTTTTTACCATGCCCAAGTGCATTCTGAGCTAATCTCGGATCGACTGCACTTGCACACATGGAAAAATTATTTCGCCATTCATGAAACAACACTCCCCGATCGGGCCTCACTCCTGTTATTTTGTGTACAAGGCAATGTAAATCAAACTGAGTTTTTCGTATAAGGTGACAAAGAGTCTATTCAAGTTTTTGTAAATAGAACACAATGGATGATTCACAAACGCATTCAGCATATGCTTAAACTGAGAAGGAATACACATTATTGTTGTTTTGTTTTAATTTCGGTTTTTTCACTTTCAACGAGTTCATTAACTTGACTCATCGTCAGGGACAAAATTTAGTTTTTTCGTCTACCTGTCTTGTACAGGAAATTAATTGAAGCATCAATTCCACTTCCAATGAGTAGTGCGTGTTCGAGTCATTTAGAAACTTGGTAAGCACATTTTCCGCATAGTTGTGTATTTTATTTGCGTTATTCCAAGCCAAGACTTTTGAACTTTGGTCAATTTGCTGATTGTTATTCGTTTTTCCTTCGATGGTGATGGGACTTCCATCGCTTAAATACAAGATCTGCGCATCATAGTGGCTCAGTTTAACCGCTCGGCAATAAGCCGAAGTGATCATGGAGATTTTAAAGGGGTTTTGCTAGGAGGGATCTAGAAGTTTCAGTTCGCTCACCAAAGTGTTGCAAATAACTGTGAAATATGCTCGAGTTTTTGGTAAAAGCCCAAAAATAAAATATGAAACTAAATCTTGGAAATCTGCCAAAGTACCACTATTTTTCATGAAATTCATGTACTTTAAATGGGACCTGATGCATCGTTCGCATCCTTTTTCGTGAGTCTTGAAAAAATTCAATGGATTCGAATTGATCAACATTCTTATCATACAATGATTGTAAAACAATAATTTTTTATCAGTTGATGAACAATGTTTTCGGGAAGACTGTCATAGTATCGTTTAAAGAGTGGATGATTTTTTTTTCACCAGGACAAAATTTTTCTCTGACCAAATGTAGCCTAGCATCGTTAGAGATGTAATAAAATTGGCATGTTTTCGATCGATATCTCTAATTTTATCGTAATATACGAAATATACACATTTCTTCAGTTGTTTGTTAAAAAATTTTGTTTTTTATTTTTGTTGATTTTGTACATTTGTTTACCTGATTCGGGCAAGAACTCCACAATTTTTCGAAATATTTGGTAATTGCCAATGGATGTATGGTGTCTGTGTACGAATGACACATGAACCTGTGAGACATGTTGAAATTATTCATCAGTTGTTGTATAGTTTCTTCATATATGGGTTTACCTGCCGATAGAGATGAAATATAGTCATTACCATCATAGTCATCATCCGAATCGGCCCTATAGCCATTGCAGTTATCAGGTTCGTTTGAAACATCAAAGTTTAAAAACTGATTTAAAAAATCAAACACCGCTTTATACCGGCCATGGGTTTCCATTTGGAGCAGTATTTCCTTGATTGCCACATTTTACTTTGCATTTCCACTCAATGCAAAACTACAAGCCTTTTTATCGTGAGAAGATGAGACAAGAGAGGAGGAGGTTTTATGCAATATCAAGACTTTGGGTATGATGTTCATATTTTCACAGATATTCCGATATTGGGCTGGTTATTTATCCTTCCATCATCTGCACTGTATTTTCATAAAGAGTTTCAGGATGCGCAAATCTTGTGAGTCGGCTGAAAATACCACGTAGGGGAGATTGAACCCCGTATTTAAAATCGAATACATTATAGCCAGCAGGAACAGGTGTATGTGGTTGGCATTATTCGTCCAAATGTCCCCAATGTTATTTTGAATGTTATTGAGCTATTCGTCTACGACGGCATTTCGTTGAAAATACTGCTGCTGCAACCCCGAACGATCCAAATTCTTGGGGATTAAATAGATTGTAAGAATTATATTTTATGGTATTTCATTGCGGATTTTATCATTCAGCCTTGAAAAGATAATCTCGGACGAAGCATGTCCAGCGAATGGTGAATGGAGATTTTCGGTTGGATGAGAGCGAAGCAAGTGAGAGAACTACGTAATAACTGCACAGCCCCGTCCACATCGATGTTCACCACTAAATTCTGGTCATACAAATAAGGCACAAATAAGGTCATACAAATCCGCTCGTTATATACCCTTCGACAATGACGTTAGATTTTACACATACTTTTATTTTACCCGTCCCACAAATTAGTCGCCGAGGCCTTTGGCAAATTGTATATGATTGAAATTATCCTAGTCAAATCATTGTAAGTTTTCACCACATCGTCTCCTCGTTTCATATTCAAACACTCTTTGGGAGCATCTTGCAAAAAACTAAATGAAGTGTTCAATGTCAGTGAATCATTGGATGCAAATGAAGCTGCATTGATGGAAGTAGTCATTTTAAAATTACTAATAGATGGAATTTACACTCAATTCAGGATAATCGATACATTTTTTTTGTATGCTAGATGTTTACTTATAATTATATTGGTCAATATTCTCAAAAAGGTACGTTATACCAATACTAATAAGACTTGAAAAAAAAAATGTTTCCTATTACATTTAGCATGATCTTATGAGTCAAGGGATAAGAAAAGAAAGTGGTTAATGGAAAAATAATCGCTTTAAAAAAATGGATACAAAAATAGTGGGATGTTTTTGACAAGTCTACTATTTTTATAATTTTATGCGACATGATTAATAAAACTATACGAACTATAAATTATGTAAAAATAATTGTCGATTTATTACAGACTTTGCAACAATTGCTTGAAATCTTTAATAATTAGGTAAACAATTTGAATAATTTCGAAATTAGACAAACTCGTTTAAATTAAACGATGTAGTTGCAAATTAATTTCATAGATTCGCTCGTAAATGGTAATGGTGAAAAACTGGAGAAAAAAGGATGCAAAAAAAACAATTGTAATTGTAAATACGTTACCGGGGTTTGGGGAAGCCATATTTTATTATCCACACCCTTCTCCCAAAAGTCATATGTGGGATCATTAGATGAAGCTATAAATATGATGTATATTAGGCAAATTAATATAGCGTCTCCTTGGTATGGCATGAGTAAATTTTGCCTCACGAGGGAAAATGTGTTCGATGAGAAACTTGTTGATTTGATGAACAAATACGATGAGCTCAAACATGAGAACCAAGAAGGTGAATTAATGAAAAAAAAATAGGGAAAGGACACCTAAAAACTTTTTAAATATTTGTTTATTTATTTGATAGTTTACAAACAACATAATGTAGTAGAGTTTTAGCAAAACATGTCATTTTTTTTCAAAGATGATATGGACTCTTTGTCTGCATTCGCATTTATGGAAATTTATTTATTTTTCACTTTCGGCAGGCACCGCGGCAATCTTGGCAGCTACATGAGGAACGAACCTTAGGAATTCGACAGCAAAAATTTCGTTTATACTTCCCTTTTATGTGAAAGACAAATTTTGAATACTAGTTACCCATAAAGTGACCTATGGATAAGTTTGACTAGTTCTGCAAGACTTTACCAGAGTGCTATATGATCGACATTCCTTCACCCCCACCCCATCTCACTCTCCACTTTCAACAATCAATCAGAGTCCATTATTTACCATCCCCTCCCTTTCCATACCTTCTGGTTTGGCTATATGGTTGCAAGATCTGTAAAGTGAAATCCTGCAACACGATTGGCTGTTGAAATTAGGAGTGGGAGGAATCAACAACCAGTCCGAGTACACCATTTGCACTCCTCTCCCTGCCCCTCCTTCCAGTTAGCCTATATGGTGAAGAGATCTGGAAATAAGACTTCAGTCGATGGCAAGCGATGGACTGAGAAATATCAAGCTTCCTTCTCTCCAAAACAGAAGAGAAATAAGGTAAGTATGATAAGATAAGTTAATTAATATATACTATATAAAAATATCTATAGTTTATACTATATATAGTATGTATTATATATATATATATTAATTTACCATTTTGTACTTACCTTATTTCTCTTCTGTTCTGGAGAGGAGGAAGGTCGATGTTTCTCTGTCCAGTACTCGCCATCAGCTAAAGTCATTTTTCCAGGTTTCTTGGACATATAGGCAAACTTGGAAGAGGGTAAGGGAGGCGAAATGAAATAATGCACTCTGATTGGTTGTTGAAAATGTGTGTGTATAGGGGGGGGAGGTGCGGGGGAGAAATGTCGATCACAACACACTGTGGTAAATCTCACAGAACTAAACAAGGGTAGCACAACTCATCCTAGGATACATTATTATTTACTTCACATTTATAAGACAAGTTTTGAATACTAATTATGTGTATAAGGTTCAGAAACGCATTTGAAAGTTTTCTCCGAACTAAACATACTTTATACTGTCATCCACACCTTGCAATATAAATGAAGTTGAATTTTACCCCCCACTCCTAATTTGTACAGCCAGTCACATTGCAGTATTTCATTTCCCCTCCCCCCTAAATTCAGTTTGTCTATATGGCAGAGAGATCTGGAAAAATGACTTCAGTCAATGGTGAGCGATGGACAGAGAAACATCATCAGCTTCTCCTCCTCTCCAGAACAGAAGAGAAATAAGGTAAGTACAGAAAGGTAAGTTAATTTATATTTAGTGTATAGTAATATAAATAATATGCATATTTAGTATATAGTAATATAAATAATATACATATTTAGTATATAGTATATATACTATATATAGTATATTTTATATATATATTCATACTATTTAGTTTTATAGTATATAGTATATACTATATGTTATATACTATAAATAGTATATACAAAATATTATATATATTATAAATAGTATATACAAAATATTATATATATTATAAATAGTATATACAATATATTATATACTATATATGTATTACATTATATATATTATATACCATATATAATATATACTATATATAGTATATAATATATATTAACTAACTTACCTTTTCATTCTTACCTTATTTTCCATCTGTTTTGGAGAGGAAGAAGGTTGATGTTTCTCTGTCCAGCATTCGCCATCGACTTAAGACTTTTTCCCAGGTTTCTTGATCATATTGGCAAACTTGGTAGTGGAGAAGGGAGGGGAAATTAAATAATGCTCTCTGATTGGTTATTGAAGTTAGGTGAGGGTGTCGATTGCAACATACAGCTGCAAGTATTCTCGGAATAGCACCAAAGCAATTACAATACACACATTAGTAGGTTTTCTCGGAACTACACCAATGTGGTTAAAACACACAGCGATTGCAACACACACCTGAAAGTTTTCTGGAACTACATCAAAGGGATTACAACATTCCCCCACTCCAACTTTCAACAACCAACCAGAGAACAGTATTTAATTCACTTGCCTACACACCTCCTTAAAGTTTGCCTATATGGTGGGGAAACCTGAAAAAAACATCAGTCGACGGCGAGAGATGGACCGAGAAACGTCAACCTTTCTCTACTCTAGAGCAAAAGGAGTAAGGCAATTGTAATAATAGTAAATATACCTTACATATGACATCACACTCGTTCGTCGACTGTGGTTATGACATGAAACAAGGTGGCTTTTGTGCCACCTTGGAAAACTGAATCCTGACTTTTGACACTGCTTGGATTGGTTGTTTAATTATATTGTACCATATTGTTTACTCGACTTTTATATTGCAGTTATTTATAGTTTTTTTTTATATTTTCATTTTGCTAGTGTTTTTTTTTTAATTTTACCAATGCTAGTTCTTTTGAATCATTTTATTTCACAAATCTTTTTCATTCGACAAGTTTCACACCTTATAAAAATAAACAATAATTGAAAATATTTTTTTAATTTCATTGCAAAACATTTCAAATGCAGTAAACATTTATCACACCTATAACTAACGGTAGGAAATTCTTTCTTCGCATTTACATGTCGGCAGAGTATATTTTCCTTCACTCTCGACAGTCATCTCATAAATCATGGAAGATACGTGTGGAACAAACCTTTGGAATTTTGACACAAACATATTGTTTATGGCCTTGGCCAATTTTTGTTTTCTATCTTTATCCAGGTAATTTTTTATCTCTTGTATGGTTTGTTTCTTTTTTTTCGGCGATACCTTCTTTGATTGTAGGAAACAAAAATAATTCAATTGTAGTATCAAATAAAAATCTTGCATTTTGGTTATTGTTTCTTCAGACGGGTATCCCATTTTCATACTCATGTATTCCCATGAACAAACCAAAAAATGCAGATAGCTAAAGTCGATAAACTTCTTTTCTTCGTCAACCACAATGATCTTTGTGGGAATATCGAAATTTCTTTTTAATGTGTGTTTGTGTAGCCACCATTGCTCCAGTTTTAAATTTCAAACATAGATTCTAGAAAAATGGGTATAGCTGATTATAATAGTGACAGAATTTCGAAAAAATTGTCCTATACAAAAATTTCATACAGTTTTCGAAATCATCCGCTACTATATACAACCTTGGTCCGAAACATACCATTGCATCATAATAGGTATCCACTGTAGGTGTGAAATATACCATTACATCAGAATTGGTATTCTCTGTAAATTTATGGTTATATACTCAAACAAAAATACATATCTACCCGACATATTTTCAATTATTTTGCGAGTCGAGAGCTTGACAGTGAGCTTTACCGTACAGTAGATCCAAAACATCCTTCGCCGTGTTCCCTCGGAGCCAAGGCTAACTGGCTACTTTCGAAAATAACAGGTCGTCTATATCGAAGATTTAATATTTGCGCAATGCGGTCTCCTTTGTTGATGATCAATTCATTCTGCACAACATTCCAGGCACAGGTGTGTAGTTCTCCGTGATAATCGGGATTGCACACTCTGGCATATAGTTGAAGTCCTTGTTTTCCAGTCGATGAATGAGGAATCATATACCCAAAATTACCTGTGGGATACAGTAATCAAAGACCCATAGGTAGTACACATCGTTCTCGTGGAGCTAACATAATATCTGTGATGGATGTATAAATCAAAATCAACTGATCCCAGAGTTGAATATTTTTTAATTCTTGAGCCTGGAAGAATCTTCTCATAACAGAGAAGAGGACCATTGTAAGGCAGTGTGTGGAATGGCAGTTTATCCCTACTGAATAATATTAGTTACTCGACTTATTATTATACATACAAAATTTCTTGTCTTCTCTTTTTTGTTTTTATTCATTACCTTCTTTTAAATTTGATTTTATTCATAGACATTATTTTATTTGTTTCAATCGACCAACATTTGCTAGTTTTTGTTAGCCAAATTATGAGCTGGATTCATGGAAAATGTATTGAATACAAATATCGATGAAATTGATCAACTCTGTGTATGTGATACCAACACCATCTTCACAAACAAGCAACAACATACACATGTTTTTCCCCTAACAAAAAATTCGCAGCATCGACCATTGAAATTATTATGCTTCGATATTAGTTTATCCATGATGATGTTGGTGATGTTGATGCTGCTACCCACATTGTTGTACACCTTCAATTTCTGTAAAAAAAAGGCAATACTTTCTTTTTGATTATTTTTCTCCATGTTCATACTAGCATGGAATGGAGGAGAGCGTAAATTATGTTTAGTTTGGAGAAAACTTGCAAATGGGTGTCTGATTGTTAGACAGATAATTAGTATGCAAAAATTGTCTTGCAAATGTGAAGTGAATAATAATGTAACTTTGGACGATATGCCTTACCCTTGTTTAGTTCTGCGATACTTTACCAGAGTGTGTTGTGATCGACATTCCTTCTCCCCTCCCACATGCACACACTTTCAACAACCAATCAGAGTACATTATTTCATTTCCACTCCCTTCCCTCTCTTCCAAGATTACCTATATGGTCGAGAAATCTGGAAAAAAGACTTAAGTCAATGGCGAGCACTGGAAAGAGAAACAATATACTTCCTTCACTCCAGAGTAAAAGGAATAAGGCAAGTATAACTATAGTAAACATACTATATAGTAAATATATTATATATGTACTATAGTATACATTAATAAACTTACCTTTTTGTAATTACCTTATTTCTCTTCTGTTCTGGAAAGGAGGAGAATGTTGATGTATCTCTGTCCATCACTCGGCGTCGACTGAAGTCTTTTTTCAAGATCTCTCCCTGCCATATTGGCAAACTGTAATGAAGGGGGTGGGGGAATGAAATGCTGCAACATGATTGGTTGTTCAAATTAGGAGTGGGTGGGGGACGTCGAAGATGAAACAAGCTGACAAAATTTCATAGAACTAAACAATAAAATGTACAATTTTCTTCAATATTTTTTTATTTAATGTGCATGTACCTTTGTTTCTTGTTATGTATAATCATATTGTAACAAATGTAATATTCCAATTGCCATTATCATTGTTGATAGTAACAACATTTCCATCATAACCATCACTGATGTTACCACCATCACCATTGTTGTTAGTATAATCACCATTACAACCAAGTCACTTTGTGACGAATGACTATTGTAGAGCACTAGAATGTTTTCTCTACTTATAAAAAACGATGGCAATATCAAAAAATATTTTTTTCATCACTGTAAAACAAAAAATACTAAACTACGAATAACCAAACTCAGATTCTTATTATACCCATCTCGAATGGTCTGTCGACGATTTGCACTGCCGAATACTGCATGGGTGTTGTATCATCAAATAAGTATTCAATTTCTCATCTGTTGGTATTTAGTCTTTTTAACAGAGTCGAGGGATTAAGGTTTATAGTTTTTTTCTCAAACCTTTGTCCTTCACATTTATCGTCAATTTCCTCTAGTCGAGTCATGTTGGTTTTATTGGATTTTTTTCGGGAGTAGCATTGCTAGTTTTCCATTATAATTTACCATAATCGTGTTGTAGGGTAAAATTAGCAAATATCGAACATCTCCCATCTTGGTCCATTTGGCACAACATCGCCTAAAGAAAAATTGTTTATAAATTCCATCAAGTCTTGAAACATTATAATATTTTTATTCCTCTTATCATGTATCTCTGATGGATGATTTAGTGTAGCAGATGTTGAAAAAATCGATAAATGGCATTGGATGGTCGCCGACTGGATGGCCGCCGACTTGAATTTTCACACGATTTTCTTTACCTGCGGCAAGACAATAAACATAAAATACGTTTTATGCGATCACTGCATATTTAAAAACAAATTTTGTGGGGAAATTACCTACTTGGTCGACTTTTCGGTACCATTTCTTAAACTGGAGATGTGTCGTTATGGAAACATAACTCAATTGATAAACATCCAGCTGATTTTAGATGCAGATTCGTCAGGGTCGCCTATAAAAGGACTGGCTACCGCCTCTGATGTTATATTCACATTCGATGCCCTAGGATACAAAGATCTCAACAATGCCTATACTGGATGCTTTTATTCTACATCATCCATTTGTATCATGGGTAGATTCACAAAACTATGTGAGTGAATAAGACTAATCAGAGGGAATGAGAAGGGAAAGATGAGGCAACCTCAATTTTGCCTCATGTAGTTCTTGAGGCAATCTTGAGAATGCCTCAACTTTGCCTCAAGATTATGCCAACATTTCTGTTTCATTACCCTCAACTTTTCCTCGCACAATTTTTTACTTGTTGCATTTTTTTGTTGGAAATTTTTTTTCGTGTCTCGAGAGACTCACTTGATGGATGAAAAATAAAAAACCAACAAAATAAAACATGTATGCCTTTTTTATAGGGTGAAATACACATACAATAAAAATAAGAATAAAAAATAAAACATTTATGTAGTATATAAGACTTTGTTTCTTAGGTGAAACCCACACATGCACAATAAAATGAAATCCCGAGTGTCGGACGCTACCCTGGAACAAGCAAAAAAAAAAAAAAAACTGGCCAATTGTTAGTACAAAACAAATAAGGTGTATCCTCAAAAGTTGGTGGTTTAGGAAAAAATTAAAAATAATTGTGCTTTAGTCGAAGTCCAAAATAATATAGGTATTTACATCGTACAAACAAAATTTACATACGGTCGAATCACAGGGCCATGGGACAATTAAAGAATAATTCCGATGAACTGTGCTTTTTGTTATTCCCAACTTGAAAATTCACTTGAAGGAATCAATTTCCAAGTTTAAAAACATTCTGGAAACTGACGAAATGGCCGAATTGGTCATCCTGTTCAAAATAATTGGGACTCACCAGCACATTTCGAAAAAAAATTTACATCCCAATCTGGATTAGTTTGATTCCCTGATTGCATAGTTTCCAGAATCTCCTGGAAAATGGTACCGCGTTTTAATAGATCTGATAAAGACGTTTCAGTACAGTCAAATTTATGCAAACTGGAAGAAAATACATATATTTTGACTCTTGTTAGAATCGTGCAAATTCGGTGAGTCATGCACGGACGAGCATGCTGTCTACGCCTTGGATCAGCAAATTTTTCGCTGTATCAAGCAAACATTTGTCGAGATTTAATGTTTTTCGATATTCCATTTTGTAATGGGTCGATAAAGACAATGTTGCAAGGTAGCAGGAGCCAGATGCGTCGGAATTTACTGTCAGGACCAATAAAATGTTTGTGCAGTCAAATCGTTTTACTAGCCAATCTACGACCAAACGAGATCATCGTTCCTCACACATGGATGACATCGCTAGACATCGACCTGGATGTCTCTCGAATTGTCCTCTTTGACCTGACCAACATTGTGGATGGACAAAAGGAGAAATTCATCAATATGGGGTGGGGTACCATCATTTTACTCAAACGAGTTCCAATGATTCATCCTGCCTCGATCGTCATCATCGATCGAATGGTTTTTGTTATGACAGACTTACTGTTTGTCTCGTAGTTGATCCTGAAGAATCAGAATGCCGACATTGATGGAGATACGGAATTATTGTACATGGTTTTGAATGCAGTCACCATCAAAGAAGCTATAATCAACATGTCTCCCATTTACAGCATTTACATTCCTTTTAATAAACTGAAGTTGGAATTTATCGAAGCTCATATTCTGTACATGCATAAACAAAGATTACCCAAAACACATAAGTTTCACCAATTATACGAATTATTTCGCAACATTTACACATTGAAATGGTTCGATGACGACACGAATCGCGAAGCGTTATACAAACTGATTGTCGACGTGCCCCATGTTTACGACTTGGTCGAACCAACGGTGGAGTTTTTGGAAAATTTTCGTCTTTTTGTTTATTTCAAATAAGGCTCGAGTAAAACATACAATTTCTTTTGTGAGGTGAACCAGAAAGCTAACGAGTTGGCAAATGGCATCACTAATGATTTTCACGATGAATCGCTCCCATTTCTCGACTCGTTAAAATCACAGAGTTTATTGGACGGAAATTTTATTTGCATTGTTTTGAGCTGCGCCAAAGGTAACATTCATCACTACCTGGGACTCGTGGATAAATTGATTTCGCTCGATGGTTTGCTCAAATTTAAAAACACAATCAATTGATCGAATCTTTCCTTGAACGAAATTGCAGCTTAAATCGATAAGGAAATGTACCAAATTCGTTTATCTCGGCCATTGAATCGAATGGTTTAACTTTGAGAGACGATGTTTTGTATTTAAATGAAAAACTAATTTTAAATAAATCAAAGACTTTGTTATTTCCCAGACAACGATTCACCGAATCATTCATGCAATACTTTGTGCATACTTTGTGAATTGTTTTCATCTATATAAGGTTACACACCGAAAAAAGGTGGAGGAATAGAGAGAAGAGGGCAATGGCCCTTCAATGCCATGCAATTTGAGTTTATGGGATTGCGAATGGCATGTTTCGAAGAGACGGGTATCGTAGAATATATAGGTTCGAGGTATCCCGAATATTATTTGAATCGCGGTTGGCAACGTATGAGTTTTGGCCCAAGGCGATGAAACAATGATCAAAACCATTTAGCCAAATTTGTTTCTTTTACAGGTAGGACAATGATACGGTTATTTGCTTTTATTGCGGCTGCAAATATTATCACTGGAAAGAAGATGTTCCTTGGATAAAAGACATTTATAATTACTCGATGATTGAATGTCTGTATATTAACTTGCTAAAGGATAACATATATCCTATTATGACTGCAAATATCGAGAATGGTAAAAATGTTTGTAAAATCGACATCACAGACGATGATGTCGATGTTGATGCCATATCTCAACTTTTGCAAAACAACAAAGACCAACATGCCTATCCTGAATACAATATGTGTGAATCACGAATAAAAATCTTTAAAATAAAACAGTGGCCTCCATCTCTAGTTCAAGATCCGAAAATGGCTAAGTAATTCGGAGTTCTTTTAGACAAGTTTTCGTGATCGAGTGACTTGTTTTCATTGTGGCAAAAACATTATACATTGGGAAGATGAAGATGATCTTTGGATTGAGCATGGTTTGTGGTATTCCAAATGTGAATTTTTACTTTTGGCAAAAGGAAAGGGTTTCATCGACAAAATTAGTGTGGAAATAATACAACGGCTTAAGCAAAAAGAGAATGGGGAGATGGCAAATTCTGCAAACAACGATTTGGAGGATTGTGTGGGCGGTGGCAGCAGTAGCAATAATGAAGATGAACAACAAAATCCATTTTTATGCGAGACGTGTTACCAAAGAGAATTGAACATTGTTTATATGTCGTGTGGTCATTCGATTTCATGTATCGAATGTTTTTTTATTTATACATTTACTTTTGTCAGTTCATTTGATACATGCTTTTTTCACAAACACTTATTCATCAAACAGGGAAACAAACCAAGCAATCAAGAAATTTTGATTAGTAATGTAATTATCGAAATTGAAGCCATTGGTCATTTCAAACTTGTTTCGTCTCTTGATCAATTCCTTCGTAAATAAAATGTCCGTGGTGAGACACCATTTTATTTCGACTTTACAACCCAAAATGGAGAATTTATGCAGGAACCTTTTGTGTATGTGAAGTAAACGTTTGGCACAAAGTTGTAAGACGGGCAACACATATTGTTTGATAGTATGCGGGTCAGCATGTTGGTGGTTGTAATCGAATAATAACCCATACATAAACTGCGAGTATGGAGAGTGGTCTAGAAATACTTTAGTTTTCTTCAGCATTTGTACATAGCACATTAGTTCGTTTTCCAAGTCGATGGTATACATCGATTGGAGTAGGTTATTCTCGTTCTTGTTCTTGTATGGGGAATATTCAATCAGAAACTGGAGAATATCAAACGATCGAGCAGATCCCCACACCCGAAGTGCCTTCGAGAAAAACAACTTGTTTTTGTCGGGCAAAAACTCGCACAGTGATAAACATCAAACTAATGCAAGTCAAACTAAAGACAGTCGTGATGATTGTAGACATCATTTCATTTCCAAATATGAAATTTTCATAGAGTTGTAAAATTAGTAATTCCAAACAACCGATGCATAATCCAATCAAATAGATTGGAGACATTAACTGTCTTCGCCAAACAATCAATGTTAGGGTTTGAATGATCGAATCCAAATTGATTGTCAGTCCTGCTATGATGACGAAAATGTTGTTGAGGTATTCTTCGCATAAAAATGCATTGCTAATTACCATCAATATCTTCACTTTCCGACATGGTTGACGATGATCTTCTAATGAGTTGGAGGAGAAGCGTTCAGATATATATATATATATATATATATATATATATATATATATATATATATATATATATATACACACAAACATACACGGATGTTTAAATAAAACGAAAAAAACACTACCTCCAAAAAAAACAAAGTTATATAGAAAGGGATATCATTTTTTTTTTAAATCTCAAATCAGTGTTCTGTGAGTGAAGAGTATGCAATGTAGGCGAATTAATTTTGCAGGAAAGAATGTATTAATTTTCAGAGTTCCTGATGGTCGCTGCCTGAAAATATTATAAAATTTGATGATAAACTGTCTGCTAAATGAGGGTGAGTTGGAACCATACATTTTATAAAAATTAATTGGTGATCAAGTTCCGATCGGCGATATTCTGATTTATTCCACCAAGCTTTTCTTTGTCCACAATTTTAGAAAACGATACGAGTGTAATGAAAATTTAGAAATTGCATATTTACTAGCAAAGGAAAGTTTCATATATTACCCTACAAGTGAATTTGAGATTGAATTTTATAACTTAATGAATCACCATCTCCCTAAAGTGTTATGTCCAAGGGATTGGATCCGATCTTGATGGAACAATTTCTCATGCTGTTAACGACCATGTATGAAAATCAATGCGATGGCGAAAACTTGAAAGAGAAAATACGGCAGTGTTTGCAGGCAAAACAGGTTGACGAGGGGACGATCCGATCGTGAGAAGTTACGATTGATGGATGTGTTTTATTCTTGATGCATCCATTGCAAACCCTGCGAGATTTGGACGAAATCGCCGACAAGTTTGCAAACATGGATGAAAACTGGGTTCGGATGATCAACCAGTATTACTTACTGTCCGACATTGACCCGAGTTCGCCTCAAAACATCATCGTCGCTAATTACTTGGAGTAGAGGCAACAGGGAGCGCTCAACACTAATCAATCATACATGACAATTTCTGAAAATACTAACAGCGTTGAACTGTTTGACTGGACGACCTACTATTTGGTTTTCACACACAATGCAATGTATGTAAATACAACTGCTTCGTACACGTGTTTCAAGTACTGAGTGTGTATACACAACGATGTGTTTGACAAATTTCTCCATCTGCAATATATCATGGCCTACGAGTTGGACTCGGAATGTCCTTCTAGTTCGGTGTCTGCGGTGATTTATGTACACTGCGACTGCATTTACGCATTACTCGAAAAGATGTCCGAGATGCGAAAAATAGATGAGGCCAACGAGATATCTGTCGATGAATCGGAAAAGACGACTGTAAAGATGTTGAGATCGCGCCGCGTAATGTATAATTATAAACACTGCAGTGTTAAGGATGCGTATGCTGTCGTTTTGGAAAATGCATTTTTAGACATTATTCGAGTTATTCAACTTCAGTTCTCTATTGTCGCAACCACTTTCTTCAGCTACCAATCTTTTTTCTACATTCATTTTTACGTACGGAATTTTCTCGAGTCGAGATTGTACAAGATCCTACACAAACGGTTGGAAATCCTATCCATGTGGCACGATCCGAAATCGGTCTGGGCCAAACGACCACAGGCTCAGTTGATATACACGAGAAACACAAAACTCTTTTATTCGCACAAAGATTTGTATTTGTACAATCACCTAGCTTTGCTCTTTGTGCAAGATTACAAGATTATTCCCCTTCAGAAGATTTACACGAAGAGACCTTTTGCATCGTGACCTTTATGGGATTGTTGAAATCATACATGCGTTATGAAAAAAAAAAAATTATTTCTCATATCTTGAAAATCTCGGGGCCTCTTGTGAATGTCATCACCGAAAGTGGAATTAAATACATGGAAGATGCGAGTATGCATGTGTATGTAGGAACATAAAAAAAAAGATTGTAAAAAACTACATAGCATTTCTAAACCAGCAGCATCCATGATTTTATGATTCAAAAACTTGCAATTTTTGTTCTGGAGTAGCAGGAAGGGAGATCTTTGTTTTACTTCAATTATCTGGTCGACACGTTCCATGTTTTCTTCTTCCATAGTGGAAAGAGTGTATTGGATCACCTTGTCTGTGATCAAGTACCACGAATTGAAACCCCCCACTATGATTTTTGTGAACAATTTATTTCAGGTAATTACGATCTATCGTGAAAAAGACATATTTTCTCAACGGTTCATTTCCAACAAACGGAATTTGAGAGCTTATATTTATCTCGTCGACATCGTTCAAATTAACGAGGTTAGTGTTTGAATCGAGTAGGTTAAACAACTGAAGGTATTTTGCCTACAGTCAGATAAAGTAGGTAATTTCATCATCTCCGGAGCGATAATTACTCGCGTTCGCTTTCATTTGATCGTTGCAATAAAACTTGAAGTAGTTTCCATCAATTTCACCAAACATTGAAACTAAATTTACTTCGGAATTATCCACAACAATGCACGGTAGACATGTTTTGTTCTCGACCCGTTGATATTTCACAGCTGGTTTCCCCTCTGGTTGTTGGTTGATTGGTGCTTGAATAAATGATTCAATGTCTTGAGCTTCTCCGTCATCGTCACAACTTTCGTAATTTTTTCGCATGACTGATTTGCGATCTTCTGTCATGAGATTATTAAAAGTATTAGCGCTATTGTCGAGTTGACACTGCTGTGGTTCGGGCTGCTGCTGTTGTTGTTTAGTAGTTTTACTAGGGGTATCCATCATGCCGAGTTTCTTCTGAGCGACTGGTAAAGTTACAATAATTAACCTCCTCTTTTATAGCCGCTGTCTCGAGCAAAAAAAAAAGAATTTTTTTTACTATTTTAATTAATTTATTTCAATAATTAGTTAACTCTTTTTTATGCATTTATTTGAATAATTTTTTGTTCTTCTTTAATTTTTGTTTCAACATTTTTTCTAAAGCCAATGGACTGTAGTTATTAGTCACGAGTAAAACTGCATGTTCGCATGAATTTTTTGCAGGGTCCTTAATCGTGTCGAAAGAGCAAGGTATTTTTAATTGCTTGTACAAATGTTTGTATTTGGGATTATACAGTGGCGTGCTATACTGAATGCATATTGGGCTCCTTGTATGGTCGGGTCACTTCCAGCCCATTTCAAAAAGCATTTCTTACATGGAAGTTTGGGGTGAGCATTCAAGTTTAAAAACTGCGAGCCACAGCTTCAATTACCAGTGGAGTATTCGGGCATCACGTTTTCCGGTGCATTGAATATCATCGAAGTGTATTTATTTGGCATATACTCGAACCGCGATCCATTAATCAACGGAATCTATCGATTTTGTGAAGTGTCTGATTACTCGGCGCACACGATCTGGTACTCACCATCATCCAACTTTTTGTCCACATCCTCTATCCTAAACGTGCTGGGTACCATATCGGTGTGCATTGCATTCATCTCTCTATTCACTATCGATCCATTACAACCGACAATCAGGTTGGAACCGATCCCTTCAAACAAACGCGGATAGCACGGAAGGAAATTGTATTTGTCCTCCACATAAATTATTTTACCCAGATGGGGATTACAAGGGGCTGCTTCCGAAGGCATACAGTAGACACCTCGATACGACATGTAATTGATGATTGTTTCGGTCGGAAAAAAACTTGTATTCGAATTCGCCATTGTTATCATTACAAATCAAGGTGCAAGGTACCTGTTCGTTTTTCTCGCCTAGGTAATGGCCTAATCGGCATTTATTTTGTAGAAACAACTCGTCGCCATTTTCACAGTCATCTGCACTTAAATTCTTCTTCAACAAAATTGTCGGTAGTTCTTCGAAACCCGTCAACCCGTGTGCGTAATTCATACCAGATTCTAGGTATATTTGTTAGAAATTGGTTCGCATGTACTCCAACAATATACGGATGAAAACTTGAACAATGAATAGTATGAAAGCAAATAAAAAAATTATAAATATCGATTTATTTTCTTTGCATAATTATTCAAATCTCTAAGATTATATAATCATTTTTGTCTCCAATTGCAAAATTTTTCTTTTTCAAACTGAAATTCTATTGTCGTTCGTATGATTTCACCCTCCAATCGTTCGCGATCGTTTTTCGATTACTCTGCCAACATGTTGTTGCCAGTTTTATCAACGGTGGGTTGAATCTGGCGCACTACCCAATCTTTAAAATATTTTCCAGTCGACAATCGCGATTTAATAATCAAATTACATAGGCCTATTTCCATGATGAAAATGGTTCTCGAATTACCGTGATAGCTCGATGATGGTAATCTATATGATACTATGAGTTGCCTATACTTTGCCTGCTCATCTACGGGAACATTTCTCCAAATGGCATCGCAAGTATCATTGTATTCCAAAATTTTTGCCGCATCCTTTTCTCGAAACCACTATTTATTATTATTGTTTAAAAGAAATTAAATTTTCTTATTATTATATATTAGTTATACCGTAATTTCTTATATGTGTGAGGGGTAAATTCCTTATATATATATATATATATATATATATATATATATATATATATATATATATATATATATATATATATATATATATAGTGAGAGAAAGATAATGGGTTGAATAAAAAAGAAAGTAACTATAGTTTATTTTTCATCATTACTTTATTCTATTTTATAAAATTCATACTTTTTTTTTTTTTAATTTTGATTTTAACAAATACTCTTGCATTTCGGCCGGCGACAAGTGATGCCGCTCGGGAAAGGAAAAATGCATCCAGATGGGTTGTTCTCGATGAACTGCAGGATTCAGTGATGGTAGTGGTGATAATGAAGGAGATCCAAATCCCAAGGTCCTCGCCGTGTTTAGTAAAATTCATCATCATTTTCATCTGTCAGTACAAATGATTCTATCATGTGTGGCATTATGAGTAGTTGAGTTATACAAGAGCCTTTCTTGGCTTTAAATGTCTCATTTCCTCGATTTTCCAGTTGCACAAAGATATCTCCTCCATAGTCTGAATCTATAATTCCATTATAGGCGTATATTTGATGGTTGAATGCCAGCCCCGAACGACTCGTAACAAACCCGAAATAGTCTTTGGGTATTTTACACACCAGGCCAACATCGACATTGGCCACTTGGTCTGGTTGAATTTCAATGTCGTGAGTCGCCTTCAAGTCGTACCCAGCCGCTTCTTCACGATCGTGGACCAATTGATGTTTGAATCGTGCAGGAATGATGGGCACCATGGTGTCAGACAAAGTGTTTTTACACCGACTATTTATACATACTCGCCAAAGCAAAAATTTCTATTTATTTTTCATTATTTTTTTTACCGAAGAGTGAAAAAGGGGGTATTGGAAATCCACTTTATTTGTTTTTTTTTTTTTTTTAAAATAAATATTCTCTAATTTTACTCTTGCTCAAGGTAATATTTGGGATAGATTTTTTTATCTCTTGTTGGACGATAGAGCTGTGGAAAATGTCCATAAATTTTGCTTTGGCCTCATTCCACGTGACAAAAGATTTCAAACCGGATTCGTTGTAAAACTCATACAGGGTTACATTAACGACATTACCCTGGAAATTAGTTTGCATAAATTTACCGAGTGATTGTCCATATCGGGTGGTTACTCTCTTTTTTTGAAAAGTTAATTTATATACTCTATTCGAGGTGAGACTTACCAACATCATCATTACCATTCATCTTCATCTTTCTATTTTGCAATTTATGCAAACATTCCTTTAACATGATTGCGAAAAGTGTTTAAGTGTTTTGATTGTTCCCTGAACATCGGGATAGTTGAAAATCTCACACAATTTCGTTAAAGGGTAGTATGGTAAATCAGATATTTGTGAAATTAATTCATTACACGATTCATGTAGGGAAGCGAGTTTGGGCTCATTTTTAAATCTATCGATAAATTCCTTCATTCTGCTCTCTTCGATATTGCAAAGCATACCTTTTATCGACTGAAGAATTTCGGGCTCGTTGAATTTTTCGAAAAGCTCCCCTTGCACACAATTCCATATGAAAACATAATTCTTGTACAAGTATGCCAATATAAAATGAAATGCTCGAGATACAAAATCTATAAACCCGGGCATCTTTGGTATTTGTTTTACTTCTTTATATATATCAAGATATTTACAAACACAATAACCCTTTGTTATGAGAAATAAAAGGTTACTAAAATGAATGAGGTAAAAGAATAAAAACAAAACTGTGAATATTTTTTTAAATTCAGTATTTATAAATTTTTCTTTTTACATCTCCTTTCTTTCTTGACAATGTTAATTGCATTTTCGTCTACAAAGTAGTTTTCGTGAAAGTTTACAAAATCTTTGTCAAATTTCAAAGATTTGCTTTCAACAAGTTTCGTACATAATCAAAGAAATCTAAGTAATTGTTATTTTATTTGTAGCCATGCAATTGAAAATCCAACATCCACTTTACATACTCTTTCACAGAGTGTCTCAAGACTCTGTTATGCTCGAAATAATTTCGTAAAAACTATTGAGGGATGGTGTAGACGTTCAACTTGTTGGCTTGACACATTGGTAATTCCAAGTTGGTTTTTTCTTACTATTGTTAATGATGTCCGTGAGATTGCCACCGTCGTTATTTCCTTTCTTGTCGCCATTGTTTTTATTGTAATTTTATTTAGGATGTTTATTAAAGGAATTTCGAACTGATTTCTCCACCCGACCACAACATTTGCCGTCAAACAAAAACCGTCGGGTCTCGCCTTGTCTGTAAACATTACGAAAAAGTGATATTTCCAACAAGTACCGTTATCGTACCAGTACATATCGAATCCATTAAAGTCGACCGAGCATTCGCCGCACGGAACACTGTGTGTTTCATCGATCAATTCACAACAGGTGGCAAAAAAATAAACTTTCCTTTTTTTCAGCACATCCATGTGGAATCTGAAGGAATTCATTCAGCCTAGATTCGCTATTTTTATATGGATATTTACAAGAAATTAAATATGTGTGTTTCAGTGATTCGATGACGAATAGACAGCTTCGTTCGAGTAATTTCACCTTTGATAATTTCATGGCTGGGTTTTTATTTTTGGTGATTGCATAATTAAAATACGAGTGTGTTGGTTTCAACCTCGTCTCCCCTCTTAGTTTGAGTGGCGACATTTACATACTGATGATTACACTTGATGTGTACATCTATAGGAATTTTCAGAGTCAGCAACTGTTTGACCAATTCCAATCGACGGCTTTGCTTGTACGCGAGTGCTCCAATGTGTTCCACACGATAGATCTATTTGCGAAAACGGTCGAATTATCATCCTGGTTTTGTAGCTTTTCTGTTTTACTTAATTTTTTTTCGATGGAACCACAATTTTCAAAGTTTTTTTCTTTTTTGTTTGCAGGAACCATTTTCCTTGCCGCTATGAAGGTCCTGGGTGGAATCTTCCAGTGATGATGGTTGGGTTGTTGATGGCGACGACACCTTATCTTTTTTTATGGTATGTTTTTGTTTGTAGTTAGTTTTTGTTTTTTTTTTTATGGGTTCACCAACAACGGTGTTTGGGACTTGAACCTCTTTAGCCTTTTTCTCCGCAGCAACCTCCGTAGTCAATATTGACTCTATCGATTCTGACGCAGTTGCCATCGTCTCTCTCGACATGGCAATCTTTACAATGACCAGAAACATGATTCGTAGTTTACTCAAACATCGGTCAACTTTAACAACTTTCTGTTCTATGTTATCGAGACCCATTTCCGACAGATAACTAATCTTTGGAGTTTGCCATTGCATGTTTTTTTTATATATAAGTACGTATTGAAATTTTTTTTTTCTTCCACTGTTTTGTTTTCACGTTTTTTGTCCCTTCATAGAAAGGAAGAAAATTTATCATTGTGTTTTAGGTACAAGTTGTCATAGGTGCTAGTGGTGGGAATCCAACTGTGATCAGTTGTCAACTTGGCCAATTCTCGATGGGGCATGGTATCGGCTGGCGTCCTTTAGACAAAATGGATATTTGGGTAAAGAAATTGGGGTTTTGTCGTAAAGATGAGTGAATAAATTGCATTTTTGATTTGTTGATTGTTAAATATGGCTTTGACCAAGTCCTCTTTGCGACAGAGTAGATTTAAGTAGTGCTCGAATTACCTTTTTAAGCACGAGTATGAAATCTCAGGCAGAACAGAGTAATCATCACTCAACTCGAAATTGGTTATTTTATTGATACATAGGTAAAAAAGTTTTAACATTTCAAGGTTAATTCATTCCAAATCGTGCATGTCGCTGTCAAAGGGAACAAACATGATTATGGAATTTCTTATCTTGGAAATTAACTCTATCGAATCGAAATGGCAGTGGGTGACGCAGTGTGTGAAATGCCTGTACAAGACACCCGAATTGTAAAACGAACTCTTGTTTGGTATCAGGGTTCGAGATGTGTGCAGAGAGAGTAGAATTTCCAAGTTTGATACGTCAATATAATTACACAAGTAATAACACACTCTGTGCGAATGCAGCTCGAGTACCGCAAAATCGCAGTTGACCAACACAACGTCCAAGTAAATGTCGAAAATTGTATCGGAGGAAGAATATCGATGTATTTTGAAATTGCAATTTCACCGCAAAAAAGAGAGATTTTTTTTGTACAATTTCCGACAAATGAGCCAACAACAACACGCTTTCGTTTTCGTAGTTTTTATAGATGCATAAATTTGTATATATACAAAGCATGGTCTTATCTCAAGAATTATATATAAGGTATTACAAAAAAACACACACCTATGTAAAAGTATTAACTATATGGGAATGTTGTACGTAAACGAATTATTGTTTGATTACATCACTATCAAACTTGCAGAGAATAAATCTCACGACTTGGTTTATATTTTGGGCCTTGGTACTCCATCGGAGCGGACGATTTCGAAGAGGGTTTAAAAATTTTGGGTGCAAAACACATTTTAAGCAACTGGTATTATGATAATCAAGTGATGGAGTTCCAGATAGAATAGAAGCACTCTAATAAACCGGTAAAAGGACTCGATATTCTCTACAAAACAAAAGGCATAAACACTGGCTACAAAACTAAATTCATCAATTACTTTGAACTACACAGCTTGTTTTGTCCATGGAAAAAACATGAGCCCACCGCTACAAAACTTGTACTTGCAGGTGCAATAAAACTTTTATCCTGTTGTGTCTGTTATTAAATTTGGTTTGTGTATTGTAATAATGCTACCCTATATTCATAACAAATATTAGGTTACCCTGTTATTGTAATTTTTGTAATAGTCTCAGTATTGTAATAATGCTATCCTGTTTTGTCTGTTACTAAATTTAGTCAGTGTATTGTAATAATGCTACCCTGTTTTGTCTGTTATTAAATTAAGGGAGATGTTAGATATTGATGACATAAGTTGGCAGCCCTGCAGACAGACTGGTGTAACAAGATGGCAACTGCTAAAGGCGCCACTCTGTGTGTACAAGGAATTAACAAAGAATAAAGTTGTTGTAATCTTGCAAGAGTCTATTATTCATACTAGACCTAAAAGTGGAGTCTCTAACGTTCCCATGGCAACCTCCGGCTGCTCTGCACCGGCATGTCATTGCACTGATCTGCATTGCGCCGATCCTGTTCGCTCACAGGAGATCTGGCGCACGCTCTGCCTATCGGTAGAGTGCACAACCCTGCTGTGGTGGTATTGAAGGTTCACGGCCGAACAAATGGTCTTATGGGTGAAGGCATGTGGCACATGTCAGGAGTATATGGAAACATTCTCGCTTTCCTCTTTGTATTCCTGGGATATTAGAGAGTAAATGTGAATATTCTCATTTTCCTCTTTGTATTCTTGGGTTATTTTTGGAGTAATCAGGAATATTCTCATTTTACTCTTATGCCCAGTTGCACCCTCGTGGTTCGAAACTCGATCCTAGAGTGGATGTCAGATTTTCACAGAAAACTGTTTGCACCTCTTCTATCTTCTTCGATTTCATCATTCGAGTTGAAGCTTGTAAAAAAAGATGTTAGAAGGGGATACAACAGTTTTCTGTGAAAATCTTACATACGATCTAGGATAGAGTTTAGAAACACGATGGTGAAACTGAGCATTAGCATTCCTGGCATATTTAGGTATAATCAGGAATAATCTTATGTGTACAGCTCGTATTTTTTAACCTTGGCGTAGGGTTGCGATGTTCCTTTCTGTATATGCCATTTGAAGATTTGGTGAGTTTGGTGGAGTTTCGTATTTTGGATATTTCGCATTATGGAGATTTTGAGTAACTTAGTACATTTAAGGTAACATTTCAATCCAGATTGAACCTGGAGTGCACTGAAGTAGGAGTGAAGTGAGTTAATCCAGTCCAGTTGTCGGGGTGGACTGGAATGTAGAATCCGGATTGAAATTTTACTCTAAACACTGATCGTACTGAAATTGTAACAAAAAGAATTGGCCACCATATTGACTTGTTAGTATGTTTACATAAGAGTTTAGAATCATTCTGAGACTAGCAAAATAAGTGTTTTTTTTTTTTTAAGTGAAGGGAAAAATAAATTGTCACGAAGAAACTGATAAATTTGTTAAATTCATATTATATTATTATTTTATAGTTCTGCCAGTCGCTAATAGAGTGCTTGTATCCCATTTCAATCCGCATTCAGACTTTTTTACACTTTAGTCCACGTTCTAAACTTTAACGTAAACATTTATTGTCGATACGAGTTGACTCCGAGTTCGCTACAAGTTGAATCCAATCCCAGTTCTTTCCAGTCCGAAATTTTCCTCTAAAAGCACTAACTGAGATTTAACCGATTTTTGTTGTATTCACTAGCTGTACAGGTTAAACCTCAAGCTAGGGGCCTTTGCGCCGCATTTTTTAGACGAAGTGAAGAGTGTGTAGTAAATATTTCCTTGAAGTTATCTTATTTCTGACTATGTGTTTGTGCCGTTTGACTTTTCTGCGAGTTTAATGGTCCTTCAAATCTAGGATGTTACGAGTTTTATTTAATGATTTTCTGCCTCGAATACTAATATTTTTTGTCTTTTTCTACATATATTGTATTAGGAATTATATGGTTGAATGGCTGTACGGTTAAAACCAAGGCCATGTGCTTTTGCGCAATTTAGATTATTTACTTATGCTCTGCTCCTACGCCTATTCAATAAATTTAATTTAAGTTCAGTGAAGAAGTTAAATGACTTTTCTTTCTGTCAATATCAAGTATTTGATCATCTTCCTGTGCGATTGACATGGGGAAATTTCCAAAAAAATCGGAGGACGATTGTAATGAAGTATTAATTAAGGTAAGCCATAACAACTTAATTTTGAATTATATTGCATGTAGTTTGTACTTTGCAACACGCATGTTTCGCTTCATTCTACCTAAAATACGAGAATTTTGTTCGCTTTGTTTACATTTAGCGCCATGTTGTATAGCCGTGTCCGAATGGTAAAATTGGAGAATAAGGTTTTAGGAATTTAGGGTGGATGGTTTCGAACGGCTTGTAACAGTAACAGCGCTACACATTACAAAGTTGGAAACTACAGGCCTGTGGAATTTCGAGTAATTTTTTTGTCAAACTATCAACAAATTACTTACTCCTAAAACAGGGGGTGTCTATGTCCTATACTGTGCAGCATGGAGTTAGGAGTATACAGGAGATGGCATATTGTGCCGTAGGTGAAGCCGCTGGAGATAGGTGGTTTTACTATGGATTATAGCCGCCATCTTGACAGAAATCTAAAACATTGTGTTTACATTAGAATGACGTTGAAAGAAAGGTTACATTCGAAGCATTTCGTGTTGATCAGAGAAGCTGATGAATAGATAAATATATATTACAATTCACGTGGGAACTTTTACTAGTTTATTATTGGCTTGTGTTAGTTGTGCAATCAACTAATTTCCTCATAAATCTACCGGTCGCGAGCGTATTTGGTCATGTGCGACAATAAGCACATGTTTTAGATATAGTGCTCATATATCGGGATTTGTGGAAAACTATTTTTTAATTATTATTAAGTATAATAAACGTGCCTCCGTTGTCGTGTAATGCATTGCAGGTTGCATGTTAGTAATAAGTTCAACAAAACAGCGACCAGCAGCCTAGCTGAATTTCTGGCAAGACAAAGTTCACATGTTTCTGAGCCACGAATAAATAATTATTTGCTGACATTTATATTTAAATTCCTAACACTGACAATGACTCGAGAGGTTTGTTTTCAATATGACCATCTCATTTATTCATATGCAATGTCAATATAGTAAATGGTTTCTGGTAAATAAAATCGAATCCCATTTTAGTTGTTCCCTCCATATTACATTCGTTCTCTGTTATGATACAGTTTTATACGTATACAGTGGTAGAAACGTGATGTCCGACACTATAGTGACTGTTTAAAGAAAAAAGCAAGGAATGGGGGAAATTGTTTAGGTATGTTAGGCGGTTAAGGGGAGGAGAGGATGTGATCCCTCTGCTAACAGGAAGGGATGGTAGGCATGTGACAAATGACCAAGGAAAATCGGAGATGCTGCAAGGACAGTACTTGTCAGTGTTTGAGGCAAAGGAGGGTTGGAATAGGGTGTAAACAGGGTTCAGGGGGTATTTAGTAAGTTTAAGATAAGGGAGTGGGAGATAGAAGAGGTAATTAGGGGTTTGTAGAGCAGTAAGGCAGGGGATCTAGATGGGATAGAAAACGCAGCACTAAAGTTTGGTGGCAGGGAGTTGGTGAAATATTTAGAGGTGCTGTTTAAAAAGTCCTTAGGAGAGGGTAAGTTACCACAAGATTGGAAGGATGCTATGGCGGTACCTATACACAAGCAGGGAGAGGATAGGGGGAGACCTGGCAGCTACAGACCGGTGAGTCTCACATCAAGTAGGGGAAAAGTAATGGAGAGGCTGGTGGTACAGTATGTGGTGAGGGTTGGAGGTAGGAATTGGTTGGAGGAGTCCCAGCATGGTTTCAGGAGGGGATACTTATGTGATACTCAGCTTGCTGGGTTATTAGAGGATCTGGTGCAGGTAGTTGATGAGGGGAAGCAGGTGGATGCCTGCTTCATAGATTTTGAGAAGGCATTTGATGAGGTGCCCCATGGGACATTGATGAGGAAAGTGCAGGCAGTGATACCGGACAGGAGGGTAGTGGAATGGATAGCGGACTTTCTCAGGGGACGAAGGCAGAGGGTGAAAGTGGGGGAGGCAATATCGTAGGAAGAGGAGGTTACATCAGGGGTATCACAGGGAAGTGTACTGGGTCCTTTGTTATTTACCATAATGGTAAATGACATGGGTTTGGGGATTAGGGAGAAAATCAGATTGTTTGCAGACGATTGTGTTGTGTATGCTGAAGTGGGAGGGGGAGGATGGAAATTTGCAGGCGGACACTGACAAGATATGGTTGTGGACCAGGAAAAATAAAATGAAGATAAATGTAAGAAAAACTAAGGTGGTGAGGTTCACAAGGAAGAAGATAAGCAGGGACATGTACAGATGGGAGGGACAAGAGATAGAAGAAGCAGCAGAATATAAGTATCTAGGGATTGTACTGCAGGGAGACCTCAGGTGGAAAAAACAGGTAGAGAGGGTGGTAGCAAAGGGAAGAAGGGCTCTGGGTATGCTGGGAAGGGTGCTGAATGGAGTCAGCTGTGAGGTGAAGGAGAAGGCGTATGGCACAATGGTACGGCCAATGTTAGAATATGCTGCAGCAGTATGGGACCCGTATGTGGAGGTGTAGGTGCGATAACTGTAAAAGGTGCAGAGAAGGGCAGCAAGATGGGTGAAGGGTAGGTGGAGAAGGCAGGGGCAGGATGATGATGAAGAAGGGAACTGTAATCCATCAGTGATGATGAAAGAAATGGGGTGGAGCGAGGAAGGGGAGGGCTACACTGCAAGCTAAGTAAGGGAGTGTTTGGAGGAAGAGGAAACAACAGTGAGAAGTTTCAGAGGGTGTGGAGTAGAACAGAGTGGGGTAGGCAGTCCATGCTTGTGAGGTCTGCGAGGGAGTGGAATGTGTTGAGGGAGGAATTGGTATCTTGAGAGGAGTTGGTAAATTCAGGAAGGGAGTGGAAAAGGAGTTGGTTAGGTGAAGGAGAGGTGAGAGAGCTCGCTACTGGGCGGTAGCCTAATTGCGAGTGTATGTATGTATGGTACCATGTAGGTACGTGTAAACATATAAACACAGCTTGTCTTGTGAAACTAGTGTTTTCTGGCCTCCTTGAATGGCAGTTAATTTACTATATATGAAGCTGTTTGCCCCATTACACGACTGCAAGATATATTATGCCCAGTCATAGTAATGTTGAAAATGTACTGCTAGAAGGTGCAATGCCTCAGATGGCCCAGTTGTGAGAGGTACAAGTAACGACACCTGTGTTGGGACAGACACATTTTATTGTACAATAATTACTGCAACTTAAATATATGTGCGTGCAAAGGTTATTCTGGCTCACCGCTATAGCTTGCTTGTAGCTAATGCTGCTTAAAGTGGCCTAAATATACATTATGTGGTGCGAGTCTGGAAGAGTTAGGTGGTCAACCCCATAGGCGAGAAAGTACGTTGATTGCCCAGCGTGTCCTGACTGTGTGCTGGATTCAATAAGAAGTTGACTAAAGGCATGATTTTAGGGCAGCCAGTTGTCTTGGCCAGCGGGCTTTCGAGTGGATTCCAATACACACTGCGGGCTCATATCATCTGTTGGCTGACCTGCATGTCTGGGGCATGCTATGATATTGGAGTAAGTGCATGTGGGTCAGTTCAGTATAAATGTCTTTAAAATTCCATAGTAAGAAAGAAAATAAGACAGCTTTTATTTTTTTTCTGGATTTGTTTGCTTGGAAGTTATTTTACTTAAGGAATAGTATGTTCCATTAGCAACCAAAATGACAAACATAGCCCCCTAAGTACTGTTGTTCTAGAGGAATATGTGTTACCATTTTTGGATACATTCCTACGTACAGGAATTTTAACCCATTTGACTGTAAGTCAGCGTATGTTACATGTAAATAACTGTTAAAAAATAGTGAAGGGGTCAACTGACTGATATCTCGTACGGCTGCTTGTATCTTGATTCTAAAGTCTTTTGCAATCACTTAATTTCTGTGTGCAAATGTTTCTGAAAGAAAGTAGATATAATTAGGAACAGGAAAGATTGAAACGGGTGTTGGCTGCTCAAAACGTAGGACAAGGTTGATGGTTCCCTCTCTGCATCATCACTGATTATGTCACTTAGTTACATGGGATTATATTACTTTAAAGTTAATCACAGTGTTAAATATTTGTGATATATGTTGAAGTTGTCAACATGTAAACTGTATACACAAACTATTGTGTATAAGTTGCATTGGCACACTTTTGTTCTGTGGTGTTTCATCTAACCATTATGTGGAATAGTAAATAGATTTTTAACATAATACTGTGATTAATAATGACAACATGTTTTGGGCCTAGAAATGGGGGACTTGCGTAAAATAATTCTTTAAGCACAGTGAATGCACGAGGTTTGCTTACACATTGACGACTGTAGGTAATTGACGGTTTCTGGATTCTTTATTGAAAATTGAGGAGTTGTAAGGTAACAGTAATTACAATAACTAGACATTTTTCATGGAGCTCTACCTAGTGCACAAAGATTTGTGGAACTGTGTCTTCCTGGATGAAAGTGCGAAGCGGCCGCTGAACCGAAGAATTATCAAAAGGGAAACCTGGGAAAACCTCAAAAGTGCTTACAAAAAGTAGGGACTTACAAGGAGGTTAGGTCTGTTCTGGAAGTTGTTCGGAGTGAAACCGGAGAATCAAAAGACCATGGAAGATTATGTATCTGAAGTCGTGTCACTTGCACAGCAACTAGCAGAAATCAGTGCACCAACTGATGAGTTTGTGGGAGTCATCATGCTCACTGGTTTACCTTCCAAATATGATCCAATAGTGATGGCGCTGTAGCTGTTCACCGCTGAGGGCTCTCAGATTTATAAACTTACTTATTGCACTGTAGGAGTTGTAGTGAAGGCAAGTGCAACTGAAGTTTAGGAGGGGGGGGGGGCATCTATAAACTGAATGTGGTCCTACCAATCAAAGCTAATCTTGCAGTGAGATGTGAAGGGTAACATACTGATATTGTGGCCTAGAAGATTGGGGCACTTGAGTTGGAATAACATGAAGTCACTGATGCCGTGGCATTAAGTATAAATTTTTTGAGTGAAAATAAAGCCCTGCATCCCTTGTCTTGAAGGAAAGCACCCAAGAAAACATTTTGACACGAAAGGATCCAAGAAAGCAGTACACAAACTTGAACTTATTCACACTGATTTGTGCAGGCTGATGGAAAAGGAGTCCATAAATGGTGCACTGTATTTACTGACATTTATTGACTATGCCACCCAGAAGACTTTTTATTACATACTTCATTAAGTTAAAGGATGAAGTGCCAAGCAAGTTCTGCGAATTCAAGGCCAGGGTAGAAAACGAAACGGGAATGAAGGTCGAAATACTTTGGTCCGAAATGGGAAGGAATATTTAACCAAATAATGTAAAGGGTACAAGGAATGGCTGTGATAAAACACCAGTTAACAATTGAGTACACTTCAGAACAAAACAGGAAAATAGATAGAGCAAATAAGACCTTTGTTGAGACAGCTTGCACAATGTTGCAAAATGCTGTCTGAATAAAAAAATATTGGGCTGAGGACATTTAACACTGTCATTTGTCTAAAGAACAGATAGCCAACAAAGGCCTTAGGCATGACACCTGAAGAAGTGTGGTCAGGGCAAAAGGTGGATATGAGCAAGTTGAATGTATTCGGATCTACTGCCTTTATGCATGTACCCAAACAGCAGCAAAAGAAATGGATTGCCAAGAGCAGAAGTGTAATTTTGTGGGATACTGTAAAGATACAAACGGGTACATACTCACTGATCCCAAGAGTCTGAAAAGAATCCATAGGTCTCATGGTGTTGTGTCCAAAGAAATGGAATCTAGATGTCTAGACGTGACTAATGTAATGGAAGTGTCCGCTGTGAAATTTGCACAATCAGAATGCAAAGCGGAGACTGAAATGCAACATGAAAGACTGTCACCAGATTTTCTTGAATTTGCACTGTTGCCTTTGTCCAGGAACAAGCCCAACATTGAAGACACCAAATCAGTGCAGCAGTTAGCAGAACAGGGATGTCATAATCAACAAGAAGTCTCAAAGTGTCCACCACAAAGTGATGAATGAAGGGAAAGGTGTCAAAAAAGTTCACTAACATGGTGAAAAACCAAACTGTGTGCAACATTGATGAGCCAAAGTCTGACACAGATGCACTCTCAAGTGGAAATATGCACAAGTGGCAACCTGCAATACAAGAAGATTGTGATTCACTGGTCAAAAGTGATACATGGACCCTGACTGATGCCCCTGAGAACAAAAAGGTGGTAAAGAGCAAGTAGGTATTTAAGTTGAAGAGGGCTGATGATGGTATTACCCGATACAAAGTTCTGCTGGCCGTGAAGGGTTTCATCTAGGGAGCTGGGATTGACTATGGAGAAACCTTCTCTCCCTATGGGAAGGAACTCAACGGTGAGGATACTACATGCAGGCACAGCTGAACGGGAATGGGACATAGACTATCTGGATGTTGCAACAGCCTTCCTGAATGGTGAGCTGGAGGAGGATGTGTTCATGGAACAACCAGAAGGTTTCACCATTGCCAGTCAGGAAACAAAGGTATGTCTACTTAAGCATTGTATGGCCTTAAACAGTCATCCAGCATATGGAATGAAAGACTGCATTTTGCAATGCTTGAGATACTCTGATCAAGTGTCTGAGCATGAACCGTGTGTATATAGCAAAGCTTCCAAAGAAAACATTGTTATTCTTACTGTGTATGTTGATGACCTTGTAATTTTTTCAAATGACCTGGAGGGAAAATGGAAGCACAATGATGAAATGATTCAAATGCAGTGATCTTGGTGAAGCAATCAATTGCCTTGGACTGAGAATCCAGCATGACAGATAGATGGGGGAGATTTATGTCGATTAGTGCAAATACCTATTTCAAATTTTAAATAGATTTGGAATGACTAACTGCAAACCAGTCAGCATGTTGCATGGAATAAGTCATGTTACATGTTGTAGTGGCATGTATATAGAATTGCCCTTTACACTACTCGTTGTTCGGCTTAGCTCAGTCGGTTTGTTTACACAAATGTTGGTACCCTGGTTGTCAAGAAATAGTAAGAAAGTTCTTTTATATTGGAATGTGATTAGGTTTATTAGTGAAGGTCTAGGACAGTCTTACACACACATTGACACACAGATCTTCCCTCAGTTTAAAAATAACAGGCTCGCAGCGTCACAGTATCTTCCAAACACATTGACAGCCATGCTGCCTGCCTAGTCACAGGTAGTTAATTAAAAATACACTATCCTATGACACAGTCGTCTCCCCGAAGATTCTTACATTATGCCTAGACAAGTCTCTCGTCACTACGACATGTAATCTCTTCAATAGTAGTTACTTTAATGCGACCAAAGTCTTTACACTACGACATCTCTCCTCCACTGTAGTTTTAATTATGCGGACGAGTACAAGGCTCGCGTCCTGCAGCTCACCACGCGCAGTTCTCCCCTCTCCTCCAAACAAAACCAAAAATAACATTTGGCTAGGGCTCGTGACCTCCTACTGGCTGAAACATACATTACTGCGAGGGCTTCAAAACACAAACTGCTGATGGCATGGTAAAAGAAAAAGAAATCGGTTAAAATAAACTTAATCTTAAAAGTTGCATCATCTCGCTCTCAGACCCTGTTAATTCAAAAGTGCCATGTAATACTGATAACAACTTGAAATACAGCCCCACATTAAAACTGATAAAGCCCTTACTTCTACTTGTTGCATGAAAGAAAAATTTAGACTATTCTACTTACTGGGTATTTGAACTATAAGTAAATTAAAAAAATAACTATAAAAGCGATTCAAATGTATATAAACTGCAATGCACTCCACTGGATGTGAATTGTGATACGAGTAAAGTAGGCCCTATTGATAATCTAGACTTGTGTTTGCCGTACCAATGATTGGTAGGTTCATTAATGTATTTAGCTGTGCGAATTCGACCTTACATTGAATATGCAGTGAGTGTGCTTAGTCAATTTAACAAAGCGTATAATGAGAAGCATTGGAAGGCTGCAAGATTGTTAAGTTATTTGAAAGACACTTCCAGCTACTGCCTCTTGTACAGAAAATTAGGAAACAACACCTTCGTTTATGGGATGCTGATTGGGTCAACGACAAGCAAGACAGAAGATTGTGTTCAGGTTTTGTATTTCAGTTAGGAGCAACTGTCTCCTGGGAGTCAAGGAAGCAGCGAACAGTAACCTTATCCATCACAGAGGCTGAGTACATGGCCTTGTCCGAGGCAACCAAGGAGGCTGTCCATATCATAAGTCTGCTACATGAACTGCTTGGGAAGAAAACCAACATTGTGTTACTCAACAATAACCAAGGGTCACAGGAGTTTGCAAATAAGCCAGTGTTTCACAACAGGACAAAGCATATCGACTGTCGCCATCATTTCGTCAGGGATACTGTCATGATGAAGCTGGTTGACCTATCCAATGCACCCACTGAAAGAATGATTACTGACATCTTTACCAAAGGACTACCTAGTACTAAACAGAGTATGTATAAAGGGCATAGGCATTGAGTATCCAGATTAAGGGTGTGTTTTGAATTTGGCAACATGTAATCTATACACACACAAACTGTTTTGTTATATATATATGTTGTGTTGGTGCACCTGATGTGTAGTGTTGTTAACGTTTGTTCTGTTTTGTGTCATTTAATAGTTATGTGGAATAGGAAATAAAGTTGTAATGTGATGGCGACAGTATAGAAGTTATTTAAAATAGCAGGTGGCCATATTATTCGTACGGTGATTTTTAAAAGGTTTGTTTCAAAACATACGAAGAAACCGTGAATGGAATATAGCTTTAATTCTAGTATTGCACAAACATCATATGAATTCATCCATTATATTTCCTGCTATTTTCATATGCATATGATCTCCATTATATAATACACTTTACACCTACATGTTGCTCCATCACAAGTACTCAATATTAATAATCACTTTAGGGAAAATTGATGTTTGTATTGTATTTTGACGAGGAATACCTTATCCATATTTATCAAGGTGTTGAAAGCATGTTGCATATATTTGCTAAACTTTTCATTGTACGAAGTAAGCCAGTAGTTCCATGCTACTAGAAACCCAGTTATGTAGAGCTCCACTCCCTTTGTTGAAGAATAGTGGAGGTTAATGCTTGTGGAAGACAAGTTACTGGATCTAAGGGTCAGTATTTGTAGGATAGAAGTTTATGGCCTTTAAGTTTGGCTTCATAACCTCTCTTGTAGAAGTGAAAATGAGTGGTGGCTGTGTTGCATCTTTGGGCAGCAAGCGTGCAGCAAGTCACAGTTGTATTCTGGCACATACAGTAGTATTGTTGTATTGTTTAATGTGTTATGAATTGTTGTGCAATGTACAAGTGGTGGCAGTATGTACAGATTGTTCATTGGCTGTTGCAATTTTTTAGGTGGAGATTAAAGATGAAATTGAAATATTTGATGAAGTTATAAACCCAAATGCAAGCTCTCCTCAACCAGCCGCAGTGTTTGACGCACACAGTAGCAGCAACCAGGTGAGTGCTGGGACTTCCTCCAGTATAGTTTATCGTTACAATCTGTAAGTTGTAGCTCGCACTGTGTTTCCCTTGAGTAAGGTGTTTGGAGTGAACTGAAGTTAGCTCTGTCCAGTGGCAGTGGCTCTATCCACCCTCCCTTATGTATCACACACGGCTCATCTCACCCGACCCTCAAAACAACAAACGTTATAAGTCAATGCTCCAAACACCCTCTTCCATGACTAATCTTGCTGAAATCTCAGAACAACTGCCTATTTCAGTTGCCTTGCTCTGACAGAAACCACGCAATTGCAGATAGTTTATTCAGCAAAAAAAGAAATAGCAATGATAGAAAAAGTACGTAAGTGTATACATACACATATAATCAAATAATTGTCATTTTGATATGGTAATCATATAAAACAGAGTGAAGTAACTGCAGGAAAATGTGTATTGTGAAAAATACCACAATGTGTGTAACTTCTTTCTGCAAAACAAAGAACAAGAAATGATAGATTTTATAAATAGGTACTCGCCTACACATATAATTAATAAGGTAAAACCATTTTGATATGGCTATCTAATTAATAATCAAAATAGGGTCAAATAACTGCAGGAAAGTGTGTATTTTGACAAATATAGTAATTATGAGTTTTACTGGAAAATCAATTGCACCTTTATTGATGTAATCAAAATATTAATCCCTTTTTTATAATACGACCAGGCATAATATTATTCACGTGCACACTTTATTTTTAAAATTATCAAGCACTTGAAATGTAGAATTTTTCAACTCCTTTTTAACCAATCTAAATGGTTTCCTATTGGCTAACGTACCGTATTTACTGAATTGTAAGCAGACCCTTTTTTTCATGGCAGTTCATTGAGTTCTCCAAATAAGCAGTGGTGGCCATGTGGCAGTCATTGCTGTTGCCTGTCAGGTTATATCAGGGTATTTCGTCGCTCCATCTCTACCTCACTTGACTTTAGCGAGCACTTAACACATAACTGCCAAGTGACCTCCCGTTGCTGTCTCCAAATGAACGTGGTCTCACAAGTTGTGCATCAAGTTGGCATTACCATGGTTTAACAACTTGTAATCTGGGATGTAACCGCAAGGCTTCCTGCATGTTGGCACCACTGCTCTTGCTTTCTCTTGGCTGCTGCAGCTCCTCTGTCCACTCTGCTGTTCCTTCAGCAAGAACATGAGCAACAGGCCATCCTAACAAGGACAGTCCACCAGCATATTGATCGCAGTGTGCCTTCACGTCCAGCAAGATGGGCTTTCCTCCCAGACGTATCTTAGTCCTCCAATTAAGATCTAACCAAGTAGCAGCAGAAGCCTTTAATAATTCTTAATGTCACCATCATGAAAATATTGCTTTTGCCATGTTCATAAAATGGCTGCCAGATTAAGTGTAACACTGGGAAAATTTTTTTACAAATTACTTGTGTTACTTATTTCCACAAAGAAACGCTTAAAAATAATTCTGAACTTTTAAATTAATGTAATGCAACCACTCCTAGATCATCCTGCCATCACATTATACCACGTCTCAATACTAATTTAATAGGCAGTTTGAACATTAAATTCAAATAATTATGGATAACAAATACACGTGCCATTATTTACTATATCAATGTAAAAGCTTATAAAACTGAAAACAATCTATCATTTGCCTAGTACAAATCCTCAGAAACTAAAACAAATCTATCATTTGCCTAGTACAAATCCTCAGAAACTAAAACAAATCTAGAAGCCAATAAAGGTAGTAAAAAATATTAACAAAAAGCTTAGGACCTACCTACTATATTTTGCTTTGATCAGAAAACTAAAATATAAATATTTTTAATATGTAGCAGTGAAATACATGAAAACGTATATTTTTCAAAAAGAGACTTTTACTTTGCGAATACCATACCAAAACTCAATTTAATAACATTTTACATGTAAACTATTTCTTACTAGCCATTGCCAACACAAAAAGTCTCTTGCAGTTTTTAATTCATTTTGTTTTGCGTCACTTTGGAATACTTGCAATATAAAAATTAAAAGACTTGAAAAGTGAACTGTATAATGTCCTAAAACGGTTCAATTTATGCCACACAGTTGATCACAAATGCAGTCAAATTGTATCTATCATGGTGACCCGAGCACAATGCCTTGATGTAAAAGAGACCTAAGATGTTATTGGTATGTAGGGGTACCAACACAAAATTAGTAAGATCTAAAATCACTAAATAAAACTTAACATTACCAGGAGTCATTAACTGTGAATGTAAGCATCAGTTTAATCCATACATACTACCCACCAAAAAATGACTATTTTAACAATATGTACACACGCCATGCCTCTGGGAGGGAACACAGCTTGATTACTGGTCTCACAGACGACGCGTCCCAGGCACCGCTGGAGGAGAGAAACTCTGTCCTTCAGCTGCAACATGCTGCCGGGTTGAAGTTCTAGTGCTTGCCGAGTCCACTTATGGCGCTGTTTAAGTACTCCTTTGCGCCATCATTTCCAGAGAATTTTATTGATCTTCTCAATCAATTGCCAATGCAGAAGACAATTTGTGGGTACACCTTCAAATGTAGGCTCTGGGAGAACGAGTGGTTGCAGTGTGAGAACATGTTTGGGAGTTAAAGTTGCCAGGTCGATTGGGATCAGAACTCAGGGGACACATTAGCCAATAATTGAGTACAGCGTCAATATGATCCAGAACCGTGTAAAACTTCAAAAGACAATATCTGTTCTCCTACAACTCGTGTCAGGCGAGACTTGAAGACCTTGGCAGTAGCTCCCTATAAGCCTCCGAAGTGAAATGCAGCAGAAGGATTAAAATGCCATTTGATGCCCAGTACACTTGTGGAGTTCATGATGTATTCTTGGTAAGCTGTTGAAGACGCTAAGTGTTCAAGTTCACTGAGTGGATGGGAAGCACATTAGCAATTAGTGCCACATATTCCCTGTAGATGTCACATGAGCGGCCATGCCAAGCATTGAATTGTTTGCATGCTGCCACAAAAAGGTATTGGTGGATTGTCAGATGCGAGTTCAACATGAACTGCCTTTGTTATGCCGCATACACACACACACACACATACACATTCTGTGCAGGCCTACGTGTCATGGTAATGTTGAATGGCCCGGCATAGTCAATGCCTACCTTAACTAAGTTCTTGACCTGCTGAACTCGGATTGCAGGAAAGTCTACCACGATTGGAATGTGATGATGAGGAGGCTGAGCGTGGAAGTATCTGGACCACTGGCGCACACATTTCCAAATTACGTGTTTGTCACTCAAGATCCAGAACCTTTCATGAAGGAGAATACTCATAAGTGCTTGAACTTTCCCTATCTTTGTCTCTGCTGTCGTGAAAACACACTGCCTGATCAGTAGCCTCTTTGCATGCTCTCGGCTGGTTTAGTTTGTGCAGGTTGTTCAAAAGTCAGTCTCTGCATTTCATGTCCCCCCACCTCTTCCTGGGGATTTTAAAGTTTGGAGTCTGCTGGCATTCAGTGTCTGCATATACACAATACGTTCTGATGTTCTGTTCTTTACTTAGGCTAATTTAGGTGGAATGTTTTCAATATATTGTTTACAGTAATAAGTTTTTAATATTTACCTTTTTATGTTGTGTTTATTAGTTAAACTTTATTCACAGATACTTTAAAACCTCATAATGGTACTAACATGAAGTTTAATAAGGTTAGAAGTTGTATTTTCTGCAGAAGTAAATGTCAGTTTCTCTTCTACTGAAATACTGTATGTATGGAAATTTTCTAACTGTCCCCTTAAATGTGGTAGTTAGAGGGTCCTCATTATATGGTGCATTATTTATTAATGGTTACATTTTGGAATGTACTTTTAAGCTCAGTGAGCAGAAAATCATCACATAAATATGATATAATGCACTTAAATGCAAGTACAATCCTCGTCTCGTAAGGTGGCTGGTAGCAGCTGCTGCAAGGAGGGGGAAGTTCCAGAATGTTGAACAGCTGGCCACAGCACAAAGACCTTGCATAACCTGGAATGAAAACATCTGCTCCAAGTATATTAGGTGTTCAAATAGGAAACAGTATTAATATTATTAGCAAATACGACGGTGCGTACATGAAATATCAGCTGCATCTAACGGCACAGTATTGGTTGCGAGCATGCATTTGTATACACTCATTAGAAAGTAGTACACACAATCACAATAGTCAGAAAACTACTATGTGTGTCATATGTCATGTATGAATGTATAAATTCCATAACAGTACAACATATATTGCTAGCATACAATTCATACAATGTTCTTCGCGCCACTCCACATCAAAGACGTCCAAGATGGTCACAGGCGTATCACATTTTTGTTTGTTGTTAGGCATCGTGAAAGATGTTTCTTCTGCCGACAGATTGCTTCCTTCCCTCTTGATTCGCTGCTCGGTATGTTCACCTACCTCACTTGAAACAGCGGTATGCAGTTGGGCCTCTGTAAGAGGTATTGACTACACATTATCAGCCACATCCTTTTCCATGTAACGTAATACGTTTGAAACAACCTCCCATGCTTTTCTGTGCAGTACACAGCTTTTCCCTTGAGCTTTTGATTGTACAGCTGGCATATCACATGCACGTTGCGCTGTATTATTTGTGTTAGAATGGTTAGTGAAATGATTATTATGTATATTACATATAACTGAAATGAAATGTTTACTGACAACTATTCGACTTCGTAACTATTTTAATGTTATTCAAAAATTTTACTTTTAGTTAGAAAATATTCGAGCATCAAAATCCACTGTTCTAACAAGCGGTGATACAATGGGATGCATGTGACACTTCATAGTCTCCCATTAGAACATCTTACAATGTACGAACTAACCTGCAGAAAGGTTAAAAACACTTTTTGAAAATGTGGAATAGTTGGGTGTATAGTTATCTCAAAAGGAAGTGAAAGGCTCCCAGATCAAGCATGGGCTGTATTAGAAAGTGAGCCCTTACTGATATGGAGACAACTGCGCATATTATTCACAGATTGTCCTTGACTCGCCAATAAGCTTTTGAAGAGGTGAAGGATCATTTTTGACATGCTGAGCTATGTTACCCACATGAACAGACTCAGCCATTGTTATTGTTCTTGGTAATAGAGTAGCGAGTAAGTATGGCAGCAGTGCTATGTCAAGAGTAGTGAACAGAATTTACCCACACAATCAGCTATGCCAGTGCAGTGCTGTTTACTTATGTTGAACACCAATACCATGCCAGCAAACAAGAACACCTGAAGGGTCTCCCTTTTACCCTTCACACAAACAGCCATCCACTTATGTGGATTAATTAAATGAAGGTGGTGAAAGCCAAACTAATAGGGTGGCCACTGAGTCAGGGTTTCCAGAAATAAACCTTTTCATTTTTCGACCGGGCGTTTGGAAAACCCATTAATCTAATAACACACCCAGGAAGAAACAGTCTAGCTTGGGTTTCTCTTTATCTTAATATTGGATTACAATTTTATTGGAAGATCAAAGTTTACTATTGGCTCTCATGTTGCTGCTTCTTTGTTCTTTCTAACGAGCCTGTTGGTTGTGTGTCATTTGTTTGAATCTGCTCGGAAATTGGGAACATTTTATTGTATTGAAGTCTGCCATTTTGAATGTTGAGTTGGTCTCTGATGATGTGGTTTGTGGTTTTGTGATGGATTGTGTATTCGAAGTTCTTCAGGTTTTCTACAAATGCAGTGATATTATCAAGTTGCTCTTGAAAGTAGGTTCGACTTTGTGTAATGCTAGATACGAGTTGGAATATACATTTGTACGCAAAAATCCGAAGTTCCGTTTTTCCGCGTAATGTGCATGGTGAAACACCGTTATCAACATTCAGACAATGGGAAAAGCTACCAAACATATTTTTACTGGCACAGTATGCAAGCAATTGTTGCATATAAATGTGTTTTTCGACTCGTCAGGGTCTTCTAAAGAAAAGCATACTTGGATGTTTTTATAAAAGATAAGTTACATTTAAGACTTACAAAGTTTCAATTACTTTAAGAGTGACCGTTGTGAGTTTTGTTGCTTGTTTTATTGCAGTAGGTTTCAGATCAGTGAAGTGAATAAAAATATTGTAATTTTGGTGAAGTTCAAATCTCTGTAGATTGTTTAGGCACAAAATGACTTTATTTCTTTTTGTGTTAATTAGATGTAGTAAGTTTCTTTTGTGGTTATGAAGTTTAACTTGAGATTGTTTACTGTGGTCAAGAGGAATTTGAATTTAGAGACAGACATGCCGCACAACAAACATGGTGACAATTTTTGCTTTTCGTGTTTAAATTGTATAATGGTTTAAATCTTTTTTATTGTTTCACATTTTTTCACAATTTACCATCCTTTACTGCTGTGTGGATTGTAATGTCTTTCTGTACAGTATATTATTAATTATTTTATTCTTTTTGTATTTGCAGAAACTGTCATGTTTTTGTGTGACTTGTTAAAATTTTGTATGTACACTACTTGTGCTAGTATTTATTTAAATGTAAAATGTGGTCGCCAATAAATCACCAGTATTAATGTAAAAAAAAAAAAATGTCTACGTTTTAACATTGTTGTAGACATCCTTAAAAACCTAGGAAAAATCTGTAATTTTAGAATTCCAGGAGAGACCTCTCTGCATCTGCCTTATTACAAGAGGGATCAACATTAAAGGGAGCATTAATACACTGTTGAAATACCTCATGAAGATAAAAAATGCAGCATGTTTCATACACAGTCCAGAAACAACGACCCCCTAAACTATACCAGAGGAATCCACACTGTTGTGCACAGTTAATGAGGGAAACAACAGGAGGATTGTAACTTGTGTGAGCTCCGCTAGTGAATCTGCCTTGTTCCATCAAGATCCAGGAGTAGTAATTTGGACGTGAAATACTATCAGTAGCATTATCATCGGCTAATGTTCTCAGGAAGATATAAAGTTCAAGGTTAGGCTGCCTGACGTTGCGGTGTGGATGTAACAATATTTAGTTGAAAGCAAAAATAAATAGAAGTGAATAATTACATGACATGGATCAATGAATTGCAACAGAGAAAGTAGGATGAGTGGTGAACAAGATATTAATGGCTAGCCCATGAATGTTGTGTGTAGAAGTGAATGGAGTACAGACTATCGTCCTTATCTACACAGGGGCTAGCCACGTGTTCGTGACCTCACGACTCTTCACAGCAGAAGACATTGAACCGCAACGAGGGACAGTGCAGCTGGCGATGCGCCAAGGACAAGGACAATCAATCGTATGGACAGAAGTGGAAGTTTGAATGCAAGGTCGTGTCACTGTCTCCAGCCCTCGTGGTGACCGGTCTACTTGAGGACATTGTGCTGGGCCAGCCTTGGAACAGGACGCACTGATAAGAGATGGTAGTCATCAGGAACTGCTTACACAATCGGTGTCGTACCACATCATCTAGGTACCCAGTGCAGCTGCTTCTAGCACAGCATATTCCCTTCTCACCAGGCCGTCCTTACAATGTGTAATCGAGCTGAAAACAAGTCTTCACTGCGACTGACATCCTGCAGCAGACAATGATGCCTATGCATTGCATCATCATCACACATGAGTAGCCCATCTACATAAAGCCATTAGACTATGGGCAGAGAGAGCAGCATGAAATAAAAAGGCAGGTATGTGAAATGTTGCAAGTGGAGTAATTGAACCGTCTGAGAGCAAGTACAATTTACAGATCGTGTTAGCAGACAAATAATGATGGTAGCATGAGTTCTGTGTAGACTTCGCCCAGTGAACAATGTGCCCTTGATCCCCTCTCCTACCCTTATTGGAGAGGGCACATTAGCTGGCCTCGGGGACGCCAAAGTGTTAATTACGTTTGACTGGATTTAACTAAATAGACTGGATTTTGAAGCATAGTCCAATCTTTTCCACAATATTTTTTTCTCAGCTACTGCAAAGGCAATGGACCCCTTGGTGGAAAGTGATACAAAAGAATAAATATATTGACAACAAATTCACATAATTCATTGTTCACCTTTTCAAGTGCCCAATAAGCTCAGCTTGTACTGAGAGAGTATTTTCCAGTTAATTGGCCTGACTACGGCCAGCAATTTAGTAAAATGTTACAAAAGCATCAACCAAAACGTAAACTTTTAGAGTGGTAGGTAATTTTTGTAAAATAGTATTTTAGACAAAGTGGAAATTTTTCCCTGATTATATGTAATTATGAAGATAGCTGCAATGAATGAGTAATGTGAATTATAAGTACAAAAACCAAGGCATTAGTAGTCTGGTAGTACAAATTTTATATGTAATTTATGATTAGTCCTACTATAGTTAAGAAATCACAATTTATGAATGACCTTAATTCAGTGACTGAATGAATTTTGTGCTCAATAAATATTAGAGTTTTAGTATGTTGTTGGCTTGTATATTGTCAGTGTTGTTATACATTATTAAGTGAATATGACAGACACAAATTCTAAAATATTATAATACATAAAACAGAGTCGCTATAATAAAAAATAGGCTCTACTCGAGACATGATCATAAAGTATTAGAAAGTATGGTTCTAATAAACATTTTGGTTGTTATAAGTAGATTGAAATTTATGTTACAAATATCTTCAACATTTAACGTTTTCAACCAAATGTCCCTACCAAGTGGATAATACTAGCAAAACTAATAAACACTGGGATTGTTTCAACCCTAGTATTTTCCACATGGTGGGAAAAGCTGCCAAACCTGATGCATTGTCATAGCAACTAAGCGGCGACATAAGTAAAGTTTTGCATCGAGCACTCTTGTGATTGGTTTATTTTTGAAGGCTTGGTTTATTCTCTAACTTTTAGTCATCTTGGTTTTCGATGGCAGAATGCTGACCTCCGTGAGTTCAGTCTGCAGGCTTTTTTAATTAGTTTTTGATGTAATTTTTTTATTGTTCATGCCTGTAAACAGGCCTTCTCAATGCAGACGAAGGCACCTGAGCTAAGCTAGTGGGAAGCAACCCTGTACAGGTATTAGGAAGTCGAACTACCATGCTGTGTTAAAGTATTGGAAGTCTGTGTGCACTATAGGCCCGAGAGCCTAGTTAAATACCTCAAGACGTTGTCCTTCAGCATTCGGGGGAATACTCCTGCCAAGAACCAGATCAATGGGATCTTGCAGACCTTTTAGATTCTTAAATGTTACGTTTTGATTAATCTAAGTCACCGATTAATTTTGATTGAACAGATACACCATTTAAATTTTAACAGAACATTTGATAATGCTGTTTTGAGTTTAAACTGAAATAATCTCTGCTAGTTTTTAGCCATAATCCCCGGGCATAAGTCTTCAGCTATACCCTGAGTTTGTAGAACAGACAATATACAATTATTTTATTTTATTTTTTTATTTTAATTCATTTTGCTAGGCTTAAATCTAATGAAGTATTCCATTCACGAGAGAAGCTAGTGTTGCAGAGGCCACTAATAACCTTTTGAACTTTATATTTTTTATTGTAAATTGGGTCTACATAATATTTCACAAATAATTGTATATATATATTTTTCACAGATTTTTATTTGCAAATTTTGATGACAAGATTACAAATAAAATATTACATATCTTCTGGAACGTCTCTGCTGTGTTGTGCTTTCAGTAAAACATTGGTATTTTCTAAGTGCTATCCCTGTCTCTAGTTAATGAGTTATGTGGTGTTGTGTTACTCTACCTGTGCACCCATACTCATTTTCACACCTGTGTTGTTCACATTCAAATTATCTACCGTATCACTTCCTTAAATTACACTATGCGGTGACAGCAACAAAAGTGAGGCTTGAGGTTATCTGCAATCCACGGAAACATCTCCTATTTTTATACTTCTCTTTAAAAAAATATTTGGCACCAGCAACATGGGGTCATGTAGGTCTACACATTATTCTCTTCACCTTCATTTTTTTTTTTACTGTAAATTTTCGATTGATACAATTTGCAAAGGAAAACCATATTTACTTAATTAAATTAAGAACCCAGTACAGTTATGAAGTTAGTGAGGCAATGTACTTTCTGTTGCAGGGATGCAATTATTCAGCCTTGGAGTCTAGTTGCACAGCAGGATCACAAGGAACTGAAGTAGAGTATTGCAGTGACAGAGTGAAGAGTGAGTGTGTACTTGGAAATGGCAACATTGCTGAAGCAGCTTTGTCTGCAAGTGTCTTTGTGTGCAAGTTATGCAGTGCAGTTTCAGCAGATTGCAAATGCTGGCAACATAGTGAACCTATGTGCTTGTCTGGCAAGTATGAAGATAACCCATCAGTTCCTCCAACACAAAGGCTTGTAGTTGTTCCTTCATTAACTCACCAGTTCAGTAACAAGTACACTTGTTATTATTGTGGTAAATCCTTTGATCTGAAAAGTGCTCTTATTTTGCACTTTAGAACTCATACTAGGGAGGATTCATATAGTTGTGAAATGTGTAGTAAATCATTTACTCGCAAATCTAATCTTACTGAGCACAGCAGAACTCACTCGGGGGAGCGTCCCTTCAGTTGTGAACTATGTAGTAAATCATTTAGTCACAAATCTACTCTTATTGTGCACAGCAGAACTCACACTGGGGAGCGTCCCTTCACTTGTGAATTGTGTAGTAAATCATTTAGTCACAAATCTCATCTTATTGTGCACTGCAGAACTCACTCTGGGGTGCATCCCTTCAGTTGTGAACTATGTAGTAAATCATTTAGTTACAAATCTAAACTTATTAAACACCGCAGAACTCACTTTGGGAAGAAACTCCTCAGTTGTGAAATATGTAGTAAATCATTTAGTAAAAAATCTCATCTTATTAGCCATGGCAGAACTCACTCTAGAGAGTGTCTCTTCCATTGTGAACTATGTAGTAAATCATTTAGTCACAAATCTTATCTTAATAGCCACGGCAGAACTCACTCTGGGGAGCGTCCCTTCAGTTGTGAACTATGTAGTAAATCATTTAGTCACAAATCTACACTTACTACGCACAGCAGAACTCACTCTGGGGAGCGTCCCTTCAGTTGTGAACTATGTAGTAAATCTTTTAGTCATAAATCTGATCTTATTAAGCACATCAGAATTCACTCTGGGGAGCGTCCCTTTATTTGTGAACTATGCAGTAAATCATTTATTTACAAATCTAATCTTATTAAACACTGTAGAACTCACTCTGGGGAGCGTCCCTTCAATTGTAAACTATGTAGTAAATCTTTTAGTCAGAAATCTAATCTTATTAGCCACTGCAAAACTCACTCTCAGGAGCGTCCCTTCTGTTGTGACGTTTGTGATAAATCATTTAGTCACAAATCTTATCTTATTTTGCATAACAGAACTCACTCTGGGGAGCGTCCCTTCAGTTGTGAACTATGTAGTAAATCATTTAGTCGCAAATTTGATCTTGCTATACACAGCAGAACTCACTCTGGGGAGCGACCCTTTAGTTGTGAACAATGTAGTAAATCATTTATTTCAAAATCTCGTCTTATTAGCCACGGCAGAACTCACTCTGGGTAGCGTCCCTTTAGTTGTGAAGTCTGTGGTCAATCATTTTGTAGTGCAGGTGTTCTTATTAGGCACACCATAACTCACTGTGTATAGTCTCTCGTTAGCTGTGAATTATTGCTCATATTGTAAGATTATTCATTCAGTTTCAGTTAAATATCTTCTTACCCAAACTGTGTTGGTACAGCATCAATTTCATACTCGTATCTCTCTCGCCTCTCTTACTTACCAACAGATTTTCGTGATCCGTGAAAAATAAAAAATAACTTGGTAAAAAAATATTAAAAACCAAAAAATTGCCGTAAAAATCTATAAGAATACTCTTGAAAGCTGGGGGAAAAAAAAAAAAACATGGGTTATGTAGACGCTATCCTCACGCAATGGATCGCGTAGACAAAATTAAAAAGAAAAAAAGTCAGGATTTCAGTAAAATTTACCATTACTAGTTAGCAGTGCACGAGCAAGGTCATGGACCAGACAGTTGTTCTACTCTGCCGCCTCCGCTGGTCCAGTTCTTTTTCTCGTTGTTTTTGTCTGCTGAGATCCATATGTGCAGCTTAGCACATTCCACACCCCACAGCGCTGCTGCACCAGCTAAAGTTGACACTGATGCATGCGGCAGGCGAAAAAAACAGAAGTCCGCCTTTTACTCTTCCCTTTTTACCTCAGCCTGTCTGTTCAAACCATTTTGGTCCTCTAAATATTAATGCTGAGGAGTTCAGTTTTTATTCCTTACATTTTTTACTCTCTATTGTTATAATAAGTCAGCTATTTGGCTTTTATTCTCTGACTACAATTTGGATTTCTATTTTTGACACCTATTTTTTAGCTTTATTTTGCTACACTTTTGACCTACGTTACTTTTTGGACACTTTTTTTTAAGCTTGCGTTTCTAACAAATGGAAGCAAGAGGCCTGTACACAGGAGATGGATGCAGGCATGCACTCTCAATGTTTTTATAAACGATTTATCCCTCCTTTCCATGTGTCATTAAAGGAAAATGCTCGATTTCATAATGCCACTGCAGTGTTATAAAAAGTTAGCAGAGAAACTTTCTACGGTTCACAAGTGTTTCCAAGTGGCATATTTCCTCATTTTACGTGTCATTATAGGTGGGAAATACATACTGCTGCTGCTGTGTTTTAACCAAAGGTAAAGAAAAAAGTGCACTCTCTCTTAATGCGGTGTTTTTTCCTGTTACAATACAACTTACTTTATTAATGCCAAACTGTAGTGACAGGAAAAAATGTATAATGTAATGATCTGTAAGTGGTAATGTTTTGTGTTCGATTTATTGTTTACATGTTGTAATGTTTGAACTGCTATTGTGTTAGTAGACCTACTATCCTTTAAAGCCACTTTTTTTACATGGGAATATTGTTCTAAACCAGTCGGGAGTGTGTCACATTTTATTCCCAACACGTTTGACAATTAAATAACTTTAATTTTAATACCTGGAACTTTTATTTTTCTGTGATATTTTTATTAATTACTTAATTTGCTATGGTACATTTTATTCGAGATTGCAACAGCTTTGGTTTTTTCTTATTAAATATATTTTGGATGTGCTAAATTTATACACAAGTTTGAAGAGAAAATGTCTACATTAAAAATATTATTTAATTAATGCAAAATATTTTGTTTCCTCACTAGAATCGTAAACATGGGCCATATCACAGCTGTTTTTGTTAGGCATATAAGTGGCAATGCTGTCTGCTTTTCTTTAATTTCAGCTCTCTCGATTGTCTTCTCTCCATAACTGAGGTATGTACCCTCTTGTTCAGACTACATCACCCTAGTAAATTAATATATATTTTATCAATGAAAACAATATAAAATGTCAATTCCTCGTGGGAACCAGGGCTGTACCATATTTACTTGTGTATAGTGGGCCCTTTTTTTTTGCCATAATGAAGGAAAAAATTTCTGCTTTACATGGAAAAAAAAGAGGAAGGGGGAGTGGTAGCCATAAATTGTTGAGGGGTATGGAGGAAAGTGGCAGGACTGTCCGTTGTCTCATATTCATGTGTATGTATATGTGTGTATATGTATATATATATATATATATATATATATATATATATATATATATATATATATATATATATATATATATATATATATATATATAGTACACTCTCTCTCTCGCACTGTCAGCGACCCTTCAGTTATGTGTAGGTAAAAACCCCGCCCCCCTTATTCCAAACTAATGGCATCCTGTCAGGCCACAAAACCAAACCTGCCACATGTTTATGGCCCCCACCCCCTTGTAATAACACCCAGATGTTGTCGGTCGATAATTCTGCCATCCCTCTGTTGCCATGGCATTTGCCAGCGAGTCATGTTCCTGGATTGGGAGGGGGGATGAGGAGGTCCTTTTTTTTGTTATCAGGGTAGTGTGACATTCTAGCACGGCAAAAAAATAGAGCCAGGCACTGCTAAAAGGAGAAAGAAGAAAAACGAAGCTGGAAATGTTGAGTAGTAAGAGCAAGCCGGTTCCAGAATATTTTTTATTTTGCCCCTTGGCACCCAAGTTATTTAATTAAAGTATTTTACAAACCTATAACAATCACCACACATTAATGTAAACAAGAATGATTTGTTCCATACTTACTAATTGGGCGCCACAAATTTTTGGTGCTATTTTATTTTTAAAAAATTTTCCCTCAAACTTGTTGCAAAAATCATGGTGGGAATTATACACGAGTGTGTGCCATACACAAGTAAATACTGTATCTCAACTGTTTTTATTAAGCATATGTACTGCATTTGGTTTTTTTGTTAGTTTTAAATCGCTCAGAAGTATTTACTGTGTAACATGGTTATCATTTTACTCGGAATACATTAACCTTATACATAAATTTCCATTTCGTCAATAAAAACATATATTTTTTCCATCAGAGATGCGTGAACATGACTCCATGTACCCTGTTAACAAAATATGCCATTGGGATGCTATTTAGGAGTTATGGGGGGCCACTTGGGTCGAAATTTGGCAGTTTCTTTTCATACAGACAACTCGGTTATAAAGGCAAATTTTGGGGAACTGTGAGTGTCTGTAATATGGAGGTTTGACTATACTACCGTTGTAATTTTACAGGCAAACTTGAAGAGAAGTAAAAGATAGAACTTTGTTTTCTGGACACATAACCATAATGGAATACCTTTGCAATAGTAGTTTTTAAAAGTTTTAATTTTTTGTTTTAAATATTTTCACCATTGTAAATATGCAGTTTTTGTATCATAAATGTGCTTTCTTGGGAGAAACTTTTTTTTTCACATTAAAAGTGAGTAAAAGTTTTTATAACATAGTGTAAATAATTTTACTTGATATTGAATACAATATTCTCCATCGGCTTAAGGAAATCTCATTAAATATGTTATGCTGCAAAATACATTTTAGTCATAAGCTTAAACTGTTTTTATCTGCAGCATATCAGAGCACATTACTTGATAGATAGTAGAGTAATGCCCTTCAAAATGTCTTGTGTGGCAGCTTGATCGACATGTACCTGTACAAGGGCGACCACAGAAACCTGTGGACAGAATTTGCTGTTCTGGTGTCCAAATAATAAGTAACGCACATGTTTCAAGTGTTAGCTTTGCAGTGAGAAAACTAGGGCTTTTGATTCAGTGTGAAAGTAAAAATGAAGTTTGTGTAACCAAGTTCACCACTGAAAAAAAATTAGCAGCTGATAGCATTGTTTGAATTTCTGGGGGGAAATGGGGTGGTAAAACAAAAATATATCAGTAGTTTTTATTATTTTAGTAGAAATTGTAACTCTGTTTTTTACACCTAATTTTGAATAATTGAAGAATTAAAGTGAAAATGGGTCTAACTAGTATTTACCCCAGTAGAGAGATGGGCTTTGAACAATTATTAATGTTTTTCTATTGTTTCCATGTCAAATTTTTGTTGAAAGTGTAGTTGTAAGTAAACCTTGTGCAAGCACCAGTAGTTAATGTTTTTCTATTGTTTCCATGTCAAATTTTTGTTGAAAGTGTAGTTGTAAGTAAACCTTGTGCAAGCACCAGTAGTTACATAAGGAAAATAGTACACAAATAATGTTATTGGATACGATATTTAGTGTACAGTATTTTCTAATATTAAATATACAAATAATTTAATGGATGTATAAATTGTAAACAATTGAACAGTTTGACAGCAATATTATGTGATACTGGTGAGCATACAGTTTAATGGATATACAAGGAAGGGAGAAGAGCAACATTACATCTATGTCAAAGGAAATATTACTGTTACGTAAATAAAAATTGTTAGGAATTGAGTTTAACATTTTGATGGCTTGAGGAAAGTCGTACAGGTGTTAGAATTATAATTGAACATGTTAATTTGACAAAATATTTACTCCAGCTATATATAAAAACTGTTATTTGGTTTCAACAAGTTCAGTAGCAAAATTGTTGAAAAGCGTGTGTTTTTCCAATGACAAGTGGAAGTTGGAAACGGAAAGGAATAACATTCCAACTATGTGGGCAGGTAAGAGCTACCAGTATAAGCTACAGCACAAAGATAGTGTAGAAAATGGACGAGGAAGGCTGGGTAAAATCATACATTGGATTAACCAAGTACAAATTTGGACTTGAATATGTTGGTATGTATTTCATTGTGTGTGTTTATGGTGAAATTGCTCACAAAATTTAAAGTCTTAAGTAGAAGTGATGATTAGAATGTAAATACCAAGATGTATGAATTGTATAGTGTCAGCACAATCGAGACTTATTTTCAATTTGAGATCAACCAATTGAAGAACACATTATTTAGCGTGGAAAAACTGGATATTTAATCCATCATCTTTTCCGAGTTTGTGTTGGGGAGTGCCGAACATCAAATTCCTTTTTATGATCATGAATTTCACCCCTGTAATAAAAATCAATTGTATATGATTGATCAATTTGGGGAGGCGTTACAACAACCGGACATTGACTCATTACAAGGACAATTTCATGCATGCTCTCATATATGGTTTGTTGGTTGAAGATTCGACCTTTTTTTATGTGGCCTAGACTTTTTGTGTGTGTTATTGCACAACAAATAATATAGAAATTAAAAACATATATATCATTGTTGAAGTGAATGAGTGGCAGAACAAATGGTTTTTGGGTAAGCAAAAATGATGTATGGCAAGATCAGCAGGAAAATAAAAATAAATATTCCTAAAAGGGCTCGAAATGAAGTAAAGATGAAGGAAATGGTGAATTTAATGATGATTATGGCGGAGAAGAAGACATCCTCTGCAAAAATGGTTATGTGGGCCTACATCGTCGGATACGTTTAAAGGAAATTACGACGGGTTCATCTTTGTTTTATTGGAGATGTTGAATCGCAGTTATAAGACACGTGTGTTGTCACTGCTCGTTCACTATGTTAACAGTAAAGATTTAATCAAATTGATTGGATATGTTTGAAGTTTTTTAACCCGAAACTGTATGCAAAGTTCATCTTGAGTAGTTGGTGCACCCATGAAAATGACCGATGTGCTTTACTTTTTGCTTTTATTCTATGTGAAGGCCCTCTAGATTGGACAAATTTGTTAAACGTGTACAATTATGTCATCTTTGGCGAATGCAATGGCCGAGATGGTGGTGGTGATAATGAGGATTTGTCCAAAAAAGAAATCATCAGTGACTGCGTGCAAGTTGATTAACTTCTTCTTTACTGACATTTTATAAACGAGGGGATGTGGTAACTTGGTGTTGTAAATACCCGAGTATGGGGCAGTCCTCGACCATCTGGGCTACCAAGTCTTTTGTGATGGCTATTTGTTTAACCCATTACTAAATGTATTTGAAACAGCTTTGCCTCCCCTGGCGTGTTTGGTGGCCATCAAGCACCGTTATAACATTCCTGAACTGCTAATCCCCCTCGTCCATTTCCCTCATGTTCAAGACTTATGTTTTGACATCAATCTTATATTGCCACATTTCTTATCACCTTTGCAATACAACAAATTGATGGTGATGTTACTTTGCCTAATATTTTCAAACGTAGTGGCTAGACTGTTTGCATTGATCGAACGTGATTTCAAACCTCTTGATTACATTGATGAAAATGTTGTGGTTATGTTCAATGATTTGACTCTAAACTGCAAATGGTGTCCTACACTCATAGAATATTTCAAGCATATTACCAGCACCATATTGGTGATTGCTTTCAAGATGTTTGTGTACTTGCTGTATATTTAGACTCGGAAATAAGCTGTGAGCCTGAAAAAAGTCACCATTTATACATTCTATTTTTGGGCAATGAATGCCAAAACTACTCGGTTTGGCCAACTTCATTTTTGACTTGAACATCCTTCAATTTTGCGATTTGTTAAATAATGGCATAAGAAACAAAAGTGGGGTTGGGTGTAGAGGAAACTCGGACAACAAACACGATCATGATACGGAAGTTGATTACAATGCTGCCAACGATAATGATGAAAGAACTACCACACTGTTCAATACTTCGCAGTCCTTGAATTCTTTTTACGCAACAATCTAGAAATTTTTGCATGTAAAGCAAAAATAAATCATCGCCAAGGATAATGCCGACCAAACAAAAAATTGCAGCTACAGCTTCCTTGCCGATGGACACTGCGTTTTTCTTCATCGTAGCCAGATTGTTAGGATGAGAATGAGCCCAGTTTTCAAATATCGCCATTTGCAAGTTCAATATCTGTGATGGGTGATGGAAACAAATCAATTAATTAGGATAATTTCAGATTCATGTTGCAAAACTTGAAGTTTAAAGACTATGGCCAGGTCGAATCAACCATTGAGCTGACCGAGTTCGATGATGGATTCATATGTAATGCATTCATCTTTTCATGGCTGTTGCGAATAGGGTTTCACAACCCCAATATGGATGGACCTTTTTTTTTTTCGATACTCGCGGGAAAATTGTCTGGAAATTAACGATAATTTGAAACAACGTGTTATCGAACACGTCGGCCAACCTGTGTACATGAATAACGTAAAGGACCTCGCTAATCCACTGTGATTATTTTGTGAAAATTCACGAATTCACCTTCCTTTTCACATCGAGCCAACGATTGAGTGGCACCATCTTGAAGAACTTTATGATCGGTACAAACATTTGGACGTCTACCCAAAATAGTACCATACCACACCCTAAGATGACTTGTTAATCACCAAGTACTTGGACTACATGTACATTGGATTTGCATCCATGATCCTGTATGGTGAATTCAATGTGGACCTTATAGTCACCCTAATGAATCTTATGGCATCTTTAAATTTCCGAGGTAGTCAGTTGCATAATTTCCTGGTTCGTTTTGGTATGACGGATGCAGGAAAATGTGTATTTTCGGATATTCATTTGAAGCTACACAACATGGGTATTGCTTGCTTGACAAGGTGGAACTGGGTAATCACAGCAAAGTGACTCCTCTATCGGGCACCATATTACTGACTCAATGTGTACCAGAATTTACAACAGGGCAAGAGGTTTTGGTAGTCCAACTCAATACAATGCTGCTCATTAACTTGTTTTTCTACAAAACAAACAGGCCAGTTTCCATGACTTGGCTCTCTTATGTCAATGCTAAATACCAAGAATGCACGGTCAATTTACACATCACTTCCAAATTCTTTTCGACGGTAAAGGTATGTGTAGCAAACAAAAAGTTGTTGCAAAGGCGACTGAAGGAATTTATACAAATGTGGTGTGAAAATAATAATTCGTTTCCCGAAATAAGTTTAATGAATTTCATCAAGCAGTTTGTCACCACTTTGATAAAATTGATAGAACCTATAAATAAATAATTTCATTTCATAATATTTTCATTTCTGCTGATGTGTGGTTAGTCAATACACAATTATCTGTTCACATACACAATTATCTGTTGGTCCAACTGTGACAGATGTGGCTTAATGCAGAAATGGTCTAGCCATAAGCCACATCTGAAATTTTTGCTCTACACCCCCAACATACCCACATTGCAATGGAAGACACCCCATCAGTGCATGCCTTAAACTTATACCAACACCTAAATGCAGCAACTACCCAGGCAAGCACTCAGCCTTATTAAAAACCCGCCCAACATTCGCAAACTTGGTGCAGAAAAAAACTGCTGCACATGAACTGTAAATATCCTCTGTAAAGACAACTCCTGCACCGTCCAGGAACTGGTGGTCAGAACCACAAAACCAGTCATTTCCTATGTGTAGACAAACACTGAGGTCATCTGGCTATCAAAGGCGAGCTATCAAAGTAAATTTTTATTGCTAATAAGTTAGTTTCACAATTAAAGACTGAAGAATTAAGAATTCTACTTTGTGACTCAATAAGCACATGGAAAATGAACAAAAATGAAATATGCCGTTATGATTGAATTAGCAACGGTTAAGTTTAGCCAATAAAAATCATGGGAGAACACTGCAAAGTTAGTCTGTTAAGTCAATCATAAACCCACCTTTAAAAACTTAATTTTCATATAAAGTCACTTATTGCAGTCAAAATGGAGTAAAAACACATTTCTTTTAAGTAATCTTTTAACAAATTTTTTGCCCAGTTAATTTAAAGCTAGGTTCTACTAATTAAATATTACTCAATAAATCTTAAGTATTTTCATTTAATATTATTAACTTTTAATTTTCTAGATAGCTCTTTACAAGTACAAAAACTAGCCCAACACATAATGACACCAGTGCTGCCATCTACTGGTCGGTGAAGTGTGGCCCTGCTTGAGAAATCTCTTGGTTGAGCAGAGGCCACCAGCCACAATTTTTGGAAGAAAAAAAAAGTGCATCTCTTGGCTCATGTTTTTGGCTCTTAACTTATTAAATACTTTTTAACGAAATTATTATTAAATAGTGGAAATTATAGCCTAAATTGGAGAGACAGAACTTATTTGTTTATATTGAATAGTTGTGCGAATGTTATATCAACTCTCAAATTGAATTTTCGCTAAATTTTTGTTATTCTGCATTCGAATTGGGCTATGCGAGTTCAAGGGCGCACATTCCCAAAAGTGACTATATATCTTTTAAAATATTGATATTTTATAAGGTATATTTATTATATGATATTATTATACTTACTCCTTATCCCTCTTTTGCTCTGGGAGGAGGAGTGATTTTTCCACTTTCAGCTCTCCCCTTTGTCTGATGTCTTTTTTCCACGTCATGGTTATGTAGGCCAAAATGAAAGGAGGTGTAGGGAGGGGAAGTGAAATACTGAAATATGATTAGTTTTTGAAAATAGGAGTGGGGAAGAGGGATAATGTCGATTACGTCATACACACAAGTGAGTTATTTTGAATCTAATCGATTTAAAAATAATATTTTTATAAACCATTACTTCAGTTACATATTGGCATCATCACAGTATAAACAATTTCTACAATCGCACTCTAAAGGAGAGTAATATTGTTCGCTTTCAACAGCCATTGAAGCGATATTCGACAACATGTGGGAAACGGATCCCTCTTGATTGGGCACAAAAACATTGTTTACATTTTCCGCGAGTTTGCCTTTTTTTCTCCCGTATTCCAACTTCTTGGGAGGTAGGTTTAAATTTTTTACATGACTGACTCGGAAACACTTCTTGATAAAACATTTTTTGAAAGGTCATAGTGATAATAAAACTAATTGCACCTGCAAGTACAAGTTTTTGTAGTGGTGGGCTCATGTTTTTCCACGGAAAAAAATAAATTGAGTAGTTCAAAGTAATTGATGAATTTAGTTTTATAGCTGATGTTTATGCCTTTTGTTTTGTAGAGAACATCGAGTCCTTTTACAGGGTTATTGGAGTGCTGTGATTCTATCTGGGACTCCGTCACTTGATTATCATAATACCAGTAGTTTAAAACGTGTTTTGCACCCAAAATTATTTAACATGCTTCATAATCGTTCACTCTGTAATGCCAAGTCCCGAAACATACAACCAAGTTGTGAAATTTATTCTCTGCGAGTTTGACGGTGATTTTATCAAACAATAATTTGTTTACAGTCAATATTCCCATATCGCAATATTTTTTACATGGGTGTGTTTTTTTTTTATAAACTTATATATACATCTTGAAATAAGACCACACATTGTATATACACAAATTTATACATCAATAAAAACGAAGACGAAAGCACGTTGCTGGGTCTTTTCTCGGAAATTGTACATAGAGAGTCCCTATATTTTTCAGTGAAATTGCAATTTCAAAATACCTTGATATCCTTCCGCTTGATACCATTTTCGACTATTACTAGGACATTGTGTTTGTCAACTGAAATTTTGTGGAACTCTAGCTGCATTCGTACAGAGCAAGTAATTACATTGAGAAATCAAACTTGGAAATTCTACTCTCTCTGCATGCATCTCGAACCATGATACTAAGCAAGAGTTGGTTTTACAATTCGGGTGTCTTGTACAGGCATTTCACACCCTGTGTCACCCACTGCCATTTCGATTCGATAGAGTTAATTTTCAAAATACGAAAATCCATAAACACGTTTGTTCCCTTTGACGATGGTGTGCACGACATGGAACGAATTAACCTCGAAATGCTGAAACTTTTTACCAATGCAACAATAAAATAGCCAATTTCGAGTTGAGGGATGATTACTCTGTTCTGCCCCAGATTTCATATTCGTGCCCAAACAGGGAAATTGAGCACTACTTAAATCTACTCTGTCGTGAAGAGGACTTGATCAACGTCCTATTAGAAAATCAACAAAGTGAAAATGCAATTTATTCAATCATTGTTTCGACAAAACCCCAATTTCTTTACCGAAATATCCATCTTGTCGAAAGAACGCCACATCAAGAATTGGCCAAGTTAACGACCAATCACGATGGGATTCCTAATGCTGACACCTATGACAAGTTATATCTTAAACACAATTATATATTTCTTTCTTTATATGAAGGGGGGGAAAGTGAGGTAGAAAGTTTTTTTTTTTTTTTTTTCCCCCAATATATCCTTATATATAAGAAAACATGAAACAACAAACTCCAGAGATTAGCTATCTGTCTGAAATGGATCTCGACAACCTAGAGAAGAAATTTGTTAAAGTGGACCGATGTTTGAATAAACTATGAAACATGTTTCTGGATATTGTAAAGATTGCTGTGTCGTGAGAGATGATGGCAACCGCATCAGAGACGACCGAGCCAACGTCGACTACAGAGGGTGCTGCAAAGAAAACAGCTAAAGAGGTTCAAGTTCCAACCGCCATCGTTGTAAAAAATTAAACACTAATTACAAATTAAAACATCTTGTAAAAAAGGATGATTGGGGGTCGTCATCAACAGCCCAACCATCACCACTGGAAGATTCCATCCAGGCCCATCATAGCGGTGAGAAAAATGGTTCCTGCAAACAAAAAAAAACTGAAAGTTGCGGTTCCATCGAAAAAAAAAACCAAGTAAAACAGAAAAGCTAGAAAACTAGGATGATCTTTCGATTGTTCTTGCAGATGGATCGATCGTGTGTTGAACGCATCGGAGTGCTTGAGTAAAAGCAAAGTTATCGATTCAGAATTGGTCAAACAGTTGCCTACTCCGAAAATTCCTATATATTTACACATCAAGTGTAATAATCAGTACGTAAATGTCGCCGCTAAAACTAAGAGGGGAGACGAGATTGAAACCAACACACTCGTATGTTAATTATGCAATCAAAAATAAAAACCAAGCCATGAAATTATCAAAGGTGAAGACACTCGAACGAAGTGGTCTATTCGTCATCGAATCACTAAAACACACATGTTTAATTTCTTGTAAATATCCATATAAAAATACCAAATGTAGGGTGCTTAAATTCCTTCAGATTCCACGAGCATGTATTTAAAAAAAAGGAAAGTGTGTTTTTTTTGCTGCCTGTTGTGAATTCGTCGTGGAAACACACAGTGTTGCGTGCAATGAATGCTCGGTCGACTTGAACAGATTCGATCTGTACTGGTGTGATAACAGTACTTGTTGGAAACATCATATTTTCGTCATGTTTACTGACAAGGTGAGACAAGTGAAGAACCATTTTTGTTTGATGGCAAATGTCTGCGGTTGGGTGGAAAAATCAGTACCAAATTCCTTTTAATAAATATCGTTAAAAAATGGCAATAAAATCCTCAAAATAATGGCGATAAGAAAGGAAATAATGATGGCTGCAATCTCATGGATGTCATTAACAGCAGTGGGGAAAAAAACCAACTTGGCATTACCAGTGTATCGAACCAACGAATGGAACGTCTACACCGTCCCACAAATGTTTTTACAAATGATTTCTAGCATAACACAGTGTTGAGACTATCTCTGAAATAGTATGTAAAGTGGATGTTTGACTTTCAATTACAAAAATACAATAAAAATAACAATTAATTTTAATTCTTTGTTTATGTACAAAACTTGTTGAAAACAGATTGTTGTAATTTGACAAAGATTTTTGTAAACATGCACGGAAAATACTTTGTAGATGAAAATCCAATATTTTCAAGAAAAAAAGATGTATAAAGAAAATTTCCATAAATACTGAATTTAAGAAGTATATATGATATATATATATAGTTTATTTTTTTTACCTCATATATTTTAGTAATTTCATATTACTCATAAAAAAGGGTTGATTATGTTTGCAAATATCTTGATATATATAAAGAAGTAAAACAAATACCAAAGATGCCCGGGGTTATACATTTTGTATCTCGAGCATTTAATTTTATATTTACATATTTGTACAAGAATTATGTTCCCATCTGGAATCATGTGTAAGGGGAGCTTTTCGAAAAGCTCTGCAAGCCCGAAATTTTTCAGTTGATGAAGATATGCTTTCCAATATCGAAGAGGGCAGAATATATACGGAATTATTGATAGATTTAACAATGAGCCCAAACTCGCTTCCCTGCATGCATCATGTAATGAATTTATTTCACGAATGTCTGATTTACCACACGACCCTTTAACGAAATTCCTTGAGATTTTCAATGATCCCGATGTTCAGGAAGCAATCAAAACATTATTCACAATGATGTTAAAGGTATGTTTGTGTCAATTCCAAAATAGAAAGATGAAGATGAATGTTAATTATAATGCTGGTGATACTCAACTCGATTAGAGTATATAAATAAGCTTTTTTTTAAAAAAAAAAGAGAATTCATCCGAAATGGACAATCACTCTGTAAATTTATGCAGACTAATGTCCATATATCAGTATCGGGGCAATATCGACGACGTAACCCTGTACAAGTTTTACGGCGAATCCGATTTGAAATCTTTTGTCATTTGGAATGAGGCCAAAACAAAATTTACGGAAATTTTTAACAACTCTGTCCAACAAGAGATTTAAAAATCTATCCAAAACGTTGCCTTGATCAAGAGTAAAATTAGAGAATTTTTATTGAAAAAAAAAGGGCTATATCCAATAACCCCTTCACTCTTCGGCAAAAAAAAAAAAGTAATGTAAAAAATAAAATTTCTGCTTTGGCGAGTATGTATAAATTGGTGGTATAGAAACAATTTGTTTCACACCATGGCACTCATCTTTGCTGCATGGTTCAAACATCAAATGGTCCATGGTAGTGAAGAAGTAGCTGGGTACGACTTGAAGGCGACTTGTGAGATTGAAATTCAACCAGACCAAGTGGCCAATGTTGATGTCAGCTTGGTGTCTAAAATACCCAAAGGCTATTTCGGTTTTGTTATGAGTCGTTCGGGGCTGGCATTCAACCATCGAATATATGCCTATAATGGAGTTATAGATTCACACTACAGAGGATATATCTTTGTGCAGCTGGAAAATCGAGGGATTTCGACATTCTAAGCGAGAAATGATCTCGTGTAGCTCAACTACTCATAATGCCACACATGATCATTTGTACCAACATATGAAAATAATGATGAATTTTACAATTCCTGCCGAGGCACCTTGGAATTTGGATCTTCTTCATCATAACTGCCATCACCACAATCACGTACACCTATGCAAACCATCAAAGTGAATCCTGTAGCCCATGACAAGAACCCATCTGGGTGCCATTTTCCTTTCCCGAGCAGCATCACTTGCCGCTGGCAGAAATGTAAGAGTATTTGTTGATATCACAACCAAAATCAAAATGAATAAAAGTGTATGTATTTTACAAAATAAAATATAATATATAAATCCATGGTTACTTTCTTTTTCATTCAACCCCCCCCCCCCCTTTTTTCACACTCTCTCTCTATATATATATATATATATATATGTATAATGAAATTTATCCTGCACACACATAAGAAAATATGGAATATTTAATATATAAATGACAAGAAAATTTAATGTGTTTTAGACAAGGATAATAAACAGTGGTTTCGAGGAAAGGATGCGGCAAAAATGTTTGAATACAAGGATACTTGCGATGCCATTCAGAGACACGTTTCTGTAGATGAACAGGCAAAGTACAGGCAACTCGTGGAATCAAATAGTTTACCATCATCAAGCTATCACGGTAATTCGAGAACCATCTTCATAATAGAAATAGGCCTGCATAATTTGATTACGAAATCACGATTGTCGACTGGGAAAGATTCTAAATATTGGGTAGTGCATTGTTCAAGTTTCCATTCACATTTCGTTGGTGCACAAGCGATCCAATTTCTCGCAAAAATACCTAGAATCTGGTATGAATTACATGTACAGGTTGATGGGTTTCGTAAAACTACCAACCGTCATGTTGAAAGAGAATATGAGTGCAGATGACGGCGAAAATGGCAACGAATTGTTTCTACAAAATAAATGCAGATTTGGCCATTACCTAGACTAGAACAACGAGCCAGTATCTCGCACCTCGATTTGTAACGACAAAAATTGTGAATTCGAATACAAGTTTTTTCCGACTGAAACAATCGCCAATCACATGTATCGAGGTGCATACAGTATACCTTTGGAAGCAGCTACTTGTAATCCCCAGTTGGGTAAAATAATTTACGTGAATGAAAATACATTTGCCTTCCGTACTATCCACACTTATTTGGAGGGATCAGTTCCAACCCGATTGTCGGTTTAAATCGATCGACAGTGGATAGAGCGACGAATACAACGTACACCGATTTGGTACCCAGCATGCTTAGGATCGAGGATGTCGACGAAAAGTTGGATGATGGTGATTACCAGATTCCGTGCACCAAACAATCAGACACTTTGCAAAATCGATTGATCTGTTATTAGAGGGCAGCAGCAGTGACAGTGAGGGAAGCATATTGCCCTCGGCAGTCTCGGCTGTGGAAGCATCCACTTTTGGCATGCATTATTTGTGGGGGCATCCCACAGTGAGCAGGACCGGCAAGAGCAGAGGCAACAGCCAATGCCTAAGGAGTTTGGAGGGTTGGCAAGAAGCCCCTATGCTCTGCATCCCGGGAAGAGGAGCACGAGGAAGTGTGTCTGCCAAATGTAACGCTGTGTGTATACAAATGGCCTCGAAGGGGGTGGGAGGGATTTGATGCGTACATTCAGTGACCTCCTTCCTACTCCGTTTGCCCGCCGCACCCTCATTCGACAGCACAGCCATCATATACACTTGTGCGACAGTTCACCAGTGTGCAAGGTGCTTCAGACGGAATGCCTAGTGCAAGTGTAAAGAAGTGCAGAAAGTGTACATGAGTGAAGTGCAGTGCAATAAGTGTCGCGCTGGCTGAGTGACCATGCGCTCCACGGCGTACATTTATACATGTGACAAAATTGATCTTAAGTATTATTTTAAAAGGGGCTAGATGTAATTTTGTGTTGCGCAAAGACACGTGGACACCAGAGACGCCATCTTAAGAAGTCCAGTATTGCCCTAAGGTTTTGTAAGTATGTAATTATTTTCTGTTATGTACCATTTTCACATGTTATCGTTTCCACATAATTTCATCCTTTTTTCATGTGCATTATATGTTATATCTGCAGAGTGATTTATTAATGTGTTAAACAGCATGTACGGTGGGTCAGAGAGATTTTTGTGCAAGGGTGCATGTAGCAAGTAGTTCCAACGTGGCTCACTTGCTGCCAAGCCGACCAGCACGCCATGTCCCCCATTTTAGTCATCGCTTAGAGTTATGTGAGGCTGGACGTGTAACACCATGTCTCGTGGTTTCGTGTGCACAGGTGGTCGTCACTCCTTGTTACCAATCATTTCAGTACAATAGTGTAAATTTACCAGAACCATTTCGTTTTTCCGCCCGGGGTTCCGCCTTTCAACTTCACCAGTGCTTGCATTGCCTGGGAAAGCTTAAGTTTCACATTTAACCATTGTCCGGTTTTGGAGCCATTTTTTCAGTGTAACCTGACCGATGGGTAAAACCCAGTAATTTTCATGCAAGTTGTTTTCTAGAGAAACGTGTGAAGTCTTAACTCGGTAAAGCTAAGTTGATAGAACTCACGTGTTTTTATTCGTTTTGCCTTTGCGTACTTAGGGGCATCGTGCCTCACCATTCCCACCAAAATGTATACTCTTGTTGCAAGTGTTTCTCATCATGTATAAGTGTTCATAAATAACTGCAACATGTGTGAATGCATCTTAAGGGCTTGTGGTCACCCTGAATAGGCCACAGCATGTCAAGTGAAGGAAGTATATTATATTTATGAGGAGTTATCATTTTCCTGCCAGTAGGATTTACTGGCTTGATCTTCGGCCAGCACAACCCTGGAAAAAGAGTCAGCTCTACCAGAACTTCATGGTATCACCAGCACCTGGATGATACCCGTTGCCTGGGTAATATTACCATTTTCTAAACTCCAAACTTAAACTAATTATTTTACCGCTCCTCAAGACCCGCCTCTACCCTTTGAGGCTCCATGACACTACACCAATAGATAAAGTATAATGGGCAAAATTTTGTATTCTAAAAACACACGTTTGACATATGAACATAATTATAAATGAAAAGTATGCCTTGTCGGCCATTTTGTGGTCGGTGGTTGGAACCCTAGTTATGCTAACAAAAATATAATACAGTTATTAAATAGAGGTTAAATGACACTGTTATTTGGAAGTGTAAGGGTCAAATATCAGGCATTGACACTGATTTTGACAATTTTGGGACATTGATGTAGGAATTAGGATTGTTGTTTTTGAGATATTAGTAGTTAAGTTGTGTTAGCTGTATAATAGCAGTAATTTAAGTTTAGAGTGTAAGGGTGGTTTGGTTCAGGGGGTTTCCCCCCCCCCCCCCGATTTCTTGGGGCCACCCATGTAAGATGTCTAAGCCCAGTGGTTATGTCGTGTTGTTTTGTTGTTGTTTGTGTTATTTCGAGACGAATATTGGTGGTGAGTCGGTGATTGTTGACTGTCCCTTTGGGCATGTCAGGTGTCACTTATGCGAGAAAAGAGATCTCTTAGAATATCAAGGATTGTTATAACATTAATTTAAGCCCATAAAGGAGAAATTATTAAATCTAAATGTGGAAAGTTTGCAGGGCTGTACAATAAATATCAAGAAGTTACAGTACACTATGCAAAATGTGTAATTAAGAAAGGAACACCTGAGACTCTCAATAGTGGGTGGAAATGTGATCGTGGTAAGATTTCGGCCTTTGAAAGGGCACGCTCGATACACAAGCTTATGGTCGACCCCGAGATACAATGTAAAAAGCGATGAGAACAAATGATGGGGCAAAAGAAGACATCAGGAAGAGTAAGTTGGATTGAAGAGGATGTTGAGTTGAGAATTTTAGATAGTAACTATAGATTTTGTTAAAACATCAATAAAACTATAGCTTCTGAGATGATATGGGAAAGTAATAGACAACTACAGGAAAAGAGAAAGGGGATTTGTTTTACTCTCTGTTGGTCAAGGTATTCAATAATTCAATAATCCCATGTTTTCTAATGTTGTTTATTACACACAACTTGAACATTAATAACAATACATCCTTACACATTTAGCACTGAGTCCTATAACGAGACAACATGAACATATAACTCTCCATAGATTGTGTATGATGCACGTCAACTTACAACAAGCGAAACCCTACTTGACCTATAGTCTTGCCAACACAACACACAATACAACACCTTATGCTTTTGGGAATATGCTAATATACTGACATACACAATCCATAGCAAGGTGTAACAAGAACACATACAAACTTAACCTACATGACACTTTGACAACCAATACTTCAAAACAATTCAAAACAATACATACATTGGTCAGTATGGGACAAACAAACCCAATAATCTGGAACATCCCTTACAAATAAAGACACACTGGTGGACGAATCGCTCTCCCACTCCTTATGATTTGGTGCTGGCTTGTATTAGATGATTCCGCACTGAATTGCTGGGACTTGTTTGCTATGTGTTGTTTTGTAAATGATTTGCTACCATGACTGCTTAACTGCTGCCTATCCTCACCTACATCTGTTAGGAGTAGGTTATTCTTACTGGAGTTAGGGAGCACTCTTTTTTTCCTCAGATGGACCACATGCCAGAGTTAGTTTTCACAAGATACGGGCGAGGACAGCTGTGTTTACCCACAATTACAGCATGTTCCCACATATCCCCTTGCCTAGTCTTCACGACAACTGGTTCATTCAGAGAGAAGATTACATCAGGGCGCCTAGTTGTTTGGTCATATTGATATTTCATTATGTTTGCTTTAGAGTCCAGAGCTTCTATTACCAACCTAGATTCGGGGACCCTCGGTTTGAGTGCAGCATGTGACACGGGTAGCTTAGTGCGAATCCTCCCGCTGAACAATAGTTGTGCAGGGGACAAGTCCATTCCAGGAAGTGAGGTGCTACGATATTCTCGCAGCAAATTCCTAAAGTCTGATTTCTCATCCCTACTCTTTCATACAGTGGTTTTGCAAATCTTTACCCCAATCTCAGCCATACCATTGCTTTGTGGTAGATGAAGGCTACTGGTATTTAGTTCTTTTTCATTTTCTCGAAAATTCTTACAACAGTCACTATACTTGAATGGCATATTATCTCCTGTTAACACTTTTGTAAAACCATGCACACTAAACACATCTTGTATTGCACTAATCACTGTAGCTGGTGACGTGTTATGTAATCCACTTAAATCCAGCCAGTTTTTAGTTCCTATCAGTCAATACTAAGAAGCTGTATCCTGCATGCTGGCAAATGTCTGCACACACATTCTCATAGAGTAATTTGGGGGTCTGATGTGAATGTAAGGTCTTTTTGAAGTTACTTTATCTAAATTTATCACAAACAGGGCACTTACTGGTGTGTGCATCTATGTCAGCATTAAGAGTGGACCAATAGTACAATTGTCGTGCTTTCAACCTGGTTTTTGAGAGAGCTGCCGCTCTGTCAATGGTTAATAAACGCTAACTGAATGTATTATTTATAGCATCTGAGGGTAATCCTGGACTTCATCTGTAAGGTATGACCTTGACAGATGGTCTGCAAAGTACATATACCTTCCGGGAAGAAACGTCACATCTAGATGATATTTTAAAAGTTTCAGCCGTAACCATTGGAGATGAGTAGGACCAATTTTGTGAATATCTTTACTCATAACACTGACCAATGGTTTGTGATTTGTATGCATCTGTACAGGCCTGCCATAGATGAATTAGTGAAATTTGTAAGCTGCAAACTTTACGGCCAGGAGCTCTTTTTCGATTTGTGAGTAGTTCTCCTCACTCACTGTAAGGGATCGAGATGATATGTGAACAGGTTGGAGCCCATTAGGTTCTTCTTGAAACAATGCACACCCCAAGCCAATTTTTGAAGCATCACACTGAATGACAATCTGAGAATAAGGTTAAAACTGGCTAATACAGGGGCAGAAGCTACCACTGATTTAAGTTTTTCAAAAGCATCAGTATGGCCATTCCACACCTGACCGCAATAGATCTCTCATCGGACTTACTAGTGTGGACATGTGGGGGACATAGTTTCGCACATAATTGAACATGCCTAGCACTCTTTGTAGCATTTTTTTATTGCTCGGTGGTTCAAGCGATACCAAAGCTCTTACTCTCTCTGGGTCTCGAGGCATGCCAGATTGGGCGAATATTTGACCAACATACTTAACCTCTGTAACTCTGTACTGAGGTTTGGCCATTATAAACTTTATTCCCAGATACTGGGCTCTTTCTACAAGTCTATTCACACAAGTGTCATGCTCTTGAGCTGTCTTACCAGTGCAGAGTACATCATAAAAAACTATAACATTGGGTATACTCCAAAATTTTCTTCTATGAGTTTTTGAAAGTTTTCAGAAGCATTGGTAAATGCATATGGCATTCTCTAATATTTATAGTAGCCAAAAGGAGTAGAAAACCCACATTATTTGATGATGCCTCATCTAGCCTGATTTTATGAAAGCCTTCTTTTAAATAAAATACTGAGTAGTAATTTTTGTCAGTGAATTCTTCTGATATCTACTCAACAGTGGATATTGAATGAAAATCCCTTACAATCACTTCGTTTAAATTAGTGAGGTCAAGTCACAGCCTTAATTTACCATTCTTTTTTCAATTATAACAATATTGCTAACCCATATTTGTGAATCAACCTGTTTGACCTTTTCAAATAAACCTTTACTTTCAAGCTTCCACAGTTCATTTAAGAGCTCTCCCCTTATACCTCTTTGTGATTTATATACAGGATCAGCACCCTCTTTAACTTTAATGGTACATGTTTGGGGAAAACAACCTAAGCCAGTAAAAACATCCCTTTATGTCTCAACAAATTCAACTCTGAGCTTATCAGAATCCTCAGCTGTGAACTCGCTTTACTAAACTGAACTATTCACTTGATTTGATTCCAAGCAGGGGAGTACGTACCTTCGCAATCAACTACCGCAAATGTGACATAGTATTCCTTAACCTTTGCAGTACACCAGAGATCTACAATGCCTGTGACAGGGAGCATTGACCCACCCTTTACTTGTAGTTTCATAGTTGTGGGTTTAGCTACAGTCATGCCGTTGCATCATTCAAGACAATAAGCTTCCGATGAAGAGGTAGAGCTCCTTTCACACAAATCCAACAGCGATACAACTCCATAGTTCCCGTATCGGCTGAAAAGAAGGATCTTTTATACTTGTTGCCCCTGGTACCACCAATTTTTTACACCTTTTATTTGAACCTAGTCATGTCAGGTGATGTGCGTGATCGGGATCGTGACCTGTTGGACGTAAATATAGATGAATAATACATTGTGGACTGTATAAACAATTTGAGAGGTGAAGACACATTGTTATAAAATGCATGAAAATGCAATTTAATTTTGATGTATTAAGAGGATTATTTTATTTTCATTGTATTTCACTTATTTTGGCAAACACTATTATTTGTAATGGTATTTTATACTGTTAACATTCTTTTTCATGGTTTTGAGGTAACAGTTGCCTTGTTTTGTGTACGCATTGGTCTCTGTTTTCATTGCCCTTATTACTATACCTAAATTATGGATTTCTGCACAGTGGTCAATTTTCAAATGCTATAACAGGTGGACTATAGGCATTTATACCTCTACATATTATTTGTACCAGATGATGAAGTAAATATAATTTAAAACAAACAAATGGTATATTTCAGTGGATGATAAAAATGCAATAAGTTGGAGAATTCCTGATTTAGTTGATGAGAAAAAGGACTTATGTCAATACATTATTAATAAAACTATTGAAATATATACTAAGGTAGATTATTCAATGCTCTAACAATGATTACAAGATAACTATATCACTAGCAACTGGGGCATTGCCATTACATTCAGATTTTGGATGAATTTTTTAATCTTGTTTATGCTCTCCTGAAAAGTTGTACTTTTTGTCTTGTGCCCCTCTTACCGCCACACAGAGAAATATACTCACAATTCATACCTCTTACTAGAATTCAAGCATACCTCAGCCCACATCCACTAAAATATATACCTACCAAAAATTGTAACTCCATCATTATCATCAAACACCAGCCAAATATCATACCACTCATAAAATAATTAACCTGATTATACCAACAGTCACCAGACAAAATATGATCATGGTACATACAACTTACTATAATTCATACCTCAGCCCATGTCCACTTAAATATGTACCAAGAAAAGTTTGTCCGACATGTTTGTCATATTGTTACGATGTGTATTTTCAGGGTTAAATTATTAATTTTTGTGATTCCAATTTACATTAGTTTTTTTTTATTAAGATAGATTCCAGTAGTGGTATTTTTGATAGTTCTTTCTCCTTTATTTTTGTTCGGAAGCCCTGAATTTTGTGTTCAGGGAGTTTTCTATCCCATTGTTTTTTGTTATGATGTGATTGGTTGGGTTAAGTCCTACTTATTACTTGTTTTTTTTTTTTTTTGTGTATGTTCAGAGGAATGTGTTCTTTTTTCTTTTTCTTTAATAAGTAATGTAGTGATAAATAATTTAATGAAGTCGACTTCTTCGCAGGAAGAATGGCCCTGGCTATGCCTTTAAATAGAAAGTTTTTAGTAAAAAAGGAACAGATCATATACGTCTGTCGAATAGTGTTTAACCTTTGTAGAGCATTGGTGTAGGAGGTTCTGAGAGAAGATGGCAGAAGCTTTACTTGTATTTATATCGTGCTCTTCAGCTCTGGCCGAAGAGCTGTTGAGGTTATGTTTACTTTGTTAAAAATAATTACTTTTGGCACTGGATGGAACATTAGTTATTGCATAGTTTTTCAGGTCTCTTGGGGGAAACTTAAAAGTAAGGTTATTGGCAATGGTAGTACCTTGTGTTTTAAATGGCTCTGCTTTTGTTTTGTGTTCGTACTTGGTGGAGTTGGGTTAGTACTACTGCTTTGAAGTAAAGAGAGGTCTAGCTTATGTTTCCTGATAATTTTTGACAGGTTCCTCCCTAAAATATATTTGTGTGTTTTCAATTATTCATTTTTGAGTCGTTTTTTTTTTCTTTTCCTTATTTTTTTGGTCATTGGGTCAATGAGCCTTTTTATTGTTGTCAAGTAAGTATTTGGGGTACAGGGTATCGTGATGGCCCTGCTGAGTTTAAAATTACAGCATGTGGTGGAAGCATCGCAGGTTAGGTTTTGTGTTGGCTCATTTTTCTTTCACTTAATTCTAAATTTTATCCCTCCCTCTCTCTACCTCGTAATAATATTATCGGACACCAGCCAAATATTATACCACCCATCAAATAAACCACCTGATTATGCCAACTATCAATGCCAATAAAATGGTGACCACAACACCTCAGAAACATGAAACAAAATATGAGTAACCCTGCTGACCAGGAGTGCCATGTACTATACCAATCACAACCCTAGCATATTTCAGTCATGACAATACAACATAAAAACTACTCATTCACACCACCCCACAGAATTCATTAATCCCACCAATATAATCATACTAGGTAACAACCTTCCAACATACTAGACATGAATAAAAATCACTCTATCAACCAACAAAATAGTTAATTATGCCAGCTATCCACACTAAATATTCTCCAAAAATACCTACCAGGTAACATACCTTTAACAAAGTTAACAATCATTTAGCGAACCCACTGATACTGAGTACAAAAACATACACCTTGCAATGTGACATTATCTTGCCTTAGCCATGCGACGTCGAAACCCATACAATCTGGCATATCAACATACTATGACATCTGAATTTATGAACAAACCACCACTGTTGATAACCATACCAACCAAAACATATAATTTGCTCTAACCCAAGCACACCTCATTCATGCTATTAACAATACAAACCACATCAATCACCATTACTTAGATTTACTGATTAATCATAACAGAAAAATATATTGACTACAATTTCAGTTCTTCTAACTTCACCAGTTACACATATAAAGAAGCCATATCAGCAGCAAAGCCAATCAAATATTCCAATCATAAGCTCTAACCATGCTATAATAACATCAGTACAATTAATTTATCCATATATGACCCTCATACAGTCTTAATTCCCAGATACCATATTATACCATCCAATCATACTAACTAACCATACCAGCGAAGCATTCTTTCCCCTCTCATAATAACTAAATACCCCCATCAAAACTTTCTGTTCTCACAAACGAATCACAGAATTAAACCATTCTCCCCACACAATCGAAGCTACACTTTTGCCATATTGCCAAAAACAACCTAACATGTGATCAAGCCATACCAATCAACATAACAGATATACCAACAATACAAACAAATTAACAGTAAAACCAAGGCATACAGATAGGTTATACAATCAAGATGTACCGGCCATGAAAATAAACCATACAGGTAGCCCACTCCAGCAGGCTATATATACAATCTTGTTATTACATCCATTTCAAACATTCCAAGAGACAACTAACCATGAAGACATGGCCAGAGACCCTACCAACCAAAATGTACTAATCAGACATACCAACCAAAAACATATTACCAAAAACCAAATACTCATTACAACACGACAGAAAGCTCATACAGATCAAACATTCTAAAATAACACTACCAATCATCAGCCTACATTCAATTCATATTATCACACTGACCTACAAAATATTCAAGCCATACATTTCGACCTTCTATCCTAACCATCACACCAGTCATCATACCCTCCTGCCTCCCTTTTTAACAGCTATGCAGCCATGTCAAACCACAAAATTAACTAACCATAGTGTCCTAACAGCCATATCTTTCTCTTCCTCTGTCACTCGCACAGGAAGACGGCTGTCCTGCTGGATGATGTTCACTCTGTTTTCTTCTTAATTTTTAATATAATGCATCAGAGGATGAGGAGGAGGTGGATAGTCCCGCATGTATATAAAAATGTTTAATGTTTGCATTACTTTGCCATATTACAAAAAATTACAATTATGAATTAATTTTCTGCTAACTGTTGAGAGAATGTTTCATTTTCTAGAAACAAGTTCCTTAACTCTAACACCATAATATGAATTAAATTTACTGGCTAGAGTTCCCTAATGCCCCCCTCCAAGCACACCTGATTCAATATAAACGATCATATCGCCAGAACCTAGTATCCACCCAACTTAAAGAAAATGCCATAACATTGCTTCTGATTAAACATACGAACCAGTTATTCATATGAAGATATCCCTTCCGAGTACTAAAAAATAACTGCAATATAATGCCATGATGATTACAGGGAAAGATGATAACTACCTAGAGTCCTTACCATAAGACCATATCAAATAGAATTGCCATACCAACAAAGCTATACCATCGAGACACTCCTATAAAATATTTCAGCAAATTATTGTAACAAACTATTCCCTTATGTAATAATAACTACCACATGGTTAGATCATACAAAACATCCTTACAGATGAACCAATGATACCAAAATGCCATGCCTATAGTTCATACAACCGGACAAGCAAATCGCATGTTTCAGCTAAATAAACCATTTCAACTATCAATACTCGCAGACGGTATCACACCATCCATTTAGACAGACCATAACATCATCTAATAACAAACATACTACTATACTGTCAGAACATACTAATTACCCAGCCAAATTTTCGAAATTCTGATCAGCCGTACTATCACACCATACCATTAATAATCAAAGACACAATACAAGTAATCCAGTTTTACAGGCAAGTCATATCAACCATCGAAACAAGAATATTTCAACTAACCCTTCCGACCAACAATTCTTGCAGACTATTCCATCTGACAATACTCACTGAATATACTGTTAGAACGTACCAACTATCATCCATTTCTACGAAAATATTCAAAACCAAATATTTATAAAACATACCACTATCATCCTGGTCACTTAGGCATATCATACAAAAATGCATGCCTATGTCGTGAGACCATTTCTACCAATAACACTGAAAAACTACCACCGTCCAGATCTACCATAGGTAATTCCAATCATACCATTCAGACGATATATTAGACTCTTTGCATGTCTTGTAAAGTATATTAAAATTATTGATTCTAGTAAATACCATACCATACCCATCACATCGTTGCTTTTCGAACGTCAGTCCTTTCGGGATAGTCTCTTTACACCATTCTATGATGGTGTGGTGTTTTACTGGACCATTGGGGGAAATGAAGGTTACATGGACATAAATAAAATGTAGGTAGTGTACTCCGAAGGGCGCCAGTTCACTAGTCGGTCAACCTGAGGTAATGCAGGCATCGTGTGATCGACGGCCATGTGGCTATCTGCCGATCTGCCATCACTTGAAAGTGGTTACAGATGCTGCTGATAATATTGTAGAACTAAATTCCATATTGCCTGGTCTAGTGGGAGCTATAGGCTTCCCCCAAATGCCCACTCACTCCCGAGAGATTGGTCAGGTCACCTTATGTCTTATTTACGTGAAAAATGGTTAAGTGAACTCAGAGGCGGTCCCAACAAGTAAACATGTAGGCGAATATCTTTCAACCACAATTAATAAATTGTGGTTGTGGTTACCCTCATGTGAGGCACGTGCATGTAATTTCCTCCATTAAGCAGGAGGGTGCTTACACTGCAAAAATGGTATGAAGCCTACATTATGATTTACTGTGAAATGTTAAGATCCGGCCATGGAAAAACGAACCGGACTGTGCAGCAGCAGTCTCCCCGGGCTAATTCAAAACAAAGTTAAAATTCCGTATTACAAATTAACACTATTGAAATCTTAATGGCCGGCAAAAGAGGTGATGGGCCTGGGGAGGCTGATACATACGTCTGCTCCACGTCAGTACTAAAAGTCTACTGAAAATGGCAGTGCAGGAGAGAGGCTGCCAAGTGCAGACTTCCTGAATGACACATTATGAAAAAAAAAAAAAAAAAAAAAAAAGGTAATTGTTGAGACATGATGAATGGAAGAGATGGTATATGAATGCTGCTGCTGTTGTCTAAATTAACCATCACATCACATAACAATCCCTATACTTAAACTATAACATAAAAATGCACACTTTTGTGGCTTGAATGTGTGACTTGTATGATGTGTAAATTTTGTTACATTTATGTACAGAGGTTATGGGCACACATTTCTTTATTGTACACTATGTATATTTCAATACAAACACTTAAAAGTATAAAATAGTAAAAGTGCCATGCTATATTTCCTTGCTGAATAAGACTATTTTACCATTTTAGCTGTGTGTGGCCTCTGGCACTGCATGTGACTAGCTAATAGGTTTTATGGTTGAGCCCTGACTTATTCTAACACAGCATGAAAAATAATAAATACCATAATTTAAAACTACTATTCAAATTAACCTTGTGGGATAAGATTACGCGACTATGATTTGGTGAACTCTGTAAGCCTGATGCATGAAAATATTATGATGCTGATTTTTTATGGTGCAAAACAATTGACACTAAACAACAAAAACACTTTTAATATTAACACAACCCTGGCTTATTTCTATATTCATGTACACGAGTGGTACCTTATAAATATTTACATAAAACACTTTAAATTACACAAGAGCACTAATTCCACAGAAATACCAATTATAAACAAATACACGTGGTTGCATGATCGCTGAGGCAAACTTATACCACATGTAAACATCAACACTGAAGTATTAAAAAAGGCATTGGAAAACAATATGCACCTCTGCACTAAAACACACACGTCAATACACTTATTCTGCAGTTACACTTGCTGCTACTCATCTCCATCGCTGATTCGTGACAAACAGGCTGGGAAGGGGGACTACGAGGTGCACATCAAACTTTATGTGTGGTAAAATTGTAAAGTGATTACTCCTCTTACTCTTAGAGAATTACTCGGATGTGGGCTCCTAATGAAGTGATAGTATCAGCGAAACAGCATGTGAAGGCATTGTTAAACTGTGCCTACTGCATGCTATTATTTGCGAAGCAGCACCACCATGCCCTGGCATCGCCTCCCAGTCGCTCGCCAATGCAGTTTGGCCAATCATCCTCGTTGACTCTGTAGTAGCGAAACCTATTGGTGCAATCCCGAATGAAGGCTATGAGGTCTTCACTTGCTAGCCTTGAATATTATTCTAAAGACTGGAAATGTGTGGGGGGTGATGGTTGGCTGTGTTGACACTTCTCTGCTCTGCCGGTTCACATGGTGTGATGAATTCTGCTGCACTATCCTCCGTAACACACTGTCCTCTGTAGTAATATTTGTTATTGGCTGGAGCAGCAGTGTGGATTGAGCGGGGGCGTGGTCAGTGTTGTCATCTCTGCATATGTAGCTGAAAGTGGGCATGGCAGTGTCAACTGTGGCGCACATGGAAAACATAAAACATTCCCAGGTTATGTTTCTCTCGTCTCTTCACTTTATGAATCGGATGACTTGGGCTTCTTCCTGATGATGTGAATGTTTTGGTTGATTCTCACCTTGTGATTCCATGTTACATCGAGTGCAGTAGATGAGAAAAGTTTCATGTAATGTGGCTTGTTTGTTGGGCGTGATGCACTTGTTGTGGTACACTCAAAAGTAAATTGCACACGCAAATGGTGCAACTCCAATACCATCACACCTACAATGATTCGTACATTTCCTAAGTTTGCATCTAAAAGGAATAGGTGTGTGTCTTGAGTTGTTTTGATTACATGAACAATTGCAGAGAGCAGATACACAGATGGGGTTTACAAAACCCTTGACCTATCGAGATCTCATGCACTGCTCACACACATCTTCCAGTGTGCCCGCGGTGGTTCACTGCCATGCTATGTGGCAGATCTCGGCATTGACGTTTTCCATCTGAGTTTTCATGTGCTGAAATGCAGTTTCGTCACCACAGAGGCAGGGGTTGCTTTGGAGAAAAATTAGCGAAAATGGATCTAGAGAAGGCAAGGTATGCACACACTTCAAGCAAAGTTTGGAAGGTCGTCCATTTTCCATTTGTAAGTCCAGGCATCCAGGATCGCCTGCGAGACGCAGTTGGCATGGGAGTTCCCATCTTTATATTTATTTACGTTTCTGCCATTGCCACATGCCCGACCAACACACTGCTGACATCCATCGACGTGGCACATTAGGGGTGGTGTGACTAGCATGGCAGGGGAGAGGAGTGGCAGGTTGCAAGCTACATCTCTGTTGCTTTCCCAACATGGTGACAGGCGTGGCTAACGTCACAGGCTGCACATCACTCCATGCAGGTGTCAAGATAGCAGCTATCCTCCCTTGTCCAGTACGATGGCGATGTCCTTTGGCGCCAAAAACTCCCTTGTCATTTTGGTGGCATTTTCTTGCTCAAACTGGCATTTAAAACTTTCAAATGGATGGGAAACCTTGGAAAATTTATCCAGAAGTGAAGATGAAAGGAACATTAGTCAGAAGGAGCATACACATGTATACACATTAAACAATATGTGCATACAAAACAAAACATGAAACACTGGAAAATACATGGTAGGAGTGGTAGTGCGTAGGAAGAATTTGCCGGGAAAATTGGTGGTAGGTTTGGAGAGATACAAAAGCCACACGGAAGGACGGCAATTATATAGTGTGGTGTATTGCTGGTCCATTGGGGGGAATGAAGGTTACGTGGACAGGAATGAAATGTATATATTGTACTTCGAATGGCGCCAGTTTACTAGTCAGTGAACACGAGATGGTGCAGGGGTTGTGTGGTCGACGGCCCATGTGGCTGTCCCCCAGATGATCTGCTGTCACTTGAAAGTGGTTCCAGATGCTGCTGATGAAATTGTAGAACTAAATCCTATATTGCCTGGTGTAGTGGGGAGTAGACATGTAATGCCGAAACTGGACCAGCGCATTTCTTCCGGCAATTTCCACCAAAAGTAGAAGTTAAATCTAAAATAACTATTTCCCATTATTTTTAACGGAAGTACAAAAAAAAATCTAAAACTTAAAATCTAAAATTTGATGAAAAATTATCAAAATCAAGCAAATTTAAGCTAAAATCAAGCAAATTTCTTGTTTCCAAGCTACTTTTCATGTTTCTAGAAACATCAATTTTCAATTCAAAAAACACATAATTTTCATAGAAAATCAAGCAGTTTAAGCCCAAAATCAAGCAAATTTACCATTTTTTCAAAATAGATGTTCGGAATTTTTCATCTCAAAATCAAGCAAATTTAAACAAAAAACAAGCAAAATAAGCCAAAATCAAATTACATCTTATCTTACCATTATTTGCAGTTTATATTCGAAGTATTACTTTTTTTTTTAAAAAAGCCTTCTTCCATTCGCTCTAGATTTTCACGAAAATCTCGAAGTTCCTATTTATCGTCAATTTTTTTCTAAGAGCTTTGTAAATTTGAATGAAATTTGTTAATTTAATTTTTAAGATCTTCAGATGCATTATTTAATCTATAGGAAAGGATTTTTAATATGTTACTCAAACAACAAGGCAACATTTTATTTAAAAAAGAGATAAATTGGTTTAGTATTATGAAAATAATTTTTATTTGATCAAATAACTAATCAATATTTCTAAAAATTTGTAAAAAATATTAAATGTAACCACTCAACTACAAGTCTAAAATATTATAATAAAATATAGAAATATTTTGTTGATTCTTCCATTTAATTATATTAAAATTTTATCTTATCTTCAGTAATTCATTCTTTAAAATAATCATAAGTAAGATTTCTGTTACTAATTAATACAACATCATATATTGCACTGCTTCAACAGATTTAGTAAAATCAACATTAATTTTTATATTTGTTTTTTCTTTAACTACAGTAGTTTTTTTATACATACAATCTATAACATATAATGGTCTTCGACCCCAAAATGAATAGTGATTAATATCACCATCAAAGTTTGCAGTTGATTTATAATAAAGTTCATTATTTCTATAGTTGGTATCAAGTTTGGTTCTTTAATTTCTTAAATCATTATAAGCAAGAAATTGTTTAAGCTGTACACAATTTCCAGTGTTTGGATCCCAGTTTTCTTTAGGAAATTTTCATTTCTACCATTTTTAACATAAATATTTCTTACATTACAATGATCAAACATAGTACCTGTAGCATGTTTATGCTGTTCAGCACTATTTATTCTATTAAGTTGAAAACCTACAATTACAAAATCAGGCATATCAAATTGTAAATAATTAAACTTATCTTTTATATCAAAGCTAAAAACTGTTGAATCAGCTGAACTTCTTTTTATAAAAATTGCCAATTATCAAAACTAATAGGAATTTTTGGATCTTTGTATATTTTTTCTTTAATTGCAATGGCTGGATTAGATCCATATTCAACAATAGGCCACATCATTTCTAATTTTTGAATAACAATTTTACCAGGATCAGGACGTTTCGTAACTTTATTATATTTATCTTAATTTTCACAAAGCAATAAAAAATTGTTATCAGATTTATTACGAAAAGAAGTAATTTTATAGCCACCTTTCCAAAAAATTTCATTTTGATCTCGAATTAAACAAAACAGATATCTCAGCAGATATATTATTTCATTTGTTTTATAAATAGAAACAGGTTTAACCTCTTTTTTATATTACTATAAACAGATTTATCTCGATATAGATTATCATCACCAGTAAATTCTAAATTATTTCGTTCACTTGGTGATCTTAACATGGCAATTGTTATTGTTGACATTATTCCTGGATTATCAACATCTTCAATAATATATCCATCTTTTGAAATTTCTACTCTAGAAAACTGAAAAGGAAAAAAAAAAAGTACAAACATCAATATTATCTTATTCATCATAATTTGCCTCAACTCCAACATTATCTCTCTTTAGTAGACTAAATTGCTCATAAACATAAGCATCATTTGGGAAATTAAACCCATCTCCTATAGGAACATAAAATCAAATCTATTATTGTAAACATTTAAATTCCCCCTAGTTTGATCAGTAGGAGGAAAAGTTTGTCTCTCAAAACTCGCAATACTTTTATAACTCATTTATAAGAAAAAAAGTATTATAGATGCAAAAAAAAATTTATATAAATGATGGAATCAGAGGGAGTTTCTCGAGTTAAATTACTCATCGAATGATATAAAAAATACAAAAGCATCATGAAAAAATAAGAAGAGCAACCATTAATAGACAATTTACGAAGCATCGGTAAAAAAGTGGAAAAAGTAAGTGTAGAAAATAAAAATGTAATAACAAAACTAGTTCCTGTTTCATCAAAAAATTTAGATTAATCACAAACACCAGAAGAAACATCGTTTGAAAGAGAATTATTCCAAAATCTCCTCATTTGGAAGAACAAATAGGTATTATACCATTTAAAGATTCTACTATAAATCTCGGAAAAGAAATTTCTGAAAGAATTCTTGTTAATGATGCAAAGTATGTATTACAAGCGAAAGGGCATCAGTTAAAATTGCTAATAGAAAAGTTGAGATAAATGATGATAAAAAAAACTGTTAAACGTAAATAATATAAATTAACAGAAGGACTTTCTAATTTTCTAACAAAAGAGGAAAAAGAAAATCTAAAGGATGATTTCACCGATAATGACTGATAACTACACGGAAATTGTTTTAGATACCAATGCTGCATTCCAAGAATATAATCCAAGAAAGAAAATAAACTCGAATAGAAGTTGGAAATACAAAAATATAAGAATCACATTCAAGAACAGCACCAAGCACACCAGAAAGAATGAGTTCTCCAAAAACTCCTAGATCTGGAGAAGGTATAAGAAATACAATAATTTACCAGATGAATATATTTGAATGGACGATGTTAGAAAATTGGTTGATAGATTATTAGTTATTCAAAGCGAAGAAAATGGTGGAAATAAAAAATTATTGCACTGAAAAAGTAAACATAATGAATATGCTGCACAATAAATCTTCTGATTTTGTTATAAACAATCCGAAAGGAATTCCATATCTAATAAGAGTTTCAAATGTAATTCCACAACCATTTTGGAATTTTAAACATCACAGTAAAGGAATAATAAATTGGGTATTAAATAATTTAAATTTACCCGAAATGCATTTACCAGGTTATAATTATTGTGCACCATTTACAAAATTAAACAAAATATTAGAGAGAGGAGACACAGCAATAAATAAATTAGATGAAGCATGTAAATATCTCGGTATTGCTTATAGAGACTACAAAGAATTAGAATCTAGACATAATACTGATAAAATATTACAAAACAGAAGCAAAAGAAATTATGTTAAATAAAAATACACCAATTGAAGAAAAAATTGCATCTGCTGCTGTTGCTCCAACTATGTTTACAAAAAGAAAATGAGGATGGGGAATTAACATGTTTTGTTAATTATATATATCTTATAACTGAAGATAAAAAGCTTAACTATCGATATACCCATTGATCAATTAAGAGATCTGGGTATAGATAATTTTTTTAACAAAAGATCAACTTGAGAAAATAAATAAAAAATTAAAAGATGGCAAAGGTTTCTTACTAACTTTGATACTTCCAGTACTAAAAATAAACATAAAGAGAAAAAACAGGAAATGGATTACCTCACAGAGGAAATATACCACTTTTAATTGCAATTTTTGGTGCACTTGATGCTTTAGCTGGAGGAGCAATTGCAATTTATAATTATGTTGAACAAAGTAGAAAAGATAAAAAAGAATTAGAACAACAACAGAGAAACAATGTAGCAATTGGAAATAAATCAGGACGTGGTTTAGTTGTAAAAGAGAAGGGGATACCTAACAAATTTTGAATATATACCCACTATCTAATATCAATATCGAAAAATATGTAGAAATATTAAATATAAAAAATTTCAGAAATGTTTATATGATTGATGATTTACAAAAAAGTATGTACAAAAATGAATGTGCTGATGTTTATTTCGACATTTCATCAAATCCTAGAAATCATTGGGTTCGTTATTTTAAAGAAAACAATGATGTTTACTATTTTGTTTCATTTGAAGGAAATATTCCTACTAAAACAGAAATATTTATTACAATGATGATCGAATTCAGAACTTTAATTCATCTATATGTGGACATTTATGCTTATTTGAATTACATATTTGTTTTCGAAATAACAATATAAATTTTTTAACAATATAAATTCTTTGTTATTAAATGACAGTTATATTTGGAAAACCATTCATCAAATCTTCAAATAAAATTTTTGGCACTAGTGCTTATACTTTAAAAAAAGATGTTGATTGGAAACACAAAACTATTGCTTCTGATGTAGATTCACAATGCAGTTCGGGTGTCTAATTTACAAAGTAAACTAAGGCACTTTATTTGATTATACAAAATCTTATATTTCTTTTTAGGGCATAGAATTGTTAATATAGATGATCCTAGAGACGATAAAGACACAGTCAATAAAATATTTTTTTAAAATAAACGTATAACTGATTATATTTTAAAAGAAGATATTCATTTACAATTCAGTAATAATGTTGCTGATTATATAAAACGAATAAATAATGGAAAGCAGGCACTAAAAAAAGAAGTAGATTCAAAATATAAAATTATTGTTTCTAATTATGCCTTAAAACATATTTAGATTCAAAATATAATACTATTTCTCTGCTTTACAAGATCAAATAAGTAAAGATTTTACTTATACAAACAATTATGTTTCTTTTCAACATCGTAGAATTACTAGTCTGGCGGATCCTGTAGATGGAGATGATGCACCCAACAAAATATTTTTTGATAAAGAAATAACTGTTCAATTACAAAATTTAAACCAATCAGTTTTGAATTATTGTGATACACTTGTTAAATGGAAGATTAAAAACGCATGTAAGAAAAATCATATATATTTTATTTACCTGCAAATTGTAATAAAAGTAATAATAATTATCACTTATCTAATAATTAAAATTATATTTACATCTTGATAGGTTCTAATGTTATAGGATAATTACTGTTAATTCCAATTAACGTGATGATACTGTGACAGTTATTAAGGGACCTCAAAATAGATTACAGTAAGCCTTTTGATGTTAACATAGCTGATATCTAAACTTTTAAAATTAAAATAAAACTAAAATATCTGAATATGATGATGGTTTAATGACTACAATAGGAATATTCGTAAAATAAAAATAATAAACATTTTTTGTTCGTAGTAAATAAAGAAAACTTGGTGTTAGAAGTGTAAATAAATAAATAAAAATAATCATATCAAAATTGAAAATATTAAAAATCGATTATAAGTTCATAAAAGTAAATGTTCTGTATGTAATTCCAACAAATAAACATTTCTAAAAAAAAAAAATGCTCAATATAGGAGAAGGAATAATCAATAAATTACATAAATCTGCACGAAAAAATTTCCAAGAAGAAAAGCAATTCCGTATAGTATTGACGATTTATGGCAAATCGTTCTTGTTGAGATGGATACTGGTAATTTGAATGTCATATCACATATAAATAAAGGATATGAATATATTATGACAATTATTGATGTTTTTTTTCTTCAAAATATGCATTTGCTAAACCTATAAAAAATAAAACAGTTAAAAATGTAGTAAATGACCTAGAATCTATATCAATTCAAATAAAACCAAATATATGACAAAACAATATTGGTTCAGAATTTTGTAATAAATTATTTAATTAACAAATGCAAAAATATTACATCAATCACTATTCTACATTCAGTGAACTTAAAGCCAGTGGCGTAGAAAGAAATAATCGTACAATGAAGAACGAAATATGGAAGAAAATTGCTTTGAATGGAAATTACAAATGGATAAATATATTAAATGATTTAGTTAAATAATGCAACAATACAAAGCATGGAACTATTGGTATGAAACCAATTGAAGTTAATAACACCAATGAAAAAAATTTAATGCAAACAAATTTTGTAGACATGATTACTAAACCGAAATTCAAAGTTTGTTATATTGTCCGTGTACGCAAGAGTAAACAATTCTTTGCAAGGGTTATACAGCTAATTGGACAAATAATTATTTACAATTTTTGAGGTTTTAAATAATGGTGTGCCATCTTACAAACTGAAAAATGACAAAGCAGAAGAAATAAAGGGGAGTTTTTATGAATACAAAATTATGAAAACTGACTATCCAAATCAATATTTGGTTGATAAAAGTTTTAAAAACTAAAGGTGATAAAATTTATGTTAAATGATTGGGTTTCGATATCTCACATAATTCTTGAATTAATAAAACAGTTGTTTTGTGATTTTATAAATTTTATAAATTTTTCTGTAATTATCACAGTCGTGCAAGATCATGATCATGAAAGCTAATTATTCCCAATGCAACATTGTTTAATGTACATAAAACATGTTCAGCATTTGTTCAATGTTCATTCATCATTTGTTCATTGTTCGTTCAACACTTGTTTATCATTCATTCCTCATTCATTCATCAATTATGTATTCATCAGTCATTCGTTCAACACACATTTCACCTTTGGTGAGCTTTTTATTTTAAAAAAATTGAAAAGGTTTTCGAGAAACTTAATGCAGTGCCAGGGATCTGTTTATTTTTTTAGGTTTACAGGTATGTTAATACCTCACCAATGACTTAATTTTTTATTTTGTTGGCCTTATTTAGCACCTGCAAAACTCCAATTGGAGAAACCCCTCACCTCTCCACTGGCCTCCCTAAATTTATTTATTTGTTTTTTAGTGGAGAGGTAAGGGATTTTTATTTTTAATTTTTTTAATTTATTTGGTAACCCTTCTCATATAGGGAGGCGCCATTCACTATATGGGAACACTCCAGCTTGTACATTTGTTATACTACAAGTGTAGCATAGTGGGAATTTTTTACTGAAGCTTGAGTGTACCATTTTAATTTACATCAATACTCATATATTGAATATATAAGCAAGATCAAGGATTTTTTGGCTCAAATTTGGAATGATTTGGTGATAATCTAATAGTGCAAATATGGGCGCCTCATATTCACACTATTAAATTATATGCTCGGACCGAGATTCGAACCCACAACCTACACATTTGAAATCAAATGCCTTGTCGCTGAGCCACTGCAACAAGACGAGCGAGGCGATGGTTATGAGGCTTCATGTGTTGAGTTATTCTCACCACAAGTAGATAACCTCATATTGTAAGTTGCACCACCGACTGTTCCCTACACCACAACTTGATAACAGCACAGTCATAATAAACTTCTTCCTGTGGTGTCAAGAGTGTGCTGAAGTGCCTCTTCAGGAAGTAGATAAAGAATTCTCATCTACAAGAGATACTAGAGAGAGTTACATAATAAAATGTTGAATTTGGTCTCTATACTTACTACTGTTCATTTTCTGATCAAATCTAAAGTGATAAAACCATAGTCATTATTCCAACTGTTTGTACATATCTCTTTAAATTTCTCATGAGACATATCGCTACCAACAAAATCGCTATATATGTGTTTTAAATTTGTGTCATCTTGTCTGAAAATACATAGAAAATTTCCATTATCTCTCACCAATTGCTTGGACACCCTCGAATAAGTCTGTGCCAAATAAAACACGTCAATAAATTTATGTATTCACATAGTAAAATATTCAAGGATGACATTTTGATTTTCTAAGATGGCATCATAAAATATAACTAGAGACTCGTTTTCAAATTGGTCTGAGGGAATCATTTCATCATTGCTATTTAAAAAATAGGACAAAATTCTTATTTAAATTTGTTGGATATGACATCAAAATGATTTTGTAACTGGATATATTTTTGTCGATTTAAACTTTTTGAGCAAATGTTCAATTTATTAAAATTTAGCTTTCCTGTCTTATAAATAAAATTTATCATTAAATTTGTCTTGCTGCAATTACTGGGCCCGACGATAATGGCTCTCATATTGTCAGGCAAAAGTTCGCCAGTCTTTTTTTTCTTATAAACCCCCTCGGAAATTAAAATCCCAATACACCAAGTAACTTTTTTTCATTTAATATGATAATTTTTGTAATAAATGTATAATAAAGTGCTTAACTTAACCAATAATAGTTCCATTCTAAGGAAGAAGCTTCACTATGATATAATTCATCAAGACAAATCTATTGCTTTGATTATTTTTCATACAAAATTCTTGACTCCAAATATAGACACCAATGCTATATCGACAACTGAAAAAATTTGTGGCATTGTTGATAAAAATTAAGTTTCACTATTCCTAAAGAACAATATGGGATTGAATCTTTAAAGGTAATTATAAATTCAATTGACCCATTTTCAACAAATAACACTGAATTGACACCAGACAATATGAAAAATAGAGTTGTGGTTACATCTAAATTTGGTATTAAACTTGACGATCGATATTTCTAAATGCTTGGTTTTGAGAGGAATATGCTTATTGAAAAAGACAAAGTGATTGTAGGTTCTAAACTACCAAATTTTAATTCATTTAAAACAATAAATGTTCATTGTAATTTAGCCTATGGAAGGTTTATAAAACATAACAAATCTAATCATTTAGAAACTGATATAATTGCTAGTTTTCCACCAAAAATGATGTTTGGCTTTAGAGATTATGTCAGTTATGAACCACCATATCCAATTTTTATAGAATAAATGAGTGGTTTTATCACATTGTTATATAAATTCGGGATTAAAATGGTAAACTTATTGATTTTGATGGTTCTGATATTCTCAGTGTTTTGGAAATTAAAGATGTTGGAAATATAATATAGAAGTATAGTAATATAAAAATTAATTAAAAATTATACATAATGATACTCATATGGTAATGTATCTATTTTATTTTTTAGTATAGTACTTTTTTCAATATACGGGCTTGAGGCAATATTATTAACTTCTACTGTATATATTTCATGCTTTTCACTCATTAAATGCATTGTTCTATATTATATTTTCTCTTTAAACAAACAATTCTTATATTTCACAAATGTTATTCTCTTTTTTAACAACACACTTCTTTACACCTTTTGATCTTTTATTTTCTTTATTATCAATTCTATATGCATTCATTTTTGCTCTTAAACCAACCAATCCTTTCATTATTTTCCCTTTATATTCATCTTTCATCTTACCTAAAACTTTCTTATTTATTAGTGGTATGTTATATATTTTATCTTTTGGGTACTCACTTCTATCACATTTTCTATCATCAACTTCATATCTTCACAATAATATTCTGTTTTTGTGTTATAAATGTAGGAATCAGTATCTTAATAGCATAATTCAATGTATCACCATATTTTTCTTTCATTTCTTTGTAATGGAAACCAACCATAAATTCTCTTGATGTGTCTAAAATTGACATGTTAACATAAATTGGCTTATTAAATTTTACACTTGTTTTATTCATATGCATGGCTGCAAGATTCTCACCAAATATAGTACTTTTCCTGAAATTTGCTTTTGCTACTAATTTTGCACATTTTTCTGCATCTGATATTAATCTTATGTCTACTTATTTCGTAATATTTTCAATACTTCTGCCGATCATGGAATTTTTCATCATCTTATAAAACTCTATCTCAAAGTCATTTTTAGCATTAGTTCTCATCTTGTATTCAAATCGATATACTTTTTCAGCCAATCGAATTTTAAACCATAATTTAATACTGTTTAATATTATGATAGTGTACTCATCCTTTTGTTTATTAAGTAAAGTTGTTATGGATTCATTTTTTCCTGGAACTGCCTTATTTTCTGGACAAAATGGAAGATCTTTATGTAATTTATGCAGTTCTTGTGGATATTCTAAATCAATTTTAAATATATAACCATAATTAGAATCATCCTCCGAAATATAATATTGTTTCACTTCAGTAATTTAAACCAGATAATATTTAATAAACCCATTCGAAACCACCATATGGTAAATATTGTGACATTGCCCAAACATACAAATTATTTGCACTGAGATATGCTAAATAGTTGGACTCTTGATTTGGATTAAAATCTTCTACGTATTTGTTATTGGCTTTAACATATCATTTGCAACATTGCGATATTCCACCTATAATTCCTTTTTCGATAATTAAAATCATATCATAATTGTGTAATAAATATAGTGGTTATTTAGTCATTTTTAATACTGCATCCCGATATAATCCTGATGCTGTAAAATACCACACAAGAACTAATTCATATGCATTTATACACATATTTCTAAAATTTTCGAATATATCCACTAACAATAATACATCACTTTTTAAAGATAAATTGTGATATTCGCCAAGATTTTTAATATTAAATTGGTTCCATACAAGTTTTGCATGCTCAAAATCAGTGCCAGTTATGTCAGATTCATTAAATTTATTGTATAGTTCACTCTGGTGGAAGTTCATTTTTTTCGATTTTTTTCCAACTATCCATATAATCATATGGATAAACACCTTTTATTATAACTAAATCGACTTGATCATTTGTAAAATGCTTTTGAGTATGTTTTATTCGATCTTTAGTTAAATCAGATGATAATTGATTTAAAATACATGCCATAAATTTAAATGTGTCTATAAATTTCATCTTCAAATTTTCTGTTCATTTCTCAAAAGTAATAGACTTTTCTTCTTTATTTGCAATTAAATATATATTTTTTATCATCATATCATAACTCTTTAATAAATAAATGAGCATTATAACCAGCTAATTCATGGAAATAAATTAGAAGAAAATTGGGTAATTTTAATTGTAGATTACAATTACTAAATACGGGATTAATGAATTTTCCACTTACATAATCATGATGATGTACTTTTTTATTTTACTCTGTATATTCACATTCGCATACAGCACATTTTTTTTTATTCACCATATAATTTTTTTTTTTTTTTTTTGTTAGTGGATGCACTGGTTCAATTTATGAATATATTTCTCCAATTTCTTCTACTTCCCTTTTTATTGATTGTATAAATATCTTGTGTTCATTTGGACCTCGATTTACAACTGCTGGTTTATAATCACCATAACTAGATACAAAATATAATAGCAAAAGCCAGATGCTTCGTGTAATTGATATTTCATAGTATATGACTCATTGTTTAACTTTAAATCAATGTTATTTATTTGATTATTAGTAAGAATATATCTTTCTTTAAGTATATTATTTAAGTAATTATAAACACCATTATCAATACTATCTGCCATCAAAACTTGGGTATTTTTGATAAGGTTGCATTTTTTAATTCTCTTGAGTTTGGTTTAGTTGTTGATATTTTCTTTGGAATTGATTAAAAATCTGCATATATCGTGAAAAGAACTTTCGTTGTATTGTTATAATTTTTAAATTTTATTTGCACTCCTTTCGAAGGTATACTGAATCTTACTGATTCATTTTTTGAAAAATCTTCTGTGTGTTTATTTAATTTCTCTTGTGATGTAAAGAATTGAAAGCTCTATTATATACGTTTTATGTTGATGATTATTTTTTGTGCTGAAACTAATCTAGATAAATCTTTTATCCAACAGTAATGTGAGTTTTTATCATCTTTGAAATAAAGTAAAGTTATGTGCTCATCCTTTTTGTTCTTGGTGAGTTTAAGTGGATATACTGTGGATTCATTTTCAATCGAGTATACATTTATAGATGTATCAATTTGAGTTTCAATTTTTGGTATATCATCAATTTTAATAGGATATTCATAATTATCTAATATTTTATTAATATTAAGCCCCACATTGTTATATTTAGTTACTCTGTCCGAATGATTGCTGGGGACAATGCAGACTTTATTGCCCAAAGAAAACATTTCTGATCTTCATTTTTCACATTAATACATGCTTTTTTTTATTCTTAATCACTTCTAGTAGTTCTATGTATGATGCTTCTTTTAATGGATTATACTTATTTATAGCTAATTGTATTCTAATTACTCTATATAAAGCCCACCCTGAACCTCTTCTTTCAAATTCAGATATCTGTGTAATTTTTTTATGATTTTATAAATCCTTCTATATCCTGCTTCGTTTAATATTCTATGATTAAATGACTGAAATGTAAATAATTCTACTTGATTATTTTCCTGGTGGCAACAATTGGTATATAATTTAATGCTAGTTATCAGCCCTCTAAATTTTCTAAGATTATTGTGTACTATCTCAAAAACTATAGTTTTTATAGAAGTTAAAAATTGATTATGCTGTAGTAAATTGAAGTAATTCACAATGTTATAAGTTGATGTTCAACCATTAAAAGCTTTATTAACTAAGCAATTTTTATTTGTTCTTCTATTAATTTTGCTTACCAATATGTTAGTAGAATAGGGAAATATTTATTTTAATTTTTTTCTACCTTGTTTATATAATTAGTGGATATAAACAACTGAAAAAGGTAAATTTGTAAAATTATTCTTTGTTATCCATTCTGTTACCCGCTTATTGTATTTCTAGGCTTAACAAATAAATTATAGATACTGGAAATGATTCTTTTAATTAATTTCTATCTTTTGAATAGAGTTATTTGATATTGACATATGAAAATGGTAAATTTTGCAAAGTTTCTTTTTCTTTCTTCATATATAATAAATGGTATAATAGCTGTAATTAAATCATCTTTCCTTAGATCATACCAACATCTAATTAAATCATCTTTCTTTAGATTATGTCAATATCTATTTTATCTACGTATAATTCTTAATTCTCTTACTGTCTTCTCACCCAGATTAACTGCAAGATTGTTTGCTGACATTTTTTATTGTTTATTTATAAAGAAAAAAATGATGAAGCTTTGGAATTTTATATAGACAATGAAGAGCTATAAAAATAGTAAATATATTGGAAAATGAAATCTATAAATTGTTTAAATTATTGATAATATGTGAATCATTTTTAACTGTGTAACTTACATTTGGTTGTGTATTTAAAGGCGTTCCTTCTCTTTAGGTTCAGTAAATTTCTTGTTAAGACTATAATTCGTATTATATTCACTAATGCAATGTTACATATTGTTCTAAGTTCGTCCTTATTTCTTGTATAACCTGAAAATAATTTTATATATTTACTCTCATTACACATTCTACGTGTTTTTGTTGGGTAATTACCATGTTCAATTTAATTTAGAATATCTACTAACACATTGTGTGATTTAGTATTTTTATGCTCTTTTAAGAGATTCAACACAAACATATTTTCCACATTCACCCAATACTTTCTCCCTTTTTAACAGAAATGTATTGTTTTTTTTAATGACATTTTTTACAGTTGTTATAAAGTCTATCCTTATTTCTTTTATGACAGTAAAAACTGTCTATGTTTAATACTTTGCCACACTTTTTACATTGCCTAGATATGGTATTATTTTCCATTTCAATGTTGAGCAGCGATTCCATTTTGTGTTTATTTAAAAGGAGAAAAAATTATTAATATTAAAATGTATTTTAATTAAAATTAAAATTTAAATAATTATAAAAAATAATAAAATTAAAATTAAAATTATTATAAAAAATAATAAAATTAAAATTAAAATTAAATGAAAATGATTGAATTTAAATTAAAAGTAAAATTAAAATAAAATTATAAATAATAAATTAAAAATAAAATTAAAAATTAAAATAATTTATTTTTGCTATTAATTTTTTTCCCCCTTTTAAATAAACACAAAATGGAATCGTTGCATGCTGGGTTTAACAAGTCATATGAATTGAGTAAACTACAAGATATAGAAAAAAGTATAATGCTATTGAATTTCAATTTTATGATTCTAAGTTTGGAAAAAAATTAGTTGTATTCTAAATGGTTAATATAAAATTACTTTACCAGATCGCTATGTAAGTATGTTTCATAAAAATGCTTTAAAATTAAAGCATAAAAAGGTTTAAAAGAAATGATAAATGGAAGATCAATGCATGATTTAGAATTCTATTAAAATATATAAATTCTATCAATTTGAATATTTTTAATATTTCATTTGATTTTTAGCTTATTTTGCTTGTTTTTAGCTTACATTGCTGCTTTTAATTAACAGAAATCCTGAGTGTGTATTTTGAAAAAAATTGTAAATTTGCTTGATTCTGGGGTGAAATTGAATGTTTTCCAATGAAAGTGGCTTGTTTTTATAGTATGAAAAATTATGCATGGCCATTTTGTGAAATATTGGTAAAATAATTTTATTTTAGACTTAAATTGCTGGATTTACGATGAAAATTGCATATTTTTCGAATTGAAAATTATAGTTTTCTAGAAACATAAATAGGTCGCTGAAAACGAGAGATTTGCTTGCTTTTAGCTTAAATTTGCTTGATTTTGATAGTTTTTCCATTGAATTTGAGATTTTGAGTTTTCATTTTTTCTTGTACTTTCGTTAAAATTAACAGGACATATTTAATGTTAGATTCTCCTTGTACTTTTGGTGGAAATTACCGGGAAAATGTGTACGGGAACAGCTCCGGCATTACACATCTACTGTGGCGGCTCTAGGCCTCCTCCAAATGACCACTCACTCCCAAGAGGTTGGTCAGGTTACCTCACACCTTATGTCTTATTTATGTAAAAAAAATGGTTAAGTGGACCAAGAGGCGATTCCAATAAATAAACCCTTAGGTGTACATCTTTTCAACCACGATTTATTAATTTACCCTCATGTGAGGCACGTACATGTAATTTCCTCTGTTATGCGAGAGGGCACTTAAACTGCAAAAAATGGCGTCAAGCCTACATTTTGATTTACTGTGAAATGTTAAGATCTGGCCATGAAAAAATGAGCCGGACTTTAGAGCAGCACTCTCCCCGGGCTAATTCAAAACAAAGTTACAGTTCCATATTTCAAATTAAAACTACTGAAATCCAAATAACCAGTAAAAGAGGTTATGGGACCGGGGAGGCCGACAAGAACGTCTGCTCCATGTTGGTACTAAAAGTCTACTGAAAATGGCAGTGTGGGAGAGCTGCCGCCAAGCGCAGACTTCCTGCGTGATGTGATGAAAAAAATGGTAAATGTTGAGACATTATGAATGGGAGAAATGATGATATATGAACGCTGCTGCAGTTATCTAAATTAAAAATCACGTGACATAACAATCCTTATACTCGAACCTTAACCTAGAAATGCATGCTTTTGTGGCTGGAGCATGTGATGTGTAACTTTTGTTACTGTTATTCACAGAGGTTATGGGCACACATTAATATTTTGCACTCTATGTATATTTCAATGCAAACACTTAAATGTATAAAATGGCAAATATGCCATGCTCTATTTCCTCACTGAATGAGGCAGTTTTTCAGTGTTGGCTGTGCGTGGCCTCTGCACTGCACGTGAATAGCGAATAGGTTTTATGGTTGAGCCTTGACTTATTTTAACACAACATGACAAATAATAAATTATTTAAAACTACTATTCATATTTCCCTTGTGGGATAACATTATGTTGGTATGTTGTGGTGCAGTCTGATGTGCCTGATGGATGAAAATATTATGATGAAAAACAATTGACGCTCTACACACAGACACTTTTTATATTAACACAGCTCTGGCATATTTCTATATTCATGTACACGAGTTGTACATTGCACTTAACTTAAAACAATTTTCATAAAACACTTTAAATCACACAATAGCACTTTTCCACATAAATTCCAAACAAAAACAAACACACATGGTTGCATGGTTGCTGAGGCGACCGCGTAGCACATGCAAACATCAACAATGAACTATTAAAATAGGCGGTGGAAAACAATGTGCAACACATTTACACTAAAACACACACGTCACTATACTTATTCTGTGGTTACTCCCTCTGCTACTGACCTCCACATTTGATGTGGTGATGTGACAGACGATCTGGAAAGGGGGACTATATAGTGCACGTCCCCCATCCCCACTGGAGACTGTTTGTGTGGTACTACTGAGGCTATGCTCCTACTGACAACACCTGACCAGCAGGTGTGCTCGTGATTTTAGTGTAAAAACAAGCGATTCAGAGAGAAAAAATGTCTAGGATGGTGGTCGGTTGCACTGGCTCTGAATTCTGAATCCTGCCACAGCACCTACTATGCCCTTCTACACTTCTGCTGTCTATCGTGATTAATCTGCAGTCTAACTTTGTCGGTAAAGTTGAGGAACATCCTGTATGCGGCCTTGACGAAAGTTCAGGCTAAAGGCCCTTTCACGCTTACAAATTATTTTTAAAACACCTTCAATTTCTATTGAATTCAATTCACTGAATGCTATACGACGTCAGAGAAACGCCACAATTGCGGCCACTTTATTTCTCAATTTCTTGAATTTCTGGTTTTATATCAAGATTTCTGTTTAGAAACTGTTCCTTAATTTTCTTAAATCCAACATTTCAATTGCTTATCACAGCTTTTCTGGCGGTATAAATGGAGGTAATCCCATAATAATAGATTTTGTGTACACGTCTATAGTTAATACAAAATAAGGATTCATATTATTTAAAAAAAAGTGCAATAAAAGGTAGAAATTTTTTTTGGAGTTTAGCCAATTATTTTCGTGTCGTGCATGAGTAGTAGATACTTCTAAAAGTTTATTTTCAATGCTTTTTTTTTTTACTCTTTTCATTCTTGTGATAAATTTTTTCTAGACACTTGAAAGTTGTAGAATACAATTCTTTGAAAGACAAATTCAGTGACTTCTTAGTTCAATAAATTGAATTCATAATCTTGATTTCAATAAATATTTGATGGGTTGAAATGGACTTAAGCAAGAGTGGGCGAGGCCATGTGCGAGGTTCGATGTCCGTGGCGGGACAAATTGGCTGCAGATTGCGGGTGAACGGCCTCGCATGTGGTTGACTCCATTTCACAGTTACTTCCGAGCAGCTCAGCATGGCGCATGCACGCTCTCCCACAGAGAATTTCAATTTCAAAGTGAGGGAATTCGGATGATGGTACACTGAGAAAAATGTTCAGTTGAATTAAACAAAGCTTGTTCGGCGATACCAAATTAATCGTTTGTGTAAGTGCTAAGAAATATTTTTTTTTTGTTGAACCCAACTCATTTTGTTGTTCTTGTTTGGTTGTCGCAAACTGTAATATTTGGTTGGTGTAACTGAAGCTTTGTTTGGACCTACGTACATTTAAAAGTATCTTTTAACATTTAAAAAAATCGAAATCCGACTAAGATGTTAACGTTGATCACTTACTGTCTGCACTGTGTCCTAGCAACATCAGCTAAAGTGATTACTTAAGAAATATAATTTGTTTCTAAACTAATAAATTTCAAGCACTGGACAAAATGCGTAAATAAATATTTCAAGTTTTACAGTTTTACCTTTAGTCTCCGGTTAAACTTGTATTATTAGGATTTTTATGATATTATTAATTAAGCATCAATAATGCCATCGTAAATATGTTCACTGTACTAATTGTTAAAAAAATTACAAATGAAACCCCGAGCTGTATCTTCGAACACAGGCGATCCAGTGATTGGTCAAACAAGTATACGCAATTGATTCAACTAAATATTTTGTTGAGTGTCTAATGTTTTTGGCCCAACGCAAGATTATGTTTATTCAAGAATGAATTTTGTTAGATGAGCAAAATAAATTTTCTTTCTTGTGAAGTTATGTTTACTCAACAAAATATTCTGCTGGGGCAACTAATCATATTTTCGACCCTATACAAACAGTGCAATGGACGAATACTGAACGTTCAATGGGCTGTGATGAAACAGTTGGACTACGCTGGCAATTGTATAGTACTTAAAAAAGTCCTTGGAAACCAAATGCCAACAAAATCCTTTGTATAACTACAAATAGCTTTCGTGTAAAATCTGCAAAACATATAAATTTAATCTGTGAACTGAACTGAAATATTAACGCACAGAATCGTACGTAGATAATATGTAGTGAAATATATATAAACTGGAAATAACATAATAATGAAATATATAGCATCGTTAGCCAAGAAATAGCTACCAGCTAAGGAATATATCAATATATAATTTGTTGTTGATGTCTCATGATAAAATGAATTTGGGAGATGGGGGAACTGGGTTTGTAAGAGTCCGTCGACATTTGGCAATAATTGAAGACCTATCCTAGGAAACGTTCCAACTTTATGAGCCAATCTTAGTTCAAGATACATTTAATCTACTGTGCATAACATGTGTCTGCATGACGTGTGCATATAACCAAGGTAGAGTGCTATTCTTAGGAAACTAGATGTATTGCGTTCAACCATCCATGCAAGTCTCGAAATTAACCTAATTTTGTTAAAAAGTGGTTTATAAATTTGTACAACAGAAATCTGAATTACATACTATTTGTGTAACATAAAACAAAAGTGTAAGTAATCAAATAATTAGGCGAAGACTGGGACAAAGGGATGGGGGTCAGGCACCATGCACCAATCATGCTGTGTCGTTCTGGTAGGCTGGTGGCCATTTTGTATGTCTGTGACCTTGACCATCACCTTTGATCTTGTGCTAATGACCTTGGATGACCTTAAACCCAAAAAACTTAAAAATAAACAAACAAAAAGTGGTTAAAAATATACTAAAAAATATTTGAAAATTACTAATATATATAAGTACCAAAAATATAAAATAAATATTTATAGAAATTATTTTAAAAACTATTTTTAAAAATATAAAAATTCCAAAAAAAATTCAAAGAAATTTCAACAAATACTCAAAAATCATTGAAACTTGACTCAAGACCCAAGACTCAACACTTAATACCCTTGACTCAAGACTGGTACCTCAAGACTCGAGGTCCTTGGCTCAAAATGCTTGACTCAAAACCCTTGACTCAAGACTCAAGTAACAAGACCCTTAACCCAAGACCCTTGACCCAAGACATAAGACTCAAGACTCTCGACCCAAGACTCAATCAAGACCCTTGGCCCAAGATCCTAGTACAAAGATTTAAAAAAATTTTTTAATGAAAATTTCGAATGTTGCCACGTAACAGGTCTGGGAGCCGAAACTGGCATCATGCTCTGTCATTCACGTAATTTAGCTGCCATGTTATGATGTCACCCAACTACCATATGGAATCCAAGTGACCTTGAACTTGATATTTAACAATGACCATGTGACCTTTTAAGACTGAACCAAAATAATCACTAAATTCTCAAAAAAATAAATTAATAAATACTTCAAAGATTATATGAAAAATTATTAAAATATTATTTATAAGTTATTAAAAAAATATAATTTAAAAATGTATTATAATAGTTACATTTCTGGAGGTTCCCCCAGAACACCACGTCCAGCAGAAGATTGACCACCTCTCCAATCAATCACACGGTATAACATTCCCCTCCCCTACCCTCCACACTGCTCTTTCAGTCCAATGCACTCCAAACACCATATTGGTTTACTCATTTGCCATTTGTTTATTTTTTTAACATCTAGGTGGCACTGATGACTCTGACCAATATCTTAGATCTGATTGACCACCTTGACCTCACATATGTAACCGAGACCCCATGCCCATGACATTAAAAAACCTCGAACCTAAAAAGGAATTATGAATTTTTATAAACTCTCAAATATGCCAACAAAAAATTATAAAAAATAAAAAATCTAATAAAAGGATTGTTTTTCATTAATTTTTCTATCAATCTCGCATCTTTCCCATCAATCAGCACTACAATCAGCACCATAATGAGCACCACAATCAGTAATCTACACCAATCAACACCAAACGGTACTCCAATCCACACACCAATCCACACAATTCCCACACACTAATCCAATCCACACACCAATCAGCACCAATACTCACACCAATCCACATCAATCCATACCAATCCACACCAAACCTTCGAAATTCTCCTCCACAATCCACAGAAATCCACGACAATCCTTTACAATCCTCCTCCACAGTCCACAGTAACCGATGTCAATCCTCCCAATCATTTGATCAATCTCAATCCTTCTATCAATCATAGTACTTAGCAATTTTCCTCTGCAATCCATACCAACATTTGCAATCCTCCTCCACAATCCACAGCAATCCACATCAGTCCTTCGCAATCCTCCTCCACAGTACACAGGAACCTATAACAATCATTCCTTCTATCCCAATCCTTGGATCATTCCCAACCCTTCCATCAGTCCGAATCCTTAGCAATCCTACTACCGCAATCCATATCAATTGATATCAATCTTTCGATCAGTTCCAATCCATCGATCAATCCCAATACTTCGATAAATCCCAATCCCTCAATCAATCCCAATCCATCGATCAAGCCCAATCCTTCGATCAATCCCAACACTTTGATAAATCCCAGTCCTTAGCAAATTCTCCTCCGCATTCCACAGCTATCTATGTAAATCCTACGATCAATCCCGATCCTTCGATTAAACCCAATTTTCCAATAAATCACAGTCTTTACCAATCCTCCTCCACAATCCACAGCTATCGATGTCAATCAATCCATCAATCCCAATCCTTCAAACAATTCTATTCCTTCGATGGATCCCGATCATTTGATCAATCCCAATCCTTCGGTTTGTCCGCCACCCATATGTATAGGAATTACATTCGTTCGCCAACTATCTCCAAATTTGTACATGTCGACAGAATTAATGTTTTGTATGCAGTCAACTATCCTTTCATTTTTATACTGAAGTCTTTATTGTCCCCATAATTACATATATTACTGTTAATAGTTGAGCGCTCATGGTAAAACTTTAAAATTGCGAGTGAAAGGATACGACATACAAAAATTAATAAAAACCTATTATGTTTTAATTGCAATTCCAGAACAAAGCAATTTACATCATGCGATATATCTCCAATTCTTCAGTTTACTAATGATTAAAGTTTTCTCGTTGATTTTCATAAAATCCTCGTGTTTTTTAAGATTATTCGCATATATGAATTTATCAACTAGTTCTTTCGGGTCTTCAGGAAATAGGTAGTCAGTATTCTCAGCGTCTTCTGCCTTCTTCATGTCGCTTGTTGCAGATAATGTGTTAGAGAGTGTGTCAGTGCATTCGAGAAAATCGCCATCATCGTCTTCAACACTATCACTGTTTTCATGTTCATTTTCATCAATATCCTCTTTATGGTCATCTGAACCACCTGGTTTTGTATTCTACGTTAAATATTTTGTAGCAGGAGTTGTATGTTAATCAGTATTTGGAGCCGACTGCCATTTACTTTGAAATTCGTAGAACTTTATGCGGAAGTCTTGCAAGTATACATTCCACACAAACTGACTCTACTGCAGTCATTCCGCCTTCTGAAATAACTCTCTCATCATTATCACCTGTCGAATCGGTACCTGTCGATGCAGCAAGAGGTATTTCCTGCAACACTTGCTGACTCCCAGTAAACGAATCCTTGCAGATCTCGGTATGTTCTTTCAATGTATCTCCTTGCACAAACTGCATGGGACCAATGTCATAATGCTGGGACCAATGTCATAATACTTCATCGTGCGAAAAGGGCTCTTAGTACAGGCCATTCTCTCATGCCGATGAGCATTTTGACCATAGGCGAAAACTCGATCGCAGATTCGGCACTGGCGACAAACAGTTAGAGATGATGCCGGTCACGGCTCCGTGATCGTTGAGGTCAAAAGTAGGCCTTCGTATTCGCAATTCATCCTCGTGGTATGAGAGAGGGCGATTACAAATCGATGTTAACCTCACTGTCATAACATCAACTATAATATTTTTTTCTATATAACTGTGGTTTTTTACAGTAAAGAGCATAGCTTTTGTCCACAAAAGACCTTCCAACATATAATTTACATGTAAAAAATATCAGAGCACTTTGAGAAAACCCACATACTCGTTGCCCCAGAAAAAATCACAGATAAATATTTATACATAAATATGGAAATATAATTCTTTTAAATTTGTTTTATACATAATTATGTACAGGTATAAAAATGTAAATAAACAATTGATTAAAATTTCTTTATTTATATATACATATACCTACAAGCATATTTAAATAACATATTGTTATATAAGTGTCTGCATGTTTTCTTCTGGGGCGAACGATTATGTGGGTTTTACTCAGAGTGCTCCCAAATTATTTTCGTATATACTTTATGATGGAAGTCGTTTACTGGGGATAAGCTAGGCTCTTTACTGTAAAAAGAACTGAATTTATTTAGAAAAATGGCAGTTGATTTTCTGTCACCGTCAAATGAACATCGATTTGGAAGCACTCTCTCATCATACCACGAAGACAAATTGCGAAAACCAATGCCTGCCTTTGACCTCAACGATCTGGAGCAGCGACTTGCATCATCGCTAACTGATTGCTGCCAGTGCCGATTATGCGATCGAATTTTCGCCTATGGTCAAAATGCTCGTCGGCATGAGAGAATGGCCTGTACTAAGAGCCCTTTTCTCACGATGAAGCATTATGACATTGGTCCCAGCATTATGACATTAGTCCCGTGCAGTTTGTGCAAGGCGATACATTGAAAGAACATATCGAGATCTGCAAGAATTCTTCTACTGGGAATAAGTAAGTGTTGCCAGCAATACCTCTTGCTGCATCGATGGGTACCGATTCGACAGGTGATAATGATGAGACAGTTATTTCTAAAGGCGGAATGACTGCAGTAGAGACAGTTTGTGTGGAATGTATACTTGCAAGACTTTCGCATAAAGTTCTACGAATTTCAAAGTAAATGGCCGTCGGCTCTAAATGCTGAATAACATACAACTCCTGCTAAAAAGAAAAGCTAATTTAATATAGCATGCAAAACAGGATGTGAAGATGACCCTGAAGAGGATATTGATGTAAATGAACATGCATACAGTCAAGTGCTGAAGACGATGATGGCGATTTTCTCGATGCACCTCCTACACATTAGCTGCAACAAGCGACATGAAGAAGGCAGAAGACGCCGAGAATACTGGCTTCCTATTTCCTGAAGACCCGAAGAAACTTGCTAATAAACTCATATATTTGATTGACCTTCAAACATGCAGGGATCTCATGAACATTAACAAGATATATACAATCATTAGTAAACTGAAGAATCGGTAATATATCACATGATGTGATGCAGTGCTTTCTTCTGAAATTGTAATTAAAAATAATAATTAATTATTATAAAATATTTCGATTTTCTTTATTTCATTTTATTGTATCCTTTTTCCCTCACAATTATAAAGTGCTACATGAGCACTCGACTATTAACAGAAATATCTGCATAAAGAATGATATTAAAGACTTTAGTATAGAAAACTTACGGATAGTTGACTACATACAAAACACTAATTCTGCCGACATTACAAATTTAGAGATGGTTGGCGAACAATTGTAATTTCTATACATATGTGTGGCGGACATTCCGAAATTTGATCGAAGGATTGAGGTTGATCGAAGGATTGGGATTGGTCGGATTTTTAAGTATTGGGATTGATCTAATGATTGGCATGGGTTGCTATGAATTTATGAGTAGGATTGCGGAGGATTGATGTGGATTGGTATGAATTGGTGTGTATTGGTATGGATCAGTGCGTGGATTGGTGCGGATTTGTGAGTGGATTGATGTGTGGATTCGTGTGTGGTTTCTTGTATGGATTAGAGCATATTCTTGTGTTGATTGGAGTTGATTGGCGTAGACTAGTGTGTGGATTGGTGTGGATTAGTGTGTGGATTGGTATGGATTAATGTGTGGTTTGGTGTGGATATGGGATGGATTGGTGTTGAGTGTTGATTGCAGTGCTGAATGTGATCCTGATTGCAGTGCTAATTGTGGTGGATTGTTGTGTGGATTGGTGTATGGATTGACATGGATTGGTATGAATTCATGTGTGGATTTATGTAGAATATTGTGTGGATTAGCATTGATAGGTGTGTATATTGATGTGTGGATTGGCATGTATTGGTGTGTTGATTAGTGTGGATTGGTGTGGATTGCTGATTGTGGTGCTAATAGCAGTGCTGTCTGCAGTGCTAATTGACGTAATGATTGCGAGATTGATTGAAACATTGATGAAAAATATAGTCTTTAATTTATTTTTTATTATTTGTAATATATTTTTATTTTATTTTTTGGAATTTTATAATTTTTTTTAGAATATCCAGGGTTGTGGGCATGGGGTCAAAGTCACATATGTGAGGTAAAGGTGAAGGTCTCCAGCTCTTAGATGTTGGTCGGAGTCGTCAGCATTACCTAGGTATTGAAAATGCAAACAAATGAGAAATGAAAAACCAAAATGGTGGCTTAAGTGCAATCGAAGAATGAGCAATGAAGAGGGGATAGGGGAGGGAATATTAATGCAATGTGATTTATTGGAGGGGGTTAGTCGTCTGCTGGACAAGGTGCCGTGGGAGACTTCTGGAAATGTAAGTTTTTAAATAAATTTTGAAATAATAATTTTTAATAAATTTAGATTAATTTATAAAATATTTCTCGTACATTTTTAGAAGTTATTCATTTTTGTTATTTCTGAAGTATTTTTTGAGTTTTTGTGTTCAAGGTCATACAAGGCCACAGGGTCAAGATAAAAGGTTAAGTTTAAGGTAATTTGGATTCATTATGGCAGTTGGATGATGTTATAACATGACAGTTGAAAGACTGGAATGACAGAGCATGTTGCTGGCTTTGGCTCCAGGCACCATTATGTTCAAATATTCAAAATTTACATTTTAAATTTTTTTTCAATTTCTGTTCGAGTTATTAGGGTCAAAGGTCTTGAGCCTTGGGCCAAATATCTGTAGTATTGTGCCAATGGTTTCTTGAGTCTTGGTTCAGTGGTATTGAATCTTGAGTTTTGGTTCAAAGATCATGAATAGTGGGTCAAGGGTCTTGAGTCTTTGTTCTTGAGTCTAGTGTCAATTGTTTTGGAAATTTGTTGACTTTTTTTGGATATTTTTTTTGGAATTTATATGTATTGTTTAATTATTTAATACTTTTTTTATAAATTTTTGAATTTTTTAAGGATTTTGTTTTTATTTTTGGGATTTTTATATGTTTTTAATAATGTTAACAACATTTTTAAAGTAAATTTAATTAATTAATTTTTTTATATTTTTGTGTTTACAGTCATTCATGGCCATGGACACAAGGTCAAGATCAAGGTCAAAGGTGAATCTCAATGTCACCGACACCGAACATGGCCACCAGTCGACCAGAAAGGCAGAGCAGGATCGGCGCCTGGTGCCTTTCCCCATCTCCTTCTCCCAGACTTCATCAAATAATTCTGCTATATGTTTTTATCTCATACTAAAATTACTGAGTGTTAACTTTGATACTTCAATGCATATTTATCTTTTCTCCTGTAATGCACTTGGCTGAAGGCCTTGTGAGCAAGATACAAATATCAATTCTTACAAAACTACAAATATCACTGCTGCTATTGTACACAACACATATACTATGGGCCTTATTCATAGTCGTTTTAAGTCCGGACTAAGGAAAGATCATCCTTCAACCAAAATTGTTCGTATTCGGAGAGCATTTTTATTGCTAGTCCGAGGATCATCTTGTTCCAGCACGGCTTAACTTTCAGTCCGGACTGAGGGTGAGCAGTGAGCAGTGCTAGTCGGTGACTCAGTGGCAACCGAGTAGTGTAACATCACGTACCAGGCATTACACGTAAAGGTTGAAGGTGTTTTGTACTGTTCCATTTGATTTGACGCATAGTAGGAGATCTCATTGTCTGGCCACCGCGCTCCCCAGACCCAACGCCTTTGGAATTCTACGTTTGCAGCCACGCAAAACTCTGGCGTACGACACTCCTGTGAATTTCAGTGAAGAATTTGAGGCCAGCTTTCGTACAGCGTTCGAAACCATCAAGAACACGCTGGCCATCTTCAATGATGTGGTCCGCGACATGCTGCGGCGCTGCGGAACATGCATCAAATGCAGAGGAGACAATTTTTAGCAGCTGCTGTACTCTCTCCATGTGTAATAAACCTGTTTACAATACTGGTTCACATGCACTTTTTATAGTACCTGACGCCACCCCTACAACATATAATCGCCATTTTGGGTATAAGGAGGCATTTCCAGGCATTGGTACCTTAATAAAATATGTCCAATTTCATCGCATGTACCACCCCTATTAATGTGTAACACTTATTCACTGACAGCTTGTATAAGGGCCACACAAATGTAAATCTCTGTAGTCAAATTATTATAGTTTTCAACACATATCACCGAAAAGTCGAAAATTTCGGAATATGCTTTGCCAAATACACCACATGTAATGGAATCCATATGACCTCTATAAACAACAAATTAAGTAAGTATCATATATATTTAACAATCGATACTCGGTCTAGTATCCCGAATCTTCTTTAAAAAAAAAGTATTGATATTTTTTAACACATTTTTAATTGTTTAAGGGAAACAAATACATATCAATCAAACGACAGATAAGACCTCCAAAGTCAATCCTCTTATCTCCCATGTTAAATGTACACTGGGAAAAGGATAGAGGCACCGCACTATAGGTAAATACTAATAGAGTGCGGCAGGATTTGGGACTTACATTTTACTGTTCTACCTTGAAACTTAAAATGACAACCAGTGAACCGATTTCAGTCAAGCACACTTTATTGATGTTTATGTGTTATACACAAGCTCCACATGACCAAGAATATAAACCAATTGCCAGATATACCAATTAATTTTCTATAAATCCATATTTCATCAATGAGCTCAAACTTAGCTTCTTACGACCAAACAAAACAGTTTTATAATGAACTTTGCTACAGACTTTCAATAAAAAAAAAAACACAGGGTCACCGTTGAAAGTGCCATAGGTACATGCAGCACTATGAGAACACTGCACGCCAGTTCACAGCCCAGCGCCTTCGTGGCGTTCTTTTATCGCGTGCTAGTGTAACCCTTATATTATAGCTTCTGCAATCCTCGGCAAAAACCGAAGAAATCTGTGCAGGCATTTCCACGCTTTGATGTTGTATTGAGAGTACATAGGGGATGGGCCAGCCAGTTACTTTGGTTTCAGTTCCAGTTCCAAGTAGGTAACACATTCCAGTAACATATTTGCAACAGGTTACTGTCGAACATATCTCGCCTGTCCCGAAATCAGCAAGACGTTCCCGGAAAAAACGATTACGTTGTTCAATGTTCCGAAGCTTGACGTTCTAAAAAATAACGTTTCGCGCTAGCCCACAGTTGCAAACTAAGACATTCCAGAAACCAACTTTTACCCAAGTGCAGTAGTAAAGCGTTGGTTTAATGGAAGCGACACAAGATATATATAAAAAAAAAATAACGATACAAACAATGGAATCGTGGATATGGAGCAGCGCCGGTATGCAATGTCGGAGATACTGAAGATCCCCGAACGAAAAACCCGCCCACCCGCGGAGTAGTCCGGCACGATTCCCACGTGCGAGAGTCCGGGAGCGGCTACCACCGGGTATCGAGCCCGGTTTGGATTGGCGGGAGGCGAGTGTCCTAACCACTGTGCCACCGCGGCCCTGGGGAAGGTAAAGGGGGCGTGTCCAGCTGCCTCGAGTGTCATCATTGGCCGGGGATTTACATCGTCGTCACCAGCGGCCAAACTGACTTCCCGACAGGGAAGCCCATCCATACCGTCTGTGCATGCTCTACCACTACACACACACACAGAGAGAGAGAGAGAGAGAGAGAGAGAGAGAGCTCTCTACTGCTGACGTCACTGCACACACTGCTGTTGTGGCCTGCAGGTGACGTCACTCCTCAAGCGGTACACCATCCGCGGTTATTTCACACTTTTTTAATCAAACTTTTGAAACATCACCCCATGTATGGTGTGTTTTATTGTTTCCTAAATAAGTCATGTAACACTACATTTTTATAATTCTGAAAAAGAAAAGGTATTTAAATATTTTTGTAAATTGAACTTCTACTTATATATACTATTAATAAATTGTAATTTATTTGCATACGAACAGGGAGGAAATAAGAGTGTTGATAACTCCTGGTAAGAAATAGTTCTTATGCAAAATATTATTACACTGGGCACATAAGAATGCGGGGCATTGTCTCTTTGGTGTTATTTTCTTGACTGGGTTAAGTATTTTTGCATCAAGCGGAGGAACATTCCGGAAGTAGAACTTAAGCACGGCTTGAGAAAATTTGAAAGTAAGTGTGAATAATTTAGTTGTTATAATTGAATTATTCAGTGATGATCCAGAATTAGGATAAGTCACCCACTCACTAATATAATTTACAAGTTCTAATACATCAGGAATATAAACGAGACAGCATATAACTGATCTTTAGTGAAGTAGAATAGCGCTGGTGCCTACTAGACAGGTGAGGTAAACTTGCGAGAAAAAAAAAATCTTTTCCCGTCCTTCAGTGAAGAACAATTAATTTATTCACCGCGAATTCAATAATACGATACCCTACACTTTCGTGAACAGAAGTATATACTGGTCAATGTTAATTGAGCACTTTTAACATCCATGATTATTGTCTACATTTATGTCCATTTTTATATCTTTCATGACATGTATACATAAAATTAAAATTGTTTTTAGGCTGTTCACGGTAAAGTGAGCACATTTGAAAGCTCCTTCATTTGGAAATAAATTAATTTTATTTTAGCCTTTGGCATTATCTTCCCAGTGCGGTGGAATATACACACTTTGTTTATTACTTATATAGCAATATTTATTTAAATGCGTGTTTAAATGATACAAAATGGCTGACAGGAAAAGGTAACTAGAGCCTCAAAACTGCTCACTTTACCATGAACAGCCTATACGAGCCCAGTCACTTCATTCACGCGCCGCTGAAATTGTCAGGAATATGAATGCGGCACTAACATGCAGTGTTTTATTCCTATGCGCATAAAACAAGCAGAAACTGAAAATTTTAAAAATCTGTGTTAACAATTAAAAAAAAAATAACCCTTCTAATATGAACGTAATGGGGAACTTACTCCGTCATATTGGATTATTGGTTTTTCTGGTTTGTTTGTATTGTTAATAAAGAAAAGTCTGAAACTACCACTATCCATAATTAGCTATATAACTTACACAGCAATACAAGCAATGACTGTACTCCGAACTCATATTTATGTCACAGTAATGATTTTGCCAAATTTAGTAGAATTAATATTGTGACGTAACTATAAGTTCGTAGTCCCTCCGTATTATATGTACAGCAGTGCGAGCTAAAGAGCTAGTTGGGTATAGGAGTATAGTCTAACATCTGTTTCTTCGCGTTTTTTTTTAAATCACACCATATATGATGTGTTTGGCATTTTCCTAAATATGCCATGTGATAAAAGTGTTTCATATTTGTGTTAGTCTATAAGTACTTTATTTTTGGTTGGATCGAACTTTTATTTATGTTATCTATGTTATCTGTAATATTTCATTTATAACTAATAAGTAAAAGTAGGGAGGAAATAGGTGTGTTGGTAATGCCTAGTAAAAATAGTTCTAATACAAAATATAACTAGACCGAGTGCGCCCAAATGTGGTGCTTTACCATTTTGGTATAACCTTCTAGACTTGGGTAAGCTTTGGTCGAATATCTTGGAAGTAGAACTTGAGCAGGGCTTCAGGAAAGTTGGAAGTAACAGTGAATAGACAATACTTTTGGAGTTTCTTTATTCAAACATGTAAACGAACTTGAAAAATAAAAAATCCAACATTGAGGGAGAAGGTTGGTTCCCCTTAAAGCGGGGACCTCCCCCCCCCCCCCCTCACAAACATGCCAACTTTATCGGAGACGTTTGAGACTGTGTCCATCTTTAAACATGTGAAGTTATTGGCTAGTACTTTTTTACAATGTTCACTTCACCAGTCTCAATTAATTCACCTCGAGCCAGCTGTAAGGGCATTGGTGAAGCCGCTGGAGGAGGAGTGGACAAACAACGCAGCGGGAAGAAGCTGCAGGAAATGAGGTGCATGTTCTAACAGGTGCATGTTCTAATGCCAAGACTACTCCAAGATATAGTCAACTCATGGTTACTTCCAATTTTTCGGAAATCCCGCTAAAGATTTACGTTCAAGCTATTCCCCCGTCTCTTACAAACATAGCTTAAGCATAAGTTTCGACAATTACACCGGTGCGAGACCAAAACCATACATTTTTGCACAGGCATTTACCAACGTGCCTAATTCTACCCTCTTTCATTCACGTTGTTACGTGCTGCAGCTGGCGCCAACTCCGCTGCCCCGCGCCGTAATCGGAGACCCACCTCGCCCTCCCCTCTTCCTGGAACGATGCTCTCGTGGCTGTCTGCTCTTCTTCTGGGAATCCTGCGAATGCCGACAGCGGCGAGACTTGCTGGCGTCACAGACCTTCTCTCGCCTGCTAGAGTTTCCGATACATTTAGCGATGACGCAAGAATGTTCTAGTGAAACTGGCTGGCGCCTCAGCCCTCCGCGACGCATCACGCGAGTTGGGGAAGATTCCAGGTGGCGGCCTAAGACCTATATATACTGCCACAACCCAGCGGCCGGCAGTCTTTGACGGAGGCCGTCTGGCGAGTGTGCGCGAGCGAAGTGTAGTGTGGACGACGACTGGAGATCGCGGGACGACGGTGAGTGAGGTGTTCGTGGCTTGAATGGACGAGAGAGCGTGAAACCGACGAGTGAAGCCTACTGTGCGTGAGGGCGCTTGGATGACTCTAGAACATTGCAACTGGCGGGACATGGACTAACTGAGGTGGGACGGAATGGAAGTGTAATACTGATTTTATTGTAAATATTTGAACTGTCAAATATAGACGCATAAATTATAAAATAATTGAATAGGTTGATACTATGTATATTAGGACTGATATTTAATTATTTAATTTCATTGATTTCTTTGTCGTAATTATACATTGTATTAATTGGTGTCAGTTATGAACAGTAAGTGATTTTTAATTTATCGTGAGAATTTGAGTTCAGAGAATTTTGCTGTAGTTATTGTGAATAAAATAAGTAAATTATAATAAATTATTTTATTTGATTAAGACCTCCATCCCTAACGAACTTGGTATAGCCCACTTAATTTCTAGAGAGAGAAATTGCAACAATATAAATTATAAGTCAAAGCTAATATTTCATACGTACTCATTAGTAGGATTTCTATTCAACCATAAATGACATCATTTTATGCTAACGGAATTGTAAAGTGCTTGTGATACATCAGACATACTTCACATCACATCTGGCTAGATTTTTCAAAGGTTTGATTGAGAAAGTGTGAAGATATGGGTATAGACTATAGCTCCAAATAAATATTTCCTTTCGATAAATTGGCGACTTTTATCTGCAAAATCTACCAGCAGTGCACAGAGCTTAACGCTTAGTATGACCAGATTTTGGAGAGAAAAATACAGAGTGATATCCTGTTTCGTGTATTCTGCAAAGCTGCCTGTGCCTTTGTTAGAACGCGTGCAGCTAAGGAGCCAGCAACAGGCGAGGAGCTGTGTGTGTGCAACAGCGCGATAGTAAAGTATTTTGTTTCTAAAACCGCCTCTTTTTACAAGCTTTTATTTTACTTGCTTTGTTAGTTAGTTAGTTAGTTTGTACTTTCGGGTAAAATCCTGCAAGTTAATTTGACCCACTTCTATATATTCAATCGAGCTGAAACTTGGTATAGATATAGAAACCCCATTACAGTGCAATAATATGGTGACAGCGACCTGGTGCTGCAGCCAGGATAGTCTCCTCACGAGGGAACTCGTTGAAAATGTTTTTTCTCCATTGAAAGGACTCGGTAAGTTTTACGGGCGAAAACTCTGGATATCGATATTTAACAGAATTGCCAGTACGTGCGTGATAATAACCATCATAATAATAACAACGATAGTAATTTTATTTCATTTGTTCCTATTCTAGGGCCACCAAAGGGCGGCAGGCCCAGCCAAAGGTCGCGAATGGGTATCGTTAAGGACGTTGCCGCTGTTAAGAACCACCCTAATCTCTTCACTCACTCGCAAACAAAGGCTACAATAACAATAGATGTGCAGGAGCGCGCCGTGTCCATGCAGTACGCAGTGAAACATACATATGTACTTCACAATGGTCAAGGTAATAAGCTGTTCACACTAACGGTCAAACGGGCAGTAATTCACCACGAGCTGTTCGCTGTAATGTGTTTCCTATTTTTAGAATTACTCTGTAAATATTACTAATAGGACCCACGTTCATGTGACATCATTTTCTCTAGATGATTTACGGAATAAGCTCTGTAAGTGGCAGTAACTGCTCGTTAATATGAAACTATGCAGCATGTGTGTGTGTGTGTGTGTGTGTATATATATATATGTGTGTATATATATATATAAACTGTTACTTTTTTTGTTATAAAATATATATATATTGTTACAAATTTTTTTGTTATAAACCTACTTTATAAAAAAAACTCGAGTGGGTAGGGAACCTAGGGCGAGGCAACACACTCCGAGTGACGGGCTTTTTGTCGAGCTGGGACCTGTAGTTGCCCGTCATCTCCGGACATGATATAAAGTGAGACCCTAGGACCGGGAGTTCCCCCCGAGAAAATCCGCCGGCAAGCGGCATCGCCCAGCACGATTCCCACATAAGAAAATCCGGGAACGAACTCGCCGAGGAACGAACCCGGATCGCCGGGAGGGGGGCGAGCGCCCCAGTCACTGCGCCACCGCTGCCCCATAAACCTACTTTGGAAAATGTAGACCCTCTCCATGTTTGGCATAGTCAATTTTACAACTTGGGAAATGAAGGGCGCCGAAGATATTGTTTCAAGACGTCAGAAGAGCATATCCAATCTCGTAAGGGATGGAGGTCTTAATAAAAGCAAAATAACTTAATTCCATTTTAATTTATTCACTCGTCTATTATTTACAAAATAAAACTTTTTATCTCCACAATTACTCTGGCTGTTCCCAGTGAGTTTAATATTTAATGTCTCTCTTAATTGTAATTAAAGTCCTTATCAGTGTGTCTGCAGTGATTGCAGTCACTTAATTCACGGTCATTATTTACACATATTCAGTCTGTCTCATTCTAAATGATTTCGCACTCCTCCAGATCAGTAGTTCCGTCCGCCAACCTCCCTCTCCGCTCTACTGGTGCTCAAAGTCTGCACACTTAACTCTTCCTTGTCACTCTCTGCCACTCGTCACTCTGCTGGCTCCGCACACCTGGGCCCTACTTCATAAACCGTGACAGGTGTGACATATACCACAATTATGTCGAATAAGACCAATTTGTCAATATGTCACATAAATAATACAAGTTCCCCTTATTTGACAAGCAAAAAAGTGTAAATTGTCAGCCTTAAATTACAGTTTCATAAATGCGACAATTATATGTAAAAACCGTACGTTTAATTTATTCTACGCTAGATAGTTCTCAAGTTCGCTTACGATAATCGATCGAAGCCTTATATGCTATTCATGAACTGTCTTTTCCTACCATAAATAATTACGCGGTAAATAATAACTCCACTCACGTAACTTTGTTCACTCTAGCAGCAGAATGTCAAATAACGTGGATAAGATTACTATATTAAACCTGATCTGGGAGGAAAAGGACGTGCTATTTGGCAAACAATTTTAATTCTCACAATATCTAAACATTTGCACTCCCATGTTATGTAAACATTACAAATTACTGATTACATAAGAAAGCTTACCTGTCACTTCTGCAGTGACAATTCTACAAATGAGTAGATATGTCACCGAGAGACTATCTGTTTCATAAAACATTCTGAAGTGTAATATTTGACTTATTAGTCGGATATTTACCCGTCAGCTCAAAACTTTTGTGAAGCAACTATTTGTTAAATTGTCAGCTTTTATGAAACACACATTTGTCGGATTGTAAACCTGTCTGACAATTTCCTGTCACCTGTCACCTGTTGAATTGTAATTATTATGAAATAGTGCTTAAAGTCGTACAATCCTCCAAATTCTAGACTGTCGCCTCGGAGGCCCATCGCAGCTGGAGTAGTCTCAGTGGCCCGATATCGGAGCTTCACCACACCCCGAGTCACGCTGAGAGAGGATAGGGCGATGACCAGAACATTCTCACATTGATAACTACAGAAATATAATCTGCTGGAGTTCTCGAGTGCGCGAATCCCGACAGGCCTATCTGGCACACGCTGAGGCTTGCCTTTGTAAATCTCCGCGCGCTCCTCGGGTTATCACAGCCACGTAAGGGTAGGGAAGTGATGCAGAGCAGCAAGCATGTATCAGTATTTCCTTCCGGCTCACTGTCATCTCTAGGGGTGGCTGTGGACGCTAATGTTCGTATGGTGGGAAGATGTGGATGAGAAGGAATCTTTCGTCGGGCTCCTAGCAGTAAGGTATTGAGCCTCGACGAGGGTGAAATGAGGTAGGTATGGATCAGCGGGAGAATGCAACGGCAGAGGTAAAACGGGAGATCCCAGAGAAAACCCTCCAGCAAACGGCAATATCCACACCGTTTCCCACGTTCAAAAACCTGGGAGCGATCCCGCCGGTAATCGAACCCGGTTCTCATAGGTCGGCGGCGAGTAGTTCCCCTGTAAGGGAATAAGCCTAAATGGTGTGATTTCTCACGAGCCTGCGCAATGACCAAATTAATAAGCATCTATTCTAGTATCAAAGTATCCGGAACACGTCATAGTAAGGTTCCGTCATATTTAAGGTCTGCTAAAATTGTGCAGATGCTTCTGTCCGAGTTGTTTGACTGTGCTGTCAGTCCACGTATATTTCCAATCATGATGTGTGTTACATAATACGATTGAGTTTGTTTATTGGATGATGTTGGAAAAACAAGTCGCTGTATTTAGCATATTTTATAAAGGAGAGAAAGATTTATGAGGTGGCTTTCCTGTATGTATGTGTAGAGGGATGAGGGGTACATGTTTGTACCTCCTTTCAATTTTTTAACACGCGTGCCGAATTTCACTAGACTTGGTACATATATAGTACTTGGCAAAGAACACCTGACTTGTATAGTTTTCAACCATATCAGGAATGTACTTTCAAAATCGCGGCCATTGTGAAATTTGGAGTAACATGTCATATCTCGGCAAACATTCAACCGATTTAAACAAAATTTTGTACGCTGGCAGAGCATCGCTTAAGTATTGAATATTGAGGTGGATATAGTTGTTGGTCAGTCATTTTGGAAAATAGCACCAAATTAATAAATTTCCTTCTTATATCTCGAAAACTGTTAAACCAATTCTCGCCCAATTTGGCAGGTAACAAATCATATGATATGCCAAGTAAAAGTAAGATATTGAACTTTATTAGGTACTTACTTTCAAAATGGTGGCCATACAATTTTTAGGTTTATTAGGTTTATCTGCCATACTATCTAAATAATTTCTATCAATTTTTATATAATGAAAGTATCTGTTAGGAGTATCTTATATACCAACACATAACCATACAATTAAATAATGTTATTATGTCATATCTTAGTAAAAATTTACCGATTCCTACCAAATTTAGCAAACAGGTAGTGCTGATATAGATGATGTTAAGTGGTATGTTTTAAGCATGCCAGACACGCATTTCCAAAATGGCAGCCATATTGTTATTTGAGCTTAGACTGCCATATAGTCGAAATTATGTAATCAGTTTCTACATAACTTTGTATTATGGGAGTAGTTATTACATTTATCTCCTCCATTTTATAAGATAGCACTATCCGAATAAATAAAGTTTTGAGTGATATTTCAAGAAACAATTGATCGATTCCTATCAAATTTGGCAAGCCAGTAGTATTGGGGCAGATGATAAGTGGTATGTTTAAGCATGTCAAGCACTTATTTTTAAATTAATGGCCTATGTCCATTTTAAACTTAGAATACTATATCGTCGAAACGATGTTATCAATTCCAACTTTACTTTGTAAACTGGCATTAGGTATTACAACTTTCTACTCTATCTACACGGAGAGATTTTGTTCGCAATTTTGTAAGATAGCGCCAAGCGAATAAATAGAGTTTTATCATATGATGGGAAATAATAGACCAATTCCTGTCAAATCTAGCAAGCAATTCGCAGTGTAGCAGATGATGCAAACTTGCATGTTTTAAGTATGCCAGACAGTTATTTTCAACATGGTGGATATTTTGATATTTTAAGCTTTAAACGCTATATCGTCGAAAGCATGTAATAATTTACAAATTATCATTATATGCTGGCAGTAGATATTACAACTATATTCTGTTTCATACAACTTCGATAAAATTTTACGGTTCTCGAAAAGAAGTGCGGCCACGATGTATCCCTCCGCCACAGCTGTTCTCTCGGTGAAGAAACCGATCTTTGTAAACAAACTACGAATGTAATGGCAAGCATTGAAAGACTGACAACTTCTGCCCAGTAATTAGGCTACTATAGCTGGTTGCCATTCCCAACTGTCTTATTTTGTTATTATCACATAATATGCTAGTTAGGGTTCTGTTTTATTTTATTGGTGGTGTGGGGAACTATAGTTTTAAGTCTTTCAGGAGACAATTTTTTTGTGGCTCTTCTAATAAGAGATTGGCGCTTGGAACTTGCATTGTTTTGATGATGCGTTGGAAAATTTTGTTCGTACGGAAATAGCAATCAATTTGCTGTAACTCAAAAGTTCTAACTTCATCGAAAGTACTAAATGCGATAAATGTGTTGCTGTTCGAACCGATGCAAGAAATGCTCAACAGATAAATATCATTGCATTTTTTATGTAATGAACTACACTAAAATGACGCTTATTTAGGCCACGTACATTTGAAAACCTCTCGCAAGAACAAAATGTAATAAATACGTCACTGTTAATACCGATGTGCGAAATGCAACATTGTAAACATGTTAAGCAAATTTCACTTCTATGTAAAAAAACGTTAGAGATTCAATCAAATGAAAGTCCAAAAACATGTAAAATATTCTAACAACATTTTAAGAAAACATTATTTATAAAACACACAAACCTACTGTTCACTTCGTAATTCCTAAACACGTACCGAACTTTGTATGATTAATCACGTGTTGGTTACTGATACGAAATAATTTATTTGCTGACTTATGCAATTAACAAAACACTTGAACTATTTCTTGAAACCAACAAATTCACAACGAAAATAAATTTCCGCTTGCGCTTCGCGATGGCCACAGAACATGGCGGACCACAGCACACAACAAACCATTTTACAAAGCGGCAGACACGTGTCGATAGTTCATTTCACTGAGGAGACTGTTCTAAAAAGGCACCTACGACGAATTACACTTAATGAAATACGTAAATATAAATTAATTAACTGAATATGTAATATCCCGACATCACCAGCAAAGAATTCTCGCATATTGATAAATTACGATGGAAGAGAGCATAATGGCAACAACGGCTTTTCACCGGGCGTGTGGAGACCATAGACAACAGACTCAACGGAGATTGGTGGAAACCTTTCACATAACCGTGATGTTCGCATGCTCTGCCATAATATTTCTAAATATTTTTAAAGCCCTTGCTCTATAACTCAGAAAAATTGCGCAATTTTAAACATAAATGTTGTAATTATCATTAATTTTCCACATTATAATTTTTTATTCCGAGTACTATTTTCTTTTAAAATCATCGCCAAGAGTGCCAACATAATAACACGCATCCTGCAACAACCATCAGCTGGCACAGTACTTTACAAATGGGGGCTTTTACTGTTTACATGCTGTGTAGGTTGGTCACAACGTCTGTCAAATTTTATTAAAGTTATATGATACAGAGTATAAGAACTTTATTTACACGGGAAATCTTTTGTCCTCCATTTTGTAGGATAGCGATATGTGAATAGATAAAGTTTCTATGTCATATCTCGGGAAACAATTCACAGATTCCTACCAAATTTGGAAAACAAATTGTACTGCAGCAGGTGATCTAAATTGGCATGTTTTAAGTAGGTCTGGCACTTACTTTCAAAATGGTGGCTATACAAATATTTTAGCTCAGTATATTTTATCAATGAAACAAATTAGAACTTAGGTTTATGTGCTGGCAGTGCTTATTACAACCATCAAATATATATCTGCAGAGTTTCATTTCTCTCTCATATCAGATTTTTATTTCATGTATCGAGAAACAATCAACCAATTATTACAAAATTTGGCGAAGATGTACTGTGCTATGCCATTTTAATACATGTATTTTTTAAAGTATGGTACAATTATTTTCAGAATGGCGGCTATAAAATCTTTTTTTTTCTGCTATTTCTACGAAGTTATGTTATCTATTTTAACTCAACTTTATATATCGGCAGCATACAATCATCGAATATTACTTTTTGCCCTCCAATTATAAAGACCATCACTTGAAAATTTTGGAGGTTTTTTACCATATCTCGAGGACCATTCAACCGATTCCCACCAAATGTTAAACTGGAACATTTCAACTAACTTGTACCAAATTGTGCCCACTATAACTGCTAAAGAAGTCTATGTAAAATTTTATGATTTAAATGGGTCAGACAACTTTGTTCAAAATGGCGGTATCATGAATAATTTAAGTAAGTTTGCCACGTGTATTTAACAATTTAACCATATTCAACCAATTTTTGTATGAAGAAATTATACTTTAGAAGCATCGTATATAGAGTCTGTTTATATATAATTTTGTGCGATAGCATCAAATAAGAAAATAGAGTTTTTTATGGCATATCTCAGGAACCAAAAAACCGATATCCACCAAATTCGTCACACGAATAGCGCTACGGAAGCCAATGTAACCTTACATGTTATAAGTGGTTCAGTCACTTATTGTCAAAGTTACGGCCGTCTTAATATCTCATGTTAGTCAACCCTATAATTCGAAACATTAGACTGATTAAGTCCAAAGTTGATGCTACGAATCCGACCTTGATCATGCAGTGCACTCCACGATAGCTTATCGTGCGTGCTTTTCGTGCTGCGTAAGACATGTGTTAATTTGTAATTGTCTCATCAATGTGGCATGTTGAGGGAAGTAGGCTTATTACTTATATCAGTAACTTATTGTTGTTTACGTTTCCACTTTACCATGTACTGCAATTTTATCTTTTTTCCACTGTATATTGAATTTGCTTGTCATAGATATTGTATAGTAATGGCCTTAACGAAACTCCGTCAATTTTATCAATCCGTCAATTTCTTTATTACAAGAAAAACTTAACGAATTTCTTCGCTATTAATCTGGTTACGTACGCACCGTACGTTTTCTCGCGTTTTGTTTATTCCGCGTATAAACAAAGCATTCCATTGCTCTAGTCGTTGACGTCAGGTGCTAGTGGTGCAGTCCATTCTGTTTGACCTAGAAAGATACATTTTGGCCTGACCCAGCCAGTCAGTATCTCAACCCACATCTGCAACAACAGCATCTGACATCACATTTGACGTGGACCAATCAAGTGCTCTATCGGTCAGCTCGGACAGATCAGACAGCTGCATCTGCCTAATTGTGGCAGGCACCTTAAGTCTCTCTTTGCGTAGATCTGCGGCATGAAATAGTGACTCATTTCTTAGAAGGAAAACAATTGGACAGCGACACGCCACAAGAATGCCAAGTGTGTTTTCCCCGAGAACTTGGAGTGGCCGGCAGATGGGCAAAGATCCAGAAGACCAGGATCTGAGAGGAAGACGAGCTCAGATGTGGCGACGCTACCTGCAGTGGTTGTCAAATGGAACAGAAGTGACGACCACAAGACGGGAAAACCTGCGAAAAGGTCAGCAAGAAGTTAAAAAAAAAAAAACGCCAAAGAAAAGACTAGCGCTGGATGCGTCTGCTGTCAAGACACCCTGCATTTCATGCCCAGCTATGTTTAGAAGCACTGGAGTCTGCACTCACGTTTAATACATTTTTGACGTGGATACGTCTTTAAATTTGCAACCATAGTGGGAGGCAATCCAGAAAATTCGATGATAAAATCAGGGGATAGAGTTTGGCATTGCAGCTCCGAATCTATCGTCTACATTCAAAATTCAATTACACCACTCGATTACTAAAGGATCAAGGAATATATTACGTTTAGTGAGGACTGCGAAGCATCGCGTGAGGCGGTGGAAGGTGGTGGGGGCTCAATTTCGGGTTCTTTTCGCCGCGTCTCATAATTTCCGCGTTGTATAACGTTTGACTAGGAGAAGCTACGACGCTCGTTTAAGTTTCAATCGACAGCTCTCGTCAAGGTCAGTTGATTGCGCGTATAAAAACTTTTGTGTGGCGTGGTTATGGTGAAACCGTACGCGCTTAATGTAAAAAAAATTAAGAAAACAACGCAATTTCGGCATATACTCTTCAAAAAGCCAAGCCGAAATACAGAAATCGTATACGGTTGGAAAAAACATGTCAAAATCATTCCATTGATACCCATAAACCCCATATGATAGAGTGAAGTGGTGCGGGAACCCAAAATAAACATCAAGGTGTCCGAGCACGTCAACGTAGACGTATTCACGCTAAACAAACGGCATTGTCCGCAACACAGCTAAACCCAATTTTTTGATTGATAACTTTGTTTTATTAATATGAAAATTTACAATAAGTACAAAAGTGAATACAATAGAATAAAGCATTCCAGCCGAAATGGCTCTTCCAGGTTGACAGAACTATAGGAGAACAAAATCGTGAAGAGTACTGAAATAAAGACATTACCAAATCAACTCGGGTAAAAATAAAAAATAAAAAATGGAGAGGAAAGTTATATACTAAGTACTAAATAAATGGAGCGAAAATTGTGAATGATAAAGGACAGGAATAAAGAAACGAAAAAGGAAAACAAAAAGTATGCGTAAGTGTATGATAAATAAGTGTGGTTTATTAGTATTACAAAAGAAATGTATCAAAAGGAACTGGAAAAGGAACACAAAATAAAAGAGCAACCAAAATGTAAAAGAACACTATATTTGTTTTTCAAGTCACGTGGCGCATTGAGACCATAGGTATAGTGATTTGTAGGAACAGACAGGGCAACGAGGCGCTGCAACCGTACGTGCATAACAGGAAATATAAAAGGGAGAGAAAATGGCATGAAAAGAAATACCAAAGGAGAAGACGTGTATCCTGGCCTTTCCTAAGGACAGCCCTTCAACCCCTTTGGCAGAAACCGTGGCCAATCAGAGGCCAGCAAACCAGAAGGTTAAATAAAGTATATCTATATGGAAAGTGATTGCCACAAAGAACGAAGACTAGGCACTATAACACGAGGCTCTAATAACAATAAAAACCCACCAAAAGTAATATTTAAACTACACGAAAATAATACAACAAAATACAGTGCGTTATGTGCTTACCGAAAAGTAACCAATCGCCAACTAGTGACTACAATACAGAAACTGCAGACCAATACTGTACTACTAATATAGAGTATTGAGGCTGAACACTTGTGTAGCACAAGCCAAAGGAAAGTAAAAATAGCAATCTGCACACTTTGTAAAAGCCTTGGCTTGGCGTTACATGAATTAGGAACGATTCATACGGGCGTAACCGAATTCTTAATGGTCCTCTCAAACTTCAAACTTTTTTCTAGAGTGCACAAAAGTCAGTCAAAACTGAATGTTTGAAGGAGTGTACACAGCTACAGAGTTAAAGGAAATTCATGAACATTTACATGGAATATTTTATAGAGTATTACTAGCGTCGTGTATGCCTTAAAATTTACATATTTTAGGGCCGGTTGCACCATTGAGGTACATAGCTTGAACCGAGATTATTTTACAACGTGATATATGTTCGTGACAGAGTACTGTTGTGCCATTCGAGTTCAGTGCACGGTTGGGGATCCAGATGAACTTCATTACCAACCACTGAATATCGTGATTCAGGGACATGATTCAATATAAGTAAAGTGCCTGAAGCATTGCTCCATGTTTTTATGTACCAGAAATAATCTTCGTAATATGTAAATTGTTTGTGTGTGTACTTGACTGTCGTGTACAGTTTTAAATTACAGAGAGGATATGAACTCCACCGACAGACATTGGCAGGTGATTCCTCATCTCAAAATAGGTCGAGAACATATACACGACATATAGTCTAAGTCTACTCCGAAGGGGTGAAAACCACCCTTGAAAGTGCAGTTAAAGCAGAGGTTTGGTACGCCCTTGAACTCAAGGACGCAGCAAAATTGAACTTCCAGAAGGTGCTTAATATATTGAGAACTTATGACATGAACAAAGAACACATGAAATATGATTTGAGATTTTCTTTTATTCATTACCGTTTTCATATAATGTTTTTCATTACACTTTACTTTATAAGTTTCAATTATTCCAGAAAATAGCATACAGCGAATTATTTTAAAAATTGACTAGATTTTGTTGTTTAACTTTGTAAATTAAAATTTTCCTTTTCTCATTAAAGAAAACCCTAGATACAAAATTATTTTATTTTGCACTTATCATGCCTCAGGCCTTTTAAATTACCAATATTATTTCAGCCAATAAAAATATTATTATTATTATTATGCAATAGTTAGACTATAAAAATGGCCAAGCTAAATACACATTATTTTTGGCTCACATAGAAATATTTTACTTATATGCAAATAATAAATGCAATTTTTCCCCGAAATTTACTCGATTATACCATAGCCCACAGGTTCTTCAACATCCCACGATTTATATTGAAATTATGTGGTATTTAAAATACATTGCCATTCATGACATCCGCCATTTCTAATCATTGCCGAAGCTCAGAGCGGGGGTGTGCTCGGGCTCTTGTGAGGACCCTTATACCACCCAGACGGTTGCAGCATTTGTATCTCTCTGCGGGCTGAGGAAGTTTCCGTCACCAGACCGCAAAGAACACATAGCCCAGAGGTCAGGACGCCCTGCACATCCCGGCGATTCATGACATCAGTAGCAGTTTTAACTATTTTAATCTCCAAATTTAATTTTTCAAACATGGAATAGAACATGACAAAACTAATATGTACTGTTTAGGCAAACTCGCAGGTGATGACTAGACTTAAAAATGATTTGATTGATTTGTTTGTATAATATTATGACTTAACATAGCAAACGACAAGTTCTCTTTATTTAATAATGTTGATTTCATGATTTTAAATGTTTAACTGATTCCTTATTCAATGACTACTTGATATAATTTAATGAACAATACTGGCCATATGGCCGAACAACGGCCAAAAGTTTTGGAGAACTAGAATTCATTTTACTAAATTCCATTTATTTTTGAACTTCTCAAAACACTTACTAGAAATTACTGGCCATATGGCGGAACAAAGGCCAAAATCTGATAAAACTGCATATATGCAAAATAACCCAGAGACCATGAAGACATATAGTTTCATTGTTTTCCAGGAAAGACATTAAAATTTCTTTAAAAAACCAAAACGTATTTTAAAAATTTTGGCAGGCAACTTTGAGGATAAATTATATGGTATATTTTGCCAAAATGCCAAATCCAAAGTATTCTCACGATAGTAACAAATTTCGCCTTCATAGCGCCTACTTGAATTATTAGGGCACCAAGTGTGCCGAACCTAACCCAGTCATTAAGCCATAAGTTTAAAGTTGCGTCATGTTTTAATTTTGAGCTACTTAACTCAGTGCAGGTGGAGCTCCTTCGGGGCGATGATCGATCCCGAACTGAGCTCGTGCACTCCATTATATGCACAAATAAGTTCATTTTACCCTTAGAGGGTTGCACAGAAATTATGACCAATCAGAGCCAAGTAACAAAAAAATGAAGGCTCTGCAAATAGAAAAACACATGGCCTTATTGGGACAAACTGTTCATTTGGGCCTTATAGAGGGATCTTGATTTGGCAACGAATCACAGTAATAATGTCTATGCATGGCGACCTACGTCACCGCCACGTCGACACAATTCCGGTAACGAGATGAGCTTGAAGGAAGTAACTTTGTGGGCAGCCATACTTTTCCAAAGTTGGTACTCCTGCACACATGCGCAGCAGGTGGAGCAGACACCGCCAGCGCCCAGCTGGAACAATTGGACGTACGCCTAAAGGTGGCGCCGCCATCCACCACGGGTGGCGGTGAAATCAACTACCAAAACAGAATCGAGTCTGCCACCCAAGTGCGCCGTGCGTGCCGATGAAAACTACTGAATTCGACCGCTCTGCGCCGGGACGAAAATTTTAGCGTGACGAATCACGCCTCGTTGTAGCCACCCAGAACTTCCAGGCATCGAAGAAACAGTTATGCTTACAGCAATTGTATGCTAAATTGCAATATTGCCGTGTAGAAGTAGGCGGTTACGACGTGTTGAAACGGGGTTGTATTGGGACGCTGTCACAGGTTGTTTGCTAGTAACACAGCCAGATTGAACGATAAATGTCTGAGTTTCTGGACACTGCATTATTAAACGATGAAGTACAAAGCACAAAAATATGGGCTAATGGTGTAATGCCGCATTTTGCAGCGGCATTACACCCGTAACATTTCAAGTTGCTCTGCGCTTGCTACATGTGTGTTTACATATGTGTGTCTTGCTGTAGGAACCATGGCCGGGCAAAGTATAGGTTTTGCCCCCCACCCCAATCCATAACATCAGCTCAACCTGACTGAAATGTCAAGACGCAAGTGGAGTATTTCATCTGATGCAATGTATTCACTGCGAAACTGAGTACTTTTTGTGACAATTTCTTACCTGTGAGTTACCTCGTTCTTACAGTAAATAAGGAATCTTCGATAAGTAGATGTACACAGTAAATAATATTTCCGGTTTTCTTCTATATAATTCTTGTTTCGCAGTGCTATGAAATATTATCATAGTGTATAAGGCGAGTAAATGTTTCTGCTTTGCGCATCAGCGCATGCTCCCTTCTCTCTTGTATATCTGGTCTTGTGACGTCACCACCGTGCAGGGAGTTTCTCATCCTCCCTATTTGTTTATCGGAAGCGTCGCGAGTGGTGAAGTGTAAGTACATTATGTCATGGCAACATTTTAGTGTTCAAGCAGGAAATTTATAACATTATTTCATTTTCACCGCATGCCGTTATGACTCAAGATAAGCATCATTAACTATATTTCAACCGCTCAGCACAGTCGTGCAGTTCATCACAACAGCCGCTTTAAAAGCAGTGCAGGACAGGTTGTGATAGAGAGAATGATCCTACAGAAGAGTTCGGTTCCTTTGACTCAGGTAAAAGGACTTTTGAGAATTCTTAATTCAGTACTGGCACCATAAATGTTAACTGATATCTCCCTCAGTTTAGGTTGAAAAGTTTCAGCGGCTCTTTACGTCTCAGGTCTTGAGAGCCAATGAGGATAAAGTGAGGTAAATATGGAGCAGCACCGGGATGCACGGGCGGGGAGACGGGAGACCCCTGAGAAAACCCGCCAGCCTGCGGCATCGTCGCGGCACGATTCCCACATGCGAGTCTCCGATAGTGATCCGGCTGGGGATCGAACCCTGATCGCCTTGGTGAAAGGCGCGCGCTCTAGCCGCTTGATAACCGCTACCCTCCCCCCCCCCCCCGCGCAGGCTCACAGTTTAAATGAAACATACATATTAGGAAATAAAATACAGCCTGTTTTGATTTACCTCAAGAAAGTTTGAAACAAACTGATTTTTTAAGCAGTTAATCTTGGAGTCCAGACTTTATGTGATCTCGAAAACCATATATAATCCATGTTTACAGCTAAGGTTTCAGTACGTTGGTACATTTATATATCCGGCTGTATGTGATTACTCTATTTGAGTAGGCATAATTTAAAAAATCAGTATGAAGCTAAAAATAATTTAACCGGAAGTTATTAAGACGAGTTGTGTATCAATCTGATCACCTACTGTGCAGGGCGTCTGTACACTTACTTGGCAGCTATGAAAGTGTGAGCTCGTATCCTAAATGTCACGAGAGTTTTCAGGTTAGGCTAATTAGTACATAATCCATCCTTACGGTAAATGTCTATTAGTCGGGTAAGTTTAATATGTATATTACAACGTCTTTAATCGTTAAAGAATTTTCATTACTAAGTACCATTGAAATAAGTTAATGTACCAGAGTCCTAAAAATAGTTTTATAACTAATGATTGTTTTCCTCGATACTGTTATTTTTAAGCCTCTTCATTGACCTATTCTGCAGTGTTTGGATTTCAAACTCATTCAAATCAATTCATGTCCTCTTGTATCTTGTAATGTCATTGCAAACTCTATGAAGGATGTCAAGTTCGTTAAAAGTATTCCAGCGTTTCATGCCACTCGAAGTCATTTATATAAACACAGTTATTCTAGCTTCCGGAGCGAGAAATTCTGGTTCGAGTCCTGGATAAGGCATGAAAGCGAACATCTTGACTTCTGAATTTGACATTCCACGATGCACGTGATATTAAATATGTGCGTAACAAATAACATAATGAGACGACTAAATATGTTTTTAAAGTAGTGGCTAGCCTGCTGAAACGTGGTTCAAAGGTACGTTAGTTCCCGCCACCCCTTTTCAAAATCGCCTAAGATTTTTAAAATATAATGGGCAACATGCCAATGTAATAAATATGGTCGATACTGGAAGGAGTGCTTTCTAATACATGTATTAATTTATACACGCATCGTTTTTTGCATACAAATCCGTGCACAGCAAGGTTTTTTTTTTCTATTAAAAGTATCTAATCACGTGGCAATTATCATGCGACTGCAAAACACTTCGCAGGTACAATATTGGTACAAAATGGTTGCAAGACAGCTATCGAGAGAAAATGTGAAAGCTGCCCATGTCGGGTCCTCTGTGACGAAGACAGAAGCATGTAAAAGTTGCATGGTACACCTGCGTAATTTTTTTCGTTTTGTTATTGCAAAATAATTTTTCTTTATAATGTGAGAAGCATTTCCATATACATTTCATGGGATTTTGCCGAACTTTGCTCAAGAGATTTTTTTACAGTCGGGGAAAATTAGTTTTATTATTGTGAGTTTTTGGGAAAGTTTAAGTCGTATTACTACTCACCAAAACAAGAAACACTGTTCGTGACTGCCCTTGAAAAGTTTGTGTTGCGTTTTGCGAAAGCCACTCTGCATAATTGTTTCGGTTTAGTAGTTTAAGTGTGTGTCATGTAATCATTCCCTCATGTACGCTCACACCAGCATTAAAGATGCTGTTTCCAGAAGCTACGTAGCTGTCAACGATAGAATTAGAATGTTTTGAAGCTAGACATCTGTGTTGAAAATATTTAACGATTGTAAATTAAATTAGCGGGGACATTTCAAAAAGACTATGATAGTAATACATTGCAAAACAACAAATACTGGACAGGAGAGATTACTTACCAGATAATATTCTGGTAAGAAACAAGAAATGTATTATATTAATGCTAATAAACCATAGGTAAGCTGTGGTTTTGCCTCTCTGACCTAAACTTGTACTCAGCAGTAAGGAGTTAACATTTTTACTCGACAAAAACCATAGGTAAGCTGTGGTTTTGCCTCTCTGACCTAAACTTGTACTCAGCAGTAAGGAGTTAACATTTTTACTCGACAAAAAATGACGAGGGTGGGGATTTCACCATTCCTTCAGAAAAAAATTATTTGTGTACTTTGTGTGATATCTGAAGCAAGTTCTATTGTTGAACTGATTTCCCCATGTTAATATGTTTTTTTTTTAATCCGCACAGAATTATTTATAGTCATAATTGCTCTGTTTTCCCCCATCACGTCAGGTCCGTCATAAGACAAAAAATATACATTTTATAAATAAATGTGTTTCGCCCGGTTAAGGTGCTATCATACATAAAAACAAGTATTTAAATCGCAGCATTTTATGTTTCTCCTTATTTATATAACAATAATACTGATTTTTAATGAACAAATCTCTATTTGTCAAATTGTTCACTAAAAAAAAAATCTTAACTTAAAATTATTACAGATTTTGCTATCAATATGTTCAATGTTTAGGTCCAAAATATGCTTAAATAGCACCATTTTGTACCTTGAAATCCAAATTTTTCCGGGGAGGCCCCCGAACCCCCGCTTTATTGGGGTTATCGGTCATCACTACTTTCACCCCCCCCCCCCCCTTTTAAACAGTGAAATATTTCCTTCCTAAGCGCCTGTATATCTGTGCTCTTGTGTACGATGCATGTGGATGAGATTGCTTTCCTCCCTTTTTTTTTAAACTTTTTTTGTGGATCGTTACTCAGTACAGTTAATGACTAAGGAACAAATCTCCTGGATTTTGTTGGCATTTGAATAAAATGTAATATATTGATATCAGACTTGCACTCACATTTCCCATCTGACCGCCTCTGGGGTGCTCTCCTTTGTCCAGTATCACGTTATGTGCCCCTTGCGCCATTAAAGTAAGCGCTACGCTGCTATAAGGGTGTGGTGCAGCCAGGGTTAATCACGGAGCATGCTGCTTGCTTACAGCTGTGAGTAGAGCCCCACTTCCCCGTGCTACCGACTCACTTAACATAATCATATTTTCATATTATTTGTGGGCATTTCTGTGCTACTCTCCACTGCACATGCTATATCGCTGAATTCCACTTTGCGCGTACTTGTAGATGCTACTGAAATAAATGTATGTTTCTAGGGGAATAACCATATGTGGTTTAATTATTTCTGTCCATACACGTATTACGAATAGTCACTTTGCGGCAAATTACGTGCCCTTTATACTTGCACACAACACAATTGGTACGCGGAATTCCCACAAAATCTATTTTACATGCCACAAAATTAGTTTTCAGTATGTTTTGAATATTAAATAGTAGTCAAAATGCACTACCTACCACCCAAGCTGTTTTCAGTGGTCCAAAAAGAAAAGCCAATGGCATTGCGTTGAAATTAAACGGCCTCATCTCAACGTGTGCTGCATGTATGAGCAATACTGTTAGCAGTAAATTTATGATTTTACTGGTTGAAAGTCCATGTACAAATGTTGTATATTTCATTGCGGAATATTTTACTGGTTGAAAGTCCATGTTCAAATGTTGTATATTTCATTGCGGAATATTTTACTGGTTGAAAATCCATGTTCAAATGTTGTATATTTCATTGCGGAATATTTTACTGGTTGAAAGTCCATGTACAAATGTTGTATATTTCATTGCAGAATATTTTACTGGTTGAAAGTCCATGTACAAATGTTGTATATTTCATTGCGGAATATTTTACTGGTTGAAAGTCCATGTACAAATGTTGTATATTTCATTGCGGAATATTTTACTGGTTGAAAGTCCATGTACAAATGTTGTATATTTCATTGCGGAATATTCTACTGGTTGAAAGTCCATGTACAAATGTTGTATATTTCATTGCGGAATATTTTACTGGTTGAAAATCCATGTTCAAATGTTGTATATTTCATTGCGGAATATTTTGAAATGCAGCAGTGCAAAAATGCTTTTTTTAACCAGGTTGGAAGGCTTCATAAAACTTTTGCAATATACGGTATGTTCTGAATGTCGTATTCAGTCTGAGGTCCATTCCGTACAATACATGAATACAATAGGTTGCTGTCGTCATGGACGCATCGTGTTTACGGAACAGCTGTTGTGCTGTGTAATCGAGATACTAATTGGAAACAAAAAAAAAATAGAGGACGCACAGCACGAAACATGCTTAAAACAACTAAATTTTTTCAAGGTAATATAATGTTACTCTCTGCCTAGTTTCAAACAATCCCGCAAATCACACAAAATACACACATCTTCTAGATTCACACACTCGCTAGTAAATGCCACCTTCGAAACTTCATTTGCTCTATAACCATATATTCGGTACGTTTCCAGCAACAGTTGGAGGCAAAGTGAAGTATAGGCTGTTCACGGTAAAGTGAGCACTTTTGAAAGCCCTCTCATTTGGAGTAATAGTCAATAAATGTATTTGATTGTAGCCTTAGACGTAAACTACCATGTGCGGTGGAATATATACACTGTGTTTATTACTTACATGTCAATATTTATTTTAAAATGTGGTAAAAGGATAAGAAATGGCGGAAAGAAAAAAGTAACTAGGGCTTCAAAAGTGCTCACTATACCGTGAACAGCCTATAACCCCATGAATCAGTCGTCCACCAGACCTTGTAATACCGGATGTTGGCCGGATGTAACATTACGAAGATTGCACGCAGATACACTTGGTCGAGGTAACTGAAGAACTTTCATTCCGCATAGTGCCTCACGTGCATTGATGAAATCAGCAAAGAAGACACTAACATATCAATTATGTCTGTTATAGTCAGTTCACGGTTTATTAGCACATTTTGAACTAAACCTTCGAAAAATCACCCCAAACATGACATGTTTCGTTATTTTCTATATATTTCATGTATTACAAGAGTTTTTTATACTTCGTTTATCATAAAAATAACTTACTTTCTTGTTAAATCGGTCTTTTAACTGTATATTTGATTATATATCATACGTAAATGATTTGAATAACTACTGTGAGAAAATATGTGTATTGGCAATGCCTAGAAAGAAATAGCTCTGATGCTAAATATTTAACTGAGTGCGCACGAATGCGGTGCATTGTACATGCAGTGGGATTTTCTAGAATCGGTTAAGCTTTGTGCAAGCACGATCATGCACCAAATATTTCTTCAGCTGTTAGGCGGTTAGGCCTATGAAATCTTCAATGGAGTTATCTAACTTTTCGGCTCAGGTACCTAGAACATTACTGTTGCCGTTACCTTTTTTCTTATATCCAGCAACTACATATACAACAGGTCCGTCCGAGTCTTTGCCTGAACCACTGCGTCGTTATCAGTGTAACACCTGGGATAAGATATTTACTTTCGACCACAATTTACGGCGACATGGACGCTTTAATTGTGCCAAGAATCCTTGTTGCCTATCATATTTGTGTGACAGGAGCTGTATGCAGTTCAGCTGTAGTGACAATTCACTTAGACATATTTTTAAAAAATTAAAATTTTTTGGGGCCATTAGCGACTGTTACAAATTAATTTAATAAAAAATGCCCGTGGATAAAATGCTGTCTTATTTCATATTTTCCTAATATATCAGAATATAATTAAAATTTTAAATGTACAGAAATAAAATAAATTTAACAAATAAGTATTGTATAAATTTCTATTGTACTATATGTACAGTTATACAATTAGATAAAAAGTTTTTTTTTTAATTTATCAATATAATATTTATGATTAAAAAATAAACATATTGAAGCATATTATGCATGTAGTCAAATTCCCGCATCATACTTCTAGGTATACTGTTGATTGGGATTTTTTTTTTAATAGGATGAAAAATTACAAGTTTTCATGCCTACAAATATAAGGGCTGACAGCTGGCTTGGCCTGCATCATTCTGACTTTTATGAATTTACTCACGAGTTTCTGTTTTCAAGATAATTTTAGGTCATGGGGTCAAGGTTACCTGCATCCTATATGGCAGTGGTAGTCTGTTACGTCATATGCTTGCAGACTTTTCTTTGTTTTTCAAGGTCATTCAAAGTCATGGGGTCAAGGTTGAGGTCTGTAATGTCAAGTGCTTGACTTTTATGGAATTTTCTCGAGTTTTGTTTTCAATGTCATTAAATTTAATGGGGTCAAAGTTGATGTCACCTGCATATAATATGGTGGTAGTAGTCTGTAAAATAATATGCCTGTTGACATGTATGTGTTTTCCTCGAGTTTTGCTTTTATGGTCATTTAAGGTGGTGGGGTCAAGGTCAAGGTCACTGGTTGCTACGATGGCTGAGAGCACCAAGATGGCTGGCTGAATATGGGCGAGGGGAGTAGAGGCCTCCGACTAATTTGTTGTGTGAGGGGGTGAGGAGGACTTTCAGAAAAAAATTTTTTTTAAATAAACATTTTAATAGTTTTAATCATTTCCAATAAGTTAATTTGTTTTTAAAATTATATATATATACGTTTTTGGGATTTTTAAAATATGTTTTGGAATTCTGGGGTTAATGGTCAAAGGTCAATGTCAAAAGTCTTGACTGGTCCGCTTACCCTGACCCAAGGTCATCTGGATCTCTAATCCGTCTCACCTGTCTGACCCAGGATTACAAATCCGCATCTTCTGCCCTGGGAAAAACTGGAATATTTAAGGGAATTTTATGGGGAAAAGGGGAATTTTGAAGGAAAAAGGGAAATTTTTAGGGAAATTTAGTCGATTTTGAGGAAAGGAAAGGGAAATTTTGAGGGAAAAAGTGGAAATTCAAGATGTTGGCTGGGAAGCTCCAGTGCTTCTATCCCCCGATCCATTATGCCTTAACCGACATTTCCATACTACTCACCCATATCTCATTATAACAATGTATTTATTAAGGTGGCAAATATAAGGCCTGGTGGCCTTGTCTACCACTTAACCGTCGTAGTCGGTCGGAACGAGATCATTGTCTTTAACATGGAAACCACCTCCACTTAAAGTCAGTTTCCCGTCATGCGGGTTGTTATCCACGCCCAAAATCGAACAAATGGTTATACGTTCACTTTAGTACATGAAGTTTAATTCCACCTTATTTACAGCAATGCTCAATCACGGTTTTCTCTGGTCGATCTAAAAAAAGGTTTTGAATCAATGCGAAGAACGCGTAGAGCCGATCGATATAACAATAACTGAAGTTTGGTATTGTTAGCTGCAGTATTTACTTTCTGCACAGCTATCTGCCAGCCTGATTTGGAGCAGTCGGTTAATACGCCGCTGGTCTGGGGTATGGGAGGTTCTGGGTTCGAATCCCAGGTAAGGCATGGGTGTTCGTTTAAGTTAGGCCATAAGTTACTTTGTAAACTGTCCCCTGATATGCCTTTAGGCATAACACCTGGGGATGTTAATAAGTCATGTACAATACAATGCAATGCACTGCAATCTACTGGTTCCACGGTGGCTGAGCGATTAGCACGCTCACCTCCCACCAAGGCGAACCAGGTTCAATCCTGGCCGGGTCACCCGATTTTCGCAAGTGGGAATAGTGCCGGATGATGCCGTTCGTCGGCGGGTTTTTTTTCTCGGAGATATCCCGTTCCCCCCGTCCCTTCATTCCGGCGCTGCTCCATATTCACTTCAATCACTCGCATCGGCTCTCAAGCCCTCGCTGTTAAGAGCCGCCGAAATCTCTCCGCTCACTGACTGCAATCTACCGTAGACATAATACGAAGCGACGAAGTAATGATAGTAATTGAACGTGTGGTGCTCTCTTTGTAAAGTCCACCCACCGTATTTTCCCAGCTGTCTCCGGGCTCGGAAGACGGCCGACGAGTCAACTGAGCCGCTGCGTCGGATGCGATCCGGCCTTCCGGTCGTCGGAAATACCCACGGAGAAGACCCCGGCTGGGCGGCGCGACCTTGACGTGACGTCACGCGTTTCGTTCACCTCTGTGGAAGAGCCCCTTGCGAGCGCCTTAGCCGGCAGGCGCGGGTATAAAGCCGCTCTGAATAGTGGGGGGATGGCAGTATAGCGCCGGAGACTTGGACGCGCGGGTAGCGCACGAACACTCACAGACAGTGGACTGTCGTCGTGTCGCAATGCCGCACATGGTGTTGGCTGTGCTGCTGGGGCTGCTGGCGCTGTCTTCTGGCACTCGTGAGTAACTGTCGTCTACACTGGTCTCCCTTCCCCACTCACCCTCTTGCCAACGAGAACTGTCAGTTCTTTCAAACGTATTGTATGCCATCCCGTAAGGAAAATGCTTTTTATTCCGTATAAGAAACGTGGCTATAGGTTTTTATTGTGGTAAAGTGAGCACTTTTGAAAGCCCTCTCATTTGAAATAATAGTCAATAAATTTACTTTATTTTAACGGTATATGTAAATTTCTGAGTGCGGTAATATATATACACTGCTTTTATTACTTACATTGCCATACTTATTTAAAATTGTGGTTGAAGGATAATAAATTGCGAAACGGAAAAGTACTTGGGCGTCAAAAGTGCTCACTTTACCGTGAACGGCCTATAGTTATGTTTACCGGAGCAGGGGAAATTAACTTATTTACTGTCGGCAAGTTCTGCATCTTAAGTATGACTATTAACGAATAAGCTTGTACTTTTTAATTTACAGATTTTTACTCAGGTTATTTCAATATGTTGTCATTTTAGCATAGGCAAGGCAAGATTCAAACGAAATCAGATACACTCATAATGTTCCGGAAGTTAAACGCCCAAACTGCTACAGGTGATTCCTTATAAAAAAATAAATTCGGAAATATATAGGCAATCATGAACCTAATGGAATATTAAAGAAGATACGAGCATGTGAAGACTGAGTTTTGAACACGTATTTTCGCTGAATGCCTCGTACTTTCTGCCAGTGGTGGGGATGGCGACGATTTACCCACAGTACATTTGGCGCGCTATGGAGCGTATGCTAGTGGAGGGTATGTCGTGGATGTGCTGACGTATCACTTCCTCAAGCCGAACAGTGAGCACAGACCGAAGACGGCCAGCATTACGCGCGTGTCTCTGCATCACGGGAAGCATAAGTCACCTTTTTGTTGCGGACTTCGTGGTCGTTGTATAAGGCATTCGGCAAAAATACGTTTTCAATACCCAATTTTCATAGGCTCATATCTCCTTTAATATTCCGGTTAGGTATGCGGTGTCCTATATTTCCGACTTTTTTTTTTCCATAAGGAATCATCTCCCGTAGTTTGGACGTTTAATTTCCGAACACTCTGTATAAGTAAGGAAATATTCATTTCATAAAATAAAAACAGAAATGAATACTATTTCAATTATTTTCTATTATAAATTTTATTCAGCGCTACGTTATCGTGAAAAGTTTCAATTAAAACTAGCACTATGTATTGCTTTCATGGTGTATTCTCAAGAATTGTAGTGCAAAAATGAAGGCAGTAGTTTTACATAGCGTGGAGGCCAGGGTTAGAATCCTGTTTAAGGCTGCGTGGCTCAAGCCGATTTTCCTAGTGTGCGTTTTATTGAACTACGATATGAGCTCCGCCTCCCTGATGGAATTTTCTGTGTAAGAGAGGTCAACAACCAACCGAAATTAAAATTCCATTACCGAAGTGGCTTTGGTAATACCAAAGATATTGAAGTGGCCTGATCCTGCGTATCACGATATCGTAAAATAAAGGAAATATTTCAATATATTCAAAAAACCATTTTTAATTATATCAAAAAACTAGCGTTTATATAAACGCTAGTTCTTATACTATTCCCCTCCAAATAAAAAACACAGAAATGTTAAAAAAAAAAAAAAAAAAACGAACACAAACTAACCGCCCATTAAAATTTCCACGCAAAACACATTTGGGATTATAATGCACTTAATTGTCCGGTTGAAGAAAACATTCTAGCGCCCAAATAGAGGAAGTATGTGTTAAAAATAGTTCCGCTGTACAGATAGTTCCACAAAATGTGCATAACCTGCATATACAGTTATTTGTACCTAATAATTTCTCGTCTTCAGCTGAAGTAAATAGAAGCATAGGGATATATAACGAAAATTAACATTAATAGGCATAGTTCATGGTTTAAAGTGGTTAGAATGTCTCTTAGGTTTGCTGGCGATTGAAAATGCGTACTGATATTCTATTAATAAGCATTTAAAAATAAGTCTTGGAATCATTCATTGCTAAGGCATATTTTCTTCGAATATTTCCTAGAGATCTTCTGGAACAGTAATTGAAAGAAATAAGAAACAACTGCTCAGTGATTTATCAAACTTATTAACGTTCTTCTTATAGACATTGAACACAGTATGTATAAGTACCGCTACGCTCTCTTATTTTTCCCATATTGGCTTTCACATGCGCGTAGAAAGCGACGCATACATTGTGTGCGGTACATCATCACCGTCACTTGAATACAACTAGGGGAGGGGGAACTACAGCAAACTAAGGTCAACATAATTTTATCCCGAGGTGCCGTACTCTGTAGTGTGGTCAGAACAGTGCTTTCCTTGCAACCAAGGTCTTCTGGTTCAAATGCCGCTAGTGCCCGGTTACACCAAAATACATTGTGTGCAGTACATCATCACCCTCACTTGAATACAACTAGGGGAGGGGGAACTACAGCAAACTAAGGTCAACATAATTTTATCCCGAGGTGCCGTACTCTGTAGTGTGATCAGAACAGTGCTTTCCTTGCAACCAAGATCTTCTGGTTCAGATGCCGCTAGTGCCCGGTTACACCAAAATACATTGTGTGCAGTACATCATCACCCTCACTTGAATACAACTAGGGGAGGGGGAACTACAGCAAACTAAGGTCAACATAATTTTATCCCGAGGTGCCGTACTCTGTAGTGTGATCAGAACAGTGCTTCCCTTGCAACCAAGGTCTTCTGGTTCAAATGCCGCTAGTGCCCGGTTACACCAAAATACATTGTGTGCAGTACATCATCACCCTCACTTGAATACAACTAGGGGAGGGGGAACTACAGCAAACTAAGGTCAACATAATTTTATCCCGAGGTGCCGTACTCTGTAGTGTGATCAGAACAGTGCTTCCCTTGCAACCAAGGTCTTCTGGTTCAAATGCCGCTAGTGCCCGGTTACACCAAAATACATTGTGTGCAGTACATCATCACCCTCACTTGAATACAACTAGGGGAGGGGGAACTACAGCAAACTAAGGTCAACATAATTTTATCCCGAGGTGCCGTACTCTGTAGTGTGATCAGAACAGTGCTTCCCTTGCAACCAAGGTCTTCTGGTTCAGATGCCGCTAGTGCCCGGTTACACCAAAATACATTGTGTGCAGTACATCATCACCCTCACTTGAATACAACTAGGGGAGGGGAACTACAGCAAACTAAGGTCAACATAATTTTATCCCGAGGTGCCGTACTCTGTAGTGTGATCAGAACAGTGCTTTCCTTGCAACCAAGATCTTCTGGTTCAGATGCCGCTAGTGCCCGGTTACACCAAAATACATTGTGTGCAGTACATCATCACCCTCACTTGAATACAACTAGGGGAGGGGAACTACAGCAAACTAAGGTCAACATAATTTTATCCCGAGGTGCCGTACTCTGTAGTGTGATCAGAACAGTGCTTCCCTTGCAACCAAGGTCTTCTGGTTCAAATGCCGCTAGTGCCCGGTTACACCAAAATACATTGTGTGCAGTACATCATCACCCTCACTTGAATACAACTAGGGGAGGGGGAACTACAGCAAACTAAGGTCAACATAATTTTATCCCGAGGTGCCGTACTCTGTAGTGTGATCAGAACAGTGCTTCCCTTGCAACCAAGGTCTTCTGGTTCAAATGCCGCTAGTGCCCGGTTACACCAAAATACATTGTGTGCAGTACATCATCACCCTCACTTGAATACAACTAGGGGAGGGGGAACTACAGCAAACTAAGGTCAACATAATTTTATCCCGAGGTGCCGTACTCTGTAGTGTGATCAGAACAGTGCTTCCCTTGCAACCAAGGTCTTCTGGTTCAGATGCCGCTAGTGCCCGGTTACACCAAAATCTTCCCCGATCCAAAATCAAATTATCCTAATTCCGAACCAGGATCCGATTTGATCTTGGTTCCAATGCAAAAGTGTTGCACCTACGAAATTTCATGGTTCTGGATCTCCGATTCTTCGATCGTGGTTCCAAAGTGAGAGATCGAGAATAAGTATGAGACAAATTTTGCTAGTGGTTCGTAATATATGACGTCATGGAAGTAGGCGTATTTTTTACTATAGATATAACTAGATGTGCGATGTTTGATCTGTTTTGAGTGAATTATTGTTCTACGAATTTTACTGATTTTTAATGATTTTGGGTATAGTGTTGTTTTAAATTCCCAAGAAAACAATCGAACCTAGTTCTATCTGCTGGCGTATTTTGAAACTACATTTTTCGACGATGGCTGCTGATCTCGGATCGAGTTTTGGAACCGCCAATTTCGGCGGTTCGAAATGAACTTCATCTCGATCTCCAGTCCAGTTTTGAACTCGAATGGTGCAACAGTTTTCTGTGTCGATCTTAGATGCGATCTCTGATCGAGTTTCGAACCACGATGGAGCAACTGGTCATAAATCTTGTCTGTTGCTGTCTCGAAGGACACATCCCGAGACTTCAAGAAGACTAGCAGTGTCTTCTCCCGCATGTGTTTCATTCATTATAATTGCATCACCTAACAGGATAAGGATTTCTGTGTCGATCTTAGATGCGATCTCTGATCGAGTTTCGAACCACGATGGAGCAACTGGTCATAAATCTTGTCTGTTACTGTCTCGAAGGACACAGCCCGAGACTTCAAGAAGACTAGCAGTGTCTTCTCCCGCATGTGTTTCATTCATTATAATTGCATCACCTAACAGGATAAGGATTTCTCATAGACATCAATATACTTATTCACGCATGACATTAAAAAAACATGCAGTTGCTGTTAGAAATTTTTTTTACTGGGTGAATAAAATCTTAAATGTTGTCGCGTGGTGAGTTCGTTCATCTAAGAAAATGCACATTTTAGCCAACGAAATTTCTGTATTGTATCAATATAATCTGCTAGATAACGATATGTTCATTTTCTTACAACAAAACACTGTCGCCTACATGGGCTTCCGAAAGATGAACAGAGCTTCAGTAAAATTGCTTTACGCAATAACTGCTGTGATAACGAATTATATTTAAAACTAATACCACAAAATACTAGTTTTATTTTACCATTTACTCGTCTCAAATGTCTACGTTTTGAAAGTTAAAATGAATTCAAGAAATAAAGCGTTTTGAGACATTTTTTTTTTGCATGAGACTTACGTTGCAGGATGTTTAAAGTAGTATAGGTGCGTCCAGCACATCTTCAATCACATCTTTAATTCATTGTTAAGTTGTAAAGTGGCAACGTGAGCGCTGAAATCTTTAGAAAGGCGATTTGCTGATGGAGAGATGCTCATGCCATTTCCATCCTTAGCGCTCCCACGCTTCTACGATTCTCAAAATAAATTATTTCAACTTTCGACTTAAAAGGCCATTTCACACTATCAAATATCTATTGAATTCAATTTATTGTACTAAAAAAAGCACTTTATTTGTCTTTTAATGAATTGCTCTCTATAAGCTTTCAAGACTCCACATGAAAATTTATTACAAACTTTTTAATATAAAATTTTTTTAAAAAATACCGATATGAAATATTTAGAAGCATCTGCTATTCATGCCTGACACGAAAATAATTTGTTTAATAATAATATATATATATATATTCTTCATTTAATTGTACATTTTCTTTTTAAAAATATGTGTCCTTATTTCCCAACAACTGTAAAAAATGTGGACACATCTCTATTATTATGAGATTGCCATTTTATTGATATTATTATGCCATTATTATTGGCAGAAAAGCTATGGTCAACGACTCCAATTTTGGAATCAAAAAAATATAGAACATGTTCAAAACGAAAATCTGGAAAGAAAACAAGACAATCAAGAAACTGAAAGAGAAAATGGCCGCGATTATGACGTTCTTATGACGTCATGTAGCATTCAAGAACTGAATTTAATAAAAATTGAAGGTAATTAAAAAATAGGGAAATATTTGGATAAAACCTTTGTTTCATCTCAGCCTATATTTATTTTTAGAATAATTTCGGGAAATGTAACTATTTTCAGGGCGTTTTAATGGATTTGGACACTGTTATCGCTTTATGTCTTGTGCTATCATTACTTCTCTTGTCATTCTCAGGGCATTTTAATGGATTTGGACACTGTTATCGCTTTATGTCTTGTGCTATCATTACTTCTCTTGTCATTCTCAGGAATAAATCAATCATTTATGCCCATTTGTCCCACACTGTAAATAAATTAATGCATTCCGAAGGTTTTCCATTTGGTATAACAACTGAGTTGTATTCTACGTCTTGTGAGAGAGATAATTTTAAGTTAGAAATACATTTATGACCGAAAAAATGTGAAACCAAGATAATTTATATTTTATCCCCTTTAAGTAGAATCAGAATGGCTTCCAATGAAGCAGAGCATTAGAATGTGCAAAATGCAGGACTCATTAGAAATAGTACACACACTTTTCACATAAGTATGATTCATGTTCCACATGAAAGAAAATGCAATTGTTATAAGTGTATTTGGTTACATATTTTTAAAAACTCCATTATTAAGTTTACTTTTTTTTATCAAATTTTAAGCAAATTTTCGTGGTAGATACTTAAGAAGGCACATTTTGTAATTAAAAAAAAACCTGAATTAAGTATGACCGTCATAAAAATTACTCTGATTGCATGTAAAAAAAATTAGCTATAACATTAAAATAAATATTTTAAATAATTGATCTCATCCACAACATTTTAAGCCACGAAGTTCTCATTTGTATAACTGATATAAATTTACATGAAAATATTTTTTTTTTAAATATTACTTAACATTACAAATATCATTTTCTTATCTGCAACCTTAGTATTTACAATGGCGAATGTTTTCTTGTGCTTTCTGAACGGAAATACGCTTAAATTCTGATTAAAATAATACACGCTTATTAACTTATTTCTAAAAAACATTTAAATATGTACATTCTAGCAAATACTTGTATTGTTACAAAATATATGCATTCATCTTTCGTATGCAACATAAATCGTACATTTTGACGATTGTACTAGTGTGCGTGGCACTATTAACAAGTTCTGCATGTTCTCGGTTTAGCAACACTTTTTAAATCAAACCTTGGAATAATTCCCCCCCCCCCCCCCCCCCGTATATGACATATTTGGTTGTCTCTTAAATGTGTCACTTATAAGCGTTTTGTGGTACTCGTGTTGGTATAGAAGTACGTCATTTTCTTTTAAATTGACCTTTCACACACACACACACACACACACACACACACACATATATATATATATATATATATATATATATATATATATATATATATATATATATATATATATATATATATATATAATTTACAAATTACAATGTTAACATTTATAATTAACATGATAGGTAGCCTATGTTGGTGATGCCTATAGGCTGTTCGCGGTAAAGTGAGCACATTTTAAGGCCCTCACAACAGGTACTAACCCCTAACAAATATATCTTATTGCAGCCTCAGGCATTACATTTTGCGAGTAGTGAAATGTATACACTGTGATTATTGGTCAGATTCCAACGTTTATATTAAAAACAAGCAGGAACGTGGAAATTGGACGAAAAGAAAAATTTAGAAGGGCCTTAAAAAGTTCTCACTTTAACGTGAACAGCTTATAGTAAGAAATAGCTCTTATCCTAAATATTATTAAATTGAGTGTGAACTAATTTGTTGCTTTGTCCCTTTAGTGTAATTGCCTAGACTCGGTTAAGCTTTGTTTGCATGAAACGGAGGAATAACCTGAAAGGGCTTCAGAAAAGCTTGAAGTAATCGTTAGTGGGTTATAGTGCTCCACTGGAAGGCTGGACCGGGGATATGGATGTTGCAACATCCGGCCTCGATGTCCAGCACAGTGATGCGTAATTCTGGCGCGAGTCAAGAGAAGCTGGTTTCTTCTTCGAGTAGGTCAGGCGCGCGCCTGTAGGTCATCCGGTTCCACATCAACGCCATTGTCCCGCCTGCCCAGTGGCGTAGGAAGATATTTTTATTAGGGAGGGGGGCGATCTTTCATTGATAAAACAGTACCTAAAATATTTTTCGAGCTAAATAACAGCAGTAGATGTAGTCACCTGAAGTTTTATTTTATTTATTTTAATTTTTTTTACTGTACCGTTTTATGTACCTTTGTCTTATTTTGCCGATAACTGAATGCACATATTTTATTTTTTAGTGTGTCCCAAATTTTTTCCTGGGGGAAGGGGTGTTGAACCCAGAACCCCCGAACCCCTTTCTTTGCCTCTGTGTGTGTCCAACTGGTACAAAGTGAACGATGTGACACGCACCTCGCTGGCCAATGCAGCTCGCTAAAAGCAGAGCACATCTCACACGATGCAAAGTGATGCTGTACGGAAATGTCTAATTATGTAGTTCCTTGCAAAACCAGAGCATTCGTACATTTGTTCGGGTAACTTGTAAAGCCGTTAATTTTTTTTTTTTTTAATGGCATTGCTACTTTTATACAGCCGATAGTATAAGATAGAATTCGCACTGTTATGCCAACAGGATAAATATAAAGGGCAGTTCTGATTATTTGAGTTCTGAATCACTTGCATACCGAAACGGTTCGTAGAAATTTTCAGACTGTTTGTTCATCCTAATGTTGTTGGAGGCGAGAAACATGCATTACCTGTATTTAAAAAGGCTGTATACGTTTTCCGAGAAATTCGCTATAATCTCGCATACGTTTTTTTTACGATCATGCTACGGTGCTGGCAACACTCAAGGGAAGATTCTCAGCTTATTAACTGACACTCATTCATACGCAAATTAATTCTCTCGCAACAAGTCGGTAATAGTTGGCCATTGGAAAAGCGCTGTCGTTTCTTGACGTGGACTGCAAGCGAACAGATACGCGAAAATTGTGTTTACACATTTGGATTTACTCCCAGTGAGATCACCACATGCGTGCAGGAAGACCCCTTGTTCGTGTCCACGCAGTGAGGACTCTTGTTGAGCAAACATCATTGCGCTGCGTATCAAGGAATTCTGCTTTCACATACGCGCTTTGAAAGCGGACTTGTCCAGCGACACGTTCCGCTGGCATTAGACACCATGGGATTTCCCTGCAGGTTGCGGCAACTGTATCAACCAGGGGCTTCTTGAAGTAGCGAGGTCTCAATGCTCTTACCTAACACGAATTCATTGTGAGCAGTGTATGAATGCTATTACAAGAGAGAAAAAAAACTTTACAATCTTGATGGAATAGCGCCTTATTTTATTCGCACGAAAGTAGATGCTAACGTGTAAAGTCAAGCAGCATCTTCAATGCAATGGCATGAGCATCCTAAACACAGCCCAACTGAAACCCAAGAGAAGTTGATTACAAACATCCAAGGCTCACACAGTTCGCCAGAGATAGCAGGCCAGAACTAAGGATATTATGAGCCCCTAATTCCTCTGGCAAGATGACAATACGATAATGTTTACCACCCGGCTTCAAACAAGATGTGTGACCTTGAAGTCCTACGACATGGTAAGTCGAAAACTACGAATATCCAAGGACAACCTTGTAAAATGGAGCATCTTTAATAATACCTAGTTTGGCGGTGACTGTGACTAGGAGCAACAGACTACTCGACATCTGTTTCAGTTTCTCTTGTCCACCATTACGGACGGAATATCTTTACTAAGCAACTCAAGGTACAGTGAATGTTGGCCAGTTTGGGCGAGAGTGTTGTTATGTCGCAGTCATAGACAAATGCAACTTTTTACAGCGTTTATAATGCGACAGTAAATAATTAGTGAACAAATTCGACTCTTACTCTTCGTGCAATTAAGTGGGTGGAGAGATTTGGGCGGCTCTTGAAATCAAGGTCTTGAGAGCCTACTAGGGGGGAAAGAAGGTGTGTATAGAGCAGTGCTGGAGTGGAAGGGCGCGAGAAACGGACGATCCCCGAGAAAACCACGCCGACCAGCGATAATCCAGGGTCGACACCGCCTGGAAACGAACCCGGTTCGCCTATCTGTACAGCGAGTAGTCTGACCACAGCACCACAGAGGCCCCTTCGTGCACTTAAGCCACTTTACAGTGGAATCGCAGGTTTTAAAGACAAGCTCCATAGAAGACTTTGAGTAAATAACAAACGTCCAAGGAAACAAGAACAGAATCTCGTTGTTCCTAGTCGAGGATTAAACTGACTATTCAGTGTATAGGCTGTTCACGGTATAATGAGCACTTTTGAAAGCCTTGCTCAAGCTCTACTTGTGTGAACATTGTGTATTCTTCCCCGTTATTTAAGACTAACATTTGCCATGGGCCTCATCACTTTATTCATGCGCCGGTCAAGTGAAACTGTGAAATTATTAGAAAAGTAAATATTTTACAAATCTGCTCACTTTTTCACTTCGATGCATTAATAAAAAAAACAGAAAGCGAAAGAAATAATTTAAATCATCAGAAATGTTTACCTAACACTTTTTATTCTACTTAATGATACAGAACTACTTCTCATCCATCGTTACCAACTTTACTGGGCGCACGTCACTCAGGGCACCAGTTAAAATATATGCAGGCAAGGGCAGTGACTTTTTTTTCCTGAGGTTGATTTCAAAAGTGCTCACTTTATCGTGAACGGCCTTTAGCAGCAACGAATGGACAAAATGAACAAGGCCGCGAAGACTGCATCCAGGTAACTGAAACTGCGCAGCGTGGTTGTCGATTTCCTTGCTCGCTGTGTGTGACATCCTGTGACGGCGGGGAGTCTCGCAGACTATACGAGTGGTTAAAACCCATCTGAAGATGTCTTACGCTCGGATGAATCCGGGTTCGCAGCATGCGCGCGAGGCCTGTGGTTGCCTAATGACGGGCCAAGCGTCACCGCATGGGCTGTCGTTTCGTAAACTCTACTCTTCAAGGTCACTGCCGCATCGGCTCGTGAGCGAGGAGGGACGAGGCGTGGCGAGGAGTTGTGATGAGGAAAACCTCGGCGGCAGTAATTGTGTTTCGCCGCCCTCCTGGAGGAAATTATGTGGATTCAAATGCCATGTGGATATACGTTTGCTATGCACACAGACCGCACTTTGCGAAAGACATATTTGCACGCAAAAAGAAAGGAAGGAGGGAAATAAATTTAAGTTATACTTACGTATTAGTGGTTTTGAAATTTCTTGCCTTCAGATTAACACTCTCTGAGACATAAAAAGATGCGGAAAGGTTTAGCACAGTTTCCGTGTACCTGCCCGGCAGTCTGGGAAAAACAATAAGAACAATTTCGCTACAATTGTTAAATTGCAAATTCTTATTTTAAAAAAAAAATAGTTAAATTTTGTGCAATTACTTCAGACGCCCTGCCAACCTCCCGTGGCGCAGTCTGTTAGTGCGCCACCAATCTCTTGGGTGGGGGGGGGGGGTAGGCTCTGGGTTCGAGTCCCAGGTATGATATAGGTGTTAATTTAAGTTAGGTTTATAAGTTAGTCTGTAAGCCGTCCCCTGCTAAGCTTTCAAGCATAAAAACCGGGGGATGTTAAAAAGCCCTCTACAATACGATTCAGACGCCCTCTATACGCAGATTATGTTATTATGTTATAGATCAAAATGCTGTAAAGGAAACGTGCCTGAACAAAGGAGTAACTTCACGGGAGCACATGGTTGCTCCCGTGGTCAGTAACGAGCTTTCCAATGCTAAGTTCTTCGGTTCTATTCTAGTCCTTGAAGATCGTAAGTTTTATGTATAGAAGATTGTTATGTTGGCACTCCCGCGGCTTCCTACGGCTTCATTCCACCGTTGCTCCGTCCCTAATTCTCGTCACCTCAAACGTCCCTCGGGGAGGTAGGGAAGGAAAGACGAGTAAACGACATTCTTGGTTGACTGAGCAATAATGAAATCAACATTTTACATAAATACCTACTCGTAACAGCATATAGTTGAAGTGTGCGAGGAACACCATTTTATGCTAAACTAGTAGATTTTCTACAAAACTTTGGAAGCAGGTGTTCGAAAATAATTTAATTGCACGTACAGATGACAGTTTGGCCAACTTTGAGAACAAACATTTTACCAGAGTGGCGCATTCTTTTGGCATGATGTAATTCATCGTAAGCAGATTTAGTAGAACAGGAATGAGTTGGTTTAGTAAATTATTTGTTAGCAAAGTTGGCAGTATTTGTTGTCTAGGATTGCATTTTCTTGGATTTTCTATATTGACTGTCAGTACCCTGCACGTTTCAACTATAGTGTTTATTATTAGTTGACGTTCCGCGCCCTCTTCAAGAAAAAATTAAAACAAGATCATTGGTCCTTGAAAGAAAGAGTTGTTTATGGTAACAAAATTCAAATGGCACTATTAAAAAAAAAATAAAAGAAAACAGTTTTACTTACAAAATATATGGTTGGCTAAGCAAAATTTGAAATTTTAAAACGGTGTTGATGTTCTCCGAACGAAATAAATATTACAGAATAAACAAACTTCTCTTCTGAATCAACATGCTTGAAAACAAAATTTGTGGCTGAGTCAACTCTGTATATTTGTTTAGCCGTATGAACATTCAGTAGCTCGGGTCCACTTGCGTAGTCGATAGAATATTTGTTGCGGTGGAAGAATAAACGTAAAGTGCAAGGGAACCGTGTATAGAAGTTGGTGCGCCTGTTTTGGTACGGAAGCCAGCTCCACTCGACGTTCTTGTTGACCTTATCCGAGATGGGAAAAGGAATGACAATTAACGACAGTGAATTAGTGAGAACTAATGTATCTACATTTTGGAAGGACCATCAAAGACCTACAGAGTAGTCCATTTCCAAGGTGTCCCTTGTTCACAGAGATGACGATTTCCAATAATGGTCCTGTTGGTTCCTTCCTACCCTTTGCTATTGAATTACAAATGTTTTATTGGTCCAAAACAGCGCGAAGGCCGTTTAAACACAGGTTCAAAATTCATTCACTTTCCAAAGTAGCCCCTACTTACAATTTTAAATAAAATTAATTTCATTTTAAGGGGAACTATTGGTTTCAGAAGGATTTAATTTCTACAGACAATATTCGTGACCAACTGTAATTTTCATACCAAACGTAATACAGTCACATTAAGAAATACACTCCATATACATTTTTCGCTGTTTCCCGAAAATCAATGTACACGGACAAGGAGCCCTTTGGGAATGGAATACTCTTCTAATCCTACCTTCTTCGTGCAGATTTTGTTGTCCCTAACTTAGTATCTGTCTAAAGAAAACGGGGAATACATTTTAAAAAATTCACTTTTCTCTACCAACCATCAAGTCCTGCATCATGAACTCATCCGAAAACCATCAAACAACTCTTTGTTGACAATATGGTTAGTTCGAGCGCTGTTACTTTTAACGACCAGAGTTCTAGTTCCAGAAATAACTCAGCGCCTTCAATGGCATTTTTTTGTAAGGGGGAATACAAGCTTTGAAACCACTACCCTGTGCAAGTCAATGATGTAGGTGGCGGTTTTATATGGACGTTCAGTTTCATAAGGCATTTCCAAGGCGTAAAAATTTAATTCCTATGTTGAATTGCGAAAAAAAAGCCAATGTTCGCAGACATATATACTAGCAGTGACTGTCACCTTCAAATTAATCTACTTGTGAAGTAAACACAGCACGGCTAGAGCACTGCACGCCATTACATAGTCTTTCTCTTAGTGGCGACGAGACACTTGAAACGCGCGGCAGTGTTGTCCTTATCGCTCGCGCGCTTCTCTACCTGAGAAATAGAAACAAACGTGCAGGTAGGCGGGAGCCTTAAGGAACCTGCCAGATTCTCAAGACAAATTTGAGCAAAATAAGGAAACTGAACTAATTTACTCGTCCAGGTTCCACTACAGATACGTAATGTATACAAGCTTTACAAACCTCGGTAGCCCATTCCCTTAACCTTAGCTCCAGACACACATTTCCACAGTTAATATGAAACAAATATTTGTAGGGTCAGATATTTATGATGTCACAAAGAATTTTCGTCTTACCACATAATTATACATTAATTATTTTATCTTTTAAACAGCTCTCCCAAAGTTTTAAATCGTGTATTTGCTTTCCAGGTTTCATCCATTAGTGCCAACTCATTAGCCAAGCTCAAAAGAACTCACATTAGGCTCAACATAAATTTAACAATAATCTTTGTATTACCGCTGTCATTAAAGCAGGTAGTAAAATAATGATGGAAGAACGAGCTTCAATAGAGACAAATAAAACCGAATGGATCTCGGATTAAGTAATATAACAACCTCAACTATTTAAGACTCCAAATTAATTTCAAGTCTATCTAGAGTTATGGGTTTATTTCATATGGCACAACCGTTTTGTGCATCGATCCTGGACCACAAATACCTCCAGGCATGGGTAAGGAGCGGAAACAATATCGATATTATGACGTTTTTTTAATCTGATTTTGCTGCTGTAAATGCTACGCACTTACTTGTGTAGCTGTAAAATAAATAAATTGTGAAACCAAATTCCATGGGAACACTCCTCTAATATTGGGCACACTTTTAAAATAAAGTTACTCGTATCACTGAGGAAAAGTTTTTTTAATAAAAAAAAAATAGTCTTCGCGCAATTTAATTCATTGTTTGTGTAGAAATAATGAAATATTTACTTTTTGAAACCAAACTGTTCCGATGTTATTCCTCGTTTACCCGAAACTGTAAGATCTGAATTATGCAATTGAAATTTTGTTTGTTGCTTCAAAGTACATGAAAAGGATTTGGTTAATGTACAAAATATTTAAGCCCGACCGAGATTTGAACTGAGATCGCTTGCGAACGAGCGCCATGTCTTAACAACCTGAGGCATACTGACTGCTCATTACATACGAATGTTTTTTTAATACGTACATTTTAAATACTGAATATAGGGCTTTAATAGAAGTTACAAATTTTACAGCTTCGCTTTTTTGTTTCATATTAAACGTATTTTATTAGGATTTTTGTACCATTATTAAGCACCAAAATATGCACTAACATACAGTCCCAAGTAGCAAAACATAGTTGGCTCGCATGTGCAGATCTGATTGTGAACGAGCAGCCCGCATGCGGCATCCACAGGCATCCAAGAAGCGGAATGCACCCGCAGATGCATGTGGCACACATGATGAATGATGACTGTGGTATTATGTGTTTACGCATAGGCCACAGACGGATATTTAACTGTCAGCAGATGTCTGGCAACACTAGAGTTCCCCGTAAGTTAACCACAAGCGGGCTACTTCTTGTTGATCTGTCGGCTGATGTCTGGCAAAACCAGAGTTCCCCGTAAGTTAACCACAAGCGGGCTACTTCTTGATGAACTGTCGGCTGATGTCTGGCAAAACAAGGGTTGCCCATAAGTCAACCACAAGCGGGCCATTTATTCTTGTTGATCTGTCGGTTGATGTCTGGCAAAACAAGGGTTGCCCATAAGTCAACCACAAGCGGGTCACTTCCGGCTTTCTGCTTCTGGCCTGCCGTAAGTAAACCACATGTCGTTAGCCAACTGTTGGTAAGCCACTTGTGGGCCAGCTATTGACCACTTGTAGCCCACACAGACTCAGATTGCAATGCATTTTCAAACTAAAAAATAATCGTGTCTGTCCCAAATACAATCGATGTATACCACATAAAAATATGTTATCTTCAGCTTTATTTCACAATTAGTAAATTTCTTTAGAGAAACCTAGAGTCGAACTCACGAACCTTTAGTCTACAGTCAAGTATACTAACAACTACTCTACTCTGTATTTACATACAACCTTTTAAGGTAAATCTAGTTACTTACTTCACATACATAATGCATTATTAGTTTTTCTATATAGATAATGTTAGTATCACGAGATAATACTGGGATTTATGTGCGTTGTTTAAAACACTAGTATTTTAGTTTCGGACTACTTTCAGGTAGAATTTAAAATGCAAAATAATTATTTTTGTTTTGTGTTTTATGCTTTGCAGGTTTGTAGTATAAAAATTTTTTTTACTATTAATAGCAATGCCATATGATAATTTTACTTTATATATACATGAAATAAAATGTTTTATTGAATACGCATATGATATTTGCTACTGCACAGCAACATATAGTCGGTATGCCATAAATGGAACATAAGCTTACTGATCATGTTTCCTCAGTAATAAGGAATAGTTTGCATACCACAAAAGGTGGTATGTACTCTTTGACAAACATCACCCACACATTCTCTACATGCTCTAATAAGCCTGTGAGTGTTTCACAGACATTTGTTTGTGCGCAATATATGAAATTTCGTCAGTTATTTTGTGCTAAATGGCCCACAATTTCCCACATGATGATGCCCAACTATCGGAAATAAACCATTCTACCACGCGAGGGCTTTATGCGCAAACATGATCTTATAATCGTACTCTTTGGCATACATCAGCCTCGCGTTATTTACATACTCTAAGATGCCTGTGGGTGTTTCACTGACGTTTGCTTGTGGGCCACATATGAAATTCTGTCAGTCATTTTGTGATGTGTGGCCCGTAATTGGCCACATAATGAACCCCAACTATCAGAATTGAACCTGTCTACCACATGAGGGTTTTATATGGAAAAGTGATCTTATTTTCATACTCTTCGGCATACATCAGCCACATGTTTTCCACGTGTTCTAAGATGCCGGTGGGTGATTCACTGATGTTTGCTTGTGGGCCATACATTAAATTCTCTCAATCACCAAAAATACTTCCCAAGAAAATACAGTCACTATTGTCCACGTGGTATTATTGTGTACCACATAAGAAAACACTTATTACAGTCGTGTGGGCGAACATGTACCACCTGTGCCAACAGTTAGCCAACTGCAATCTGCTTGTTGTTTGCTACTTGGAGTGTTGCTATCCTAATTGTCACAAAAATTATAAAAATTACCGACTTTAATCTTCGAAAGAAGGTGATTAAATGAAATTCTAAGCAGCTGATACAACTAAATATTTTTCGGACAGTCCAATTTTTGTTTACTCGACACAATATTTTGCTGGGGCAACTAAAAATATTTTTGGCCCTTACAAACAGGTATTTCGTTGGCTGGAGCAAACATTTCTCTCAGTGAATGTCGTGCAGTTGTATCCAGTTCATCTGCATGTGTTAAACCCGAAACTAGATATTATGTAAGCGATTATCAAGAAACATCCCCGTTCGGGCAACTTTATTTCTTCGGTACACTTGAAGACTGGCGTGCACGGGACATGGACCTCAGCGTGAGATACGTACGCTGCGTATAAACAGCGTGTTGGCTGCGTCACCAGAGTAATGTCATAACGTTCCTGTACGCGTCTCAGCGTGAGATACGTACGCTGCGTATAAACAGCGTGTTGGCTGCGTCACCAGAGTAATGTCATAACGTTCCTGTACGCGTCTAGCGTGAAGGAATCAAACACGTTTGATTCTCTTTGTCAGTTTGTTTAGTGCTGTATAAACCAAGTTGTTTCAATACTTTTTGGTACTGTATATACCAAGTTATATACTAGTGTTCTTGATACTGTATATACCAACTTGTTTCAATAGTTTTTGGTACTGTATATACCAAGTTATATACTAGTTTTCTTGATACTGTATATACCAACTTGTTTCAATAGTTTTTGGTACTGTATATACCAAGTTTTATACTAGTTTTCTTGATACTGTATATACCAAGTTGTTTTAGTACTTTTTATACTGCATATATCAAATTGTTTAGTCAATTGTTTTGATAATGTATATACCAGTTTGGTTTGTTGGTGCTGTATATGATATATCAGAAGTGAACGTGAGTTTTCATTGCTCATAAAATGAAAATGCAGATTTAAACAAAAATTTACCATTTCAATTAGTTCTTTGCATTATACCAGCATTAATTACATTTTCAGACATTTCTGATACCTAGCCGATTTCTTCAGCTGTCAGTATTTCAAAGTAACCATTATTTATAGAGGTTTATTTATGAACATGTAAACATGTATCCCCCCCCCCCCTTCAGATTACTTGTGAAATACGTAACCAAATGTTATGTACGCAAGGTTGCCAACCATCCCGTTTTGTACGAGATTTCTAGTATTTCAAAATTTTTAGAGACTAAAATGGATAAACACAGTGTCAGTAATTTACCATTTTCGGCGATCAATGATGTAGCTCTATGACCAATATATAGTTTCAATTAATGCTGACAGATAGCATTGAACGTTCGTGGAAGTAGTGCTTGATGAGATGTGTACAGTTATCTTTCAATTTATGATGCTACCGTTTGTTGAAGCCGAGTAGTGTTGTCAAAGCTTAAATTTTAAAATTAAAAAAGGAAATGTGTCATTCACCACCGTGAAAAAATTAATGCCTTTATGTACCAGATATATGGGGAATAAAATTATCAGTAGCTAGTTAGTAGGGACCATTGTTAGAATGGATAATGCGTACTTTGTAAATAGAATGTTGTATTTCACACGGCTGCGAAAGTGACGTGAATTAGTACGCATTAACATCGTTACATAGAAACATTATTCAGCAGACAAACGCAAGTTGATCAACCAAGATAAATATTTCTATATATAAATAAGATTTTGTGGCCATATGTTCTGCCAATGATTTGTATTAAGTATAATGCTGAATTTTCCACATTTAAGAGGGTATTAAAACTGTTTTGTTGTAGATAATAGTTTTCCTTGATCATTTCACTCAATGTCATATGGCGTGTGTCGAGTTGCCAGAAGTGTTCCATATAGTAAATCTGAAAAAATTGGCAACCCTAAATTAAAATAATTTGTAATTAACACTGAACATATACCTACTGTAATATACCTAGTGTACAATATGTTTCTCAGTGTATTGGTAGTATTATTACTGGATAGAAGTACATGTTTAGCACAGTATGTGGAACTGAATGACGACGTTTTTTAAGTTTTGCTAGCAAAATATTATTAATTATATTCAAGTTTTTTTTTAATGAGCAGGAAAGGCCAGTACGCGAATACATTTCATGAAATCATTAAAGGTACTCTGTTTCTGGAGTAGATGAAACTGTATTGTATGCTTTCCAGAAAATCTTTATGAAATATCTAAGAGGTAATGACAGAAGAAAGAGTTGAAAGATTTTATTTTATTTTGTATGTAGTTTTACATCAATAATAAATTTACTGTGGCAATTAGTTTTCGATTGTTCTTTAAGGACAGGTTCTATATATTTTGAGTAAAAGAATTTGTTAAAAAATGCGTAGATACAACTAACTGAAGTAATTTTTATGGATGTCAAATTATGTATCTGTCAGTATCTGTCACTGCCTTGTCGAATGATTGGGGCTTCAGATGCCCGTTTCTAAAAGATAAATATGAAAAGTTCTTTTAGCTATTACAATATGAAAGAAACATGTTGGCATGTTAGTATTCACTTCTAGATTACACATAAATTAAATAAGAAGCTGATTTGAATAACTAATAAACAATAAGAATATAGAACTTTTCTGCTCATTTAAAAAATTGCAACACATGAATCAGTACGGTAACAAATAATTCATCAATATGGGTTAGTATAAATATAATCTCAACAATTTAAAGTTGCAGTTTAACTACTTCAGAGAAGCCCTGGGAAGTGAAATCAGGGTGCTTATTATAAATTATTCGTTAATTTTTCATTTCCGTTGAGTTTAGAAAGCTCTCGAAACGAATAGAATATTCGAGAAAGGCAATTTGGTATTCTAAGTCGTAATTCGTTACAGCCCTCCGAGACTTCGGCAATGTTCGGATTTTCGTTAGCGAATACAGGGTGGCAACACAATGCACATGAACTGTAACTGTTTTACGAGACTTTGTTAGTAAATTACGATTAATTAATCTTGAAAACGTTAATAAACCAAAGCAGTAAAGCACTTAAAACATTTTGTTTCCTTTCAGCGTGTTTTAAATATTAGTATTAAATACATTATGTGTTTTAGGGAAACGGTATATTTTGTTTGAAAAGTTTGTCATATTTCCTGAAGACATCGTACTCTTTACTTAGCTCGGTTGGAAGTATGATGTATTACACATAAATATGCTTTAATTTCGTTTGCACTGAGTTTAAATAGACTCGCATGTACGCCTATAAGAGAGAGTAGACAGAACTTTGGTTGTTATATGCCCGAAGATTTTCCTCAATGACCATTTTGCTGTTTGGCTGCAAGCTATTTACGGACAAGCATTTTCCTCTGTTATTTATAATTCCAAGATTATAAAATAAGCGATGGACAACAAACTAGACGCTATCGTGTTTCTAGTGGATTGTATTAATATCAATATATGAATTTTCACTCAGTCATTTTCAAGGGAAAGTATTTTGATAGTAAACCACCAAGAATTAGTATTTTAGTTTAGCGCTGCTTATCATGTGATTTACGAACTACATTGTTCAAGGCAAATTTTTTTAATAAACAGTGATTATGATCTCTTATTTCATTATAAACAACACCCAATAAATCCCCTTACAACAGCCAGCCTACACTGATTCTTAGATAGTTCACAAATTAAAACAGAAAGGTAATTGGTACTTCAAAAATATTTTTTCTGAGATATGTATTTTTGTTCTTGTAATACATGAAGGCACATTAAATCACGATTATATTCTTTCGCAGTCCCAAAAACAATCTGTTACACACACCAGCCAAGTTTTTATAATAAAACTCAGTAATGAAGACCCGGAAGTCTTCGTTTTCGTTTAAAGTTTCTTAACGAACATGGTGACTTCAAACGAACACTAGAATGCTCTTAGAGTAGCTAAACGAACACTAGAATGCTCTTAGAGTAGCTAAACAAACACTAGAATGCTCTTAGAGTAGCTAAACGAACACTAGAATGCTCTTGGAGTAGCTAAACGAACACTAGAATGCTCTTAGAGTAGCTACTTTAGTTGGTAATTCGAGTGATCACGAATATTTTTGTCGAGAGGAAATAAAACGAATAAGCCCCCAGATCAAACCGTCATTCTGACATGACTGATTTTAATTACCCAATTACATCAAATCATCAAATATCTTCCACACTTCTGAATTGTCTGTACGTAGATACTGTGTTAACATGTAAGAACTATTTCTTCTTACTGTGTTGTGTTGAAAGGACCACAAAATTTAATACTCCTTTCATTATACAAAATTGTGGTTAAGAATGTAATCTACCCTGTTGGCTGGAATTTTGGGTAACTGAATAATCTAACAGACCTATATTAGCGGAAGTTTCGAATGGTCCTTGCTGAAGTTATGACTTAGCTAAGTACATAGGTAGCATGGCGGCAAGAAATAATTGTCAGAATATCACATTGCTGACATCAACTAGGAAATATTTCTTTAACCTCTATCTTTACAAATTTTTAGTTTTTATCTCTCAAGTTTAGTCAATTCTCGGAAAGTGTGCTCTGCTCACTTACCAAGACTGCCTATCTAATTAATTGTCTTGTTTTGTAAGCTCGCAAAGTTTGTAAACTACGAAATACCTATACATGTTTTGTTTACTATGTGAGGTCACTTTATTCAGTAGGTTCATACAGGCAGCTAAAATTTCAACTTTCGTAAGATGGAAACTCAACTTTGCAATCAAGATTCCCATGAAATGTTTATACTAAAATGTGAAACTCGTGTTGTAGAAACTTGTGTTTTGTTAACTTGATGTAAAATTCAGGAGTCGAAATATTCTAAAGCAAAAATTATTTGTTTACAAAACATACCGAAAATTGCATAGAAAATAAGAATTACTATTGATATCTATTTTACGAAATCACTGCTGTATTGGCGTCCTCTAATCAAATACTCTAGTGTATTTGTTCTAATGTAGGTAATTTTTAATATTTCACAGAAGTTACATACTGGCCATAGGCGTAGTTCTTGTTCACTGTATTTAAAAAAATTCCTTAAGAATAGTACAGCTGAGATATTATTTTTATTTAATTTTTCTAGTAAAAGTTTAGTCTGTCATTCGTCATAACAGTACCATTGGTCATAAGAGTACTCGCTCTACTGTGTTTACAAATAAAACTTCTGTTTCATTGTTTATTTCGTGCCATATTTTCAAAACAAATATATAGGACATGGGAAGCAAATCAACCAAAACGCCGTACACAACATTTCTATGTTATATGCATACAATTCATAATTGTATATATTTATCGGAGAAATTTATACTTAGTTATAGGCTGTTCACGGGAAAGTGAGCACTTTTGAGGCCCTAGTTGTATTTTTCTTTTAGACATTTTTTATCCTTTAACCACATTTTTAAATAACTACGGCCATATAAGTAATCAACACAGTGTTTATATTTCACCGCACTCCGAAGTTAACGTCTAAGGCTAAAATAAAATATATTTATTGACTATTATTTAAAATGAGAGGGCTTTCAAAAGTGCTCACATTACCGTGAACAGCCTATAACTGAGACAAACACACACGCTTTATATATACTATCGTTAATGTCAAAAAGGGTTGGGTGTTAAGTCATGTCGATTTTAATACACTTCAAAACACGCGTGAAAGAATAGCTGGTAAAATGTTTTCGGCTACTAATGATCACGTGACCTTTACACCTTTACACCTTCTAACTCCACAATAAAAACTGGCTTCATTTGTTTTTACTGCACGGTATAGGACATAGCCGCCCCCTGGACTACTGTCTCTTTTTACTCCATATATGTGAATTTCTCAGACAACTTGAAAAATAAATATTTAAGATTATTTTCTAAAAAAGCTATTGCACACTAGTGCAATATTGAAGTTTAAAACTAGCATTGGTTTAAAATTTATATTGGTTTTAGGTTTAATATGCTAATTTTCAATACAAAAATTGGAATGTTAAGTTTCGGCACATTAAAAAACACTAAGGAAATTTGGAACTTCGATATTTTTGCTTTGAAAAGCCCGCGCGTTTGCTGTTAGTTGGGCACCCGGCCAGTAGCGGCGCTGTAAACAGAGTGTGTCACTAGAACATGGACGTTGCCGTCCTATAACTCTTTATTCTATGGTCGTGAACTGGCATACCAAGCGTGTAGTGATTATAGTGTACTGCGTTCGTTAAAACTTATGTAGAGTGAAGCTTCTTACTCAATAGATAACTTTAGCAGTTGACTTTACGTTTCCTTTCCTCTGACGAAACCACCAATACACAATACAATTAATTGTACAGTCAGAGTTCAGACAATTGAACATCAGTTCTGCGAGCTTCGTAAACATGTGTATCTTGTTATGTAAATAATTATGATATTATCCAGGAATTAATTTTACGTACCTTTTTTTTTAATGTGCTTAAAATTTATATTATAAGTTTATTTCAAAACAAAAACTCATTCGTTTACATTATATAAATATTTCAATTGATATATTTTCTCTTTATATTATATTTGTTTTCCAGTTATTTAATTTAAGACGAGCTTCTTTTAATATAGCGAGATTAAAATCGCCCTACAATAAAATAACGCACTTTCCACATAACCTCTGTTAGATTCTCGGCAAATTGGCTGCTTGACTTAGACTTTAAATTTCAACTTTTCCAAATCGTTAAGTCAAGAGTGTTTGACTTTACCTTTGACAGTTCTAGTGTATCAAGCTCCATAAGAAACAACGCGTCGGGATTTCGGGAAGCAAACGTAATGTAAAATCGTAAAGTCAAATGTTAAGTTTTCAATTGTGTAAGGGCGTTGTAAATTCAAACAAGAGAAAGTAAACAATTTCGGCGCAGTTTTTTTTGGGGGGGGGGGTCAGGTAGGGGAAGGGGAGCGCTCTCCCGCTGCTGGAGGGAGGCAAACCACGCGACACTGCTGGTGTACCCGGAGAATCTTACCCCCAGGAGTATTTTCCACCCATGTAGGCAATGACCGGGCACCTTCGCGATCGAGACATGAAAATATCGTATCTACATAATTATTGGTGAGATGCCGGCAGCGGGGTACCGTACGGAAAGAAAAAGAGTGCTCAAAATAGGGACTTTTCTGATAAATTAATTTTTTTCCTCAGAAAGTGGTACAATTCCGCTCTATTAATTACACAGAACACGAAATGAATTCGCTTGGAACGTTTATTCAAGTAACAGTATGAAATAGTTCAATGAACACTGTATTTGTAGCTAAATGCTGGAAACGAACCGATAGGTTGTAAATAGGCTAAATATTATTGTTTTAAATATAAAACCTAATTACATTCTCTTGAAATTCATTTGGTAAAAAATCGTACCACAATATAAGAAATAAAAAGTGTAAAACATAACAGCACCTAGTTTGCTGTCCATCGCCTATTTTGAAATCTTGTTACTAAAGATAGCGAACAAAATAGTGTGGGGAAACTCCAAGCTTCGCAGATACATGGCCGCTTCGTGGTCCCCACCTACAAAAAACAGCCGGCGTGCCTTGAATCAGGGTTTTGGGGATTAACTCCCCTGCTGGCGCTGAGGACTCTTGGCTCGGTGCGTAATTTTTGGCTACGCTCGAACAGTAATTTAATTTGCAAGGGGGCAATGCCAGTTCATTAGATTGTTATTCTATCAAGATACGTTCTGGCTAGAAAGTGACGAGGGTAGTGTTCTCGGGGATTAGTGTCAACCTAATTATTGTGGTCAGCGTAGGGTTGTGAACACTGTTATACTGTTGTGGAGGTTGTCAGTGGACCGCCAAGCTGCCTTGACACGTGCTGCCACTCAGGCATTCAGGGGGTAAAATCCGCCTGAGTGAAATTCGCCTGCTACACCGGCGCTATTCGCACCAAAGTCGCTCTCTGGTACCGCGCTGTCAAATACCGCTGAGGCGACTCAAGTATTTTCGACAGATAGTATGCTCATGTGGAGCAACTCTCGTCCGACCGTACCCGGCCGCTGTCGCTCTGAGCTGAAAAAACCTCACCCTTTCGTGCGGTGGCAATGAACTCTCCCGTCTCGTCCTATGCGTTGTGGACTCATGCGCATTATTTGGTTAATAGTATTTCACTATACCATGTAAACACTCGCACGTGGCCCGCGTCCCGTGTAAGCCCGTATTTACGGCTGCGCGCTCACTTAGTGGAAACTTCAACAGAAACGTCTTTCAACGCCAATGGCGTTTGTTCCATAGACGCAACGTAAGCAATGATTACCCTATACATATTGGAAATGTTCGACCCTTTGTAGTTTTCGCCGTAACTTTAAACACATTTAATTCTGAGTTTCCCGTTTCCGGTTCGAGTAACAAGAGTTTTCATAACTCCCGTACTGTAACTTACAGGCACAGTGCTGCTATCTAGTATTTATTTCCACAAACGGGAGCGACTAACGATGAATCGAACTGGCAAGAAACAGCGCGCAACACGCTCGACCGCCTTCCTTCGGCAGGGTAAACAGTCGTTCTGTTTGCTTCCTCCAGTCCTACATTTTCCTTGTAAAGTTGATGAACGTGTTCGGAAAAGCGGGAGTTTTCTTATGGTAATATGCTCTCTAAATAAATATTGAGTTTAATTATTGTTACATTCATTTCGTTTCCGTTTTTATAACTAATGTTAGGTATTATAAAACGTCAAATACATGTGGAGGGTAAGCAATGTTGGAAGTTGCGTTTGTTAGTAGAAGCTGCTTACCCTGTAAAAAAAAAACTCACAACACACCACTGCTCAACGCCGGTACTCATGGCAGTGTGTAACAACGAGAACGTCATTTGGTACGCACGCGTCTAAAGCCAATGAATTGTTCCCAACAATCTGAGAGTATGGTGGCTTTCAACGAACTACCTGCAGGTTTTCTTGCAAGGTTGGTCGCCGAGTGCTCAATAAGTCATATTTGCATGTTGTTCTACGAGATCATTCATGGCCCGACTGCCGGACCTGCATACTGAGCTATGGCTAGGGTGCAAACAAGTGTCATGCGTATAGCAAACAGTCGTCAGTGGTGACAGTTAAAGTATGATACATGTTTTCCACGGTTAATTGAGCAGTTTTGAAATTAACATTTGAAAAATTTAACTGCTGTTATCTGCATACATTGTAACGGGCAGAATGACTGACATATGGCCAGTAACTTTGATATCGATAGAGGGAAAAAAAGTTCCGTGTATTAAAGTCTAATTTGAAAGTGTTGGGTAAACTATTTTCTTTTCTGATAATGTTACAGCTTCAATTGACCGACACATGAATAACGTGGCCAGGCGTATGGCAATGTTGATTTTACATAAGGCGGAAGGATATACAATGTTCATAAAGTTTATTCTAAGGAATGATCTCAAAAGTGCTCAGTGTACCGTGAACAGCCTATAGAGAGCTTTCATGTCCAACTTATTTCTAAATATTTTCGCGGAAAGTCATTGTTTGCCGTCACAGAAATAAAAAGCACTCTAACCGAGGATTGCTCGTTAGTGAGGATCCTGATGTGAAGTTGCCAGACTGGTAATTAGTGCGGTTACGTTGTGGCTGTGTGAGATTGTGTCGCTGGTTCTCTGTGGCGGGGCCTTCAGCGCCTCACATGCCCAAGGACAAGGCCAAGTCGACCATCAAACTATTATAAAATAGAGGTTAGGGAAGGAGTTGTTGGTCTTCTTCGTGCACTAGTCATTCATCTAAATCTCACTATCAGCTTCTTTGTCCGCCAGAGTTATGTCAAAACAATTAACTTGTGTAAACGGGAAGATGTGTACATTACAGTACCCTATACATCTAAACATCAATTAAACGTTGCTATATTAAAACTTTCTACTGGACAACTCGCATAGTTCTTAAGCCCTGGGTTCGAGTCCCAACTACACCACTAATTTTTCAATTCCAGTAAAATACCTCATCGGTTTTGTTATCGAAGTTAAGTGGCTACGATAAGATTAAATTGCATTAGTAATAAGTCGGATTCTGGCCATTGCCTGCGGCTAATGAGTAAACTAGAATATAGAAAGAACGAAGAAGCGATAACTCAGCTCTACATATATTTGGATAAAGTTTCATGAAAAAAATGTAACAACGTTGCGAATTAATCGTTTCGTATGAAACTGAAGCCATCGAGCAGCTGGCAGGATGACACAAAGCTGTTCAGAAGCCAAATAATTTTTTCTAAAGTTTACGGTATTTTATGATTTCGTGTCATTATAACTATGAGTTGATAAAAAGAACCAAATAAATTGAGCGTATTAGTGAGTGAAAAAATTTGGGCGATTCTTAACAGCAAGGTCTTGAGAGCCGATGAGGGTGATTGAGGTGAGTGTGGAGCAGCGACAGAATTGGTTGGGGGGAGTGGAGATCCCTGAGAAAACCCGCCAATGAGTACAGCGGTATCGTCCTATGTGTGAAAACTCGGGAGTGTCCCGGCAGAGGATTGAACCCGGTTCGCAATATTGGAAGGGGAGCAGGCTAACCGCTCAATCACCGTAGGCCTCCTAATCATTTGAAAAATAACATTTATATATATATTTTAAATTTAGCATAAAATACGGACGAGTCACATACATAGTGTTCAAGAAAATATTTTCGTGACATTTTGATAGTGGCATGGGCAGTTCTTTTTTTTTTTTTTTTTTTGTTACAGCCCAGAGTAAGATATTTAATTTGATTTTGGAATTTCTACAAAATGATATAAACTTAAAATTCCTATAGCTTCTTTAATTTATTTTTGAAATGCAATTTTCCTCCGTCGACATACTCATTGAGACTATTCTCAATCTCATATGTCAACGTAAATATGCGTAATATTCAAAATAACTATATATATATATATATATATATATATATATATATATATATATATATATATATATTATTCTTGAACGTCCTTAAAGCTAACAATTCCGGGGTCCAACTCTAATGAACTCGCTGGTGACGATACATTGAGGGGAGCGGTATTGTCCTTCATGACTTAGCATCAGCTGCTCTATTATAGTTCACTCGCGGATATTTTCTGAAGCCTGCTGAAGTTCTACTTTCAAGATATTCATCCGCCGCATGCAAACAAAACATAAGCAAGTGTTTCAAATTACACCACAGGGCAGCGCACCGCATTTATGCGGACTCCCTTTAATAGCATTCCGCATGTGAACTATTTCTTACTAGGCATTACTAACATACCTACTTTAACACTGTTTTTATTCAAATTTATTACAAATTAGATAATACAATTTGTATATTAAATACAAGTAAAAGTTCAGTTTAGTCAAAAATAATATAGTTTTTTGTTAACAGAAGTATAAAACGATTGTATTACATTACATATTTAGGAAATAACCAATCGCGTCATACATAGGGTGATTTTTCAAACGTTTGATTAAAAAATTGTGAAGAAACTGTGAATAGACTATAACTGTCTTACACATTATACGAACTCTGACTGCAGCTTTGTCTTTAAATGTGGTTGTATTTATCTTAGTAAACACCTTGTGTTTAAGAGGATCAGTAGCAGCCAACTTGGATTTAGCGAATTCTCGCTGCATCCTGTAGTACAGATTTTGTTATATAAGCTATGTCTCAGCAGACCAAAAATAGTTCCATTAAATAGTTTCCAAAGCTGTCATTCATCGACTGCTGTCTTTAGTATCTTTAGGCCAGCCAGAAATAATAACTTATTTCTTATCGACTGTCGCCAACTAAACATTAACGTAGCATGGTATCTATAAAAATTTGATAAAGTTCGAGAAACTATTATTTATGGTCTGTCATGCAAAATTATTGTTGAATCTCTTATATTAGAACTTACGTAGAAAACTGATAAATCCACAATATTAGGGAATGATGCCGTTTAACATGATTAATTTCCTGTAATGGTGTTACTATTTTGAATGTTAAGTTGTAACTAGATTAATGAATATCTTGTTTACCTGAAATTAGTTGTGGAAGTTGGAGCCTTGCGCATTATGGGAGCACTAAAGGTGATAAAGACATTTTCATCAAATGGTTTATCATTTCTAGTCATTTGCGATTTTTCCGAAGTGTGGGTTTCATCACATCATTCAAAACGCCAGTATTCTACAGGGAAGTATTACAATTGACAAATCGATTCCTTCACTTCCAGCATTTCGAAATGTTTATATTAGTATTATTTCCCGAAAATCATTCTGAATCAACCGATTACAGCTATTTCTACTTTATTTGAGAAATAACTAAAATAACTAGATTTTTCAATGATAGTGAAATGATTTTCATATGCTACTCGTAAAGAATAGTGATACATTTCGAACATTGCAAAAGTACTGTAAATTCGCCACGAATCCGAAAATTAAAAACGCAATTGGAAATACGGAGTGAAGAGTTTGACTGAAATGTTCATTTAGAGAAAAGTAAACTGCATGCAGAAATATCTCAGCATATACAGGCATCTGCTTCATGATTAATATGCAGTTCACTCAGAAGTTCTTTATTTTTGTTGATTGAAGTGTCTTCTTTTTGTAGTTTGCTAATGCTATGTGATTTTAAGTATTAAAATTTTACTCCGAAAGAGCGTATCTGACAATTTGCCAAAAGGGTATTTTTAACACATGTAGATTCCTGAGATGTTTACTCTGTGCCTCTGATTTACTGGGACATTTGAAATGTCTCGCATACATACTTCTTACGGAAGTAAGGCTCAAATATATTCCTGTAGACATCACTATGATTTTTAAAATGTTCACTTACCGCACAGTTAGAAAATTATTGCAAATAATTGGTTGGAGAACCCTAAATTACGTTGGTGCTAAAATCACACTTTCTCCACTTAAGTTGAAAAATTTACTTTAATTTTCAATCGATCCTTACATACTGAATAGCTAATTTGATACACTGACTCTTTCTTATGGTATCAAATCGTATCACCAAAGTAACTGGTTCCCAGTAGCACAGTTCGAAATAGAAAATAAATGTGTTTTATTGAAAGCAGTAGTAAATGCCTGCAAACGACTGTGTATTCTTGAATGATCCTCTCTCTCTCTCTCTCTCTCTCTCTTAGAGGGGTTTGTTAACGATAAATAAGTATTTCATAATTGCTAATGATATGCAAAATCAGGACCCGTGCTTGGGTCAGTTGGCTATTCACTTGTCTGCTACTTCTGAGATACCCAGTTTGACACCAGACCATGGAGCACTGTACATTTTCGGTCTGAGGTTCTCATGAGGAGAGTGTGGCTGGCACTGCCATGATGTGGGGGTTTTCTCGGGGTTATCCTGTTCCTCACATGTCTTCATTCCACTGTGTCTTCAGCCTGACTCATCTCACCTCGTCTATTCTTTGGGCTGGCTAGAGCGACAGGTAGGGCAGCCGGCTCCGATATGCGCCAGTCTTCTCTCATCCATGCATGAGCTTGCCTCATTTCCCCTCCAGTAACAACCAATTATAAAGTTGAAGAACAAGCACACTGAGTGTACATGAGTATGGTTTTGTGTTTTTCAGACAGAGAACGCAGAAGTCTGCTCGGAAACCTGCTCAACGGTGCTGGGAAAGTGTTGGATCCACTCGGCTTTCTGCGTCCTCACAGATCGCCGGGCGCGAGCTCCTACAGTGACAGCTTCAGCCTAGACAGCAACCTCGGCTTCCTAGGCCTGTCCCACTCCGCATCCAGTTCCCAGTCTGGAACTGCTGGAGTAGGTGAAGGAGGCGGCTATACATCTTCCAGTGCCAACTCGGACGCGTCCAGCTTCGTTCGCAGCAACGGGGATTCTGGGTCCTCGGCGCGGTCTAGTGCCAGCAGCCAGTCTGCGCAGTACATGGATGGTGGAGGCTCTGGTTGCAACCAGGTCCCTGGAGGGTACCCTGCATCTCACTGCAATGCCAATGCGCAAAGCCCTGCTGGGAGATACAGTGGTGGAAGTGCTCCTGGTTACCAAGAAACCTACATCCCACAGCCTCCTCCGCAGCCACTGCCACCACCACACCAAGGCCCGGCATATGCTGCACCTCCACCACCTCCACCCCCACCTCCTCAAACACAAGCTTATAATCCATCACTTCCACCTCCACCTCCACCACCACCACGGTACACAGGTTACCCACCACCACCACCCCCACCTCCACCACCACACCACAGCCAAGAATATGCACCACCTCCACCACCTCCTCCTCGCCCTGCACATGGTGGTCATCGTCCCAAGCATGGGCACCATCATCACAAACACCATCACCATGGCCACTATGATCAAGGATATAGTGGAGAATACAGTGATAATTATGGTGGTACATATGGGCAAGGTGGACAAAAAGGTGCAATTTATGTAACAGAGGTCCCACAGCAAGGTGCATTCGTTGGAAGTGGTAGCAATTCGGCAAGTTCTAGCCAATCGTCTAGTAGTGCTGGTAGTTCTGGAAGTGGTGTAAGCAAAGGAGGATATCCAGGGGGTGGATATGTTCAGGGAGTGGCACCACAGGGCGGATATAGTGGCAGTGGCAGCAACTCTGCAAGTTCGAGCCAGACAGGAAGCAGCGCTGGCAATGCTGGTGATACTTATATCCAAGGAGTACGTCCAGCAGGTGGATATACACAGGGAGTGACACCACAGGGTGGATACAGCGGTAGTGGCAGCAACTCTGGAAGTTCAAGTCAGGTAGGAAGCAGTACTGGTAGTGTTGGTGGCACATATCCCCAAGGAGCACGTCCAGTAGGTGGATATACACAGGGAGTGGCACCACAGGGTGGATACAGCAGTAGTGGCAGCAACTCTGCTAGTTCGAGCCAGGCAGGCAGCAATTCTGGTAGTGTTGGTGGAAAATATCCCCAAGGAGTACGTCCAGCAGGTGGATATACACAGGGAGTGACACCACAGGGTGGATACAGTGGTAGTGGCAGCAACTCTGCTAGTTCGAGCCAGGCAGGCAGCAATTCTGGTAGTGTTGGTGGAAAATATCCCCAAGGAGTACGTCCAGCAGGTGGATATACACAGGGAGTGACACCACAGGGTGGATACAGCGGTAGTGGCAGCAACTCTGGAAGTTCAAGTCAGGTAGGAAGCAGTACTGGTAGTGTTGGTGGCACATATCCCCAAGGAGCACGTCCAGTAGGTGGATATACACAGGGAGTGGCACCACAGGGTGGATACAGCAGTAGTGGCAGCAACTCTGCTAGTTCGAGCCAGGCAGGCAGCAATTCTGGTAGTGTTGGTGGAAAATATCTCCAAGGAGTACGTCCAGCAGGTGGATATACACAGGGAGTGACACCACAGGGTGGATACAGCGGTAGTGGCAGTAACTCTGGAAGTTCAAGTCAGGTAGGAAGCAGTACTGGTAGTGTTGGTGGCACATATCCCCAAGGAGCACGTCCAGTAGGTGGATATACACAGGGAGTGGCACCACAGGGTGGATACAGCAGTAGTGGCAGCAACTCTGCTAGTTCGAGCCAGGCAGGCAGCAATTCTGGTAGTGTTGGTGGAAAATATCCCCAAGGAGCACGTCCAGTAGGTGGATATACACAGGGAGTGACACCACAGGGTGGATACAGCGGTAGTGGCAGCAACTCTGCTAGTTCGAGCCAGGCAGGCAGCAATTCTGGTAGTGTTGGTGGCACATATCCCCAAGGAGTACGCCCAGTAGGTGGATATGCACAGGGAGTGGCACCACAGGGTGGACACAGTGGCAGGGGCAGCAACTCTGCAAGTTCGAGCCAGACAGGAAACAGTGCTGGTAATGCTGCTCTTGCTTATGCTCATGAATTACATCACATGGGAGGATATGCACAGGGAGTGCCACCACAGGGTGGATACAGTGGCAGTGGAAGCAACTCTGGAAGTTCGAGCAAGACAGGAAGCAGTGCTGGTAGTGTTGGTAATACTTACACCAAAGGAGTACGTCCAGTGGGAGAATATGCACAGGGAGTTGCACCTCCAGTTGGATACAGTGGCAGTGGCAGCAACTCTGCAAGTTCTAGCCAGGCAGGAAGCAATTCTGGTAGTGTTGGTGGCACATATTCCCAAGGAGTACGTCCAGTAGGTGGATATGCACAGGGAGTGGCACCACAGGGTGGATACAGCGGTAGTGGCAGCAACTCTGGAAGTTCAAGCCAGTTGGGAAGCAGTGCAGGTAATACTGGTGGCATATCTGCCCAAGGAGGATATCCAGGGGGTGGATATGCACAGGGTGTGGCACCACAAGGTGGATACAGTGGCAGTGGCAGCAACTCTGCAAGTTCGAGCCAGGCAGGTAGCGGTTCTGGTACTGTTGGTGGAGGTTACAGCAAAGGAAGTGTTCCAGCTGGCAGTATTACACAAGGAGCACAACAAGGAGTATACAATAGTGGGGGTGGCTATGCTCATGAGGGAAGACCAGGAGGCGGCTTGGTCCATGGAGGACCCCAAAGTGGGTATAGTACCAGTGGTGGCAATTCAGGTAGTTTGAGCCAGACAGGCAGCAGTGCTGGAAACATTCGTGGAGATCATGGGAGTGGTGTTTATCAACCACAGGGTGGATTTAACAGTGGCGGAAGCAACTCTGCAAGTAAAAGCCAGGCGAACAGCAACTCCGGAATTGTTTCAGGAAGTGGTGGAGGTGGTGTTTTACCAGGAGGTGGAGAATACCGACCACCAGCTGGTTTCAGTGGTGCTGGTGGTGGTAGCAACTCTGCCAGTTCCAGCCAAGCATCGAGTGCTAATGGAGGTGGGAGTTCTGCCCATCTCGATGGTAGCGAGAATTGGAGAGACAACCTCGCCATCCAGGAAGTATTCGGGACTCCACCACAGTCTGGAGACATTTCAAAGAGCCAGTCTTCTTCCTCTTCTAGTTCTCAAGCTGCAGGTGGTGGTTCGCCGAGTAAATCCCAGAGTTCGTCGATGTCGTCTTCTGGTCCGGGAGGTTCCGGTTCTTCCAGCCAATCCAGCAGTAGTTCCTCGTCTTCCTCCTATGACAGAGGATCGTCTGGCTCGTCAAGCCAGTCTGGCAGCGAAGCCTCTAATTCGGTACTCAGAAGAAGATCGCCTGTTTCAAATAGCCGATCTAAGAGTGAGTCATCAGCTTCATCACTCGGGGGCAAGAGTCAGTCATCATCATCAAGTCAGTCCAGTTCTTCTGCAGCAAGTGACGCGATTTATTTCAGTGACTGAATGCCTCCTTTAAGGGAAGAAAGAGAAATTACTAGTTAAAAGAGCTCTATTTGTAGGGATAATGTTGATTTGCTGTGAAAATGTAGCCAGAGAAGTCTTAATAAAACACAACAGAGTGCTTCTTGCTTAGAGACAAACTCAAGAAGACTATGCATATATGAAGGACTATATAGAAATTAATTACGCATTCCTTAATTAAATCCTTTCAAATTTAAATCCAATATCCAAAGTTATTCCTGAAATTTTGGCATGGTAAACATTCAAAACATCTTAATTCAATAGTTTCTGTGGATGTGAGTATTAAATGGAATTAACTAACTGTAGAGAGAAATACGGCTATAGATATTAATACACGTCGAATAAATATTTCACACATAAGTCACTACCTGCATTAACTTTAAGGTCTGTGGCAACCAGCATGATGTTCACACATTATTTGTCTGTCGAAAAATTCTGAAGTATTTTAGAGGCATTAGTGTCACAAAAAGTTTTATGGTTTGCTTCACGCCATAATAACACGAGTTTATTTGATTAAAGAAATTTGTTAGTTTGGTATAATATTGTTATTTTATTTCCATTGTTTCTGTTTATGTAATATCGAAAGAAATGTATTTTGCTTTAGTTATCCAATTACTTCATCCTTTATTTCTGTACGCGTCTAAAATGTTCATAATGATTTGTTACAATAACCTTATATCATTACTAAATTTATACTTCTAGGAAGTGATTATTGCACGTTGAAAGCTCTTGTTCCTAGGTAAGTCAGATAGGAAAATATAACAGGAAAAATATTTTAGCCATGTATGAAAGGCCATTAGACAAGAAAAATGTGGTTCATCACCAAGGCCAGAAAAATTTATTATTTTGTTAGCTGTTTTTGCAGATATAATTTCCTTCTTGTTGGAGGTGTCCGTATTCTAACCATGCAAGTAACATAATTGGAAACATTGGTTTTGTTGCGAGAGAAATTATTGGTTGTCGCGCTGCTTCTGATATGTTCGCCTTTAGTTTTGAGCAATGCTGCCAATAATCCTTGCTGTCACTTGTTCATGTATCACGCGCTTTTGGAATGTTACTTGTATAGTGAAGTACTTCTGCCTAGATAAAATGTTAGCTCTTGTTTAGCATTCTCAATTCTACATGTTAGAACATAATTGCAGCTGCTTCAGTCAGGTACGAAAATTTTCGGAAAATAAGTTAAACGAAACTTTTTTATTCATACAGATTCGCAAAGAAAATTATTTATTCTATAAAGGAGAACAATGAATAAAAATGAAAAAGAAACGATTTGCATACGTCTTCTAATTATGAGCAAGCAGAAGCTATAAATTGTAATTTTGTGTTTTATATTATTTATAATTTTATATGCTTCTACTCTGTAAAAAAAATGTTACATATTCACATATCAGGTTTTACATGTACGTAATTTTAACATTTTTACAGTATTATTTAGTTCCTATTTTTTTTTTCGAATAAGTAATGTGTCATTTGAAAGAAGTCATTTGTACTGTAAAATTTTACTGTAGTTTGACCCATATTAATTGTGATCTTTGTAATTAATACATAAAGAGCGTAGCAAACTTTCGTGTTACTTTTAATTACTACTTTAGTTATTGAATATTCTAAGTCCCATTTTTAGATCTTTACACTTTAATAGCAAAATGGACAAATGCACTGTGAGCATAATTTTAAAATACGTAATTGCTGCATATACTTAACTAAAACAAACATTTACATATACCTCATAGAGTCTATCTTGTGCTTGCACCTTTGTTGGGATTACCTTTCGTGAATTTTTTTTAATATTACGTGTCTATGACCAGATACTGCTGCTGTCCACTGCTGTCTACGAGCTTTACATACAGACTGTGTTTTTGTAAAAGGTTACACTGCCAATAGGTGTTGTGTGGGTCAACATAATACTTGATGATAAAAACACTGGCCTACAAAAATTAACGCAGCCAGAATAAATGGTCCAAACTGCTGGTTGCGATGATTTATAATTTCTAAAATGACCACAAGTGTGAATTAGTGGTTCGGCCACGATTACTTCGGTAGTGTTGCAAGGCATGTGCGGAGCATCAAGACGCTCACTCGACACAGTGAGGAAAGTGAATGAGTGAAGAGGTTTGAGCGACTCTGGGCAGCGAAGTATTGAAAGTCAATGATGGTGAAGCGAGATGAGTATGGAGCAGCGCCGGAATGCAAGGACGGGGGAACGGGATATCCCCGAGAAAACCCACCGACCAGCGGCATCGTCCGGCAGATTCCCAAATGCGAGCGGGAGCGACTCCACCGGGAAGCGAAGTAGTCTGACCACTGCACCACCGCGGCCCCACTCCTGTCACCATAGCGTTGGTATCGTAAGGAATTTGGTAATTTCTGTTAGTGATTCTGGCGTCCGGCGACACAACAGTATGGCCGTGGATTTCTGCATCCTCAAGTGTTGCCCCTCATTAGACAGCATACAGATGCAGTCTTTCAAAACATGACATTGGCCATCCACTCACAACAAACCTGTATTTGTAATGTTTGTATCATGCTGAGTTACTCTTGTGGGTAACTTCCCCCACCCATCCCCAATACTCTAGAGAATGTGTGAGATCAGCTAGGGTATCAGCTCTTACCTGGTACCGATCTACTGGGCATCGAGAACTATAGTCTATTCGAAGTTTCTTCACGTTTTTTTTCATTTGAAACCTTTGAGAAATTACACTTTATATGATGTGTTTGGTTGTTTTCCAAGTATGTTATCTACCACAAGCTTTAATAACTGCGGTACATAAAGTTATCTAATTTTTCTTGAATTGAAATTTTGTTAATATATTATCCACAAATTATATTTTATTTACAATTAATATGAATACAAACATGGAGAAAATAGTGTGTTGGTAGCACCTAGTAAGAAACTTGTTCGAATGCAAAATATTATTTAACTACACGAATGCGATGCGTTGTCCCTTCGCTAATTAATTACTCATGTTTACTCTTCACTCCTATCCACCCACACCAATTACTCATCTTCGTTCGACCCCCCCCTTACCATCTCACATTTGCTCGTTCCGTTCTATGCAGCCATCTTGGTGGGTTTTTCATTTGTTATTTATTTACATTTTCAACAACTAGCTGATGCTAGTGTACTAATTAACAAATTACCCTCACAGGCAGTGCTAATTTCTTAACTTAGCCACCAGGCGAGCCGTCATTCTCTCTTACCTATGCTCAGCATGCCATAATGATTTTTTTTTCATTTGACATTTGTTTATATGTTCTACTCCTAGGTTGTTCTAGTGTATTAATTTTCATATTTCATCACCAGGCGAGCTGCCTATTTAGCCACGAAGCTGCAGCCATATTAGTTTATGTTTTTAGAGTATAGGTGGTGCGGTCAGCGCCCACCATATTGGATTTTATTTTCAAAACACACAGGAGGTGTTAATTTCTCGATCTCACTGCCAGGCGAGATATCAGTACCCGCTCATTCTGACGACTTGGCCGTGAAGTGAGCTGTCGGCACTCATATTTATAGACATAGGCAAATCTGTAATTTCTCACCCTATTTAAAAATTATATTTCCAATGAGGGTTATACATGTATGCATAACTCATTAAATTGATAAAATTTTCGTATTAAAACTATAATTAAGACCCATTAAAACATTCTTCGTTTAAATGATAATTAAATTACTACTGAAATCAAGCATTTATTCTGTTCCCCTTCACCTCACCACTTCAGTCCGACCAATTATCCATACTCGCTTAAACCGTTACCACTACCGCTCTCGTCTTCAGCATTATCCGCCAGAGTGAGCTGGTGTGGGGAAAATACATAATGGGGGAAATGTCTACCTTTGGCACAGTTTCTTGTCTAATGCCAAAGGTGACATGTCGCTCTCTCACCCCTCGTCTTTTAGCATTCTGACTGGTAATTTCAGATAATTAATTACATCATGTCTTAGGTCTATTACTAAGTGTACATGTAATACACGTATATTTTACAGCGGAATTACAAATCTGTCCAGATTTGGAGTACCGATTTGGGCCAACTAGTCTCTGGAGGAATATGTAACCTGACAAATGACAGTACTAGAACTTGTTTTTTTTAATTTATATGTTTACTGCCTATATAATTTGCAAAGGTGTTACGTTAACACCCACGATGTTACTGTGACACTTCGTTTGCGTTCACCAAATGTGTTCGAAGACACATAAAGTATCAATGTTCCAATAATGCATATCGAGTAGTAATGCAATATTGTGTAAAATGCCGCATGGCATCTTACAGATGCATGCAAAAACCTGCGTAGCCCTAGGACCTTCACTTGCCAAAATCCGTCATGCACAGTCCTTTTCTCAGCAGTGTACGACTATACTTTCCTCAAAACCAAGGGTACAGGATGAGCGTCTACCGTCGTGCCATCAACCATCACGCCCAAGAATCGTCGCAGAGTCTGGATTGGTTAACGTCAATGGTTTCGAGGAGTCCCAAACTTCATTCCATCACAGTGAAAAGACCTATGCTCCAACAACGAGAGCGGGTATTCTAAAGGTAGTTGCACATTTTAAACTCGAATGGGCGAAATCATAGCAATTGGTTCTCCGCGTAAACACACCACCAATGAGTTTGAATGTATGACTCGAAAGCAGCATTGCAAAACTGACCCCATCCCCCCGAAATGATTGTATTCGAATGGACAGGCAAGATATCGAAAATACTGTAGAAATCTCTAACTAGAAATATATGTCGCGAGGAAGAAACATACAAAGGGAGTGTTTCAGGGTAAATATTAACGAAAAATCAATCACCGTCCACGTGCAACGATATTTCTAGCTGTCAGTGTCCACATATAAACCTCTTTACGTACGTATTGTACATTTTTCGGGGGGGGGGGGGATTTAAACCATGAGAAGACGCTACCGTAAAGTACACTTACCACAAGTACCAAAATCACTGTATTTTCGTACATTCGCATGCTCTCTCTCCATTAATAGATATATCTGATATGCGGTAAAATTCTCCGACCCGACCCCTCCATAAATCTTCCACACTACTACGTGGCATTACCCGAATGGAAAGTGGCATGCGAACATGTGTATGTATATGTGCAGCCTCTAATCCAGCACGTGTCAATGGTATTCACCCTTTATGAATAACGCGAACTTAAACATAGTTTTAATCCCGAGATGCTAGTCCACAATGCGGATTTATGCCACAATACGAATTCCAGTAAATACACGTGCATACAGCTCTCATGAACCACCCTTCAACTTCCTCCATATATGTAGGTAAAGACTTCACAATTGCAAATAAATTAGGGCATATTGAAGCCAGTTCATTACTGGAGGCCATTAAATATTGAGTTATGTTAATAATTAAAACTGTAGCCAATTCATTATGTACATGTTTTTTGTAAATAAATTCTGGCTCGAACTTCACCTTTGTTTAATTTTTTTTCATATAAAAATCAAATGTGAATTTTTTTTATGATTTCTGGTGAAACCAAAGACACTTCGTGATATTGAGAAACAAAGAAATAAGAAAAATGGCGGATTATCTACTTGCTTATATGTCAGACACACACAGAGAGCCCAAAATATCCCAATAGCGGGCAACACAATAACTAATGAGACAAAAGAATACTTGAAGTAGTGGTCATTTGTCCCATTACAGAAGCAAACGTGAGACACATGCAATCGTAATCTGAGATCGCGCACACGTCTGAATCAGTAAGTATTTCACTGTTTCAATCAGTTAGCAGTATTTTACTGACTTAACAGACACTTCAGTGAATTTAACTGATGGGTCAGTGAATAAATGCCAGAATTCCTTCACTTATTGATTCAGTGACACTTTCCACTGATTCATCAGTTATGTTTTTACTGTTATAGTTTTACAACTTTTAAAAATGTCTGTCAAACAATATGTATCAAGTGAAATAACAACGAATAAACTATTAAAACCAATACAAAATGCTTTCTAAAATGTGTTTCGTCTTTCAAAACACCATTTTATGAGGTAATATGTACAGTCAGCCTTCATTCCGTTATTACGTTTGATACGTCCTTCTCCTTAAGAGCGTATCAAAGGGGCCATAAAACCATAGTCCAAAAGTATTACCGTTATCAAACTTTAAACATATTCAAAAATTAACCTCTTTGCAAGTAACTGAGGGCTGGGCATCATATCTAAATAGGAGACCCCACCTGTTCCCCACTTTATAACACATGAGATTACACTTTGATTTGTTTATTTATTTCATCTGTGTTGTAATTTTTTTGTTCAGAGCAAAAATTACAATTTGTGTTTATATCTTCTGAAATACAAAAGTTAAAAAATAAATTAATAAATAAAAAATTGTGATCACATGGCATTTCTACAAACTTTAAATCGCCTCATTTACAATTATCAAAGATGGCGAGCAAAACCTCCTAATTAATAAAATCAGTGTTTTCCAATATACCACCCATAAAACTTTTGACCACATACAAAAGAATTTATGGCTAACTATTTATGATTTTATAATTTATGGCCATATTCACAACTGAAGGCAAACTAAATTTATGAAAAAAGAATATGTTACTAGCTGTTCTCTAATACCAAAGCCACAATTTCATGGAAAAATGGATACATTACTTACAAACCATTATTGTCATCCAACAAAGGCCAATCAAGAAATATTTTATAATTTTATAACTTCTCTATATCTGGCCATTCATTATACTGTAAAGGCCAATTAAGAAATATTTGAACATTTTATAACTTTACTATATCTGGCCTTTCATTAAACTATAAAAGCCACTTAAGAAATATTTGAACATTTTATAACTTTAATATATCTGGCCATTCATAATTACAGGAGCCATTTAGAGAAAGTCTTTGATTTTATTCCGAGTATTATTTTTACTGAAATTATCTTTAAAAATCACTTTCATGGTCATTTAGCAAGACCAAGGCCACTCCTAACTTTACTGTTTAAAATTTGCTAAAATTTTATAAAAGTTACCAGAGTAAACTATGCTCACTCTTTACGTGTTCCCTACTTTCAAAATTTACCCAGCAATACAATTATTTGAATCAGCCAATCACAGTCCACCAAGGAAATTATTTTCACTTAGCAACAGCTGAGCGCAAGCGCGAACTGGCTACTGACGTCACAATGCAGGTGCAAATTCTCGGAAATCAGGTGGGCGACACTGCATGGCTAAATTCCAAGAAGCGGCGAGCGCGGGCGCTAATTGGCCACCTGGCAAGTGACAGCCACGCTGCGGCCAGCTGCTGGGATCGCCGACGACGCATAGTTATTGCTTTGCTGGCGGCCCCTCCTCACATGTTCACGACGCTCTGCTGCACCGAGGGTACCGACATTTGGCTACGTTCAAAATCTTCCATAGTTCCAAGATATTGCAGGTTGGTGCCCAGGTAGAGTAGAATTATAGCGCAGCTAGCAGAATTCTTGACTCCAGGCTGCCAAAATTGTGTGCTTTCATAAGCATGCACGGACTTTTTAATTCTCCCGGGATCGTGTAAAGGTCGGGAGCAGAAGGACGTAAATTGCCATTTTGATGCGCTCGGCATTTCGTATTTCTCATTTCGTTATCATGTAATCATCTCAGCGCTCTGTTTGAATGTTTTAACTGCATATATTGTGGTAAAAAAAGTGCACTCATATATACCTTTTTTTTTCAACAATCCTAATGGTACAAATTAAAACATAAACGAAAAGTAAGAGAATAAAATTGTAATCTTCACGGTTTCGAGAATAACTATAAGTCACATATGTTCCTTTTACATTGTAACATGGCTTCGTAACGCAGATAACAAGATAACGACCTTTTTAAATTATGCTAAATTGCACAAAATGAATAGTAAACTATCCTAAATAAGTTTATTTTACGTAATTATGTGGCTACATTCAATAAAAGAATATTTAATTCCCCACTTCAGTCGGCTATCACGTATTCAATAAGTGAAATTGTTTCATGTCACCAATTCAATCCATGAAATTTTTTCACTGAAACATTCAGTGGGTTTCCACCGATTCTAAGTGGAACCATTTTCACTGATTCGAGTAGTTGAATTTCACTGCGAATCAGTGATTTCTCAAGGATTTGAATTTAGAGTGTAGCCGAGCTGCACCAGATATTGAATTTGAGTTTGCCCTAGCGCACTGACCGCCTGTGAGCTGTGTGATGACAGCAGGAGAAAAGGGGGGGGGGGGGTTGGCGGAGGAGGGGAAGGAGGGGATTTTGCCACTCCAGCAGCATGTTTTAATTCTCATAAATGACAAATTTTATTTACAGGATAACAAACACAGGTTATATCTACACAACCATCACAACACCATGGGAGACCCATGTTCAGGGGCGACCCGGGTTCGATACTTAACCCGTTCGACTGAATTAATTTAAAAAAAAACTCACTCCACGTGAATACTGGGATGGTTTCGTGGTCGAGTTCCTCTTTTTCCTGTTTGTCCTAGCAACTTGCTCCGTCTCAAAAGTGTGTAACCTTTATATTTTTCTTATAATTTTAACTTGCACGTCACCTATAAAATGTAAGCTCACACTACTATTTTAAGAGAATCGAGTAGACAGACACGAATAAAATATATTTACATGTGTTCATTAATAGTGACAAGGGGGGGGTGCACCTTTTCTCTATCGCATAACATCCACGACATAGGGCTTTCAGAATCACGAGTCATCCTCGTTTCGAGGATTACAAACTTAAACAATGTATCATAAAATCGTAACCTGTAAGGCAGACAAATATGTACGTATAAACTTAAATATCGCTATATTGAGCGCGAAGATTTATTTGGTATCAGAAACGCCTTGACTTTTTCTATCATACCGAGAAACCATTTTGCTTTTTGCAGGTATTTAAGGCTACCATTTTGCACCCGATTCGTTGTTGGACAGCCTGATAACGCTAGCAATATGTAACGAATGGAGTCATTATTATTATCTTCGTAACCCAGCGAACGAGTCCTTTCATCTACTGATGCATTAACTTAGAAATATTTACACGCCCACATACATAGTGTTCAATTAATGGTAAACCGTAGAAAAAAAAAAACCGAACGGAATATTCGTCAGCTCGCTTCCACAAATACGAGTGTGAAACTTCTTTCATGAATAAAATATTTAACTCTTATTGCATCAGGAAAACTTATGTCATATATATATATATATATATATATATATATATATATATATATATATATATATATGAAACCCGGTTTAGGAAAGGGAAAACAGGCCACATATTACATAAATAAGGGAAAAAATAAAAAATAATCCATTAGCAAACTTACAATACGATTCATGACCAGAATACTGCTACATATTTATATTTTGGAATCACCGTGATATTCCGAATTGAAAAATGCTTAGTATGTTAAGTTATAGTAACCTCTTGCGCCTTCAGAAGAAACGTCAATGATTACACTGTTGGTGAGGCCACTTAAGGCGACACCACCAACTTAAAGGAATACAGGAGGGAAAGGATGATTAAAATAATTATTATGGCTACCAATACTTTTTAATAGCTCAGTAAAACTATTAGAAATCCTCGGGGACAGGTCAGGAGAGGAATATGTACGTATTGCTGTCCTTCCCCTGAACAACTCGCTCCTGAAGAGCCGGCTAATACAAGCAATGAACATGGTGTCATACAATCCATTTGTATGAATTATACACTTTCTAAACCAATGCGTGAATTTAAAGAACTTCGAAAAAATAATGTAGCACCAGTAGCTACGAAGATTTAAAATGTCAACAATATTCGAGTTAAAAATGTGTAAATATCCTTAGAATACCCGTTGTAGTTGATGAGGCATAGGTCTATAGGCTGTGATGGAATGCAGTCTGGGCCTCCACGAAACCATTGAAATTAACCAACCCAGACTTCACCAGATTCTTGGGCTTAATGGTTGCTGGTACGATGGTGGATTCTCATCCTGAACCCTTGGTTTTTGTGGGAAGTACTCTCGTACTCTGCTGAGAAGGAGACTGTACGCTGCGGATTTTGGCAGATGAAAATCCTACAGCTACGCAGGTTTTTGCATACCTCTGCAAGTTATCGGGCCTATCAAATGACATGCTACATTGTCACTCGACCTGCATTATTCGAACATTCATAATTTTCGTGTCTTCGAACACATTTTGTGAATGCAAACGAATTGTAACGGTAGCGTCATGGGTACTGAGGTAAAGCATTTGCAAATTAGATACAGTAGGTGGTAAATATATAAATAAAAAAACTAAGTTCTAGTACCGTATTTTATAAGTTTACATATTCCTCAAGATACTAGCTGGCCCAAACCAACACTCAAAATTTCAGCAGATTTGTAATTTAGCGAGAAAATATATGCGTATGTTGTGCGCGCTTGATAATATCTGGGACCCGAGGTAATCAAATATCTGAACTTATCCGTCAGGATGCTAAAATAAAAACGAGAGGTGAAAGAGTGATCTTTCTCCACTAGCATCAGACGAGAAACTCTACCGAAGGTCGACATTTTTACCAGTATGTACTTTCCCCACACCAGCACACTCTGGCGGATCATGCTGAAGACAGCAGTGGTAGTGGTAAGGGATTAACCCTTTATAGTTTAATAGTCATAAAAGTAACCCCAAACTTTAGGGCTGACTATCTCCTGTTTAATAAATGCATAATGAATGTTGTGTAGTCCATAGCAGTGCATGGACGGTTGGTGGTTAGTAAACTAACCACATTCTCTTAGAATTGTTGGTAGCAGCTGTGAGGAAATGTTTTCTATCACATTACTGACCACCAACTGTTTACAGCAGCCAACTTAGCCCGTTCTTTTCCTGTGTTGTGAACTTCATACTAGTTCGGTGGCAGCTCATCACAGATAAAAGAATCGCCACTACACAGAGATAATATTCATTGTGTTTGGCGTCCAGGACGGAGTTTGTGGCCTCTGATTCGTCAAGAAACATATATCATGGGAAGAAAGACTGGCGAGTGGTAATAAATTTTTATAGTATCGTGTTTTTAATAACGTAATTTTTGTAAAGCATTTATTTCGTATCTTGTTTCCTTCCTTCGTAGTGTTTCATATCAAACAATATGTGTTCTCCTTAGGCAAACAAAGCCAGTTTACACTGAAGCGCTTGGAAAATCTTGAATGTGATTCGATGCACTGTCTTATTTTTATTAGGTGGTTATTTTATAAACCACTATCTCTCAATACATGTAGAACAGATTTGGTGTGTGTTACTGAGTTGAAGCTTTATTTACATGCAAAAGCGGAGCTCGTTTACAGTAATACCACCAGCCATAGGCAAACCTCGGTACATATAACAAGTCACAAGTCCAACAATACTCTCTACTATGTAATCCAAAAACATATATGTTCCTATTATAGTACCTTGCACTACTTCAGATAATTTTTCGGTGGGATTCAAGTATTGTTTACTATGGTGTCAAAAAATCAATATTCATTTATGATGCCCAAATGTTTACTTAATCGATACCTTAATTTTCTATAAAATTTCTATAAATCGTACAGCAACATATCTTACTGTTTCAGTTCTGCAATGGCGAAAAAGTACTCACTCAGAATGTTAGAAGCAATGGACTATGAGCAGTATATGCAATTAATTAACAGTACTTTTGATGATGCTGACGACTCTGAATTCGGTGGTGTTTCTGATGCTGGCAACAGCAGTATTTACCCTAAATCAACATTGTCTCCTCGTGTACGGTCAGAAATAAATGTGACGCCAAGGAACCAGCTTAATAAAATACCAAAACTACCTCACTTTCGCCGAAAACTCTTTCTGGCAATGATACACCAGAACCAGAAGCAATCCGCGGTACGTCCCAGACATCCACGAGCCCCGTATCTTTATAGGAAACTGACTTACCCTCCACAATGGATTTGCATAGTGATGATACGGATGCAGTGCCCGATTGTCAGCCTCCAGACATTTCACAAAGAAACTTGATTTTCGTCAGTGAAATTGATTCGACTGATTCCAAGGGCGAGGAAATAATTTCTGAGAAAGTGGATAAAAATTTAGGGCAAACTAACTTTTATAAAAATATTTGTATTCCAAAAACATTTTCTGAAAAATTTTGTCAACCATTTGGTCCCAACACTGAGATTTATATAAAATCTCCACTAAATATATTTCTGCAGTTCATGACTATAGCTTTTATAAGGTACATTGTTGACCAATCAAATTTGTATGCCTCACAGAGAGGACAAACTATAGACCTCACTTTTGATGAATTGATAGCCATTTTCGGAATTCGTATCATCATGGGATTTCACAGTCTTCCCAGCCTCAGACTGTATTGGTCGGGCGATCACAATTTTCTTGTTCCCAGAATTGCAAAAATGATGTCGCTGAAAATATTTTTGAAAATAATCAGATTCATCCATCTCAATGACAACTCTTGTATGCCAAACAAAGACAACACAAATTCTGACTGACTGTACAAAATTAGACCCCTCATTCAGCACTTGACCCAAACATTCAAGGAATCTTTCAACCCAAGTTGTTATTTATCAATGGATGAAACTATGATAGGGTTCAAAGGAAGGTCTAGTATAAAAAAAGTCTTCCCATGAAACCAATAAAGAGAGGTTTCAATGTATGGGTCGTGGCACGTGCAATTTCAGGGTACATGATAATTTTTGAGATATACGAAGGAAAAGATTCAAAATTAAGTGAAGGGGCTCTTGGTGAAAGGACAGTTTTATCCCTAGCCAAGTTCTTTGAGACTCTTGGCTACTGCTTGTTTTTGACAGATTTGTCAGCTCCATTACTCTCCTTAGGACAATTCTGCGAAGGGGATTGTTTGGTTGTGGGACAATCATGCAAAACAGGAAATATTTCCCTAAGAATTTTCTCAAAACTGACAAAGACCTAAAGTTTGGAGATTCTGATTATGCCGTTTGTGGGGAAATAACAGTCACTAAGTGGAAAGACAGAGGAATCACGTCCGTAGTTGTCATTAGTAACATGCACAATCCTGAACATTCTAGCGCTGTAGACAGGAAAGACAAGTATGGAAACAAACAGACAATCACATACTCAACACCTACAGGTGATTATAATATGTGCATGGGAGGAGTCGAAAAGTTTGATCAGCTCATCCAAGTGTATTCTGTTTCATGTAAATCCAGACGATGGTGGTTGAAGATACTTTATTATTTACTAGTCTTCCCAATCGTTAATTCTTATGTTTTGTACAAAGAAACAGTGAAGATCAGTAGCACGAAAGAGAAATCAATGTCTCAGTTGTATTTTCGGAGCGCACTTGCAGACGATCTTATTGGTGGTTTCTGCAGTAAAAAAAAAAATATATCTTTAGAAATTTCTCCTGTGGTTTTCAATAAATCTAAGTTAGTTCAAACCAAATTATTTGGGGAAACTAAAGTTCACCTGACAAATGTTGGTGTTCATGTACCAGTGAAGGGGACAATGTGAATATTATAAAAAAATATATGATAAAATATAAGAAACACTTAACCAATTTATTAAAAATGGATATTTTTCCATTGTGGGTTAAATGAACATGTCAATGCAAGAAAAGTTTAGTTGTCATCTTTTAAGAATTCACCATAAAAATAATCGACATTTATATTTTAATGTATAATAACTGTTTAAGGTTTTTGTTCCAAAGAAGTTTATTGAATGAAAACAAAGTTATTATAGCATTAACAACAAGAATTTCCAAGCTGACAACGAATTTACTGAAAGTTTGTGAAAAGACAAAAGAGAGGTATTGTTTGTAATGTTGTATGAGAAGGGAGGTTCGTCGTACTGGAGAGATTGGAGACGTGGCGGAAAAATTGCCGGCTTCACGGTTCTAGAGAACCAAAAAGTATGATCCTCTTCAGGAACTACTTGGCTGGATGTTTGAGGTGGACCACTACACCCTTGGACGATCACCCCTCTGTCCGATGGAGGAATAAGCTTGCGATGATGAGTTTTGTGTGTGGAAACTAACTGCAGTGTTGAACAAACGATTTACTGAAGTTAGAACAAGTAGTATTTAATGATAACACAGCAGTGTTCAGGGTATCGTAGAACTCAAGTGTCATATTTTTTTGCAGCCAAACTTTATTTATGTACATTGCAGTGCTGCTAATTTATGTCATGATCAACAGTGCAGATGCGTGAAACAAGACCACTCTTGTAGCCTGTCATTGCAGCTGCACCATACGTTGATATACTGGCACACCATAAACCTGATTGATGCCATAAGAAACTGTCAAGAGTTTCAAAAATGACCTCTTCCCTCGTGTGTTGTGCTAGTTGTTTACACCCCAGTATATCGTCAGTTATTATGCCTTCCCCGACATCATAATAACGAATATACACAATCAGTTGGACGTCATTACAAACGTCTGTAGATTCATCAATTTGAATTGCTAATCGCTTGTCAAGTTACATTTTTTCTACAGTTTGTTCAACGACATATTGTGCCATTTTATGTATTTCACGACCTACAGTCATATCCAATTGCGTAATCATATTTTTTGCATTTACAGATTTAGTATGTAGCATTTTCACATGTTCAGCTATAATCAAAGCAGCAGGAATAATTAAAGTTTCTACTGCTGTATAAGATTTCTTATTTTTGGCTGTTAGCATTGCTAGTTCGTATGATGTTTCCATAGATACCTTTAAAAATTGTTTACAATTTTGAATGGCATGCAAATTTTTGCTTATACTCTCAACTTTACGTTAAAAAAAATCAATTGACTTATCCTTGAACTCACCATGATTAGTTATTAAATGCCGCTGTAGAAGGGATGGCTTCATTCTGTTGTTTGACAATGTCTTGTTGCAAATAACACCCAACGGAAGAGGTGGTTCACATATATTTGAAATTTATCTGTACTTAATTTAAGATTTGACTGAAATTACAGTTCATTTTACTAACATTTCTATTTAGTCAAATCTCATTGAATTTATTGTGTATTCGAATACTAGCTAGTCACTGACCAACATTAGAGTATTGATGATAAACAATAGTATCATATAAATGATCAGTTAATAACTACATAGTTAACCATTATGAAACTGAGAGCCCGAAAGTTGACGGCAACCACAGACAACTTCGCAGCGACGGAAGCTGGATCACCTCTCTAGGTGACTAAGTAAGATGATACAGCAGTGGTCTTCCGTTACCTTCCGAAGCACTAGTATGAGTCAATCCCGCCAAATACTTGAAAAATGTTGAGGTGGTGCTACTCGTCATCCGGGTGATTGGCAACAACGCTACTCAATTCATGTAGGTCGTTAGTTCGTAACATTCAGTTTGTGAAAAGGAGGACGAAGCGGCATTTGTTGCGTATTCGCCAAATTTTATTCATTTAGCAATATATCCAGTAGCTTAGATACATTCATTTATTACTATATAATGAATGGTTTTGTTGATTAAAAAATCTCTTCCTCTTAGTGTTCGGTAAGAGTATAATATTTAAGTTATTGGCTACATAACAATTCGCATGAGAGCCGTGTGTCCGACTAGCTATGTTATGTGCATAATGGTTTACCTAACACAGGGCAAGTGAGCCTGTACAGGTTTGTTTACGAACTTGCACCACTTAATAGTCTCAGTAATGATTCCTTAAGAACCTCTCACACAGTCCATCTTTCATCCATCAAACAGGTTCAAACAAAGTTGAACAAAGAAAGTTGTGAGTTCGTTAGTAAGACGGAGCAAGCTGCACAGGGAAGAGGGACTGGGGAAGGAATCGGCCATGGCCTTTGTTAAGGACCCATCCCAGCATTCGCCTGGAGTGATTTCGAGAAACCATGGGAAACCGAAATTAGGATGGCTGGACAGGGACTCAAACCATGCGGTCCTATCTATTGCGAGTCCAAAGTCTAACCACTGTACCACCTCTCTCGGTGTGTTCGTGAAGTAACCGGAATGTCAGTAGTGAAATTGCCTTTGTTTGAACAAGTTTGGTAACTCCCGTTTCCAACAAACATCTCGTACAAATAGCTATATTGTTTTTTGCTGTTACCAAATCATAATCACGCAGAACAAATACAAAAACGATGGTTTCCAAATGTACCAAGTTTAGAAATGGGGAAAAATTTGTTGGAGCGAAATATCATACAGAGGCTAATTAATTTGTTCGCAGTGTATCGGTTCTGGTATGATATTAAAAGCGCACATTCCGTAATGTGACAAAAAATCCTGAAGTGTTATATAATATAACAAGTTTTAACCAAAAACTTAAATGAAGAAGTTGATAATGTGATAGATTTTCAAACATACGTGAGTTTTTATTACCAAACTATTTGACTAAATATTTGATGGTAGGATTTTATTATAAATTTTGAAACTTTTCTCTGATCGGTAGGGCCTGTTTGCAGATGAAAGCTCGTCAGTGCGACCAAGACTTTACGACTCGTGTCCGTAGTTTGAAACGAACTTGCCTCAGCTTGTCCTCTGTATACGAGGCTATTCTGCGGCGTGGGAGTTCATTCCCCGTCACGCCAGCACGTACGGAGGTCAAGAGCCAAAGTGCGGCAGGTTTCTCCGAGTCAAGGTCGCAGCCCCTCTTTCTCGAATGTCGCGGCTGCAGACTGTCATTTATTTCACCAAACAATCTGAGTGTGGGATGTTTTCTCATTGGTTCATGTAAACTGCTGGGTAGGTTAGAATCCATTCGCTTGTGTCACTGGCCCGCTCACAATTCTCTTACTGATGTAGCGAGTTTTCTGTGACAGGCGTACATGATGATTGCTACCGATATACAAAAAACTCAGTGTGTGATTGTGTTCGTGGGTTTTACCTCAATCAGAGCCGTTTATTCCATAGACGCGAGGTAAGCAATGCTTACCCTATGCATATTGGACATGTCTGGCCCTTTATAGTTTTCGCCTTAACTTTAATTTTAGACACATTTAAATCTGAGTTTCCCATTCTTGATTCGAGAAAGAGAGTTTTCGTAACTCCCGCACTGTACATGCATAGTGCTGCTATCTAGTATTTATTTCCACAAACGGGAGCCACTAGCGAGGAATCGAACTCGCAAGCGAGTTACCTTGCCGCCTTCCTTCGGCAAGTCGTTTATGTTTGCATCCTCCAGTTCTCATTGTTCCTTGGAAAGTGGATGAAAGTGTTCGGGAAAACGGGAGTTTTCCTGTAATTTGTAATATGCTCTCTAAATAATATTCAATTTTGTTATTATTACATTCATTTCGTTTCAGTATTTATAACTAACGTGAGGTATTATTAAACGGTAAATACATGTGGAGGGTTAGCAAAGTTGGAAGTTGCGTTCTTAAGTACAAATTAAAAATGGAACCACAACCCATCAAACCAAGCAAATGTTATCTAAAATACTTAAATATGTGGGACTATTATAGTACTTATACTGTAAAGAAAACACACTACACACCACTGATCGCCAATATGTATCTGCGATTGGAATATAGAAATATGATTAACATAACGAAATCGACAGTTGGCATGTATGGCTTAAATCGACAGATCTAGTCGATTTATATAGTTTGGCATCAGAAACAGCGCGCTACCAGATCTGCATCGAGAGGTGTGCTGCCAGGGAATCTACGCTCTCTTCCAAAATTATCACCAGTCGACGCTAGCCTCCACCCGGACCTCTCACATACACAGCGCAACCTCAAGGCCATGGGGCCGCGGTGGTCTAGTGGTTAGACTACTCGCCTCTCACCATGGCGACCTAGGTTTGAATACCGACAGGGGTGCTCCCGGATTTTAGTATGTGGAAATCGTGCTGCACGATACCGCTCGTCGGCGAGTTTTATCGGGGATCTCTCGTTTCCCCCGCCTTTTCATTCCGGCGCTGATCCATACTCACCTCTCTTCATCCTCATTGGCTCTCAAGAGCTCGATGTTAAGAGCCACCTAAAACTCTTCACTCGCTAACTCACTCAAGGCCATGTTCGCATTGTAGTAGTATATCCGGTCGAACGAGACAATATTTATTTCAAACATGTTGCTCACTCATTCAAGGCCATGTTAGCATTGTATTAGTATATCTGGTCGAACGAGACAATATTTATTTCACTCATGCTGCTCACTCACTCAAGGTCATGTTCGCATTGTATTAGTATATTTGGTCGAACGAGTCAACATTTATTTGACTAATTTTTCTCACTCACTCAAGGCCATGTTCGCATTGTAGTAGTATGTCCGTTCGAAGAGACAACATTTATTTCAATCTCGTTGCTCACTCACTCAAGGCCATGTTCGTATATTATTAGTATATGCATTCGAATGAGATAACATTTAATTATATCATGTTGCTCACTCACTTAAGGTCATGTTCGCATTGTATTAGTTTGTACTGCCGAAAGAGACATCATTTATTTTAATCATGTTGCTCACCAATTAAGGTCATGTTCGCAATGTTATAGTACGTCCGGTCGAACGAGAAAACATTTATCTTAATCATGTTGCTCACTCACTCAAGGCCATGTTCGCAGTGTAGTAGTATGTCAGGTCGAACGAGACAACATTTATTGCAATCATGTTGCTCACTCACTCAAGACCTTGTTCGCATTGTACTAGGGTATCCGGTGGTACGAGACAATATTTATTTCAAACATGTTTTTAGTCATGAGGCTACTGTGTCGGGACGTATCACACTAATGATGTCACATTGCAATTTCCATCCTGGTATCCTATGTATCAGTCTGTTTTTAAACACGTACGTCAGAATACGTCATTTTAATGACAAATTTTTTTTTAAGTTTCCTCATTTAGTGGGCATTATAATTCGTTTGCCTACCTTAAAATGTCACTCTGAGTAAAGGCATGACTCTCATTCATTAACCTAGAAGGAAATAAAGTCTTACAATGAAGTATCGCTTGCCTGTCTGTGTGCCTATGTTCTTTGTATGCCCGTGTTTGTTTTTGCGTTATTGTGTGTGCATCCCCCATTTCAACTTTTGAATGCGAGAACCGAATATCACCAATCTTGGTACACATATAGCTCCTATGAAAGGAAATCTTACTTTAATAGTATTTGGCCACTACTGGAGCTTTCTTTCAAAATTGCAGCCTTTTTAATATTTGGGTTTATATGTCATATCTCGGGAATCATTTAGTCGCTTTAAACCAAGTAAAGTATCTATGTTGATATTGAATTTGTAACATACACGTACATATAAATATGAAGTTTTAAACTTATATATCTGGATACAATCAAACGGTTTCTACCCAATTTGGCGAAGAAATTGTACTATGGCAGGCCATATAGATTTATAAGTTTTAAGTGTCTCTCACCCTTATTTTCTGAACGGCTGCTATAAAAATACTTTAGCTTAGTGTGTTATATCTATGAAACATGTTACCGATTTTAACTTAACTTTGTATACAGGCAGTATCTATGACCAGCATCGAATGTGCTAATACATAACGTTTTTGTCCTCCATTTATGGAAGTTGATGTCTATTGCAAATCCTAGCTTAACTACATAATTTGACTAAAATTCAAGCAAATTTCTCACTTTCAAGCCACTTTTTTTTTTTTTTTTTTTCAAATTCTTCTGGAAACATGATTTCTCTCTTTAATTTAACCCCCAAAATCAAGCTAATTTGACCCAAATCTGCAATCTAAATCAAGCACACTTTTTTTTAATTATGCTTCGCCCACTTTTTGAACAGTGTCCTCAGGATTGAATGAGTCCAAATTTAGGTCAAAAAAGGCCAAATTTACTCTAAATTTGCAAGCCAAATCAATCAGTAAAAAAATATATCACAAAAATTTTATGACAATTCTTGGAATTTCATCAAAAATATTATGAATTAGCTTGCAAATAAGGCTTTAAAGAACCCCGCACAAAGAGTTACAGCAAGTTGAAAACTGATTTGGATTTTGGCCTTAAATTTTATTGATTTTGAGTTACACTTTGAACGATTTTACAGGAAATTGGAAATTTGCTTGAATTTGGCTAGAAATTGCTTGAATTTTAGTCTAATTATTGAGTTGAACTAGGATCTGCAATAGACATCTACTGAATTTATAAAAAAAAAACATTTACATATAGTTTAAACACAATTACCCTTCTTGTAAAATCAAGCAAGCTAAATCAGCTTATTTTGATGAACTTCAGCACTTCTCAGAATTTTCATAAAATTTTGTGAACTTAGAACCGCCCCCAAATTCTCAAAAATTGCAAAATGTTTACGAGCAAGCTAACGCTACACCAGGGTCCTTCCAGGTTCAGGTGTTGTCACACCTCCACCAGCGACCTGTTATATATTTTTCCGGCCTTGATATTTACACAAACAAAACTCCAATTGGAGAAACTCCCCACCTCTCCACATTTAATGTTTTCCACACCATAAACACGCAAAAGATAAGCACACTAACAACAGGAAAAAATGTATCAATGAATATTCTAGATGTCGCTATAATGCATATAAAGAGAAGGTACTATACGAATGTGGAAAATCTGTTGCAAGGTAAATCTTGAAAAGCATAAAAATACTTAATTGCACAATACATATGAAACTTTGCAATGCGATCATTCAAGCAAGACATGCTCTGTTTGCAATGAGAATAAATCTTCCGATTCTTTTGCATTTCATAAAAACACAATAGATAAGATTTTAACACTTGCAAAAAATGTTATACCGAATATGCCAAATGACATTGTGAGTCAAAAAGAGAAAGTACAATGCGAATGCGGAATATATATATATATATATATATATATATATATATATATATATATATATATATATAATCGTTCTCTAAAAAAGCATATAAAAAGAAAATCACACAATGCAGCGATAGATATTCTAAATGAAACTCAGCATTCGCCGACTTCATAAATTTTATTATATTATGTTTTATTATATATCAATGTCGGCGAGCAATCTAGCAGTTGAGTTGAGCAATAGGACAGTGAGGGATTTGAGAATTATAGACAGAGAATTAAAAATGTAAAATAATTATTTAAATTACATAAAGATGATCTTATTATAGGCCGTTCATGGTAAAGTGAGCACTTTTTGAAGCTGTTTCATCAGAAATAATAATCAATAAATACATTTCATTGTGGCCTCGAACTTTTGGTTTTGGGTATGGTGAATGTATACACTGTGTTTACTACTCACATGGCAGGGTTTACAATAAAAATTGGTGGAAGGATATAAATTGGTTGAAATAAAAAAATAACTAGGTCTTCAAAAGTGCTCACTTTACCATGAATTGCCTATACAAGTATTATTTAAAAAAGAGAATATAAATTTAAAAATCCTATCGAGAATCTAAATGATTTAACAGATGCGGAATGAAGAACTAAAGCTAAAAGCTTTAATTAGCATAAATAATTATATATAATTTAAGAAAAGCTGATTTAACTACAGCTCTTACACCTATAATTAAAGATGAACAAAGAAAAAGAAACTTTGCAAATTTGCCTTTTCCAAAAGACAGGCTAATATATAGAAAACCCAAAAAAGGAATTTGAAGAAATATTACCTTTTCCACTAATGTATATGTGAACAACAAAAAGGCAAAACCAATAGAACCTACGCAGTAGAAAAAGCTTTTAAATGTATGCTATCAATATATAACATTGAAAATAATATTAATGTAGTATTTCCCAGGAAGTGTTTAACTTCAGTAAAGGACAAGGTGTTTAAAATAATACACGATCAGCTTATAAAACTTGGAGCTGTGAAATCTAACATTAAACTTGTCGCCCATTTTCGAAGCCAGAAAATTGGCGACATTCAACCACACACATTTACAATATTGAACGAAGGATACATTAAAGAGATTTACAAACAAACAAAAGAAGAGATACTCGCACAAATAGAAAACATTGAAAGGAGTACTTCAGATTGGGCCTTACATAGCATAGTGGGGTGGCAACTAGCCACAAACAAGTATAATCCATTGAATGGAGTATCTTATATTGAACTAACAGAAGTGATTAAGAATAAAAAAGCATGCATTAATGTGAAGAATGATGACCAAAAATGTTTTCTTTGGGCAATAAAGTCTGCATTGTAGCCAGTAGAAATAGACCCACAAAGAGACTCTAAATATAAAAATGTGGGTCTTAATATCGACAAAGCATTAGATAAATATGAGTATCCTATAAAATTGATGATTTACCAAAAATAGAAAACCAAATTGATGTCTCTATAAATGTATACTCTATTGATGATAAGTCTAGAGTATATCCATTAAAGCTTACAAAAAATAAAAATGACAAACATATAAATGTAATATTTCAAAGATGATAAAAATTCGCATTACTATCGAATAAAAGATGTATCTAAACTGCTTTCAGCACAAAAAAAAATAAACACAAAAGTAACATTTGTATATACAATATGTGTCTTCAATTATTTTACTCTCAAGAAAGATTAAATATACATACTGTTAAAAAATTGAACCAGTAACAATCATCATACCATCGAAAGGCAAACAAATTAAATTTAAAAACTTCAAACACTCTACGAATGTTCCTTTCACAATATATGCAGATTTTGAATCAATTTTAAAGAAATTATCAACAGTTAAGCCAAATCCAAGAGAAATAAAAAAGATTTTAATTGTTCCAAAAATATCCAGTTTTAATAAAGAACGATATCGATAATGACGTTTATAAGGTGGTACTCAAAGAAAGATATAAACTTACTGATGAGAAAATTAATAACATTGATTTAAAGTTGAATGACAAACCATACACAATGAAATATCTGCTACACGAAGCTTCTGGATTTTGCTATTATGTTGTATCTAGTTATAGTTATTATAAGCCACCAGTAGTATATCGAGGCTCAAATGCACATCAGTATTTTATAGAAGCAATGAAAAAAGAAGTAAAAGAGATTGGGGAAATATATTCCTCATATTGAAGCAATGCATCTTCTAGCAAAAGAAGAAAAAACAACATACAATAAATCTAGAAAATATACTGTATGCGAGTGTGAATATTCTAAGGACACTATAAAATTGTGCCGCCACGATCATATAACTGGAAATTTACTAACCCAAAATGCAACAATTGTGATCTACAATTAAAATTGCCAAATTTTGTTCCAATTTATTTTCATAACTTAGCTGGTTATGGTGCTCACTTATTTATTAAAGAGCTAGAATTTAATGAAAAAAAGATAGATTTACTTTCGAATAACGAAGAAAAATTCATCACTTTTGGAAAAAAAAAAAAAAAAAAAAAAAAAAACAGAAAATTTAAAAATGTGGTTTATTGACACTTTTAAATTTATGGCAAGTAGTTTAGATAGATTATAGTCTAATTAAACCAAAGGACAAATGAAACATACACTAAAACAATTTTCCACAAGATAAAGTACATTTGGTCTTTAGGAAAGGCGTTTACCCATATGATTATATTGACAGCTTTAAAAAATTAAACTAAACTCAACTTCCCCAAAAAAACCAATTTTAGAACAAATTAAATAAATCTGACATCTGAGGATGAATATGAGAATGCAAAAATATATGGAATCAATTTAATATAAAAAATATTGGGGAATGTCATGATTTATATTTAAAAAGTGATGTACCGCTGTTGACAGATGTATTCGAAAATTTTAGAGATACTTAAATAAATGATATGGTCTAGACCCTGTGTGGTATTTTACGGTACCAGGTTTATCTTGGGATGCAATGTTAAAAATTACTAAACAACCATTAGATTTGTTACACAATTGTGATAAGATTTTAATGATTTAAAAAGGAATTAGAACTGGAATATCGCAATGTTGTAGGCGATATGTTAAAGGCAATAACAAATATTTAGAAGATTTCGTTCCAAATCAAGAGTCTAACTATTTAGCTTATCTCGATGCAAATAATTTATATGGCTGGGCAATATCGCAACATTTACCATATGTAGGTTTCGGATGGATTGATTATACAGAATTTTATTTAAATTTTTGGCGGGAATATATATTAAATTTGAAGGATGATTCACAACATGGATACATATTAGAAGTTGATTTAGAATATCCACAAGAACTACATAATTTTCTTGAAGAAAATTATGTAGTTATGGCATTATTAACAACTATACATAAAAAAGAGAAGTATGTACTATGTTATCGCAGTTTAAAGCAATGTCTAAATAAAGCATTAAGGATTACAAAAATACATAGAATATTCAAATTGAACCAGTCTGATTGATTGAAAAAGTATATACATTGATGAGGACTAATGCCAAAAATGAATTTGAAAAAGATTTTTATAAACTGATGAATAATTCTGTGTTTAGTAAAACAATGGACAATATAAGAAGCAGAGTATTTATAAGATTGGTTTCAAGTAAGAAAATTTGCGAAAAACTAGTTGCCAAACCCAATTTCATAAGAAGTGCTATATTTAATGAGAATCTTGCACCTATTCATATGAACAAGACAAATGTAAAATTTAAGAAGCCTATTTATGTGGGTATGTTCATTTTAGACGTATGAAAAGAATTGATGTACGAAATCCGTTATAAAGTGATGAAAGCCTGATACAGAGATAAAATTGAATTGTGCTTTCAAGACACCGACTCTTATTTTTACAACATTGAAACAAAGGATTTCTACGAAGATATGAAATCGATGTTAGATAAATTTGACACAAGTGATTATCAAAATGACAATATATTTAACATGCCACAAATAAGTAAAAAAGTTTTAGGCAAAATGAAAGATGAATGTAATACCAATAAAATTAAAGAATTTGTTGGCTTAAGAGCAAATATGTATAAATATAGAGTTGACGATAAAGAAAACAAAAGAGCAAAAGATGTGAAAAAATGTGTAGTCAATAATAGAATTACATTTGAGGACTATAAGAAATGGGTGTTTGATGAGAAAATTAAAGAACCACAAATTTAATAAGGGGTGAGAAACACAAAATATATACAGTCGAAGTTAATAAAATCGTATTAAGTCATTGTGATAAGAAGAGAACTATAGTACAAAATAAAATCGATACATTGCCATATGGATATCAAAATTTCTTGTTAAAAGTAAAGGGGGACTCGCAGTCCCCCCATTTATTTTCTAACATAATAATATTATTAATGAGAGGTGTGATGAAATTTTCATCATATATTTTATGTACCTCTTAAGGGAGTAACGCCGAGTTACTCCCTTAAAATTTCCTAAGAAAATAGTGTAGTATTTTAAACTTATTTAATCTCCAAAACAATGTCAATTTCAGAACCATCAAAATAAATCAGTTTACCATTTTCGTCATGTAAAGAAAAGTAGGTGCGTGAGTTATTTCAGTAACTCCTTGTTTAGCTATAAAATAGCTTTTTTTATGATTTTTGTTTACTTTTTAGCCACTACTATCAAACAATGACTTCAGGAATAATAAGCAGGTCGGGTATTTTAGGAATAATTATTTTGGGAGTTGAAATAGAAGGGTAGCATGTTCGTTGTGGGATTGAGGTATTGTGGTAGGAGGTTTTGAATTGACTAAATTGGAGCTTTATTTCACGCTGTTTTTGGTTCCGTTTATCATCTATTGTAATTGATTATTGGCAATATGCTGTGTGCAAGAAAAAGGGGGTTATCCCCAGCAAAATTATATTTTCTTCTCTTTTTTTTTGTTGGTTGGGTGTTATTTGTGACTTTCTGCTTGTCTCTTGTTAATGACCAGACTCGCTGTCATTTCTTACTATTGTAATTTTCGATACTGTGCAACTGGCTGTTTTTCAGTATAATATATGTGGGAATGTGACATGTGTAGGAGCAAATGGAGAGGCAGTTCTGAGCTGGCACAGGTTGAAGAACGAGCCACTTCCTTCAGTTCTGGCTTCTTGGTGACAGGCGCAGGTCGAAAACTTAGCGTTTAGCCTGTTCACTGCTTAGCAACCACTTTTGAAATCAACCTTTGAAAACTGTCACTGTCCCTACCTCCTTGTACACTATCTACCAAAAAGTAATTGGCCACCTGTCCACAATGTTTGCTCGGTGGTTGTCACCCCATTAGAATCTTGTAGGGCCATCTCTTGTGGCTATAACAGCAGTCACCCTGTCTGGCATGTTCTCTATGAGTGTTTGCAGGACATCCACTGGGATTCGTCGCCATTCCTTTTGCAACCATTCCATGAGTTGAGCAATGTGCCTGACGAGTCCTCACCCAGCGATCGAGTTTGTCCCAAAGATGTTCTATAGGGTTGAGGTCGGGGCTCTGGGCGGGCCAGTCCAATCGGCGAACATTGTTGTTGGTGTACCACTGCATAGTAGCCCTTGAAATATTGCCCCTGGCATTGTCATCCGTAAAAACGCCACAATGTTGAGAGCATTTCATTATCCAGAATGTTACAATAGGCCTCTGTGTTCATGCTACCACGGACAAATACCAGCGGTCTTACGCCGAAGGCCGTGAAACACAAGTCAACTGACGTACTGAATTACCTATCTTCATGGGTACCCAATTACTTTTTAGTAGATATTGAATTTTAACAGGCGCACTGCCCAGTTAAGTTGGCAATGATGAAGGGAAAGTAGTTCCACATCTTAATGTTGAACTAAAAGTGTTGGGTAAACGTTTGTGTATAGTAACACGACATATATTTTTTCTTACTTGCATACACATTTAAGAATCAGAAAATGCGTAAAACATTTATTTTCCCAATAATTTTACAATTTGACTAGACCAATGCATGAATAAAGTGATCAAGCTCACTGCAATGTTAACTGTACATATGGTCGAAGAATAGATACACAGTGTGCATACAAGTAGATCTTAAGTAAGGCTTTGAGAAAGTGTTAATTTTACTATTAATGGTCTACACCTGCAATTATGTTGATCGCAGCAAATAAGATACTGCCAGTGATATCTCACCTACACTCTGTATTAAGGAGCATAGTTAATTAAAGTAAAGTTTTGCTACGCTTTTGTTGAGGCTGGAGTTCAATAATGTCCCTGAAAAGAATTGTTTTGCTACTGTTGTAATACAAAATTATTTGTTAACTTCTCCGTACAAGAGGATAATGCCCACCCACATACAGCCCAGTTCTTCCAGCATTGACTTTGTGATGCCAACACTGTTATTCTTTTGACGAAATGAAAACGAACCAACATCAACTTCTCGGTGACTTATGACTGATAAAAAAGTTACCTCTTACAAACTTCATGGTGTAAGTTCTAACTAGTCATGTGTAAGGCTACAGACTTACGTTAGATCAGGAGAGCTATATATGGCTTGACAATCACAAAAGCTTGGAGTAAATTCGATAACTTGATATGCTCACATAAAAGTAGTAGAATTTGACCGATTGAGGCAGGAGCCGAGGAGCCGCCATGTTGTTACGTCATTGACCACCATATTTTTCCCTTTTTTCTCTCAAAATTTTCCTTTTTTCTCTTTTGTTAGAAAAAGGATCCTCTAAATGACTCATTTTTTCTGGAATAGGTGACAAGGATCAGCGATCCAGATGACCTTGGGTCAGGGCAAGTGGGACTGAGGACCTAACCCCACCCCCTCCCCGCATCATGACCAGTAGGCGACTGACTGCTCCACCTCATGTGATTGGCTGGTCGGTGTCTGCACAATGTATTAATGGTGCAGTACGATTCGTTAAAGGTCAATATGATGACATAGGGCTTGAATACTCATATATTATAAGTAGTAGGGAGGTAAGCTGAGGAATTTAGTTTGACAGCAGCTGGTGTGAAATGTGGATCGTCTCGGCTATCCTCTGCCTCTCCGCATAGATGTTTCTCGAGTTTTTGCTTCCAAGGTCATGGGGTCAAGGCTAATATCGTCTGCATGTAATACGACTGTAGTAGTCTGAAATGTCATATGCCTGTTGACTTTTATGTATTTTTCTCGAGTTTTGGTTTTCAAGGTGATTCGAGGTGTTGGGGACAAGATCGAGTTAGTCTGTGTCTAATATGGTGGTAGTAATCTGTATTGCCATATGCTTGTTGATCTTTATGTATTTACTCTCGTGTTTTTATTTTCAAGGTCATAGGGACAAGGTCATGGTCATTATCTTCCAATATGGCGGATGGGTGATGTATACCAAGATGGTGGTCGCCTACTAAGATAGCGGCCTTCGAAACAAATGATGCTTCCAAGATGGATGTCGCCTACAAAGATGGTGGTTGACTACCAAGATGGTGGCCTCCAGTAATGTATAAACAAATGATGAACGAAAAAATCAAGATGACATATTGAGTAAATGTGAGGGAAGTGGTGGTGAGGGAGGCAGTCGTCTGCTGGGCGTGGTGCTGGGGGAGGGGGACATTCGGAAATTTAAGTTTTTCATAAAACAATTTTTATAAGTTTTTAAATATTTTTTAGTATTTTTTATTATTTTTTAATAACTTTAATAGCGAAATCTTAATTATAATTTTTTTGGGATTTTTTGAAAATTTTTGTAAATTTTTCTATTTTTTGGGGATTTTTGCTTTTTCAAGGTAAAAGGTCAAGATCAAAGGTTACATATCCTGAGTCCTACTTGTCCTTACCCAAGGTCATCTGGGTCGCTGATCCCTGTCACCTGCTCCGGAATAAATGGGTAATTTCTAAGGATCCTTTTTATTTTCGCAAATGTGAGAAAGAGGAATTTTGAGGGAATAAAGGGTACTATTGAGGGAAAAAGGGACATTTTAGGAGTATTTTAGTTGATTTTGAGGGATGAAAGGGAAATTTTGAGAGGAAAAAGGAGAAAAAAGATAGTGGTCGGTGATGTAAAAATATGGTGGCTCCTCGGCTCCTGCGCTCCTGAAGTCAGATGCGGTTATACCTCAATCGGTCAAATCCTACTACTCATAAATATCCGTGTATCACTAATCCGAGTCCTAATTGCTATTAATATTGTTCACTAACTTGATTCAAACTGACAATGATACATTATTTCCATAAAGTTGCAAGTCAATAAAATTATTTTTAGGAGTAGCAGTTTTGAATTTTTCAATTTTTCTGGTCCACTGATATTTTGTTCTGTTATTCCAAATAAAATGTATACCACCAGTTTTTGAGAAATAACGCACTCAGAAGGAATACTTTACTACATATGGTAAGGTAATTAACTCAATTTTTTTTGTAATTTAACACTGTTTTACTCAGGTAAAGAAATACATATTTTAAAATAACTGGTTTACAACGAAGTAGGCCTACATTACACATTTGATGATAGAAAAACACAATAAAAATGTTCATTAATTGCTATAACCCTCAACAAACGCGGCTGCAACTTCCCAGAGTGACAGCGCATTAAGAGAGTATTGCCGATTTGTGGTCGAGTAGGATTTGAAACTTACTTTGGAAATCAAAATTCCTAACCATAGCTGCATTAAGAAAAAATTGGCTTGCACATGTACAGCAATATGTATTTCCTGCTAAGTGGGTAGTAATTTAATGTCTTATTAAAATGGCACTGTTCATAAATAGTAGTATCTGAAAAGTTTTCTTTGGTTAATTGAAAACATATCATGGTTTTTGCAGGTAATAATACATTTACAGCGGAAACGAAGGAGTGAAGTAGGCGGACGGCTCCACGACAGTCCGTAGGAAGCGAGGACCTCACTTGCTGGAGACAGCGGACGAGCTGGACTGGCTGGAGGACCTGGAGCCCGAGAGCCCAGACGACGAAGACGACGAAGAGTTGCTCCAGGTGTGGCTGCCTGAAGACGACGCCGAGGATGATGATGAAGAGGAGCTCAAGGCTCCTCCGCCTCCACTGCACACGGCGCAGCCGCCTCCGTGCTCTAGACCACCGCCGCCTCCGACGCCGTTCACCTGGTTGCCAGAGACTTTTTCTCCGCCACTGCCTCCGTTGATGGCGCTGCCTCCAGCTTGGCTGGACGAGCCCGAGTATGTGCCGCCTCCATGCTCTAGACTGCCGCCTCCATTTCCTTGGCCACTGCTTCCATGCTCTAGGCCACCGCCTCCGTGGACCAGACTACCGCCTCCTGCCTTGCTGGAGGAGTCTGAGGACACGCCGCCCCCATGCTGCAGGCCACCGCCTCCGACGCCATTTTCCAGGTGACCTAATGTCTCTTCCTTGCCTCCACCTCCAGCCTGGATGGTAGATTTCGAGGACTCGCCGACGCTGCTTTCGAGACCACCGCCGCCGGCCTGGCTAGAGGAGCTGGAGGAGCTGCTGCCCCCAGCGCCGCCCCCGCGGCACTGCACGCAGGGCTTGGAGTCATCTTGCTGCCTCTGTGGGAGGCCTGGAGGCGATGGGGGTGGACCGAAGGCGTATGGGGGTGGTGGCCAGAATGGTGGTGGTGGTGGTGGTGGTGGTCCAGGCGGCCAGAAGGGAGGAGGAGGTGGCGGACCAAATGGTGGAGGCGGCGGACCAAATGGGGGAGGCGGCGGACCAAATGGTGGAGGCGGCGGACCAAATGGTGGAGGCGGCGGACCAAACACTGGGGGCGGCCGTGGGGGCGGGCCGGAACGGGGGCCGCTAGAAGATGGTTCGCACAGGATGTCGCTGGATGTGTCTCTCCGGTTTATACCTGCGAACACCACACACGTCCATTAGTTTATAGTCACCTCGATCAGAGCCGACCTCCCAAGGTGCAGTCGGTTGGTGCGCCACCGATATGGGGTGCGGGAGGCTCTGGGTTCGAATCCCGGGCAAGGCATGGATGTTAATTTAAGTTACGTTATCAGTTAGTCTGTAAGCCGTCCCCTGCTAGGCTTTCGAGCATTAAAAGTCCTTTCCAATACAATACCTCGATCAGAGCAGAATCAAATATGCGCACAGGGTTCGCTATTATTAGTTTGTTGGATAAGGGCTTTAATGTTTACAAGGAACAGCAATACAAAGAACAATCACAATACACTAAACCAAATCGGGCCGCCAGTACGATGACACTATTCTGTCGGAGGTAAGAGAAGCCCAAGGAAACAAAAGTAGGACTAGTAAAAGCAACCGGGGAAAATAAATAAAAGAAACTCCAAACACATGGTTTGCTGTTAAAAGCCACGGGCGATATGTATACTTCGAGAAATTCAAGGTAGTGAACATATCGTTAATAGTGAGGTCGCTAGAGACGCAGCGAGCTGCCTACAGGATCAGGTAGGGCAAGGAATGGCAGGTAGTGAGTGAGGAGTTCAGCCAATGTTCGCTTGGAGTGGCTTCGGCAATCCATGGGAAACAGCCGCAAGAAATATCCAACTGATTTATTTCCTGCAATCGCTAATTACAAATCGGCAGAGGTAGCTAAACTCAAACATGTCCACAAAGTTTGATAAGCTATTATTTACGCTCCACCTTGCTCAAAATAACATTGAAACATTTGAAATGAAACTAATGAAAAAATAAGATAAAGCCAAGTGGTTGGGACTAATCTCCATTTAGCTCCGACTGAATATCTCATAAATTAAAATAAAATTACACGAAAGGACAACATAACGTATTTGTGTGCACTCACTTCAATACAAATTTACATGACAACTATTTCTTACTGTTACTTACTACTAAAACACCCATTTTCACTTTGTTTCCGCTACCTTTTTTTCGCGAAAAGATTTACACGGATGCTAGATTTTAATATCCTGTGTACACACTTGCAGACTTCGTTTGGCTATTGGCCGCTTTTCTTTGTGTGAAGACCGACTGATATATGAGTGAGCCAATATGAATTAAATTTCTCCGATACTGACCGTCCGTGATTCGTGGGCAGGCATATACGATGCCTATCAAGTCAAATGACCCAATCACGAAAGTGATTCTAAAATTAAGTGTTTTGGAACACAACAGGCCCTGAAATCTCTTCGCGTGAAAACTGATAGCCTTACAATTAGAAATGAAATATTGTAATAAATTAATTAGAAAAAATATAAGTAAACCTTTTATTGTTAACATAATTTAAAAAGGGCTTAATATAACTTAATTATTTTGGAAAGAGTGAGGGATTGAAGAGATTGGGGTGGCTCTTAACATGGAGGTCTTGAGAGCCGATGAGGGTGGAGCGCGGGGGGAGAGTGGATCAGTGTGAGGGCATGGGGGGGGAGATTCCCGACCAGCGGCGGTCCCTCCGGGAATCGAACCCGGTTCGCCTTGGTGGGAGACGAATAGTCTATCCACTACATCACCGCGGCCCCATTTAGGAGAGAACTAGACACGTCATACATGGGGTGATTTGTTAAACGTTTGAGTGAGAAAGTGTCGAGGCACTGCGAATAGACCTGCAACATGCGCACATCCTGTAAGTAAAGGCTGTTCACGATCAAGTGAGCACTTTTGAAATCGACCTTAGAAAAAGTCACTGCCCCTATCTGCATATATTTAAACAGGCGCAATGAGTGACATGTGTCCAGAAAAGTTGGTAACCCTGGAGGGGGAAGTAGTTCCATATATAACGTCGAACAATAAATGTTAGGTAACCATTTGTGATATTTTTAATTATTTCTCTCGCTTTTCGTATTTGTTAATCCATCGAAGTGTAAAAATGAGCTGATTTATAAACAATATTTACTTTTATAATAATTTCACAATTTCACTTAACAAACACATGAATAAATGATGAAGCCCATGGCCAAGTTAATTTTATATAAGGCGAAAGTACACACAACGTGTATACAAGTAGATCTTAAGCAGGGCTTTCAGGAGTGCCCATTTTACCGTGAACAGCCTATAGTAACGGGAGTCTGTTCTCACGGGTCTGGTGTCGATTGACCACTAACATTACCTATGCAAACGAAAAATGTAATTCGGGCCGTGTTATAGTTGACACTTGTAGTTTACTAAAAGGTCACGTCACCAGAATTAAGCGACTAAAATAATGACGTATTTACTATTTTAGTATTTAGTTTTTAGTATCCAAATTGCAACCATCTTTGGACAAGTGACTACCGATGGCGTCTAAATTGAACATTTCTAAATACCAAAACACAAATACTAAATGGCCTATTCACACGGATTCCTTTTATTAATTTTGCAGATCATATTATCACCAGTTGGGTTATTTTCTATCTATGTTTTTTCCCTTAGTTTAAAGGCCTTTTAGTGTTTTTTTTATTTTTTATTTTTTTACTTTTGGTGTTTTAGATGATATCCTCATATTCTTACCAAGCCTATATTTTGTTGCAGTCATTACTCCAGTGTTTTCCTCTCATTGCTTTATTCACTCCATGTACACTACAACAGAAGAATTTGTAAACAGCTGATGTGTTGCATTATTGAACATTTTTATTTACGTTGTTTTGCTTTCAATATCTGTACTTTTCATGTAAAAAAAAACGCATTATCATTCAATTCATCGATCGATCGAACACGGCCTTAGGTTTGACGTTAGTGTTACTATAGGTTGTTCGTGGTTCATCGAGCACTTCTGAAATCACCTTAACGATTAAAGAAACTTGCGCCACCTAGGGGCCGCGGCGCTACGGCGGTCGCCTCCCACGAAGGCGAGCCTGGTTCGATTTCCGGCGGGGTCGCTCCTGGAATTTCGCAAGTGGGAATTTTGCCGGGCGATGTCGCTGGTCGGCGGGTTTTCTCGGGGATCTCCCCGCCTCCCTCGGCCTTGTGTGCAGGCGCTGCTATCCCTTCAACCTCATCGGCACGCAAGACATTATTAAGAGCCGCCTAGACATCTCCACTCCACTTGAACAGGCAAGACGTTATTATTAAGAGCCGCCTAGACATCTCCACTCCACTTGAACAGGCAAGACGTTATTATTAAGAGCCGCCTAGACATCTCCACTCCACTTGAACAGGCAAGACGTTATTATTAAGAGCCACCTAGACATCTCCACTCCACTTGAACAGGCAAGACGTTATTATTAAGAGCCGCCTAGACATCTCCACTCCACTTGAACAGGCAAGACGTTATTATGAAGAGCAGCCTAGACATCTCCACTCCACTTGAACAGGCAAGACGTTATTATTAAGAGCCGCCTAGACATCTCCACTCCACTTGAACAGGCAAGACGTTATTATTAAGAGCCGCCTAGACATCTCCACTCCACTTGAACAGGCAAGACGTTATTATGAAGAGCCGCCTAGACATCTCCACTCCACTTGAACAGGCAAGACGTTATTATTAAGAGCAGCCTAGACATCTCCACTCCACTTGAACAGGCAAGACGTTATTATTAAGAGCCGCCTAGACATCTCCACTCCACTTGAACAGGCAAGACGTTATTATTAAGAGCCGCCTAGACATCTCCACTCCACTTGAACAGGCAAGACGTTATTATGAAGAGCCGCCTAGACATCTCCACTCCACTTGAACAGGCAAGACGTTATTATGAAGAGCCGCCTAGACATCTCCACTCCACTTGAACAGGCAAGACGTTATTATTAAGAGCCGCCTAGACATCTCCACTCCACTTGAACAGGCAAGACGTTATTATGAAGAGCCGCCTAGACATCTCCACTCCACTTGAACAGGCAAGACGTTATTATTAAGAGCCGCCTAGACATCTCCACTCCACTTGAACAGGCAAGACGTTATTATGAAGAGCCGCCTAGACATCTCCACTCCACTTGAACAGGCAAGACGTTATTATTAAGAGCATCTCCACTCCACTTGAACAGCCTACACATATTTTAACTGACACACCTAGCAAACTTTTTACTGTCGCGAAAGGAAACATTTGCGAATTTATGTTTGCTGTTTGATTTTTAATCCACAAAATTTTGGAAAAAAATACTATAAACTACGGTTACTTTGTACCTACTGGGGCAACTTTGAATTACTGAAAAATGTTTGCAAAGGAAGAGTTAGTATATTTTAAATGTTGGATGATTTCTGTTGAGATAATATTTCCTGCCCCATTATCAAACGGCACCAAAACAAACAAAATTTTGGAAAGGTTTAGCGTTATCGCAGCAGGTGCAAGTTTACAGAAATAAATTTAATTACGTATTTAATTTTCTCATAATATCGCAGTTTCACTTGAACGATACATGAATAAAGTGATAAGGACCATGGCGAAGTTAATTTCACATACAGTATGGTGAAAGAATACACAATGTGCACACAACTAAATCTTAAGTACGACTTTCAAACGTGCTCAGTATACTGAGAACAGCCTATAGTACGTTGGCTGGGGAAAATTTATCAGGGTCTCCTTGTCTAAAACGGTCTTTCAACTTGACTTTAAGTGGTGACCCTTCACTAAGAGAAAGTTTTTTAAAGCCAACAAAGTACCGGAAATTTGTTTGTGTAGGGCCTACAATATATTTAGTGGCCTCAACAAAATATTTTGTTACGTGAACAAAACTTGAAAAGAAACAAAATTATTTTCGTTCCTCTAACAAAATACACGTTTGAATTAACAACGTGTCTGTGTTGGGCCAAAAGAAATTAGACTGTCACAAAAATATTTAATTTAATAAAATGTACATTAACTGTGTATATTTGATTGGCAACTCATTTGATCGCCTTCGTTCCAAATTCCAGCTCAAGTGTTGGTTGGTGTTTTTTGTGTAACAATAGGAATATTAACAGTGCTTGTTATTATGTTTATTGATGTTTAATAATGGCATAAACGTATTAATAAGACACGTTTCGAAAGGAAACTAAAAAGCTAAATTGTAAAACTTTAGATGTTTATTCATGCACGTTGCCCAGTTTTCCATTCGCGTGTATTTAAAAACAGTCTACCCTCATAGGTGAGGGGCTAAGTGTCCGACTTGTAGTCGCGCACGTGTATACTGGCAATTTGTCAAGTCGGTCTAATGTGAGCTCTTACAACGTCACAAACACACCACACACTGTCGAAACGTCACACACGCTATGTGTCGGTCAATATGTCAATAAAGTCAACTTTTTCAAACAAAAAAAAAATGTTAGCTGAGTTTTCTTGGGCGTAGCGCTCGGACGGTCGAGGTTCGATACCCGGTTGAATTCTTAATTCATTTTCATAATAACCGAATCTGTTTAATGTATGTAGCGCCAAACGAGTCTTTGGCTACGCCAACCAAATCTTGGTTCGAGGCAACTAAATAAGATTAACAAAATAATTTGGTTACTGGAACAAAATATTTCATTTCCCCTGTACAAAAAAATTAATTTGGTTGCGCGAAAGATATTTTGTTTGATTCAATAAAACCCCTTTTCTCCGTGCATCATTTTGGTGATGAAAAGGTCTGCAGGAAAGTTTAATACAGGCTCCCATTGTAGTTTCGCACGTATCTGGGTATAAATAAGATGTGTAGTTATTTGTATAAATATAATCATTGCTCGTGTTATATCTTTAAATGAGAAGTGTGTGTGGAATGGGATATTGACTACTTTTAAGATACGGCAGGCTGAAAAAAAAACGGGTTTTTTAAATTAGATGTTCGAGAGCTTCAAAATAATATTCATGGCGTATGTGATATCTTTAATGTTCCCTTCTTTCCTCGTCTTGAATTTTGTTTTATTATCGTAGGTAATCATAGCGAGGACACATTTAATAGTCTCATAAAAAAAACTTTTTTCAAACCCATAAACAACAGGCGGGCGACTGAAACTATCTGGAGGTAACGCGTTTCCCAATCAAACAGCAAGATTACTCGAGAACTTCCGTCTATTACGATGCTTAGTCAGCAATTACGAAGTTTCGTTAGCGACGTGCTGCAAATTTAGCGAAGCAGCCTCTGTCGGAGATGCACGACAGATTCGAGAGATTGTTTGCTCCTACCTCGCTGCAGGTTTTTGTCACTAGCTATCTTCGGAGCCTGTGCCTTGCCTTTAAGATAAAGTGACTTTGCTATGATGTTTACTCATTTATTAGTTTGGCTTGTGAAATATAATGCTGATTGAAATATATGGCGATCACGTGCGTGGTCAAAAGCTTAACAAAGAAGGAGGGGGGGTCCACGTCTACCCTCCCCCTCCTCAGAAATATGAAAGAAAGAAATATAGTTAATTTGCCAGTAAAATATTAAATTAGGCATATAAAAAATTATTATATAAGAGTAAAACTAAGTATCATAAAACAAGGTAAATAAAGATACAAGTGCTCACAATTACTGTTTTCCTTCAGCTGAAATTGTTTATAGCCGCTGTTTTATCAATAAACGAATTACTTCCCACAACCACGTCGTTAAAAAAAAAAAAGTCAATTTCTGCCTACGCCACTATGTGGGCCTAAGAACTAGGTAAAAACTTTTATTTTAAATTGGTCATCCACTGTGCCATATTTAAAAGTTTAAGTAATGACTTGCAGCAAATAAGACTGACTTTGATTGTATTGGTGCTGGGTGAATTCATATATACTTACTATAATCACGTGGCCAAAAAAAAAGACAGTCTTGCCCACTGGTGAGAATGAAATTGTTTTGGGTTTACAGCTGTTCATTTTAAAAGCATAAAATATTTCTTCCGTGTTTCAAAAAAATTATTATAATATTTTTTATGTATTAAAGGAACTAGATTTTGAAAATTTAGCTTGCCTAATACGTCTCGAGGAGTTAGGTCAAACTCATTTCACTTTGCAGTAGATATACCATCTTTCTTGTGTAAACAGAGAATATTGGTACTGTAATTTTGTCAGACGGTCGCATTATCACTATAGTCCATTCCCCATTGGAAGCAACTTTCTCGGAGCCCTGCTAAATATCTACTTGCAGGCCCATTTCGTATCCTTCCGCCAAATGTAAACAAACATTACCATGTGATTGCCATGTAGCATATGTCAATATCAATGTTTGCATACCATTGTGTGTGTATGTGTGTTCGTATACTTTCGCTACACCTAAAAATAAGCATTGAAATGTGACCTACCGTTATACCTGTCAAATGTGTTGTTTACTGTTCACAACGTTTCAAAGTATTCTGTCCTAGGTCTATTTGAAAAACCATTTCGTACGAATATTCACAGTTTAGACCTATAACATTATTTAGGTCAGCTTTATGACGTTTTAAGAATGCATGAATTAACTATAGTTCTTACGATTACTTTACATTAACATATTTGTTTTCCACGACATAGCACATTACACGTAATGCACGTTAATATTTTGCCACGACTATGTTAAACACTGTTACAACTGCGGGGTAATGAACTGTAGTATTTAACTTTTTGTTATCTCTATGCCTTGGGTTATTTCTTTAAAAGGACGGCCTCAGTTCGAATAACGAAGGAATAGCCAGTCCAACGAAAAAGTGACATTAAAATCAAGCACGCAACTCGTGTCGCTCATTTTTTGTTATAGAAACTTAAAATACAGCGGTGAACATGCACACAAATAAGCCTACCGTAACTTTTATTCCACTCATATTTATATGTATTGCTACTTACTGTGTATTAGGTTTATTGAAATTTATTGGGTCTGGCTTGGTTATTTTGTTGGGATTGGTGGTAAATCACGTTACACGACTGTGTTTCAAACACCCACCAGGGCAAAGCTACAACGTTGTGATAAATAAACATACGTGGATGTAAATAAATAGCTTCGTCATAAAAAAAATAGTTCACATTTACAGCGTATAAATCATTCACATCAAATATTTGAAATCACGCACACACAGATCCAGCGTAACTATCACCAAACAGCCACGCCACGCTATTTCACACGCAGCGATTAACGAAACACACCGTAACAGTATATTTATTACTGCCGCGGAAACACAGATTTATCACAACATCGTAACTTGCTTGGATAGGTTTAAAAAACACGTCTTCAAACGTGATGTGGTAATTTGAAGTATTTTTCGGAGCAAGTATAATTTACGCTTCGTTTGGTAAAACATGGCACGCCCATGTCATGGCTCGCCACGTCTGCCAACTTCACTTTGTTTCTGCCTCGCCATCATATCTAAATATATTAAAATAAATATTCAAACATTAAAATCTCTTTTCAGTTGTAAATTACAAATTCAGAAATCATTATTTTGTTGTAATAAGTATGAAATATGCTAAAATTGAAAACATGTACAATTTGGCCGCGTACTAGCGAAGTGAAACTTCCCGAGTGTGAAAGAAACAAAGACAGAGAGAGAGAGAGAGAGAGAGAGAGAGCGACAAAGCTCGCTCAGCAGACAGTTGCTTCAAAGTTGCTCTCGCTCGATAAAACAACACCGAGCCATTACGGCCTACTCACGATATTTTACGCTGTTATTTTAAACTGTAAAAATGAGGTATGTTGCCATCGGGGCTACCTAAATATTTAAATATTTCAATCGACACCGTTTAATCTGCAAGTAGTATACTAAAAAACTAGGTTAAAATAATATTTTAACTGAACTATTTCTTACTGGCCATTGCCAACACGTCGCTGCTCTCGCTGTTGTTAATTCATATATAAAATTAATAAATATTACAAGTTATAGAAGATATTAAGGTAAAGTTTCATTTATTCAATAATACAGTACTCTAAAGTTAACCATAGTGTTACATATTTGTGGAATACAGCTTATTGAAAAAAAAAATAGGTTGACATGTTTTGCCTAGAGTGTTTTTTTCAAAGGTTGATTTTTATAAGTCGCTTCCAATCTAGAATAGACTATAGATATATGCAAAATTCGCGTTATTGTTTAGGGACACGTTAAACTTCAAACACACGTACCCTTGCAATGCGTTTGTCATCGCACCATATTATATCTAACATACACCTCTACACCAATAAACGAACACTTTGCCCCAGTCACGTGCAGTTGAGTCAGAAAGGGCGGGACTTGTACGTCTGTGCAGCAGCCAATGGTGAAACGACGTCGGCGCTAGTAGATGGAATACCGCGAAGTTTAGTCTGTGCCGAACAATAACGCCAATTTTGCATGTATCTAATCATCACATAATATTTTTTCCTAAAAATTGTGTTATATATACAAACGTATACGAAATATGCTGCATATTTCTATACGGGTCAGTTGGCGTGAATACTGACCACAGTTTTCGTCTTTAAGTGAGCGCCATATGCATGTCTTGTCCTAAATACTTCCATGATGCGCAATTTACGTACACTGAAAAAAACCATTTCGTGGTTTAACCAACAAAATTTTATTGTTGGCCACAAAATTCTTTTATCAATATAGGCATCACAAAATATTTTGTAGCGCCGACAAAATGGTTTCATTCCAATATTTTTTGGCAACTACAAAATGACGTTTGTTGTCGCCAACAATTGAAAACTAAAAAACACGAAGCCAAAGACATGACTGTCACGTACGAGCTCGGCATATTACCATTGCGCCACCTTGCGAGATGTAGCGTGCTGTCTGGAGCACGTAGTCTAATATACGGCACACACGACAAAGCCTGTACATTCCTCCTCGTGGAAAGTTAATTTTCTGGAATAATTTACGTGTAAAATTTACGTACTTAGAATAGAAGGTATGATATGAACGATGTTCTTAAGAATATCTCTCGTGAATTAGTTCGTAACATATGCAAAAAAAAAAAAAAGAAAACACTGACCAATATGGCGTCGTGGCCAGGCGAGTCGCCAATTCGACGATGCGCGCCAGAATATGAGGGAAGTAGTTCCGCAGTCACAGCAAAATTTTGGTACTGTGGATGACAGCTGTTAACTAAATGTTTTGGTTTCAGCTAGTGAATTTAATGTATATAAACAAATATATTAGTGAGCACTAAATAGATTTTGTACTTGTCAATCTACGTGTTATTGGGCACCACAATATGTTTTTTACCACCAACAAAATTTCGCTTGGGAAAGCATCAACCAAGCAGTTTTTGTAGCCACTAACACATTTTTTCTTTCACTGTAAAGTAGAAATATTTTGGTCGTTACGTATCGTAGAGGTCTTAAAAGTCGGCGAGGGGACAATGAGGTGAAGATGGACGAACTAGCTGGCCAACGGCAGCGTCTGCCACATTTCCCACATGCCAAAGTCTGTTCGACTCCGCCGGGAATAGAACTCAACTAGCTTTGGTGTGATGCGAGTATTCTGAATAATACAGCACCGCGGCCCTTAATTCAAGTAGAACTTTGGAGGGAAATATTTTTTCCATGTTATTTTTTGAGGTGAAACATCGGAGAAAGAAAACTGGCACCACGGAAATGGGGTATAATTGACCGGCATTTAAAACGTGTAATTAAATGGAAAGAATGTGAGATCTGGTCTTTACGAACTTTTAGGACTTCATTTAATGCAAAATTTTGTATATTTTCAACATTGTGTTATTCCATTTATCAAATATCCCATGCAATGTTCGTGTTATAGTAACATTTCGAGCAGAAAAGTGAAAATATTCCTTTGTCCTATATCGCCAAAAAGTTTTGTATAAACCAAAATACTTCAAATTCACTAGAAGTGATGTGCGAGAAAAAATTGTAGAATAGAGTATTGTTGGTTTGAATTCAGCAATATCCGAAAAAATATTAACTTTTTAAGTATTTACACTGATATAAAGTATTCGTGAACACATTATTTATAAATATTATTATATGCCTGAGAAAAAATATTTATTTATTTATTTTATAATTTTTAGTTTTACGGTACTAGGTTTCTGTAAGTTTAAAGTTATACATTTATAATGTTATATGTTAAAAGTATGAGTAACACCTGTATCTCTTTGTTAAAAGTATGAGTAACACCTGTATCTCTTTGTTGAAAGTATGAGTAACACCTGTATCTCTTTGTTAAAAGTATGAGTAACACCTGTATCTCTTTGTTGAATATTTTAAAAGATAAACATTACATTATTCGTTGTGACACGACATTTTCCTCAAGTGAAAGGAAACACGTTTTTGAAATAGTTTTCCATATCCTTTGGATCATTATTTCAGCCAGTGATGACCGAAAATGACAGCAATTAAGTGATCAGTTTGACTGAAGCCTACACTGACATCATGTCTGTCAGTATGAACATGGGATAAAATGTCCTTAAAGTGACTCATATTCTTAAAAATAACTACAGTAAACAAAAAAGAAGATTTTCTTGGTTTTATAAATACTGACAAAAACTTAGTCATTTTGTCATAGTTGTTGTTATATAAAACCATACAAATTTTTTTTTTTTTTTTAAATATATATCCGGCCCGGCTTCGGCCAGGTACAAATTAGTATCTTCACACCCCGCCCACGTATAGGTCCGTGCGTGAGTGTCTCGATTTTAGTAATTACTTTTTTACAAGACTTTTCATAATTTTGAAGTTATTTGCGACAATCGTATGTTGTAAAGTACATTTCTTATTTACATTAATAGTTTTAATGACGAATTAATTAATTTTGATAGAGATAAAGTTCTTTATGGTTAGAAAAGGTAGTGAATTTTACGTTTTTTTTTTTAATTGCGTAATTTAAATTGTACGCTTGTTATTACTTTGCTATTAAAGAGAGATATATCCTACCGCTGGCTTTTTCGTAGATCATTTAATTTTACACGAATCTTTCATACATTATTTTGTTATATCACTGTAGGATTGGACAGCGTATTCCATGAGAAACCCCTGGCGGCAAACTTTTTTCCCGACTTGATTCACTAACACCGTTAATGCTCAGCTCCTATAGGTGCTAGCGCAATTTCTAATACACATAAACCTTCATCTATAAATGCAGATCATAACCAAAAAAAACCGCATCCAAATCCGTTGAGTGGTTCTCGACATTGGCGCAGTCATACAGACAGACATATTATGTATTGATGATTGATGTTATGTTTTATATAATTTAAGGAAGAGGATGGCAAAGTGACCCCTCTAAAGTAAAATTAAATTTTAATTGTCTGCTCTAAATACATTTTGAAAACTCACCTTTTGTACAATCCAGCTTTCGTACAAATTACTATGTTGCCCTGCTAAGTTGTGTAAAGTAGCCACTGACTGGCTAATTTATCAGTTTTCCCCTTTTGATATATAATCTACATCTGTCAGCTAGGCGCCCAGACAAATGCTACTTAGCGACGGAAAGCAATAAAAACAGACTTCGTGTCGAGCATTTGCAAAATGCCATTTAGTCAATTTTTTCTGGCTATCTGATAGAAGAGGCGGTGCTGGCTCTATAGCCTTGCCATGCAGTTCACTTCTCGTGTTATTAAGTGCGGTCAATGCACTCTCAAGCGGCGAATTTTTCAACCCGTTAGCTGAAACTAAGTAGCTGGCCGCTGTGTTCCCTTGGACGTCGCTATACAAAAGCTCGTCTAGAGTAAAAGATAAGTATTCTACAACATTTTATGACAAGTACTTTTACCTTAAACATAATTTTTAGTAGTATTATAGGAAATAATTATAAAGGTACTGCGTACTCAGATTAAATCAACAGTATTCATTACTTATCATATATCAGGGATAATAAAACCACAAAAAATATATCATAAAACCTATAGCCTGTAAAACAACCAGCTCAGATACTCTCAAAACATAAATGGCGTCTCTCTAATCTGTTTCATACCCTTGCCACCAGAATGCAGCTCTCTCCACGTGAGTAACAGCTCATGACCACTTTACTCACACTGGCTACTTTACCCTGCTCTCCCCTCCTTATTAATTGTTTATTTTTTGGGTTTATAAAATTTCTAATTTACAATAATTAATATCTCAGACATAATTAATTATGGCTATCAAGGAGGCGACCACCAAGTTAAAGAATTTCCGAACAAATAGCTCTAATACGATGGATTCTAAGCTGTATTTCCCAGTTTCAATATATCTAAGCTGTATTTCCCAGTTTGAATATATCTAAGCTGTATTTCCCAGTTTCAATATATCTAAGCTGTATTTACCAGTTCCAATATATCTAAGCTGTATTTCCCAGTTTCAATATATCTAAGCTGAATTTCCCAGTTTCAATATATCTAAGCTGAATTTCCCAGTTTCAATATATCTAAGCTGTATTTCCCAGTTTCAATATATCTAAGCTGTATTGCCCAGTTTCAATATATCTAAGCTGTATTTCCCAGTTTGAATATATCTAAGCTGTATTTCCCAGTTTCAATATATCTAAGCTGAATTTCCCAGTTTCAATATATCTAAGCTGTATTTCCCAGTTTGAATATATCTAAGCTGTATTTCCCAGTTTCAATATATCTAAGCTGTATTTACCAGTTCCAATATATCTAAGCTGTATTTCCCAGTTTCAATATATCTAAGCTGAATTTCCCAGTTTCAATATATCTAAGCTGTATTTCCCAGTTTCAATATATCTAAGCTGTATTTCCCAGTTTCAATATATCTAAGCTGTATTGCCCAGTTCCAATATATCTAAGCTGTATTTCCCAGTTTGAATATATCTAAGCTGTATTTCCCAGTTTCAATATATCTAAGCTGTATTTACCAGTTCCAATATATCTAAGCTGTATTTCCCAGTTTCAATATATCTAAGCTGAATTTCCCAGTTTCAATATATCTAAGCTGTATTTCCCAGTTTCAATATATCTAAGCTGTATTTCCCAGTTTCAATATATCTAAGCTGTATTGCCCAGTTTCAATATATCTAAGCCATTAACCAACAAATTGAAGAAACTTCGTTATTTTCGTTAATGTTTTGTCGATACATCAACCTGGTTAGAGATAAAATTCTGTAAAGTTCGCGGACTTCTAAGTCATGTTTATTAAAGCAGTAAAATGAGCACTTTTGTAAACCCTGCTTAAGATCTACTTGTATAAACGTTGTGTATTTCTCCACCTTATGTAAAATTAACATTGCTATGAGCCTCATCACTTTTTTCATGCGTTAGTCAAATGAAACTGTGAAATTATTAAGAAAGTAAATACTTTACAAATCCACTCATCTTTGCACTTCGATGCATTAAAAAAACATAAAGTGAAATAATTAATTTTATACTATCACAAATGATTACCTAGCACTTTTTATTCTACGTTAAAGTATGGTACTACTTCCCATCAATCGTTACCAACTTTACTGGGCGAATTTCACTCAGTGCGCCTTTTTTAATATATGCATGCAGGGACAGTGACTTTTTCAAAGGTTCATTTCTAAAGTGTTCACTTTATCGTGAACAGCCTTTAATTATTTTCGTCCTCTTCATAATTTTAATTGCGAATCTCCACAAATACAACTCTCCGAGTATTGCTTTTGTAAGTAAGTAGTTGGTAACGATACTGCCGATAAACACATGTTTTCCTCAGGAAAAGACGATCGCAGTTCTGCATTCCGAGGAGCATACAAGAAGAGAGTTGTAACTCGGGGTATAACGAGAGATCCTTATCCTATTCATTTGTTTGCTGAAGCAAGCCCAAGTGGTTTCTACATACTGCCAACTTTAGAAAACAGGGTAAACGACATATCCTCACTTTGTTATATTGGTGGTATTGTAGAGACCTCGCCAGCAATTTTTTTCTATTGTAATTGGCCTATGTTTTCTGGTCAATATTACTGATGTTTCTCTTATCCACAGTTATTTCATATCACAAATACATTTGCGCGAAGGACACTATATTACAACCCGTTGTATGTGTATATTCAAGAAAATATACTTGACGCGAATAAACAGACAGTACTGTCGCAGTGTGTAATACCACCGTCAAAATTTAAAAAAATGCAAATCAATCATGAGTTTACACAATATCTAAAGAGAGAAACGACATGAGTGTTTATTGTATATTTTAAGCTATGTGAATGTGATATATGCTGTGTTAAAATATGTACAAACTGTTTTAAATGCCGAAGTTCTTCGGGCGGACTTCGGGTATGTTCGGAAAGGTTTCGGTTTCCTATTCGAGTTAGGGCCTGCTACATTCTGAACAACTGTATCTGCTGCAGCTAAGTGGAATGGGGAAAACCCGAGGGGCAAAGGACCTGGTCCTTGTGAAAGAGAGGTTTACAGCGTTGGCATGTTGATCACCGCGGTCTTCCACCAGAGACGAATATTAGTGACCTAATATTTCTCGATAAAATCTCATACAAAAGTGAGTGTGTTCGCTAGTTGTGTGATTTTATGTTCATCCATGAACGAACTTGACTGGAATTTAAAAAATAGACCCCGCCATTTCGTTAACTCACATACTCTTTGGAAAAAAAACACACTGGTATTATAAAAACTGGAGAGATTTAGGCGGCCCTTTACATCGAGGTGTTGAGAGTTGATGAGGGTGAAGGGAGGTGAGTATGGAGCAGCGGAGGAATGCAAGAGTGGGGAAAACAGGAGATCCCCGAGAAAACGCGCCGACAAATGGCATCGTCCGGCACGATTCCCACACGCAAAAATGCGGTAGTGGCCCAGCCGGGAATCGAACCAGGTTCGCTTAGGTGGGAGGGGAGTAGTCTGACCACTTCATCACCGCGGCCTCTGATATAAAACTAATCCTCGAGTCTTCGGTGAAATTGTTAAATTTATATATCTTCCTTCGAAACTTACTTACCTCCAAGACTGGATATAATTGAAGCAACACTATACAAGCTCATTTACAGTGTACTTATACTTATTTCTAGTAAACAATTTATGGTCAGTCGATAAATGTAGCTCAAGCAGTGATCCCGTATTAAGTTTTACATATATATATATATATATATATATATATAACAGTTATGGAGTTCTTTATAATAATTGTGTGTGTGTGTGTGTATATATATATATATATATATATATATATATATATATATATATATATATATATATATATATATATATATATATATATATATATATATATATATGCTGTTCGCGTTAAAGTGAGCAATTTTGAAATCAACCTTAGAAGAATGTTACTGCTCATACCTGTGTCGATTTTAACGGGTGAACTCAGTGATATGCGTCCAGTAAAGTTGGTAACAATGAATATAAAGTAGTTACATAGGTTAACGTCAAATTAAAAGTCTCACGTAACCATTTGTGATAACTTAAATTATTCCTTTCACTTTATTAAATTTTAATTTATTGAAGTGTAAAAATGAGCAGATTAGCTAAATATTTACTTTTGCAATAATTTGGAATTTTCACTTGACCGAAGCATGGATAAAGTGATGAGGTCCATGGCAGTGTTAATTTTGCATAAGGCGGGATAATACAAAACGTGCATACAAGTAGATCTTCAGCAGGGCTTTCAAAAGTGCTCATTTTACCGTGAACTATATATATATATATATATATATATATATATATATATATATATATATATATATATATATATATATATATATATGCGGCTTTTCCATGCTCACTTTATAAAAATCTTAATCAAGTTAAATTTTTCAGTAGTAACTTACATACATTTGTGCATACTGGACGTTTAACTTGCGAAATTGCAAAATTATTCCGCTGCGCCTGGTATCACGTGGACTTACGGGCTTTCAGCAAAACGCAGCTAGCTGAAAATATCTTGGCCAAGTACCGAGAAGCAACTACACTTTTTTTTTTTCGTATCATTGGCGTAATCACAATATTTTTCACTCATTATTTCTTCGATGCTACGAAACAACATTCATGAATCAGCGTCGTGAAATTCAGAAACTAGTTCAACTGAAGGTATTTTAATCTTCCGAGGAACAGAAAGAAGAGAGTAGTGCTTAGGATGACTCTAACACGCAGGTGAAATGTTTCTTCGCCTCTATCCGCATGCGCTGAACTGGCAAGCAATTCCGTGCTAGTGCACAGTCGAACTTGGAATCTTGAGTTATAAAAAAAACTCGCGCGTGTTATACGCGACGTCGCCATATTAAAATTTTCCTACCAAAAATTTGTGTTAAAAAAAAAAATCAAAAACGGTTGTTCAAGCAACTATCGGAATAGCAATAATAAACTCAGGGACTGGCTATTTATACTGACCGAGACAAACCCATAAACCCATGTTTTTAGTAGCAAAAACTAAACAATTACGCGCATTCTGAAGTACGACAGCATTTCGATTGTATCAGATGAAATACTTATGTTCATTTAACATATAAACTTTGATTTTACTTTCTTTCTCTCTTGGATAAAGACTACTTAAACAGTTCGGACGTTATTTCAATGCATAACTGAGTTAAGCTTAACTATAACACATTCATTATTGTTGACTGATAGCACATTATAAAATACTTTTTTAGGAGTCCTGCAATTTTGTGTAGCGAACAAGAGAATCTATTTGTTGTGGCCACAGCAGTCTAATGATGACAACTAAATAATAATGTCCACCATAAAACCAAATATTTAACAGTGTGAAGTCTCTCAAAATATTCTGTATCTACATTTAAACATTTTTTTTAAATGCAGAATTTTGTGTGGCTTCTACTTACTAGCGCCATAACACAGCGTCCCGAGTAGCAGCAGTGATGTCAACTTCAGCTGCCCCATTGCAGTACGACGACAGTAGATGAGCCGTGCTCTTGTCTTACTCGCGCGTCCAAGTCTCTGGTGCGTACGACCGCCTCCAAGTGGGTATTTATACCGCGACGCCTGCGCCTTACTACAGCGGGGATGGCTGGTGGGGCACCTGGCTCTCCCGAGAACGTATACTGACTCCATGACGTCACTTCAAGGCCACACATATGGCGGGTTCACCTGAACTTGGGTTATCCCCTGCTGCTAACTCATTGGTCATCTTTGACGCCGCTAGCAAGGTTCGAACCCTTTCAGTAATTAGCATGGTAAAAATCAAATCAAGATGCAATTCAAACACTGAAATGATCACTTTACTTCTATCGTGGAAGACTTTACTTATGGCATTAAACCCATTTTTATGTTGTTATTTGAACGAAGTAGTTTGTGCAGATTGTGCTATGTTCAAGTCCTCTAAAAAAAATAATTCTTCTGAAGAAGTCAAATTCTCTGAAGATAAATGAAGTAGAAATGAAGGATTATTGATTATAATGTTATAATTCACCATTCAAAGGAGATAATGGCTGGTAGATTTTTAAAGTTAACACATGAAGTGATTCACCGTTTTACTTTCAGTAATAAAGTTGAGTTTCAATTATAATTCTTAGGATTGAGCGAGTCATGCCACAAACCAAAATAATTTAATTCATTATTTATTTAATTTACTGTCTCTAAAGATGTAAATTTTGGAATTTTTTTTTTTTAGAAATCGTAACTAAAAATAATACAGCGACAATTTTTTAATTCGTAACCTAAGCACCTGTAAGATTGTAATATGGAATCCCAGGAGACAAAAATAATTTTCAGTGTAATTGAATACGTCACAACAATCCCGCTCACTTCCCAGTAGTCAACAAGCGCTACGCTTGCTAGACGCTTGTGTGCTGAGCAATTTGACTTTTCGAAACGCACAGTTCCGCTAACGAGCAGAGCAAACACCCTGGCATCGCGCGGAATTTCCAGTCATCCTTCACGCGTTGTTTGAGACCGCTGTGTGGTGGCAAGCCAATATTTCCTTTACATCATCCGTGATCCGGGATCCTACAGCAGATGTAGACCCTCCATGTGCCTCTCACCGGCAAATTGTGTTAGCCTTAACCGCCCGCCAAGTCAGGTGAGACACGGAGACATGACCAGAATATTCTTGTATAGGCTGTTCACGGTCAAATGAGCACTTTTGAAAGCCCTGCTTAAGATCTACTTGTATGCACGTTGTGTATACTTCTGCCTTATGTAAAAATTTCCATTGCCATGTACTTCATCACTTTATTCGTGCGTTGGCCAAGTGGAACTGTTAAATTATTAAGAAAGCAAATATTTTACAAAATACGCAAATTTTTACATTTCGATGCATTAAAAACACATAAAGTGAAAGAAATAATTTAAGTTATCACTAATTGTAAACAAATTTTATACGGAACTACTTTCCCTCCATCGTTACCAACTTTACTGGACGCACGTCCCTCAGTGCGCCCGTTAAAATATATGCAGGTAGGAGCAGTGACTTTTTGTAAGGTTGATTTAAGAAGTGCTCACCTTATCGTGAACAACCTTTATAGGTTGTCCACGATAAGGTGAGCACTTTTGAGAACAACCTTTATAGGTTGTCCACGATAAGGTGAGCACTTTTGAGATCAACCTTTATAGGTTGTCCACGATAAGGTGAGCACTTTTGAGATCAACCTTTATAGGTTGTCCACGATAAGGTGAGCACTTTTGAGATCAACCTTTAAACAATGTCACCACTCTTACATGCATTTAATTGAAGTGGGTATACTGACTGGCGTACGTTTATCTAAAGCTGGTAATGTCACAGAGAAACTAGTTCCATGTTTTGGCACTGAATTAAAAGTGTCAGTTAAACATTTGTGGATTCTGAAATAGTTTCTTTTGCTGTCTGTTTCTTTATGCAAATGAGCGTAAGAATGGAAAAATGGTAAAATATTGACTTTTATAATAATTTCACAGTTATATTTAACCGACGTGTGGATAAAGTATGGTGGAAGAATATACCGCGTGCATTCAAATAGATCTTAAGCAGGGCTTTCAATAGTGCTCAGTTTACAGTGAAAAGCCTATAACAAGTTCTGCCATTCCAAGTGACCAGGAATCAACACTAACATATGACACGCATTACGGCCAAGGCTTGCATCTACGATACGATGAACCAGAAATTGAAACGATAATTATCGTGAGCCTCACACTTATTTTCGCTTATTTTGTGACTGTATTTGTATATTTGTGTGTTCATAAACACTTTCCTAATGGTTAGTAGGGGCCGCGGTGGTGTATTGGTTAGACTACTCGCCTCCCACATACGCGAGCCGGGTTCGATTCCCGACGGGGAATCGTGCCAGACGATGGCGCTGGTCGGCGAGTTTCCTCTGGGATCTCCAGTTTCGGGGCTTCTCCATCTTCACTTCGCTTCACCCCCATCGGCTCTCAATAACACGATGTTAAGAGGCGCCCAGACCTCTCCACTTTGCACATCCGGGATCACTTAATACTGGGGGACACAAAGAGTTTCTTTAGAATTTTAAATTGCTATTGTAAAGTACCAATTTACCATTGTCCTGGTTATCTGAAAGGTAGCGGAGTGGAAAATTTTGGGCGGTTCTTGGCATAGAGGTCTTAAGAGCCAATGGGGGTGAAGAGAGAGAGGTGAGTACGGAGCAGCATAGGAATGCAAGGGCGAGGGAAACGGGAGATCCCCGAGAAAAACCACCGATCAGCGGCATCGTCCACTACGATTCCCACATGCGAAAATCCGGGAGTTTTTATCATATGTTTGGTTTCTTCGTAGCGTCGTCTAGTTCGCAACTAGACGTTAATCTTCGCCAGTTAGAACGCGTAGAAACTCAGCGTAGAAACCACCACAATCAGTACATTGTTGGACTCACCAACACCGAGAGCATAGTCAGCCACGTGCCATGGCGATAACCAACTTACTGACTGTTCTTCGTGCTACCTGCCGCAGAAGTCGTAGTCCTTGTTTGAGTGGTTATACGGGGATTTGCTGGGGATAGTGGAACCAACAGCATGTGCAACTCCAACTTTATAGCATCCGACCTAAAAACTCTACCTCGCCTCACACAGTTCCGCTGCAGAAGTCGTGTATGTTAAGGAGGATATAGAAAGGCAGAGAAAGGGGAGTATAGTATACATGGTTATTCAAGTACGTTTGAAACCACCCTTTGAAAAATGTCACTGCCTCTACCAGAAATTATTTTAATAGGCATACTGACTGGGAAGATGGCGCACTGTAGAGTTGGTAACGATGGAGGGAAAGTAGTCTCATGTCTTAGCATTGAATGAAAAGTGATGTAAACATTCGTGAACACTGAAGCGATTTCTTTTGGTTTCGGTTTTTTTAATACTACATAAAATTGTAAGAGTAGTAGAGAAATGGTGACATTGAGGCACTGGGATATGGGATCGGAGCTCGGAGCTGTTCATTATCTGTCATTCCGGTCGGCCAGTGGCCATCTTGGGTCCAGGTGACTTTTGACTTTTGACCCAAAAATCCAAAAATATTCGAAAAAAATTATGAAAAGTTACTAGAAATGTATTATTAAAAATTATGATTAGAAATATTAAAATTGTATAGTTAAAATTTATTATTCAAAATTATTAACAATTTTTTGTTAAATATTTGTCATTAAAAATTATTTATAAAATATACTAAAAATTTATATAAAAATTACACCCCCACTACCCATCACCAATATTCATTCTATCATGTGCATTTATCTTGTTTCTGTGTTTGTCGTTTGTATATACATTACTGGAAGATGCCATCTTGGTTTTTAGTTCGTCATTTGTTTATACATTTCTGGGGACACCATATTGGTTTTTCGTTTGTCATTTGTTTATACATTGCTGCAGGACGCCATCTTGGTTTTTTCGTCTGTTATTTGTTTATACATTGCTGCAAACTGCCATACTAGTTTTTTTCGGCTGTCATTGCTGGAGGATGCCATATATTTTTTTTTTTAGTTCGCCATCTTTTATACATTGCTGAAGGACGCCATCTTGGATTTAATATGTTTTCATAACCTAGGTGGTGCTAGTGTATTAATAATAGATATCGCCTCCAGGCAGCAGCCATATTTGTTAACTTTTTTAAAGTATATGTTGTGCTGTCGACACCCTCCATGTTGGATTCTATATTCAACACATAGGTAGCATTAATTTCTCAATTTCATCACAAGGTTAGCTGATGGCAATCATATATATATATATTTCATTCCTAATTACAAAATATAAATTTTTTCAATCAACAGTATACCTACATGCATGAAGAGAAAAAATGTTATGTTCTTCAATATTAAAAATAAATTTTCGTTAATTATATAATTGTGTATACTTATAGTAGAAAGTTTTAATACAATACTTATTAAACTTAATTAAATTTATTTATAATTTTTATTAATCCTCTTCGAACAGAGTTCAAAACTTTGCATATACTCATAGGCACCCGGTTTCTGGTCCAAGGATGAGGTGCACCATTTTCGCAGCAGCTGCACATTCTTCAGTGCACAGGCCCACATAGCTAACCTCTTCGCAGAAAATCTTCGCAGAATCTTCGCAAAGCATTTTCACCTGAGTAGTTCATACCAAAGTGTCATGCTAACTTACCAAGCTAACTTACCAGACCAACTGACCATGCCAACCAACTAGATGTGAAACATTCCTCAAAAATATTCCCCTCAATTTATTCATTTATCATATAGAACTCAGTCTATTTTAAACAACCCGAGTATGTCATAATACTTTAAATCGAACTATAGCTCTCTTTCTGCATGCGCTCACATAAATTTGATCTAAAACAGACTCTTAAACGCCACTGAATTAATAAGTCTTCCCGAGAAACAGAAGGCACTGTATAAGTAATTGAACACGCATTAATATGAACATAAAAATTTAATTTATTGGCTTTTCATATTAGTTCCGTCATTCTAATTAATTTGTACATTAGATCTTTACATTTCTCAGCTGTTTGCAGATCATGGCTAGTACATAATTGCTTCATTCGATGTAGCCCCATTCCTTCAGTGTACTAGTGATTTAAGATATCTCAACAATGCGGGAGAAATCCCCACATTTTCGAAGGTTAATCAAATATTTGAATTTGACAACACGTTAATTCGCGTCTTCGGGAAATAAGTAACGGGCGTTATTAACTATTTTTGCCTTCTTCGCACCACTTATCGAAGGAAATTTGTTGGCGAAATGTTTGGGAACATCGAGATAATCATTATCCATTTTATCAGATACTTCATCAACACCGTCTTCAAAGTCATTATTATCAATGCTGTCTTCTTGATCGCCTTCACCTCCTGTTTCATCCTCAGTATCAGGTTTACTTTTCTTTGTAGGGGCTGCACCTTTGCCGTCAGTATTTAGAGCCGACAACCGTTTATTCTGAAGTTCTTCGAATTCATGCGAACGTCTAGAAAGTGTGCATTACACACATAATGCCTTTACCAGACCTAGAAAGTCTCTCATTCCGTCATTAGCATTTCCTTTCCCATCATAATAGTCTCCGGAATCAGTACGCATCGATGCAGAAGGGGGTATGACGATTTCTTGCTCCCTAAAGACGAATCCTTGTAGTTCTTAATGTGGTTTTTTTTCTCCATATGTCACCTTGCACAAAACGCATGTGCCCATTGTCGTAATGCTTCATCGCGCGAAAATGACACCTTGTACAGGCGGTTCTCTCATGTCGTCGAGCATGGAAGCTTTTGCTGAGTAGATAGGAAAGGCGGGAGCGATCGAGGCTCACTTAAGTCAGCAATTTCAGCCAAAATAACATGAAAAACTGACGTAAATGTTTCCTGCTATTTTAAACGAAAATACGAGAAAAAATAAAAAAACTCAAAATCTGAAATTCGATGGGGAAAAAACGTTAAAAACCAAGAAATTTAAGCTAAAAATCAAGTAATGATATCGTTTTCAAGCAACTTTTTCATGTTTCTAGAAGTATCAATTTTCGATCCTCAAAAACAAGGAAATTTAAGAAGAAATCATGTAGTTTTAAGATAAAAACAAGCATTTTTTTTATTTATTTTTTTTTCAGAAATGGACGTGCAGAATTTGATATTTAAAAAAACAGCCAAATTTAAGCCGAAATAAAGTAAATTTCTCATTTTCAAGCAACTTTTTTATGTTTTCTAGAAATGCTAATTTATCAAGCGAGCAATCGAAATCAATAAATTTTAAACCAAAATAAAGCAAAATAAGAAAAAATAAAATTTAATATCGAAAAAGATAATTGATAGATTCAAATTAATATAAATTTATACATTTTTAAGACAATTCAATTTAATGTACAGATTTTTCCCTTTTTCAGTTCTTTTAGACCTTTACACATTATAAAAAATTGTTTTTCAGTTATTAATTTTAAAGCATTTTTATCAAGCATGTTCACATAGCGATCTGGTAATGTAATTTTATACTTTCCATCTAGAATACAATAAAAAAATTTTACCAAACTTAGATTCAAAAATTTTTAATTCAGAAACTGCATAATTTTTACTAATTTCAAGATCTTGTTGTTTAGTCAATTCATATGAATGTTTAAATTCTTGATAAGTGTCTCCATTTTACTTTATTTAAAAGGAAATTAATTTATAAAGAAAAATGTTTTTTCTTTATAAATTTATTTCTTATAAATAAAATGGAATCAATGCTCGAAATGAAAAATAATACCACATCTAAGCAATGTAAGAAATATGGTGAAGTATTAAACATTGAATGTTTTCCATCACATGACCACACAAAAGATAAGCATATTAACACATGTAAAAAATTTGTAGAGAATATGCTAGGCATAATTATGAGTTAAAAAAGGAGAAAGTACTATGCAAATGTGGAAAACATGTTTGTAAACTATATATAAAAAAGCATAAAAATACTAAATCACATAATACAAATGAAAATCGGCACGGTGATTATCTAAGTAAGACATGTGTAGTATGCAATGAGAATAAATATATCGATTCATTTTATCCTCATAAGGCAACTTTGGAAAAACATACAACAAAATGTAAAAAATGTTTTAGTGAATATAGTAGAACTCATTGTGAGTTAAAAAGGAGATAGTACTATGTGAATGTGGAAAATATATTTATAATCTACAGCTCGAAAACCATAAAAATAGTAAATCACACAAGACAACTTTAGATATTATAAACGAAAAGCAACTAGTTAATTATCCAACAGAGATATGTAAAGTATTTATGAGAATAAATCTATAAAATTATTTTCTCCTTATAAAAATAATGACAAATATTCATCCACTTGTAAAAAATGTTTTAGTAAATATATTAAGAAATATCATCATAACAAGAAGTTAAATACGGTTTCCCAATAATTTAAGTACTTTTTCAACATTATCCATTTTTACATTTTAATTATAAATTGTTATTCTTATAAATACAAACAATCAAAAATGCCAGCGAGCAATCTTGCAGTTGTGTTGAGCGATAGGAGAGTGCGGGAGCTAAGAAATTTATCTAAAGAATATAAAATTAGAAATTGGAACAATCTAAGGAAAGCTGATTTCATTACAGCTATTATACATTTTATTATTAATGAAGAAAGAAAAAGAAACTTTACAGATTTACCATTTGCGTATGCCAATGTCAAGGAACTATAGTCAAAAGATAGAAATGAATTAAAAGAAACATTTCCATTTTCTAATAATTTATTTGTGAAGCCTAAAAATAAAAGTAAGCAGATAACAGAATGGATAATAAAGAATAATTTTACAAATGTACAATTTGCTGATGCTAATATTAATTAATTATACAAAGAAGATGAAAAGGAATTAAAAGAAATATTACCATTTTTCACTAATGTAATTATAAAGAAAAGAAATAGAAGAACCAACAAAAATCATATAGCGAATCAAGCTTTTAAAGGTAGGATATCAACATATAAAATTGAAAATTCTTTAAATTTAGTAAAGCCTAATCAATTTTTAACTTCAGTAAAAATAGGGAATTTGAGCTAATACATGATCATCTTAGGAAATTTAGAGGAGTGACAGCTAACATTAAATTATATGCCAATCATCGCAAGAAAGAGACTAACCAAGTAGAATTATTTACATTTCAATCACAAAACTATACAGTACTGAACGAAGGAAAAATTAAAATGATTTACAAAGCCATAAAAAAAGAATTACTTGCACATTTATCCAAATTTGAAAGAAGAGATTCAGATTGGAAATTAGATAGAGTAATTGGAATACAGTTAGCAATTAATAAGTATAATCAATTAAATGGAGCATCATATATCGAACTACCAGAAAAGATTAAGAAAAAACAAACATACATTATAATGTGAAAAATGAAGATCAAAAATATTTTCTTTGGGCAAAAATGTCTACTTTATTTCCAGCAGAACAAGATCCACAAAGAGTAATTAAATATAAAAATTTTGGGATTAATATTGATAAAGTAATAGATAAATATGAATATCCTATTAAAATTGATGATACACCAAAAATAGAAAATCGAATTGAAACATCTAGCAAAAGGTTTAATGTATATCCACTTAATGTTACAAAACACAAAAAGGAAAAACATATCAATTTTTTTTATTTCAAAAATGATACAAACTCGCATTGCTGTTGGATTAAAGATTTATCTAAATTTATTTCACCACAAAAAAATAATCATAAAAGTACAACTTTTTATGATATGTGTCTTCAATTTTTTACTCTCAAGAAAAATTAAATAAACATGCAGAAGACTGCTCTAAAAATAAACCAGAAAAAATCAGTTTTCCTTTGGAAGGAGAGCAAATATTTTTCAAAAACTACAAACACACAATGAAAGTTCACTTTGCAACATATTAAGATTTCGAATAAATTCTCAGGAAAAATTCAAAAACTAAACCAAATCAAAGAGAAAAATATTAATTTAAACTAATCAAAAAATATCCAATTTTAACAGAAGATGATATCGATAATGGCTTTTATAAGGAGGTAGTTAAAGAAAGATTTAAACTTACAAATGAACAAATAAATACAATTGATATAAAGTTGAATGATGAATAATATACAATGAAATATCAGTTACATGGCATTTCTAGTTTTTGCTATTATATTGTATCTAGTTATAGTTATTGTAAACCACAAGTCGTATATCGAGGCCCAAATGCACACAAGATGTTTATACAATGAACAAAAAGGAAAGTATAAGAGATTATAGTAAAATATTCGCAAATTGAAACAATACATTCACTTACAAATGAAAAATAAGTGTTATATAATATATCTAAAAAATGTACTATATGTGAACGCAAATATATGAAGGAAAATAAAAAAGTACATCACCATGATCATATGACTGGAAAATTCATTAACCCAGTATGTAATAGCTGTAATCGACAATTAAAATTACCCAATTTTGTTCCAATTTATTTCCATAACTTAGCTGGATATGATACTCATTTACTTATTAAAGAACTGGGATATGATAATAAGCAGATAGATTTAATTGTAAATAATGAAGAAAAGTTTATTACTTTTGGGAAAGAAACAGAAAATTTAGACATGAGGTTTATAGACACATTTAAATATATGGCCAGTAGTTTAGATAACTTATCTAATTTAAGTAAAGATCAAATGAAACATACACAACAACATTTTCCAAAAACTAAAGTAGATTTAGTAATTAGGAATGGTGTTTATCCATACGATTATATGGACAGTTGTAAAGAAATTTTAAAAATGGAACTTCCACCAAAAAGTGAGTTTTACAATAAATTAAATGAATGTGATATAACTGACGATGATTATGATCATGCAAAAGTGTATGGCATCACTCTAATATGAAGAACCTTGGGAAATATAATGATTTCTACTTAAAAAGTGATGTGTTACTATTAGCAGATATATTTGAAAACTTTAGAGAAACATGTATAAATGCATATGATTTAAATCCAGCATGCTTTTTATAGCACCAGGATTATCATGGGATGCAATTTTAAAAATAACTAAATAACCATTATTTCATAATTATGACATGATTTTAATGGTAAAAAAAAAAAGGAATTAGATGTGGAATTTCACAATGTTGTAAGAGATATATAAAATTGAATAATAAATATTTAGACAATTTTAATCACAATCATGTCTTACTATTTAGCTTATCTCAATGTGAATAATTTATATTGTTGGGCAATGTCTCAAAATTTACCATATGGTGATTTCGAATGGATTGATTATCCAGAATTTACATTAGATTTCTGGAAAATTCTGTATTAAATCTTACAGATGATTCTGATCATGGTTACATTTTAAAAGTAGAATTAGAGTATCCACAAGATCTACATAAATTATATAAAGATCTTCCATTTTGTCCAGAAAATAAGGTAATTCCAGGAAAAAATCAGCCAGAATTATTAGCAACTTTACTCAACAAACAAAAGTATGTAATACACTATCGCAATTTGAAACAGTGTCTAAATAATGTGTTAAAGCTTACAGAAATACATGGAATATTAAAGTTTAATATGTCTGATTGGTTAAGAAAGCATAAGGATTTAAATACATTGATGAGAACTAATGCAAGAAATGATTTTGATAAAGATTTTTATAAGCTTATGAATAATACTGTTTTTGGTAAAACTATGGAAAATATAAGAAACAGGGTGGATATAGGACTAACCTCAAATAAAAAATCCTGTGATAAATTAGTAGCAAAACAAAATTTCAAACAAAGTATTATATTTTATGAGAATCTAGCAGCTGTCAATATGAACGAAACAAATGTAAAATTTAATAAGCCTATTTTTGGGGGTATGTCAATTTTAGGCATATCGAAAGAGTTAATGTATAATTGTAATTATAAAGTGATGAAACCAAAATATGGAAATATCACTGAATTATGCTATCAGGATACCGACTCCTACATTTATAACATAAAAACAGAAGATACGGTGTCGATGATAGAAAAATTTGATACCAGTGATTACCCAAAAGATAATATATAAAAATAACCTCAAATAAATAAGAAAATTTTAGGTAAGATAAAGTTGAATATAATGGGAAAATAATGAAAGAATTTTTTGGTTTAAGAGCTAAAATGTATACATATAAAGTTGACAATAAAGAAAACAAAAGATCGAAAGGTGTAGATTAATGTGTAGTTAATAAGAGAATAACATCTGAGGTCTATGAGTACTGTTTATTTAAAGAAAAAATACAATATAGAACAATGAATTTAATGAGTGAGAAATGTGAAATATATACAGTCGAAGTTAATAAAATAGCATTAAGTAATTGTGATGACAAAAGGATTATACAAGAAAATAAAATAGATACATTACCATATGGATATCAAAATTTAATGTTTAATTAATGAGAGTTGAATAATTCAGCAGTTGGCACACCAACCACTGAAATTACACAGATTATATTTTAAAAACACTTATAGTTTCCAAAACAATGTCAATATCAGCACCAACAAAATCAATAAGTTTATCATTTTCATCTCTAATTTCTAAAATGATATGATTAAAATGTCCATTATTTATTTGATAAAACATTGAATATTTGGGCTCATAATCAATAAAATCTCCAAAACCAAACACAGTTTTCAGTGGGAAACTAGCAATTGTTTATAGTTTCTAAATAATTAGATTGATCATATTCTATGAACATTCCATATGCCAAATTACAGTGGTCATTTATTGTTTTAATGAGTCATAATTAGGTAATTAAGTACCTACAAGAATGTTTTCCCCAATAAGCATATTTCTTTCAAAACCAAGAATATCAGATAGTCGATAATCACATTTAAATCAAACTTAAAATCAATAGATATTATATTTTTCACGTTATCTGTTAATTGAAAGTTGTTTGTTGAAAATGGATCAATGAATTTATAGCATCTTTTAAATATTCAACATTGTACTGTCATCTAGGAATAGTTATAACTTCATTATTATTAATGCAAGCACTCAATTTTTCAATTGTTGTTACAGTATTATTATTATATGGGGCCACAAATTTCATATGAAAACTAACCAATGCAATTGATTTATCTCGACGAATTATATCATACAGAAGCTTCTTCTTCAGTATAGAAGTACTATTTGTCAACATAGACCTTTTATTTTCCATATAGTAAAATAATATTATAAATAAAAAATGTCGATTGGGGTTTGGAGTTCTAATTTCCGAAGAAAATGCAAAAATCAAGAGAATGGCCAACTTTTGCCAGACAATATGTGAGTGATTATCGTCAGGTCCAGTAGTGTGAGAAAACCAACTTGATGATTAATTTTATTTATAAGACCTGATGGCTACTTTTCAATCAATTTTATTTTTGCTCAAAAAATTTAAATCAACCCAAATATATTCAGTTACAATGTGACTTTGATGTCATATCCAACAAGTTTAATGAAAATATGGCTAATTTTAAAAAATAGCAATTACAAAATTATTCTAAAAGACCAATGTAAAAATAATTCTCCTGTCATTTTCAATCATATCATCTTTGAAAATCAAGATGTCATCTCTGAGTACTTTACTATGGGGAAGACATAAAATTGTTGATGTACTTTATTTTGCAGAGACTTACTCCAAAGTACCTTAACAAATAGTAAGAGTTAATGCAAATTTTTGTGTGTATTTAGACAAGATGAAATAAATTTAAAACACACATACAACAATTTTGTTGGTGGAGATATGACATATGAGAAATGAAAGAGATTTGTTCAAAATGTTGGTGCAAATACTATGGTTTTATCAATTTTGATATGAGTATAAATATGAAGGAAGGGAAGTATCTTTATAATAATAAACTTTTATAAAATAACTTCCTCTCAATAAGAAGTGTAACTGAAATCAACATTTATTGTGTGAGAATTCTTTTATTTGCTTCAGAAAACATGCTGCCATATAGTTGTGACAGAATATAGCTTTCCTAATGTGTTGCAACCTAGTCGAGAGAGATGAAAGCTTTCATAATGTGCTGGCCTTTACAGTCAATAGGAAAAAGCCAACTGTGTGCAAAAGAACATAAAACACATGGCCTTTCTCGTCAACCTTGATATAGCGAGCGGCTCTCTAGTTGAAGCATGTCGAACAGTTGGTAAGAATGACTCCACTCATCTACCTTGGGCGAGCTCAGCACAGAAGCTGTGACACACTTGGCTAGAATGACTCACCACTTATAGCTTTCAACTCACAGCATGAAGTTTTATAATCACTGAATTGTTCAACTTGTCAACATGGCTCATTGACAAGATGTCAGATTTCAAATTTAAATGTCGTGGGTTCGAACCCTAGTTTGACCTGATAATTAAATAGTGTGAGTGTGAGGCACCCATATTTACACTAGTAGATTATTACAAAATCATTCAAAATTTGAGCCAAGAACCTTGCTTGTGCTCATATGAAGAATGTGATCAGTATATGCTATTAATTACTACCACCTCACACTCCTGCGAAAATACTCTCTATAGTATAAATTAATATAACAGATGTATAGCTGGAGTGTACCCATATGATGTAAGGTGTCAACTTCATATGGGAAAGGTGTCCAGAAAATAAAAAAAATAAAAAGTAATAATAAACCCAATCACCTCTACACTTGCTGGCCGAGTGGAGAGGTGATTGTGTTTCTCCATTGGAGTTTTGTTGGTGTTAATATCCAAGCTGTGAAAATATATAACAGGTCACTGGCGAGGTATAAAAGCCTATAAACCTGGAGGATCCCTGGTGTGGTGTAACAGCTCGTAAACCTTTTGTAATTTTTTAAAATAAATCTCACAATTGATGAAATGTGTGTTCAATGAACAGATGATGAACAAATGTTGAATGTGTTTTATGTACCCTAAATGATGTTACATTTGAAGTATATGGGGGTAACAATTTGTAAATCCCTTCAAATATGCAACCACATACAATATATATAAATAAATCTGGTCTGTATTATTTAGTATTATATTTTCTTTAATTTTTCAATTCTTCATTTAAAAGTATATACATAAAAACACTTATTAGTACTTGCCAATTTCGCTTGCATATAATTTCACATATAAAAATGGAGTCACTTCTAGACATAAATAATAACAACAAACTAATTTACAATGGTAAACACATGTTTATGATTATTGAAGACGAAAATAATCCTTTGTTTAATGGAACTGATGTAACTAGACTTTTGGAATACAGAAAACCACAAAATTAATTATATTATATTGTTGATAATGATGATAAAAAGAAATTTACTAATCTGAAAGGCATCCCTAAAAAAGGGACACCTTTGAACACACAGCCAATTGCTATATTTATCAATGAATTGGCTCTGTATAAATTAATATTTAGAGCAAATATGCCTCTAGCTGAAAAATTTACTAAATGGGTAACTAAGGAAGTTTTACCATCAATTAGAGAACAATGTGAATATAAGGTTAAAAAAATATATTGGCGTTTATTCAAATGACAAATAAAGCATATACCAATGAATCGAATTAAAGTTAGTCATTTAAAGATAAATGGAATTCATAGTGAACATGTGGAAAATTTAAGATAGACAGTACAGTTCACATGGCCTTAGATGTAATAGCTTGCAGAAATGAGGAAATCAGAGAAATGACCCCTTGTGTTGTACAATAAACACAATATCAAAATCTAAATCCAACATTTGTTCTTTTAAAATTATTTGATGCTGATTGTAAATATGATTATTATGTAATTAGAACTCAAAGAAAATTTTCAAAAGCAATTGGATAGAATTGAAGATAGACATCCAAATTGTGAACAATTGTTCAGATTTGATTATAAACCAAATTTTATCAATTTATATCAAATAATTAAAGAAATATTGAATGGTCACATTGCATAATTTTGTAATTATTTCAAAATTGCCAGAAATAACTAAACTCAATGGCAATTGATTAATGATGATAATTATCTTTGTTTAATTGAGTAAAAAGATAATTTTTATTTTAATATTATTGTATTTTCTAGAATTAATATTCAAGTTTAAAAAACATCTGTTTTATTAATCCAGAGATGTGTCAATTATTAAATACTAACCATTTTATATAAATTTTATCATCTTTAGTTTTTAAGACTTTTTCAACCAAATATTAATTGGGGTATTACGCATGCATGATTAATGATCCTGCACGACTGTTATCCTTACAGAAAAGTATATAAATTCACAAAACATCTGTTTTATTAATTCATGAGTTATGCAAATTAACGAAACCTAATTGTTTTACATAAATTTTTCACCCTTAATTTTTAAAAAATTTTCGACCAAATATTCATTTGAGTAGGTAGTTTTCATAATTTTGTATTCATAAAAATTGCCTTTTATTTTTTCTCCTTTAGTATCTTTCAATTTGTAAGTTGGCACATCATAAATGAAAACCTTGAAAATTGTAAATAATTATGTTGTACAATTAGGTGTATAACCCTTTTCTAAAGTTTGTTTACTTTTGCTAACACAGACAAAATATCACCAAATTTGTATTTTGGTTCCGTGATCAAATATGTATGATGTAAATTTTTTTCATTCTTTTCATTGTCTTCAATATTGGTTTCATATTAAAGGTTCTATGATTGTTATTGGTGTATTTTTTAACTAAATCATCTAATATATTTACCCCTTTATAATTGCCATTTCTAGCAAATTCTTCCACATGTTGTTCTTCGTTGTACAATTATATCTCTCTATAACAATGGCTTTAATTTCAAAGAATGTAGAACAATGTTTGATGATATATATTTGCATAAGTTTTTTAAATAGTTTATTATGAAATTCGGACAAAATTGTCACTATGTATGTTATGTGGTTTTCTTTTAATCAGTATACATTCTAAAGAATTTGCTAAATTTTAGCAGTTTTATATTTTATAGGAATAGCCAATGCATATTTTGAAGGAAAAAAAACATGAAAATTGTCATAATATATTTGTATCCATTATTTATTTGTGATATGAATTTTAAATTATCAGTATCCACCTCAAAAAGATCAATTTTCCATAAATTATCAATACCATACAAAATTACTTTTCTTCTTGGAAAATTTTTTCATGCAGGTTTGTATAATAAATTTATTATGCCTTTTCTTACATTGGCCAGATTATTTTTTAAAATGTTGATTTATTATCATTACACATTAAACATTTATTTTCTGAACTAAACATTTTTTTTTTAGTATTTTCAATTTTTCATATTATTATTTTTAGTGACCTTCTTACACTTGTAATTAATTAATTTATTTATTAATAAATAATTATTAATCTTTATATTTTACAAATATTTCTATTGCAGTCATAAATCCATCATCATTATAAACTATTTTATATTTTATGGATTTTAAAGATAAAATATCCCATGTGTTAAAATGAAAAGGCTTACTTGAATCCATTTTTAGAACCTATAATAACAGTTACAGCATCAACAGGTAAATTGATATTACCAAGAATTATTTTATGATCAGTACAATCCATCAAATAAGTAAAGAAAATTTGATTATTATCTAAGTGAAAAATATTATTATATCCCACTATGCAGGTAAATAAAATACTTTTGAATAAACAAGTGTTTCACAATAATTCAAAACTGATTGGTTTAAATTTTGTAATTTAACAGCTATTTCTTTATCAGAATATATTTAAACTGACTGCATCTATTCCATCTGTATGATCAGACATTACTAATTCTATGATTTTGAAAAGAAACATAACATGTATAAAGAAAAACTTAACTTACTTGGTCTTGTAAAGCAGAAACGATAATATTGTATTTCGAATCTACATATGTATAAAATTCATTAGCATTAGTGTCACAGTTCTTATTTAAAGATTTAATTAATGGTTTCCCAAATATACCCATCATTTAATATTAAAGAAATTGTATCATGAAACATACATCTCGAAAAAAGTTGTAATACATAAATGTCCACAGATAACTAAATTTAAATTCTGAATTCTGTTATCATTGTAATAAACATTTCTCTTTTTGAAGTAATTAGTAAAATTAGTAGGAATATTACTTTGAAATGAATTAAAATAGTCAACATCATTATTTTATTTAAACTAAAAACCCAATGAGTTCTGGGATTTGATGATATGTCGAAATTAACCACAGCACATTCGTTTTTGAGCATTCATTTGGAAAATTCGTCAATCATATTAACATTTCTGAAATTATTATTATTTAGTATTTTTACGTATTTTTGAATATCAAAATTAGATAATTTTTACATATTCAATTGGTTTTGTTCTACCCCTTTATAAAACTAAACCACTTCCTGATTTATTTTCTATTGCTAAGTCATGTCTCTATTTTTCTTCTAATTCTTTTTTATTTTTTCTAGTTTGTTCAACAGGACTGTAAATTGAGCTAGTTCCACCAGCTAAAGCACAGAGTGCAGCTAAAACTGGAATTAAAAATGGTAAAAAAACCTCCATAATGTAAACCACTTCCAGATTTTTTTGTTTAGTATTTTTTTAATTGTTGGTATTGACAAATTTAATTTGAAACCTTTGCCTTCTTTTAATTTTTTATTTTTTTATCTCAAGTTGTTCTTTTGTTAAAAATTTATCTATAACCAAATCTCTAAGTTGATCAATGGGTATATCGAATGTTATTTTTGTTAACTTCATTTATAAGTAAAAAATATATAAGTAATTAATAAATTTGTATACCCCATCCTAATTTTCATTCTGTAAACATAGTTGAAGCAACATCTGCAGAAGCAATTTTTTCACTGATTAGAATATTTTGATCTAACATTATTTATTTTGCTCCTTTTTGTAAAATTTTGTCAGCTTCATGTCTAGATTCTAAATATTTATGATCTCTATAAGCAATATCATAATATTTACATGCTTCATCTAATTTATTTATTCCTCTATCTCATTTTTTAAACCTTTCATCTAATTTTGTAGATGAACCACAATAATAATAGCCAAGCAAATGTATTTCAGGTACATTTAAAAAGTTTAGTGCCCAATTTATTATTCTTTAACCATGATGTTCAGAGTTCCAAAAATAATGCGGAATTGTATTTAAAAGTCTTAAAGATAAGCAATTCCTTTTGGATTATTAATAACGATATCAGAAAATGTATTGTTTAGCATATTCATTTTGTTTACTTTTTCATTGTAATAATTTTTACTTCCTGCATTTTCTTCACAATGAATAACTAATAATCTATCAACCAATTTTCTAACATCATCCATCCAGACATATTCTTTTGGCAAATTGTTGTATTTTTTATACCTTTTCCAGATCTAGGGGGTCTTGGACAAATAATTCTTTCTGATGTGTTTGGTTTTTATCTTGAGCTTGGATCTTTTATATATTTTTCATAAATTGGTCTAATTATATTGTTATACTTCCAACCAACACTTGAACTTAGATTATTCCTTTTCCTATTAGGAATACTATTTTTAAATACAGCATTGGTTAATAAAATAACTCCTGTGTAGTTTTTAACATCAATAACATTGTAATTACCTTCCAGTTATTCTCTGCTATTTTTTTAGGTTAACAAATTTAGAAAATCCTTCTGTTTAACCCAATAAATTTAGTTTGCTGAATCTTTAATTTATGTATTAATTTTTAATATTATAAATGAGTTATAAAAGTATTGAGAGTTTTGAAAGGTAATCTTTTCCTCCAACTGACCAAACTCGGTCAAATTTAAATGTTTACAATAACATAAATGAATTTGATATTCCTATACATGATAGCTTTTCTTTCCCAAATAATGCTTATGTTTTTGGGCAATTTATGTTACTAAAGAGAGATAAAGAAGAAGATGAGGCAAAATATGCAAAGTTAGATAATATTGATGATTGTGCAAACGTTTTCCTTTCCAGTTTTCTAGAATAGAAATCTCAAAATATGGGTACATAATTAAGGCTGTTGATATCCCAGGTTTAACTTCAACATTGATGAATAATTTGTTTAGATCCCCAAGTGAACAAATTTATTTAGAATTTACTGGTGTTGACAATAAATATCATGTAAAATATGTTCACAGTGATAAAACAAATTAAATAACTTATCCACTGAGATATCTGTTTGGTTTTATTCGAGATAAAAATGAAATTTATTGTAAAAGCGGTTATAAAATTACTTTTTTATGAAATTCGTCTGATAACAATTATTTACATGTTTATGAAACTAAGAATGCAGATGGTGCAATTCAGAAAAGTTATGCTGATCCAGGTGAAATTATTATTCAAAAATTAGAAATTATGTGGCCAATTGTTGAATACGAGTCCAAGACAGTCATTGCAATTAAATAAAAATATACAAACATTCCGAAATACGTATTAGTTTTAATTATTGGCAATTTTTAGAAAAAGAAGATCCTGCTGGAACAACGGTTTTTAATTTTGATATAATACATCATTTTAATAATTTACAATTTGATATTCCTGATTTTGTAATTGTAGTCTTTCAAGCTAATAGAAAAATCGTTTTGAACAGAATGTACATGCTTCTATGTTTGAGCACTGTATTGTAAGATATATTTATGTTAAGAATGGTGGAAACAAGATCTTTCTTAAAGAAAATTTGAATCTAGATATTGAAAATGGCCTTTGTGATGAAATTTTTCTTGCTTATAATGATCTTATAAATTCAAAATCAAAACTAGATACTCTATATAAAAATAATGAACTTTATTATAAACCACCTGTAAATGCTCAAGGTGATGTAAATAAATTATTATTCGTTTTTGGGGGCGAAGACCATTATTTGTTATTGATTGTTTATATAGAAAAACAACCGTTGTTAAAGATAAAACGAACAGAAAAATTCGGGTAGATTTTAACAAAGTTGTTGAAGCAGGGACAATTTGTAATATTGTTCTAATTAGTCAAAGTAATCTAACTTATGATTATTAGAATGAAAATATTACTGAAGATATACAAATTTTTTTAATTAATTAATGGAGGATGTAAAGAATTTTGCAGAAGCAACAAAATGCTTCGATAGTTTAATACGAATTTTTAGATCTATAGTTAAGTTGTTTAATAGAATAAAAAATAATTTTGTTAAACCTGAATGATATTTTTTTCCTAGTGTCGATTTTGATTTGTAACATTTTTTTGTGCAGTATTTGTGTCATTTTTATTTGTGTGTTATTTGTGTCAATTTTATTTGTGTAGGATTTGTGTGTCATTTTTATTTTGCACAATCTTCTTTTCCTCTTAATAAGTTTCTTTATAAATAAAAATGAAAATGCCTGTGTTACCATGCAGTATGACAAACTTCTTTAAGTTGGTGATATTTCAAATATGCCTTCCTATGAATTAGATAATGCTTTTGACGAACTCAGAGAATTTGTTTTCAAATTTCATCAATTCTACAAAACCTACAATTATTGCTTTTAGAAAACATTGATGATAAATGTGTACTTCATGAAATAGGTGACGACTTTGGGGAGATAGAAGAAGTTTTCAAAAAGTTAGTAGAGCTTCGAATGTAATCTGTAAATAGTAATAAGATAATATTTCATTTGATTTTAGTTTATTTTGCTTCAGTTTTGCTTAAATTGGATTGATTTAGATTGCTCACTTGTAAAATTAGCATTTATAGAAAATGGAAAAAAAGTTGCTTGAAATCAAAAAATTTATTTTATTGTTGGCTTAAAATTTGCTGTTTTCTTTAAATAACAAATCCTGCACATCCATTTCTGGAAAAAAAAATTGAAAATTACATGATTTTCGCTTCAATATCCTTGTTTTTGAGGACCGATAATTGATGCTTCTACAAACATGAAAAAGTTGCTTGAAAATGATCAAATTACTTGATTTTGAGCTTAAATTGCTCAGTTATAAACGTTTTGTCGTCGAATTTCAGATTTTGAGTTTTTAATTTGTTCTTGTACTTTCGTTAAAAATAGAAGGAAATATTTATGTTAGTTTTTCATGTTATTTTGGCGGAAATTGCCGATTTATGTGAGCTGCACTCGCTCCCGCATTTTCTATCTACTTTGCTGAAGTTCTTTCCACAGTAGCAACACTGATTTAATGTAATTTTCCAGCATTGGGCGAGGGCGCATCTATAAATGTAAGCTCTACAGTAGACTTCATACAATCATTAGCTTGCATCATCTTCATGTAAAAAACCGAAGTTTGGCAACATGTGTATCTACTTTACTTAACTATTACTCTATGTGTATTTATAAAATCCCTGTTTGAATGGAGGCATAAAAATGTCTCCATTCAAACAGGCATTCTATATAGTCCCTTGATAACATTACCATTCTGTTATATCTTCAATAGTTTCTTCCAGACCAGTTCTTCGCTTATCTTTATATTATGGTCACACTCTTAAAGAAGACAACTGACTTCTTCCGGACCCATTCTCACAAGACTGACACATGAAAACCCATAATGACCCATAAATTACCCAAAAGTGACCCCTAATGACAAATGACCCATGGTGGCCCCTAAATATCCAATAACACCCACTAAATGATCCATAAATAAACCATAATGACTACTAAATGACCCATAAATTATCTCTAAATGACCAATTATTATCCCTAAGTGACATTTAAAAAATGCAATGACCCATAATAACCCATAATTGCCCCTAAATGACCCATAAATTACCCATAATGACCCCTAAATTACCCATAAAGACACTTCCCTTATTTTCCTAAGGACATAGTGGAGCAGCTTCGAATAGATATAAAAGAACGAACGTCTCCACAGCATTTAGCTTTCGAGCAAATTAAAAACAGGTAGGCAGGTGGATAGGGCTTGACGTCTCGTGGACACAGATGTCATTATAGCGAAGCAAGCTACTCAGAGAAGTAGGCACTGAAAGGGAATAGGCCATGGCCTGTGGCGAGGAGCCACATCCCAGCATCTGCCTGAAGAGTGATGCCGGGAAACTGTGAAAAACCCGAGTCATGATGGCCGGACCGGAATTCGAAACCCTATCCTCCCGAATACGAGTCCAGAGTTTAACCACTGCACCACTTCTCTAGGGTGCGAAAATGGATAACTTCACAATTCTCCCCCATCCCTCTATTCTTGATATAGTAACAAAATGTTTGATATCAACATTTAAATTAAGTAATTGATTGAAAACAGCATGTATTCAGACACATACACATCGTACGCACGCACACACACACACACACACACACACACACACACACATATATATATATATATATGCATGTGTGTGTGTGTGTGAAATACATCAATGCAAGGAACAAGGAGTTACTGATGTAACTAATGAGTCTAATTTATTCTACATGGTTTCAAAAGGTTTTTTAAAATGTTCATTAAAGCTCATGTGGTAGGCGGGTGGTTGATGCCTAATAGACATCAGTACCGTCAGAAACATATACAATAGTAGTAAGACGATTACAAATACACATGTGGCTTACTCGGGTCTTGAATCGAGAAAACCTCATACCATGAGGTAGCATGAAATCACCTGCATTGTGGAGGTCGTAATAGGAGCACCAACTTAAGATAAAATCAGTCTAATGTTTTGAATAATAGAGTTTACTAACCTGTAATATCTACAGACCCGCCATTCCGAAAAAAAAGTGCCTGAGATACTTAAAACATGCAAGATTCTATTATGACCTATTATAGTGCTATTTGTGCAAATAATTTGAAAGAAATATGTTGAATGGTCCTTGAGATATGGCATATAAAGCTTAATTTCTTTTTTTTGTGCTGACTAGTAAAATTATTTAAGAAGTTTCTGTAACTTTTACTATATATTGTCACCATAAAAATAGTTGGTTGACTTTTATGAAATTATTTAATAGGGATGACATACTTACCAAAATGTTTATATCGCTGTCGGTTTGAAAATCAATGTCTGATCCCACTAAAAACATGTAAGTTTACATGGCCTTTTGTAGCACTAATGGAGAAAAAAGAAATTTTGGTAATTAGTTGAATTGTACCGGAAATATGTCAAAATGTTCATTTTTCTCACTTGGCAATTTTTTACCAAAATTCTTGCAAAAGAAAGTCTCTGTAGGCCTATCCATAGTTGATGCTTATCATGAATGCTCTTGGTGTACAAAATTTAGTTAAATTTTGTTTTATTTGTTACATATATATAAATTAAGAATATACATCAGTAATATTAACACCATTATAGAAAGGGCCAGTCGTACCTGAAACAAGTTTGTTTAAATACACTACTGTAGTACTAATTGCATGCCATTAAATATTCTTTTTTCAATTGGCGATCTTCATAAATGGGAGACAAAAAGATTGTGCATTAGCACATTCGATGGTTCTTATAGATGCGGTAAACAAAGCGAAGTTATAATAGGTTACATAGTTTCGTAGCTATAGCACATTAAATAAAAGTTTTGCTATAGCCACCATTCTGAAAATAAGGGTCTAAAACAATTGAAATTTACGAATAAATATGTCATACCATAGTACAACTTCTTCGTCAAATGTAATGGGAATCGGTTTATTTTTTCCAAAGATGTAACATAAATACTTCATTTTTCATGTGTGAATATCTTACAAAGAAGCGGAGAAATAAGGCTCTGTATAGACAAATCTGATGGTTATATTGTACAGTTAAGTTAATTTGAAAGTTATTTCAAGTTTTGTATTATATAACTTACCGAGGTAAAATGTTTAATATAGCTGCCAGTAGTATGATTATGGCGAGTTGGGCATAAGGGCATCATGACTCGGATTCGGATTCGGCCGGCAGCCATCTTGTTACATCAACCTTCCACCATATTGGATGACTTTGACCTTTGACCCATGACCTTGACCTTGGCCCTGGTGACCTCCGACCCCAAAACTAAAAATTTCGCAAAAAATTATGAAATAATCTAAAAAAATTATAATGACAAATTTAATCAAATATAGTACCAAAAAATTAAAAAAAAATTAATATATAAAAAATGTATCTACAAATTGTTTTAAAAAAAATTTTAATGGTTAAAAAATGTATTTTTATAAAATATTATTTAAAGGATTTCTTAAATAAGAAGTCCTTAACCCCTGCAGCCATGTTTCCCCTTTTTCTCTTGAAATTTCCCATTTTTCTCTTGAAATTTCCCATTTTTCCTTCAAAATTTCCCTCAAACATAAAAAAAAATCTATGTATTAAAAGTCTTTAACCCTGACAGCCATTTTTTTCCTCCCCCCCCCCCCAAAAAAAATTCCCTTTGTTACCTAACAATTTTCCCAAGAAATTTTTATTTAAAAAAAACTTTAAAAAATTTTAATTAAAAAACTTACATTTCCTGAGATTTCTCCCCCCTTCCCATCACCAATTACTCACCTCTCTTCGAATCCAGCAGACGACTGACTCCCTCGCCTCCACTACCCTCACATATATTTATGCCGCCATCTTGCTTCATTCTTTCGGTATTTGTTTACATGCTACTGGATGCAGTAATTTTTGATTATATGTTACCTGAGGCCGCCATGTGTATATGAACATAATTATATATAAACATTTCAATTAATTTTATATTCACATATTGATATGTACATACTCAAATTGAGACATTTTAATTAATTTCATGTTCACATATTTATATACCTACACATATACATATTTATGTATAAGATAATTCGAAAGAATTATATATATACAATAATTTGAAAATAGTTTTATATTTATATACCTAAACATACATAACTATGTATATTAATAAGTAGAAAATAATTATATATCTATATATTTAAATATTATTACATAATTATGCATAATCCAATTTTTATAGGACTTGCATGTTTCCTCCCGGGGCGAACAAGCAATTGGGATTTCTCAGAGTGCTCCCATACCGCGAAGGTGAATTGCGAATATGAAGGGCTGCCTTTTGACCTCGACGACCGTGGGGCCGCGACCTACATCATCACTACCTGGTTGCAATCAGTGCCGATACTGCGATCGACTTTTCGCCTATGGTCAAAATTCTCGCCGGCATGAGAGAACGACCTTTACGAAGAGTCCTTTTTGCACGATGAATAATTACGTTGGTATCATGCGGTTTGTGCAAGGTGATACAATGAAGGAATATACCGAGATCTGTAAGGGTTCGTCTACAGGAAGCCAGCATGTGATTTCGTCAATACCTCCTGCTACATCGATGGGTACTGTTTCTGTAGACGACTATGACGATATAGTTAATGCTAAAGACAGAATGAGTGCAGCACAACCAGTTCGTGTGGAATGTACACTTGCAAGATGTTCGTGTGAAGTCGACAAACTTCAAAATAAACGACCATCAGCTCTAAATACTGATGAACATACAACTCTTGCTACAAATAAAAGTAGACTTGATATTGAAGATTAAGCAGGAAGTGAAGACGTCCATGAAGACAGCATTGATGATGACTATGACGATAGTAATAGTGTTGAAGACCATGATGATTCTCTTGACGTTCCCACACATTTCACCAACAAGTTCCCTTCAACAAATGTTGTGAAGAAGGTAAAAGATGTCGATAACACCGGCTACATGTTTACCGAAGACCCGAATAAACTTGTTGATAGACTAAAGATGACAGTAGAGGAGAGGCCCTCGGAATCATACACAGCAAATTAGCAATGCAGAATGGAACAAAGCAGGTGCGTTTCTAGCTTATAGCAGATATTTTGAACAATTTTCCTTGTATCCCTCTGCAGACAATCTGTACAGACTGTCTTCTACAGACTGCCTCCTCCTCCTCAGGACATAGAGACTGACCCATGCACGTGATGTCTCAGTGCTCGTATGTGAATGGCCAGCTGCAATCATGTGACAACTCTGTGATTGGTTTGTTGGTGATTGGCTAATTGGTGATTGGCTGGTTGGTTTTTGCAATACGATTGGTTCGACGCCAATATGACATCATGGGCTTGCTTACTCGTATATAAGAAGCAGGGAGGTAAGCTGAGAGTCTGTTTGACTGCGGCTGTCGTGAAAGGCGGATATTCTCGGCTAGCTTATACGCCAGTTCATCCATGGCTAGTTACATTAAAGTTGAGTGTGGATATTGCCAACCAATGGTTTCTCACTACCGACTTCTTCAGCTGCGATGGCTACGTCACTAGCAGCATCTGCTTCCATCAGTGCAGTATCATGTACTTCTTCAGGCATGACGTTGACAGTGCCAACGACTTCTATGAGCGGGCTCCCTATGGCAGCTCCATTGGCATCACCAACTGGACCATCGGCCTCTGCTCCATCAGCATCTGCTGAACCATTCCAACATTGTAAGTGTCGCTTCTCTGAAAAGACCTTCACAGACAGCAGCAATGCTGGACAACATAAGCGCTCTAATTGTACTAAGAATCTCTGTTGCATGTCATATTTGTGTGACAGGTGCAGTAAGCAGCTTAGCCATAGCGACAGTTTACTTAGACATATTAAAAAACATTGTAATTTTTGAGGGTCTAAGCGACTGTAATAATTTAATTGAATAAAGAAATGCCTGTGAATAAATTTGTGTTTTATTTCGTGTTTGCCTACTTTGTTGGAATATAATTAAAAATTAAAAGATAAAGAAATAAATTTTATTAGAAAGTATTTGTTATATATGTAGAGTTATATAATTAAAATTAAAAAATTCGAAAATAAATAGCTTTAAATTTTAAGTATTAAATATATGTCATCAAAAGTCTCGCATTATACTTGAAGGTATACTGCTGATTGGAAACATGTCTTAAATTGGGTGGAATTTTAAAGTATTTTTATGCCTATGAATATAAGGGCTGGCAGCTTGCTTGGCATCCAGCATGCTTAATTCCACGAATTTATTCTCGAGATTAAATGTTTCATGGTCACTCAAGGTCATGGGGTCAAGGTCATGGTCATTGTCTTTCAGTATGGAGGATGGATGATGCCTACCAAGATGGTGGTCGCCTACCAAGATGGGGGTCTCAGTAATGTATAAACCAATGACGAAAAAAAAAACAAATATGGCAGCCTCCAGTAACATATACAAATATGGCTGCCTCAAGCCTCAAAGAGCATGTAAACAAATGGCGAACGACAAAATCAAGACAGCCGCCTGCAGTAACATATACACAAATATAGAGGCCTCGAGTAACATGTAAACAAAAATGGCTGCCTCCAGTAACATGTAAAAAAATGACGAATGAATGAAGTAAGATGGCGGAATGAATATATGTGAGGGTAGTGGAGGCGAGGGAGTCAGTCGTATGCTGGATTCGAAGAAAGGTGAGTAATTGGAGATGCGGGGGAGACCTCCGGAATTGTAAGTTTTTTCATTAAGATTTTTTAAAAGTAATTTTAAATAAAAATTTCTTGGGGAAATTGTTAGGGAAAAAAGAGAAATGTCGAGGGGGAAAAGGCAAAAATGGCTGCCAGGGTTCAAAACGTTTTAATAAAGAGATTTTTAAAGTATTTATATATACAAAATTTCGAGGGAAATTTTGAAGAAAAAAAAGGGAAATTTCGACAGAAGAAAGGGAAAAATGGCCGCAGGGATTAAGCGCTTTTTAATTAAGAATTTTTTTAAATAAAATTGTATAAAATAATTTTTTTACGATTTTTAAATTTTTTGTCGATATTTAATTACTTTTTTAAATTTTTTTGTATCCATTTTTTATTTTTTACAATTTTTATCAAATGTTTTGTTATAAAAAAATTTAGAACTTTTTCGCAATTTTTTTTTAGTTTTGCGGTCAGAGGTCTCCAGGGTCAAGATCAAGGTCAAGGTTCAAGGTCAATGTCATCCAAGATTCCGGAAGGGTGGCGTAACAAGATGGCTGCTGGGCGAATCCAATGCCCGATGCCCTTATACCTAACTCGCCATAATCATTCTACTACTGCCGTTTTTTAATTAGTGCCAGGGTAACTCAAGATATAATTTTACATCGCCTGATGTAGTGCTACTTGTTTGCCAAATTTGGCGGGAATCTGTTCGTTTTCTCCGGAGATATAACATAAAAAAAATTTCCATTCTTATGTAATCCTATCTTACAAAATCGTGGACAAAAACTTTTTGAGTCGATATAATATTGATGGCTATGCTATATGTATATTTCGAGTATTCAAGGTTAGGGAAATTGTTTGTTTGGGTGTATTAGTTACTTGTAGTTTTGTGTGTTTTTAGGCCACGCATATGGTGTCACTGTAATTAAATTTAACTATTATAATGCGACTGGCAGTATTATCAATAATAATAGAATATGATGAATTAAATTACTTCTGATTTAGCTGGCACTGAAAGCTATAGTGTGTGAGATGGAGAACACATCTAGTAACTTACCCTTGTGACATAGGATTTCAGTACCTACATTAGAATATACGTAAAACTTCCATTAAGATACATAAACGTAGCACTTGAAAATAAAAATAACAATGCTGCCAGCAAAACTACACAATTAACAACCCAATGGTGAAGAATGGAATTTAAATCTCAGATGACATTTTTAGGAGTCAGTCTCAAAATCTATAATCAGGAATCAGTAGTCGAGAAAATAAAATTAATCCAGTGTATTAATTTCAAATTGCGTACAGGAATAAAATTAGTCATAAAATCAAATGTGTTTGGCAGCTGGCACTTAGGTATTTTTAAACAGTGCAAAAATTTCAATCCGCACAAAAATCTCTTTTATATTTACCATGGCTTAGGTCAGTTAAAAAGGTAGAGTCGTAAATAAATCTTTCTTTGAAGGATGTGTAGGTTGATTTCAAGAAGTATTAAACAGGAAACACAAATTCAGGGTTATCTGACACTGCTTCAGATCCGGTATTATTGTGTATTAAAAACTGTGTGTTACCTATACAAATTCACCAATAGCAAAATTACGAAAAACCAATTTACCCACTCCTTTTGCGCTCCTGCGCACTCGGTCGGCCGTAGATGAACAAATGATCATTCTTCACAATGTATGTACAGTCAATTTAAATAATTCTATACATTTTTCAGTAATCTTGGTGTGGCTTAACATGCAACATGTCGCCCAAGTTCGTTCTCAAACACAAATTTTTGCAGCGAGAGTTCCCAACTTAAAATTACATCAGAGATATAGGGAGTAACTCAAGGACACATTTTAAAAGCCCTCCCTGCTTTTGACGCCATGTTAAGCTACTAACTTAAGAAAAACATAAACATGTATTGCAGAAACAAAAACTGCCAAAACACAAAAATATACACTGACTTTAAAATTACATCTAAACTAATATTATAAAAAGGTAATGTGAGTTTGTTTATTTGTTTATATGTAACGGCTAATCTCGGAAACTACAGGGCCGATTCTCATAATTATTTCACTGTTAGGAAACTACTATTAGGGTTATGGGGAAACGAGGACATCCGGGATTTCGGGAGAGGATCCAGGATCTAACCTTCACCTCATATGTTCCCCTTTTTTCCCCCAAAAATTCGCTCATTTTCACACAAAAATCATACGTTTTAGCCCAAAAATGCATTAAAATTTCCCTTTTTTCCCTGCAAATTTTTCGTATTTCCCTAAACATTTTCCGATTTTCCCTACAAAGTGCTTGCTCCTCATTGCGACCGACATAAATCCTCAACTTGGACAAGATACTTGAAACTCGCCCACTTTATGAGTCAATAAAAATTATATTATTCTTAAAAATTATATTTATAACAAAAAAAATTTATTATTAAAAAATCTAAATATTTTGTTATAGTTAAATAATTGGAAAGAGTAAGTATTAAGTTTTATCAACGGACTTGCCTTTCAATGTGCATACGATTGTGATATCACTATCGAATTATTTTAATACTTACTTTTCTTTAATTTAAATATATTTTTATAAATTTGAAAGACATAAGATTCTTCTCTTCAAGGGGCATATGATAGTGATGTCATACTACCATTTTGTCTCGTTTTTTCATGCTCATTCATTCTGTGCTACCTCACTTTCTTTCTCTCTTGTTTCAATTTCTTTCTCTCTTTACTTTCTCTTTCTCCACTTCTCTCTTTTCTCACTTTCTCTCTTTTGTTTCTCTCTCACTCTCTCATTCCATATATATATATATATATATATATATATATATATATATATATATATATATATATATATATCTTGTCTCGCTACCAGTCCATAGGTTTTTTCGGAGACCTCCAATTTGTTTGTTGTTTTGTTTCCTTCTTTCTCTCTTGTCTCTCACATTCACTTTCTCTCGTTCCATCTCTTGTCTTGCTCTCTTTCTCTCTTATCACTCATTCCATCTTTTTCTCTAATTCCATTTCTTATCTCTCTTTCTGTCTCTCTTTCTCTCATTTAATCTCCTTGCCTCTTGTCTCTTTATCAGGCAATAGGTTTTCTCGGAATTGTCCCATTTCTTTGATGTTTTGTTTATCTCTTTCTCTTTCTTTCCATCTCTATTTCCTTTCTCTCTTGTCACTCACATTCGCTTTCCCCCTTTCCTTCTTCTCTTGTCCCTTTCTATCCTCTTCTGTCCCTATATCTTTCTCTCTTTCACTACTCCCTTTCTCTCTATCAGTCCATCGGTTTTCTCAGAGTCCTCCCATTTTTGTTGTTTCTATATCCTTCCATTCTCTCTTTTCTTTCACATTCGCTTTCTCTCTTGTCTCTCTCATTCGTCCCAACCAATTACTCACACTTTCTCGATTAGTCACATCTGCTCCACAGATAACATATACTTGCTTGTCTCTGCAGTCTACAAAGTTCCTTCATCACCTGCTAGTGTGTGCAATCATCAGTATGAATATTTATTTACGAATTTAAAGATGTAACAGTCTATACATGAGCAGGTATATAAACATTATTGTAAAGCATATTCCAGGCAGGACTTTGTAAAACATATTCGATTTTCAATATTTTATATTTAGAAAAAAAAAATATTTTGCTTCATATTTTCTTTATTCAATTCGTTTTTACTTTTGGACGAAAATCAAGCTGTCTAGCCTTGTAACCGCACAAGCACCGACAGGCCTACGAGTCAAGTGTGCCTGCTCTGACCTGCCAAGAGTGACATCATCAACATGCACGAGCAGTGGCGTCATCAACAGGCATCGCACAAGGGGAAGGGAAAAGTGCTTGCAAACTTAAGCAATCACTCACACAGATGTGTGGCAATGCCAATCAGACATCTAAGAATCGATGCATTTATAAATAAGTAGAATTATTTAAATTTATTTTATTTGTCATTTAAAATAATGACAGAAAAATTATCTTTGAAAATACAGTGCAAATATATCGACGATGTATTAGAAGTCCGGGCTGCTAACCACTGGAACACCAAGCACAAGCCTAATCAAATGCTTAAAACTTTTATACAAGTTGCAAAAATAGAAGCTACATTTCAATGTACAATTATAGAAATATTTTTGTAATTTTCCATTATGCAACTATAACTTGCACATAGATGGCTTAATAATACTATATTTAAAAACAGTTTTAGTCAGGGTTTGACTATTAAATTACATTATGTACCTATACCCACATTGAAAGACTTTTACAATATTCAAAAAATAATTGTGTGGCAAGCCAGGACTGTAAGCAAGCAAATATTTATAAGCAGGTGAATATAATTTGCGATCTGTTAAGACCAGCCAGGTGAAATACAATTAAGAAAGCACCATTTCTAACCTAGGAGTTGTTATATGTTGAAACATTATAGAATCATAATAGTAATTTGCTTAAAATAATATTTTGCTGTTCTTAACAAGGTCTAACAGACTGGTTATGATAGAGGATTAAAAAGAGAAATACAATATTCAGATATTATTTTTTATTTTATTTAAATTTATTAATACAAAAAAACACTTTTAAATTTTTTTATTATGTCATTGTACAGTAAACTTAAACACAAAGTCCTTGTGGCAAAAACCAGCACTGATTAACCATGAAAGATCTGTAGATAATACACTAGTGGGTCCAGATTGTTCGGCTGTCGTCATGTCGGAAGGAGCAGGAAACAAGAACGAAGTTATCGATCACACCAATGATGAAAGTTGCAGCAACCCAGATATAAACTTCTCAGCACTATAGGACCCTTACAGATGTAACCACCATCAATCCATAGGCTTCTCACTTACCTAGGCTCCTTGCATATATACACTTTGTGATATCATGAACTGTGAATACTTTGATGTGTTTGTAATCCATATCAAAAACAAAGATATCAAAAAATATTGTCTATGTGTTGACTGTAACGAATCAGCTTCTTGTAAGCTGTAGATTATCATCTGAATCGAGTGTCCAGCTAGAGCCCTTCAGTGCCATTTCTTCATTATCGCGACACACATTCTTTATGCTGTTTTCTACACTCTCTTCGATGTCATGCACATTATAGATAGACACATTAAACATCTTGAATGCCTTTCTTACGTGCTCATAATTGTATGGCTCTGGTTTACTATAGCTACATTCCAGCCATATATTATTACACACACTGCCAAATTTCTCCACCTCCTTTGTATGGTGGTTTATTTTATTTTGTTTCATATAAGCCAGAAATGAACAAAATTCATTCGTCGAGGCCGTTAGATTCGGAGTAACATAATCTTTTAGAAGACCTCTGAATGCTTATTGTTTCAGGAAAAATTCATTTGCATAAGGCTTCATCTCACAGGTTATTTTCGTAGGTTGCGATGACGAATTGATAGGTGTAGCATCTGATTCACCAGTCGAAGCTGTATTAAGACCAGGTTTCGCTGTAAATTGCACAGAGGAAGGATAATATGCTCGTTCAACATCGGTAGATGATACATCACACTTGCATTGTTTAAAATTCCTATTTAAACTGTCGATGCATACAAACAGTTCAATTCGGACTGTACTCCTTACACATTCATTAGTAGACACAGTGAGGCCATTCTGGCTCACTTAGCAGAAGAGTGACCTAAGTCTCATATGATGCAAGTGTGTACTAACTTTCAAAATTATGATATGCAAATGAGATTAAATATTTATGTGATTAATCGAATAATAAATTACATTAATTAAATTATCAATTAAATTTATTGATTCAATTTATCGCTTAATTAAAGATTGGTTTGATATCAAAAAAAAATTATATTAAAGAATTCTTTGATATCAAATAATGTTATTAATTTATTGGTGTCATAAGTGTGATATTGGCAAAGCAAGTTCGGTGTGTACTCTGTGACGCGTTGCAGCCAACTGACCAGAGTGTGTTGTAATTGTTTATGTAGGAGTTTATGTTGTAAGAGTGGTATAAGAGGCATTTTATATTTTTTCTGGGTTTGTTGACATGTGAATAATGAGCAGGTCTGGAGGCATACCAAGGATTCAAATAAATGTTTTCGTCGAAATAACCATTTTTTAATGAAAAGAGTCGTTGAAATATCTTACAGAATAAATTAATTTAATCAGTCCTCGAATAGCACAAAAGGAGCGAACTATTTCGGCAAAGCAAATGAAATAAGTACGAATAATTAACCAAAAGACTTGAAACAAATTCATTAAACCTATTTTTAGTCATGTGACTACGGAATGAAACCATTTTCCTTAGCAAAATAACTTATCTCTACTCTAATCAGGTAATCAACAGAAGCAAAAACATATTCATTAACCAAAGGACTTTAATAATGTGATTACCGAATGAAACACAAAACATAACTGATGATTAAATTTAACAAATGCCCAACTGGTATAAATTACTCCACATCCCTACCTCTCCCTACACGAATATAAATACATACTTTACCCTCATCTGCTCTGAAAACACACATTGAAACCAGACGAACGATATTCCACCTAAAGCCTTACAAAAGTGAATGAATACAGTAACTTGCCCCAAGATTGCTGTGCTAACTGTGGTATAATCTGTTGAGTTGATTGTGGAGCGATGGAGCTATGGAGCAATCGAGGTGCTGTATGGGGTGCTAATTGAGGTGCTAATTGCAGTACTGTGTGTGGTGCTATGAGATGTGCTAGTGTGGTGTCATGTGGTGCTAGTGTGGTGCCATATGGTGCTTATTGCAGTGCTACTTGTTGTGTCAAGTATTAAGTGTGGATGGGGAGGATGAAGAGGAGGAGGATCAGTGTTGCTAATTGTTTATGGTCTCTTTAAAGTATTGTTGAAAAAAATAATTTCAATATTTAAAAAATTAGTGTATACCATCCATTTTAGCATATAGTTGAAGATTAATCTCTCTTCACAGCAGACATCAACAAGTTGATTTAAAGTCGTAGTGTAATCATAAGTTTTTTTTAATCGAGATATTAAAAAATTTGTTGCAAGACAAAGTCGATGACATCTAGTGAGGCTCGCCATTCCTTAACATTGCACTGCAGGCCAAGAGTCAATTTACCTGGAGTTGTTCCAAGCCACTTTCCCTTCCGACAACCTTACCTTGTTTCACCATTGTGTGTTTCAGAGTTCATTCACAAGATTTTCTCAAGATTCTCACTCATTCCATTACTTTTCAGAGTTCATTCATTTATCGACGACTTCCATTTTCATACTTGTTGATGTAAGAAACATTATAACTCACCCACAGATTACTTAAACTTAAAATTTATATATATATATATAAAAGGTGACAAAAGGAAATCAAACTATTAGATAACAAGTCGCCTTTTTTCTTTATATCATAATATGCTAAATGTAAAAAAAATCCTTAAAAACTATATTTGCAAACATTATAACAAAAGACTTTATACAAACACAGTTAACACACAAATTCATATAACTATTTTGTACAACACTTCATATTTACTAAAGACAAAAGACTTCACAGAACACAGTTTAACCCAAAAAAAATTTATGGCTATTTTGTACGTTACTTCATATATTATCAAAATGTTCACACACATTAATACAAATTAACATTTCACATTACAAAACAAGAACAAAGATATTTACAAAAACATACATATTATTTTAAAAAATATTTAGATTTCTTCGCATGTTGGGCGTTCATCAATTAAACTAAAATATTACACTATATAACAAATGGTGATTTGGGGTGTCGTCCATTGCGACATTATGGGTTGGTGTCCACTATGTCGTATCCAGAGTATATTTACCAGACACACATAGCACTAACACCTACATTGACTCCACACATACATGTAGCTTCTAGATACCTTGTATATTCATATTTTTAAAATGATGTAATCCCACACTACGAAGAGTAATTACTGGGTGGCATAAAGGACAACAGGGTTTATTTGGTCTATGTTAAAAGCCCTAGGGCAAGGCAGTAGCTTTGAATAAATATCTCTAATGATGTCATAGCAGTAGGTTTGTAGACAGCTGCTGTGCAGATTCCAGTGTGCAGCATGGTGTGGTGTTGGGTGCAGTGCTGGCAGTGGTGATGGGAGCCCTATATTTGAAATGGTGCTGAAGCTAAAGCTGGGGAAAGAAAACAAATTACTTTGGAATCCTATAGTGCCCCCAGGGTAAAGTCGATACTCCATTCGGCTCAATGAAGCGCTTATCACCTAAATCTGATAACACTACTTTGGTCATGCATTTGGTGTAAACCTCATGACAACATGGATAGAACTGGTATTGGGTCCACAGAACCCTGGTACAATTATCGAGGCAATCTCGATAATCCTCGTAATTGAGGGATTGTAGCATATTAGGTTTTACAGCCTTCGCCTAACATATACACTGCTCATTCGAAAAAATGTATGCATAAAGCTTAGGGCGTAAACCTGCAAAGTGAGTGATGATGTGGCCGGCACATTCATCCTTCATCACTCCTGTACGGCCTTTGTTTTCGGGCGAGAATCCTTGTGGGGTTATCGAGCACATTACTAGTTAAATGTATCAAACCGAATCTTTAAATCTGGGGAAATAACTTTGTATACATCTCTACAGGCAATTTCATAGATGAGACTGTTTGTATCGCAATATAAAAGGTGCAAGGCTGGCAGAGCAGATTTATCACACATGTACTTATAATGGAATTCGTAAAGGGTTAATTTTAAAAGATGAAGAATGGCAACACCAGTGTACAAAGGCTTGTTAAATGTAAGAGAGATCGTTGACATTTCGATAAGGACAAGATTCTCATCGATGATCTGTTATGCCTGGAATGTAGGATGCCCAATCATGCCTGCCACTCCATATATAGCACCATACATGGTGACGACTCTTACGTCCCTTTCCCAGCGGACATTCTGCAAAGTTTTTCCATAAATTGCATTATTAATCAGTTTAAAAAATGATTTCTCTAAGTTGTTCGCAGCCTGGGCATATTTGTCAATATTAAACTCGATGTACGGAGCCGCTTCCGAGCCTTCTGCTGAAAGCACAAAACACGATGAAGAGAGTCAAGTGTGGCTCCACACATCAAGGACTGCCTCAGTGTTTCCCCAGGAATACCATAATGCTTCAGCGGAGCGAGTGTCAAAAGAAATTTTTCATGCAGACCATTAGGATGTATACCATTTACTGGAGCCAAAGGCTGATCTGGTAGCACATAGTGGCATTCTTCTAGAAATGACAAATACACTTCCACGAAAAAGAATGTGTCCCCATCATTCACCGTGTTCGCAAAATCCCACTATGAAAACACGTCAGCCCAACCCATTCGAAATTGCCAATAGGGAGCTTGCTATTCATAACATGACTGTACAGGCAGTTAATGTAGAAATAACAGATGTATTTCGATACCGCACTGGGGTCATACTCCTCACCCATGTAAATTATATTGGCTTCTGCACGTCTTCTAGAAGCCTGGGTAATGCCACCCTTAACCCCACATTCAACAAAAAGGTATATATCAGGGTCAATCTACCACTCTAGTCATGCATCTGCCATTGACAATAAAGCATCCCATGCAATATACGGAGCTGTGGTGTACATGATGGGGTCAAGACGGTAATGAGCCAAACATACGATCCTGAGATTTTCAAATATGTCTGCCAGCAAACAAGTGTCCACATGTAAATACTGAATGGCATATTGCAGCAGAATTATGCAGTGGAATGCATCCCATGTGGCTTGGGCATGAGCATAATCCTCATCACTAATGCCTTCGCCTTTCATGACATTATGAAATGTGTCCTTTGGTGAGAGTGACATGCACACCAGACTGTCTTCGGACTTAACAAAGTCATAAGGAAACACTCCCCTCCTATTTGCCAATTCAAATTGGGTGTTGCCTGGAAACATCAGGTGGGTGATACTCAATTGCGCAAATTTCAAATTACCTAGCAAAGTTTCAAGCGAGGCACTCATGAACTGAAAAGATTGTTGTGCCTCTCCATCTGAGTCAATCCCATTGGGAATACATTTGGTGATTGACTTGTACTTTTCAAGGATCATTCCAACCACCTGGATTCTACCTGGGTTTTTGATTACCACATTTCTGTTGGGTTTTACTACATGATGTTCAGACAATGGCTTGATGAGAACGTGAGCATCATGGTTTTGCAGGTTATGAAAGACAGTGACAAGTTTTTACTTGGTCAGTCTGAAGTTCAATATGCATTTATTATGTGCGGTGCCTCTGATTACCCCAGTCAGAAGGTCATTGTCGACCACAGTATATGTACCGAGTTCCTTCTTACAAATATGACAACATTTCTTAGCCACCAACCTAGCTTCATCAGCAGCGGTTTTTGCCTTCATCGGAGCAGTCACGCCGTATATTCCTGCAACCCACTTTATCAATTCAACAAATTTATCTACAAACTGGTTCATACAATCATAACCCACAAACTCAAAGTAGTTAGATAATGCTGGATTGTAAAACAAACCAACAAAATACTACAAGCATATGGAACATGTTGGTTGATGCTATTTGTATTACTGATATTATCATTGGGGAGGCAAGTAGACTAGTGTTTCAAATATGTCGCTGTGTCGCAATAGGCAATGAAAATCCAATCTTTGCGATTTGCTGTAACCCTGAAATTCAAGTACTTTTAGTTCCCAGTGGGGAAAGTACTGCAAACAGCATCATGTGGCTCAAAGAGATAATTATGTTTTGCAATTTTCTCATCACTACGGAGACAACATTGGCAAACAAATATTTTTCTATGTTTCTTAGTCAACTGAGTGTGAGCAGCCTTGTCATATCCTTAATGGAAATAAAATGCAAATGGGCATCATTCCCTTTACCGCAAATGGCCAATACATTTACATGATGTGCATGTCATATAGGAGATATACCCATTGCTACAATAACCCCTTGATTATCGAAAGTTTCGTCAATAATATTACTATCTTTGTCTACTGCAGAGTAGACATTTATCGAAATTCCATTGTTCTTCTCGAATTTTCGGATATCCTGTAATACTACAGGACTCGACAGACCTTCAGTACACAAAACCTCAAGAGGATTTTGATATTAAGTTAATCTATTGCTATTCTTTGCAACAAAAAACAAAGCTCATATAACAGCATAATGGAAACACAGTCCCTCAGGACACTGCACATTAATGCAGGCTTTCTTACTGGAGATTAACTTGGTGAGCTTAGTGTGAGCAGCACCAATGGTGAATGCTCTAAACTGCGATATGTGAACATCCATATGGAGAATTATAAGCAGACTCCAGTTGCTGCCATGGGCACTAAATTCCTCAAGTATGATTGTGAGATAGGGCCGAATTCGCTCATCATAGATTTCACCCACATCGGTTGAATGCAGGACAGGTAGTGATTTACTTTGAAAGTAAAACATCTGCATAGTGCTTTCCTCAGCTAAAAAGGATTTCAAATATTTAACCACCATGCTGACCGTATGTGTTATTGGCCAGGGGGATGCCGTTGTTAAATCAAAGAAAGGGACACTGCACCTTCTGAAAAATCATTCAAAATTCACATCATACTCTACTTGATCATTACATATGTGTTCATCAGCTAGCCTACATGTGAATTCCATGGCCAACAGTTGATATCTCAATTCAGGCAATGAAGTTTCCACTGAGTTAGAGGACTCGAAAAATGAATTATTTTCCATTTCCCTAGATGAAGTAACTCTAATTGACTCATAAGTCGACTGTCAGGTGAACGAAGTACTATCTGAAAAACTCGAATTTTCCGTGTCAGATAGAAACAAATTGTCTGCCAGGAGATCTATGTTTCCGAGTTTGGGAGAAACAATCATGTCCCAATCTGTTGCGACCTAATGGTCTTCCCGTGTGTCAATCAGTGCTCGAATCACTCAAGAATAGATTGTCCAACAAGAGATCGAAACAATGTAATTTAGGTGAAATGACATCCTGGCCGCTTGCACTAGGCATTATTTTCATTTGCAACTGAGATTCAGACTATGTGTCACTAACTAAATGATTGTCCAACAAACAAGTTTATATTCACCCTCTCTCATAATGATACAAAATTAATTTTGTTTCCAAAAGCAATATTTCAGCATCACAAAAATATAAAGAACTGCATATTCCTGAAAAGAGAGGAAACACATTATTCTAATGCCTCAAAATGACTTTTTTTTGTAACTGTAGTAAATATTTCATTATAAATGGAATTAAAAATTACTTAAAAAAAGGTTATGTCTGTTTTTCTAAAATAATATTCTAAGTCTCAAAACAAGAGATCTGTGTATTTACAATGCAACATTATATAGAATTTATACTAGTTATTTTGTTTAGCAAAAAGGATTTGTTTAAGACAAATCTTTAAATATTAATTTTAAAAAAATGTTTTCAGTAAAGGGAATTAACCTGTTACTGCACATTTAAATTGCTTACTTGAAAATTCTTAAATTTAAAATATTCTTAAAAATTACTTAAATCTTTAACATTCGATACTTTTATAAATAAATAACATACTTAAAACTTCCCACCCTTCACACATTAAATCATTTCATTCGTTAGAGTTACTCATTGTCTATTCATTTATGATACATTCATCCATCACCCAAACAACTCATTCAGAACATAGACATGGGTAGGTCTATGCACCATCCAGATACACTGGGCATAGCCTCTCTTAGTTCCCAAATATTTTCTATGTTCAATCATTCACACCCAAACACACAACAGCCCAAACTCAAATCTCTTAACACTAAATTACAACATCTTTCCCCTACTCTAATGCACCTATTTTTTAAATGTTAAAGCTACTTAAATTTAAATTATATGCCCAAGTCACCCCATCATACATCAAAGCATTTCATTTGTTAGAGTTACTTATTCTCCATTTGTTCATCATACATTGATCCTTCAACATTCAACACATTCAGAACACAGACATGGACAGGGCTTTGCACCCTCCAGGCATGCTGGGCATAGCCAGGCTTAGCTCCCAAAGATTTTTCTATGTTCCATAATTTACTCCCAAACACACAACAGCCCGCCCTTACATCTCTCTTAAATCAAACTAAATTACAATATATTTCCACTGCATACATATGCCTAATTTTAAACTACTTAAAATTTTATGATATGCCCAAGCCAACCCATCACACATCAAATCATTTCATTTGTTAAAGTTGCTCACTGTCCATTCATACATCCATCCATCACTCAAACAACTCATTTCGAACATTTAGACATGGACAGGGCTTTGCACCCTTCAGATATTCTGGGCTTAGCTTGGCTTGGTTCCCAAATATTTTTCTGTTCCATAATTCACTCCTAAGCACACAACAGCTCACCCTTAAATCTCTTAAATATAACTAAATTCCAACACCTTTTCCCTCACTCGCACTTGCAGTCATACACCTACCCAAATAATTTTCCTCGGAGTACTTCATATTTTATTCTAGATGGTTTTAAAATATGTTTCGAATATTTAACAGTGTAGAGAGGATCTGAATTGAGATATTGTCTCTTCTGAGGTCCATAGTGCAATACTATGGTGGTCATTCAGTATCGACCTCTAAACTCTATTGAATTCCTCTAAAAAATACATCAAAAACCCACCTACAATTTATTCAAACAGCTTTTCCCTCACTCACACTCGCAGTCATATGCCTAATTATTTTAAACTACTTTAAATTTAATTATATGCATAATAAACCACATAACACAACAATACATTCCATTAATTAGAAGTACTCAAGGTCCAAACATCCATCATGCAGACATCCTTCACCATTCAACACATTCAGAGCAGTGAGTCAGGCAGGTATAGTAGCCCTCAAAAAACACTTGGATGTATTTTGGCATAGTTCCTTCTTTGTTTTTCACTGTTCCATTAAACACGCACAAGCAAACAGCAATACGCCCTTAAACATCCTTAAATCTACACAAAACTAGGAAAAATACAAAAAACTACTAAAAAATACTCAAAACTACTTAATAATATGTATTACTAAGAAAATTATAAACATTTGCATCAACTGAAATAAAATTTAACCAATTCGCAAAGAAATTATAGAAGTTAATGATTTAAATGAATTCTTAAAATTTCAAAGAATAATTAATCAAATGTATAAATTACGAAAAAGCATTAAAAGTTACTAGAAAATTAAACAATTTGCAAAAATTGGTAAAAGTTACCAAAATGGAAAAGATTTTACATTAAGTAAGTATGAATTCTTAAAGTAGAAGAAATTGCGAAAAAAATAATAATTTCAATGAATAAGCAAAACTGTTTTATTAAAATCTCGATAAAAAAATTTCAAATGATGAAGAAATTACAAAAAAAATGAATTAAAATAGTCCCAATAAAAAAAACTCTCTACTACTCTACAGTTTTTTAAAATAATTATGTGATTATTAATTACAATTCGTTAAACATATTAATGTGATATCAAAAAGAACTAAACAGCTCTAAATGTTAATACTATTTACTAATCTAAGTGTAGTGATAATGCTGGCAAGAGCTGAGGGTGTTCGCCCAAGCTGGAAGCATGGTGGCAGTGAAGCTGGTCTGGGTCCAGTGCTCAGCGATCACTGTGAGCACTGTCCCCTCATCGCGGCTTGAACCCCCGCCAGGGGTTGCAGCAGGCGGCGGTCAGTCGAGCGAACCACGGGAGCTGAGAGGAGGTCCATCCTCCATGGCAACTGGGTGACCAATGGTTGCGCGTGTATATATATACCGACACCCTTCCCCCCTCCATCCCCATGAAACCTACACTAGTAAGGCAAATAACCCGATTTGAAAATAAAATACAATTTTAATAAGATAAATATGATTTCCTTAGTGAAATTAATCATTTAAATTAAAAATTGAAGAATTTTTTTACAAATTAAAAAACTTTTTAACGAATTAACACATTTTTCAATTGTCTTGTTTACAATTGTATTGATTTGATACTTTTAATGTGGGATATGCATATTTATACAGTTTTAGCAATTACATTTACATTTAATTTCGAATTTTCGTACATATTTTATTATGTAATGCGATTCCGGAACTTAATTGTCTTTGTAATGCAGCACGTATGGTTTTCTAAACTATCTATTTATTGAATATTCTATCAATTGTAATTTTGTAACAGGCATTGCGGGTGTTAGTGTATCATTTATTCTTATAATATTTTGTAAGGAGTCTGATTTAAATTACCCATGTCATACCTGGGAATCGAACCCAGCTTATATTATCCATGCCCTGCCCAGACTTCGAGTCCAGAACCCATACTATAGTGTAATCTGACTTCGCCACGGGGTTTGGCAATGTAACACAACTATTTTTGTGTATTTCTGTTGGAAAATTATGTATTAAAAATATTATGAGTGGAAGATCTGTTCGTAACAGAGTTGGGTCTACGTGAACAGGGAAGGACGGGTCATCAGGGGATTTTTTCACTGTGTCAGCTATACAAAAGGTTTTTCATGCTATCCTCTGCACAGTAGGATCTTTCCGGTGCAGTCGGAGAACAGTGCTGTACTTGGAACACTGAAAACTGCTTTCAGCAGACAAAATATCTATTAACTCTGCTCTCAGACTGAAATGCCATGGCAGAGTTTCTTTGAAATGTATTAAAATATTATTTTCTGGATACACTACATTTAATAAAAGTTTTTTCAAAAGTGGTTACAGTTTTCACGTCCAGTTTTTTTTTTATTATATTGAAATTTGTTAAGCATTTTAGGGAGTATTTCTTAATAGTGTGTTGCTTGTTCCTATTTAGTGGGCTTATCTGATAGTTGAGAGAGAGTGAGGGATAATGTTGTTTAAAAAACACTAGCATGCTCTGTTCTTGAACACATCTTGTAATAAAATGTGTGAACGGGATTCACTCTGAAACCTTAAGCGTAAAGTACTTAAAATTGTTTTAACTTGTCTTGTTGGGGCTTTATGTAGAAACTCTTTTAACATTACCCTGTAAATGATGTATAGAGCATTTGAGTCTTCTTGTTAAGGATAGTATGACAATTTTAAAACTGCTATTCATTTAGGTGTGAATTCACCTTAGTATTTTTCTTGAAATAGCGATCGAGTATATTTTTTCTCTTTAAGGCACAAATTTGTGTTTTCTAGTTAAGAAGTACTTGTCCACTGATTACTTTCATAGTATATACGATTTTTAATAGTGGCTAAACTTCACAAGAACCATGCACTATTTTTGTCTCTGTTTATTAAACAGAGTAATTTTTTCTTAAGGAAACCAAAACATTTTTGTAAAGGTATAAGAAATATACACAAATGTGTGCATTTTTAATACACACATTTATTCAATAATTTGTTCAAAAATTGGTTTATTCTTTAAACAGTTTGTTTCAAATACAAATGACCAATTATTTCATTATTACATGTCTGTAGAAGGTTTAAAAACACACAACACAAGTAAACACAGTTTGTTTGAAATACAAATGACCAATCATTCCAATATTACACAAGTATAGGAGGTTTCAAAATACACTTAAATTTCACAAAATACAGGATGTCTCGCCATATATATATATATATATATATATACATACATACATATAAACAGTCATTTAAACACAGATTGTTTCAAAATACACAACACATTTAAGAGATATAGGATGTTTCAAAATCTGGACATCACTTTTTAAAAGGAACAAACATAGTTACCAAAACTTACAAAAGGTGATCCACAAATATTTTAACACAAGTTAGTATAGGCTGTTACAAAAGTTATAAGCTATTTGCAACTTCAGTAAACAAAGTTTTCAGATATTTTTGTAAAATTGGATCCAAATACACTTATTCAAGTATACTTTCGAATAGAGGGCGTTTCTTAAATCCTGCTTTTATCCTGTCTGTTTGAATATACACTTCTTTACAGTCAGGGGAGTGTAAGCTGCCACTTTCAAACAAGTCTGAGTATGTCTCGATATGATGTGAGTGTACATCTTCAATACTTGATGGCTGTGGCATTGTTGCAGTCATATAAAAACAGGACATTTTCTTGCATCTCTGCACTGAATTAATTGTTGGCTTTTTTTGTCTACCAGCAGGAAATAAATAAGCTTAAAATAAAATATACTGTCACAGGACTCCGTAGATTCACTGAGAATTCCGGAACACCATAACGTATATTAAACATTAGACTTGCCTGGTTTCACGCTAATGTAGGGATTTGCACAATGAAAGAATGCCAGGATCAATGTATGTAAATTGATCAAATTCATTCTCTCTAAATTTGTAAATTGAAATGTGTTTGATGGCTAAATTGTATTTTTGCTAATTTTATTTTTTGATTGTACATAATAATTTGAAGATACACACCCAGTGCATAATAAGTATCCAAACTTTTTGTTATTGTGTTCAAACATATGAATATTATTATCACATTCTTTGTAATACTGAAATGGTAAAACTTTATCTGTATTATAAACAAAATGTTTCAAATTCTGTTCTTCCTCACAAAAACTTGTTTTAATGTGCTCGCTCTTAGTTTTAAAGTTATTTTATTCCTCTAACCTATATGGCCTGCACTGATTAACAATACAATTGGAACTGTTAGAGTTAGTTAAACTGGAATAAAAACTACTTGGGTCATTACATGCTGTAATAAATCAAAGCCAGTATTAACATTTGAAAGGAATGTCTGACTCATGCATTCCCTTAGCTACTATATGTGAATATAACAAGATGTAAGTTACAGAATACAAACCATTTTGAATCAATGTATACTTACAAGTAGGAGAGAACATTATTCTGAATTTGCAACTTCACAAGCATAGATATTACACACTGAAGGAAAAAATAAACCACCTTGCTCGAAAATGAAGTTGTGGATGTTGCCACCACACATTTCCTTCCAATGAATTGTAGTTCCCTGAGGAAGTCTGGTGAGTTGGTAGGCGATTACCTCGTTGCCATGTTTTTCCTCCAATTATTTGGTAAGACTGACTGATGTCAGCTCTTCAAATGTAGATGGTAAGTCACTGTCGGGGCAGAGATACCTCACAGCACAATTGTTGCATACTAAGCCTTCACGAAAGCTAATGCCGACACTGGAATATAAAGTATAGCACTAATGTCCGATATTTTTGCACACATGAATTTGTAGAATACCATCGTACAGCTTAAAGAATACTCTTTGTAGCCTACTTGCAGGACTCTGTATACAACTGTAGGGTCGAAGATACTAACCATGACAGACACTTTAATATTAAATGCTCTCCTTTATATAGTGTGTCATATAAGTGCTCTTCTTAACCAAATGTTGCATTGCCACATACCACAGGTTGACTTTAATTCCTGGTTGCCTGTCTATGTAACATGTTCCTTGTCACAATGTTCTGTTCACACTGTAGGTATAGAACAGCAACATCCCTTCTGCATGAAGTAGTCAATTTTCTTGCATGATGTGAATTTCGTTATGATTTTACAAAAAGGCTTCAAATGCTAGTTGAATCTCATTACAAGGCAGCATACTGTGAGGCCGCATATTAAACAGATGACAAACTTTTCGCCCATAACAGACATCGAACACTTTAAAAGTTTCTTTTGGGCTAAATAACAAGAAACACCAATGTTATTCTCTGTTACACATTTGAATTTCAAGTGGACCATCTTCTTTGTGTTGAAACCATACTCTCCTGTGACCTGGAGTAGCACTAGCATACTGAAGTATTAAGTTGAACCTCTCCATCATAACTGATGTGCTGCTGTATGTTTGTTCCTTATAAATATTTTTTTTCAAAGAATACTTTTTTTTTCACACTTTGTCGGAAATTTAGCACCAAGTTGGTTTGAACATCATCAACTTGATATTTTCCTAATTTCAGTTAGGTTAAATCGAATTTGCTTATACAAACATTGCTGTTCCAAAACCTCACATTGCTGCATGCTACAAGGTGATGTTTTAATGCTGCTACTTACTTGCATTTACATGGTGTGTTGCTTGATATTACATGTTTCAGTCCACATGGTGGGAGTGTTGTAGACTTTCTATTTAGTTTATACTTAATTTGTCTAAATCCAGGATGTTTTAATTTCTTCGCTGTTGTTTTAAAACACAGATCCCATGAGGAACAAGGCAATTCGCTGTTGGGTAGCGTGTTCAAAACCGGATAATCCCCTTGTTCATAACACAATACTCATTCTGTGTATTTGTTTCCTGTAAAACTTCGCTCAAAGTTCCAATGTTCATCTCCATTGCACATCTGAAATTGGGAGTACATGTTCTTTAGAGAGTCGAACCATACACTCTTGTAACCTGGAGTAATTCTGGAGTATGTCTGCTCTGGATTTAATGTCTCCATTCGAAAGTTTTTATGCAGGTCTGAACCTGTAACAAACCAATTTTCTATATTATTATCTTTACATGTAGGCAGGATGCTGGTACAAATATTCTCTTAGGGTTTTGTTTTTACACTGTGAACAGAACATTGTTTTATCACAATGATTAGTGTTGTAACATTTTACTAGGGAATTAATGCTTGAACAGTCATGATATCTACTGATATTTACAATTTCTATATTAGTCAGACTTTTTAAAATTTCTTTCTGCATATTTCCCAACATGTATACAAGGTATTCTTCGATAAGCACATTGCTCTCATATTGGTAATGGTCATCATAAACTACATCACCAGAGTCCCATTTCAAACCGTGTACTGATTACGTTTGATGTCGGAAACTCATTTTCAATTCCTGATTTAAAGTAGACCAAGGTCTCAGAGCATTGAAAGATAACACTTTTATTTTATTATCATCAGTTGCATAAAAAATTTCAAGTTCTTTAATTATAAAAGATTTTTTTTTTTTTAATTTTCCAAACATTCCGCAAAACACATCATAATTGTGAAGTACAAGTTTCAATCACAGAGTTTTAAAAAGTCTAATTTTGTTTACAAAAGTTCAGTTGTGGCTTCTAAACCAATTTCATCAATAATGATATTCTCTTGTTAAAACAGGATGATTAGCGAGTTCCATTACGTTTTGCAACATTCTCATTATGCAATATCTCATCAAATGGATTGTGTTTGGTTGATTGAAGAAAGCTGACATACCATACGAACAATCTTCATAACAAGGCAAATATGAGACTATATCCTCATTGCCTCTTAAATCCTCTCAGAGGAATGGATACCATGTTGAATTTCATGTCCACATCACACATTAGTAGAAATTCTTTAGGTAGCAACAAGAGGTTCTCGACATCTAAGCTTAAAAGCATCTTGCTTTGACCATATGCTAAAATGCCATTAAACACTCTAACACAATCTTCATCGCAATTTTCGCAGCAGTGATCATTGTGCATATTACCTGCTGTTGAAGCTTGTAGACTGATGATTATATTGGAGAAATCTATTGATTAATGCACCCACTTGGCGTTACACACCTGACACGATCTGAATTCAAAAGTGAATGAAAAAGAAAAATTAATTTATTGCTACTTATATACTATACAAATTCAAAATGGCAGTGGTTTTGCATTAAGATTACTTGCAATCGGACCTTTTTGACAAAATTTATTGAAATGTTGCTGTTTTTGGCATTTTTAAAACTCATTTCAGGCTGGAATTGCAGGATTTGTCCAAAATGTAGACATTTGTCCAAAATATGCACATTTCTGACATTTTTGGGTGGGCATATTTGTAAAATAAACTTAATGCAGATAGAATTTGCATTCCGTAGAAAAATATATACATTTGTTACTTTCCAAAAATCTTATTGGGGTTCAGAAATGTGCTGTGAGGTATCTCCACCCTGACAGTGACTTACCATCTATATTTGAAGAGCTGATGTCAGTCAGTCTTACCAAAGAATTGGAGGAAGAACACAGCAACAAGGTAATCGCCTACCAACTCAGAATTGGAGGAAGAACACAGCAACAAGGTAATCGCCTACCAACTCTCCAGACTTCACCAGGGAACAACAATTCATTGGAAGGAAACATGTGATGGGGACAGTGTATAAATGTTAGTTGGTCGACTTTGTAAAATAAACATCTTAGTTACAAAGTGTGGTTTAGTTTTGTAAAGAGTACATGTTTACATAATATACGCACACATCAAAAATGTTAGATAGCAAAATGTTCGGATAGAAAAAATGTTGGTAACAGAAAACATTAACTAGCAAAAATGTTTGTGTAAAAGTTTCCTGAACTTGAAATATTTTTATGTGGTTTACTTTATATGTGAAGGGAACATGTTAATGTTGTTTCAAATATTCCTAGTTGGGGTAGCCTGCCTCGAAAGGCTTAGGTCGGCAGGCATGCACTGGTAGGGAGACCTACTTCCCACGGCCAGCAAAGTTACCTGGTCGCTGGCTCGCTGCCCTCCACCTGTCTCGGCACAAGAAATGGAGGTGGATTCTTTGTCAGTGCTGGGAGACCACAGCCGGCATAAGGGAAGCGATGGTCCACACTGCTTTTGTTGAGTGCTGTACGGGGGAAGGGGAGCAGGCGACAGCAAACGCTATACTGTCGGCTGCCCGATGTGACTCGATGGGGCAAGGAGTCCTTGGAAATACAGTGGAGGGGAAACCATAACTCTCTGGAGCTTGTTTAGCACAGACAGAGGCATCCATGCTGGTAAAGGGGGTGGGAAGTCTGCAGGGAAAGTCGGGGATGGGCTCTGGTACCTTGTGCTTTCTACATGTAGTGGACAAAAGTGTAAACTCTCCCCCTCCTATCCTATGTTGTATCTGTGCTGCTCGGGGTATAATAATCTATCGCTTTTTGGTGGCGAGGCATGAGAGGTTTGTCCTTGTCGAGTACACGTGGTAGAAGGTGGGGCTGAAACAGTGAAATAGGTGGTCTCGAACATTGTGAGAACTTGCACCAATTTCTTAGACAATGTCGTGAATGTGGAAGAGGTGGCAGAGATTTTTTGGTTTTCGAGAGCCTTCAGTTACAAACCAGCCGCCAGCCTGCCTCATAGGGTAACACAAGACATTGAACATTTCCTAACCAATACAATTCTCAATTCGTTTATTAAAGTCTCGCATGTTCGGATAAATGCTTCGGTTTTTATTTAATCATGCAATAATTTCGAGTTATGAGGCTATCGGAAAACATTTCAGGAAGTGCTTCGATTTTAACATGTGGTATGAGGGAAGCCATTTTTCTTCGATAGGTGTGTGCAGATGAATTAATTTCTTAGTGTATTCATTCTCTTTTGCAAGGCTTTGGGTGGAAGACCGTTTTTCTAGTTTTGATGTGTGTTTTCAGAGCAGATGAGTGTGAGGTATGTATTTATATTCATGTTGAGAGGGGAAGGGGGGCATGGACTAATTTTATACCAGTTGGGCATCTGTTTAATTTAATCATCAGTTATATTTCGTGTTTTATTTGGTAATCGCATTATTAAAGTCTTTGGTTAATGAATACATTTTTACTTCTATCGATTACGTGATTAAAGTGGAGATAAGTTGCTTTGCTAAGGAAAACAGTTTCATTCTGTAATCGCATGATTAAAAATAGGTTTAATGAATTTGTTTCAAGTCTTTTGGTTAATGATTTGTACTTATTTCTTTTCCTTCGCCGAAATGGTTTGTTCCTTTTATGCTATTCGATGAGTGATTGAAGTAGTTCGTTTGTTAACCTATTTCAATAACTCTTTTCTTAAAAAATCTTTATTTCGCCAAAAACATTTATTTAGATCATCGGTATGCCTCCAGACCTGCTCATTATTCCCTTATGTCAACCTCCAAAAATATAAAATGCCTCTTATGCCACTCTTACACCAACATCAACAACTATATAAACAATTACAACACACTCCTCTGATTAATCGGCCCCAGGATGTCACAGAGTACACACCAAACCTGCTTCACCTATATCACCCTTATGACACCAATGAATTAATAACATTCTCTGATATCAAAGAATTCCTTAATATAAACAAATTTATATCAAAACATTCTTTCATTGATCGAATAATCAAATTAATCAATTTAAGTAATGGTCTAATTAATCTAATTAATTATTCTATTAATCCACAATTATTTAATTTCATTTGCATATCATAATTTCACACTTAATCCGTGGTTGCACCAAATGCGACTTAGGACACTCTTACACTAAATGAGCCAGAATGGCCCTGCTGTCTCTACTTGTCTTGTCACAGTAGCTGCATGGAAGTCCTGGCGAAAACAACAAACTAGCGATTGCATTCACAGCCAAAGATTTCTTCTTCGATGATTTCCCAGTGCTTGTCATGTCAGTTACCACCTCAGTACAGCTCCGATACAAATATGACAGATAATGCTTAGCAGGAAGTGAAGGTAGACTGGTACAGGTTTCAAAATGTCTTTTCAGATTGTCACGCCAACCAAACTGCGATTTGCATTTTTCACATTTAACAGTAGCATGCACCATATTCTGAATACATTTGGCCTCATGTCGCCGAGCATTGCGGCTGTTCTTGTTACATTAGCAAGAACGAAGTCTTCATGAAGCCGTCGATGACAGCACTGTTGTAGGTGGCCCACACCAAGAAGTCGATGTTGCAGCCGATGCCATGCCTGAAGAAGTCGATGGTGCAGTTGACACTATGCCTGAAGAAGACGATGTAAATGCTGCTGCCACAGGTGTCCCGTCCAAAGAAATCGAAAGCATTGTGCTAAACTCAAGCGATGATGAACCAGCAGCCTTTGGCTACATATTATATTCCAGTTGCTTACATGGGCTGTGATGAAATGTCTTTCACGGATGCCACTATCAAAGTAAGCTTCCTAACTGAAACCTGGATACTTATATACTCACAAGCAGGCACCTTAACATTCAGTGTTCCACTCACTGTAACTCATACATGCCATCTGCTCTACTGATAAACACCATACCAACCAATACACCAAGCATAATGTCCATCATAACTCGAGCAACTATACAGCTGAGGCCAGCCCCTAACTTAAAACCCATTAACTTGTTCTACCAACCAAAATTGCCTATTCCTATCAACCATACCAGCTAAGCATTCTGCCCCACTCATACTAACTAAACATCCTCAAACCAATCCACTCTTACGCACGCATGCACAATTAAATCTTTCTCCTGACACCATCGTAGCTACACTTTTGTAATACTGCCAAAATAACCGAACATGAGATCAGGTCATACCAGTCAACATAATGTTATACCAACCATACAAGCAAACAAACAGTACAAACAAGTCATACTTGTATGCATTCCACCCCACGTCAGGACTTTGAATATTTGTGTCTTATTCAGTGTTTTGTATCTATGTGCAACTAATTATGGGTGTTAGAGTCGCCCTGAGACCTCACTGCATAAATGGATAAAGTATATTACTTATTAATCACGATGGACGGAGCACCGGAAGGATATTGTGGTGGTCTTCGGCACGCGACCCGGAGGAAGGAGCCTGCTCTACTGAGAACTTGTCATTACATCCTGGCAATGCCTGGCACCCAAGAAACACTTTGGTTTGGTGAGGTTTGGTGAGAAAACTCCAGTAAAATCCTACCCGACTTCCAAACTCTAAACAGAACACTTTTGCTCCCCCATACCACCATCAAACATTGCTCAACTTAGAGGCGATGTCCTTCCCCCAACTTGTCCTAACTTTAACCCAAATTGTAAATTTTTCCACAATTTCGCAAAGTTTCAAAAATCCTGTTAGCAACTTCCCCATTTTCCCTGACCTATGCCAACACCCAGGATGCATAAAGAAGAACATAAGTGCAAAACTGGAGGCATGGTGCGCTGTGACATGAGCCAGTTCGCACCACCCAGGCACCGATCATACTAAGGGGCTGCAAAAACCTCCCCCTCTGCCCGCACCATGCGTGCTCGAGAAGGATGAAGGAGGAAAAGAATTGAAGGAAGGAGAAAAAGAAAATTGCCTTCCTGTTGCACTACCCGCTCAATGTGCCGATGGTCAGCTGTGCGCCTGCCGAGCGTCCAATGCTGTCTCGCACCATGCCGTGCAGGTCTGCCGCGCCATGATGTCACCTGTGCCATGCCGAGCATCGCCTGCTCCCGACTGCATTCCCACATGCCGCGCACCCGCATCAACTCTTCCGCAACCACATTGACTTGTTTACTAACAACATGACTGGCCAGATACTTAGTGAAAAAATGGCATTACTGTGTCCACATTGCCTGCGCCCACTGCCGCAAGACTTAATTGCGAAATATGAGCGATGAACAAGATACGGTACATGCGAACGTAAGAACAGTTCAGCGAACAACCACGTCGGTAACAACCTCGAAAGTGAGGACAGACAAAACAGTGAATCAGAAACTCCTGAACAGAAATTTGATATCAATTTTTCGGATAACCAAGCAACAAATTGGTGCCACGATCCACTTTGCCCAGGTTGGTGCACTCTCCTCTGAAATGTAAACAGAGCAGCAACCCGTGCCATACCAACTGCCTAGATGGGAACGAACTTCAAACTATTAGTGGATTAATGTTTTCATGCAAACACTTCACCGCACAATCAGCACCACCCAGAAATACTACATACAACTGGGACACTTTCTTGGGTGAACTACAGCAGATGAATATGTCCGACAGCACAGGATGCACAAAAAATTCGGATGGAGGAATACACAATTGCAACAAATGTAATATGAGGATACATCAACAGTGTCAGACCGAGATGGAACAGCATACGATGAGGGAGGAAAAGTTCATGTGTGGGGACTGCATGGCCAAGGAGAAGGAAGTACCTGCTGCCGTACCGAATGTTCAGAATACGTTCGCAGTACCACCCAGGACTACTGTGCCCGAGTCATAGCCAACGTCCGTAAATACCCTTCCGTTCAACCCTCTGCCACTTATACCAATAACACCCTGTGTTCCACAAATGCAAACCTACTATTCCACACCCATGTACAAACAAAATTTCCCACCATTTTACCTAGTATGCCAAATCAGTTCCCAAATCAACACCATTCCCGAATATTCAACCAACTGTCGACAGTGCAGTAACAGCAACACCCAGTGTAACCAACCGGATAGATTCACAGTTTCGGCCAATGCCAAACCGATTTCAGACACTGCCGATATTCTTACGGCAGTTGAACGAGGAGCCATCAGCTATCGTCCACGATTGTACCAGGCGCCTGCAGCGCTATGGGGTCTCGGAGGACGAGTGGCCTGGATGTATAGGAAAGCAACTGGAAGGGGAAGCAAAACAGTGGTGACGATCTATGAACCACTATGGACTCAGCTGGGGAGAATTTATGCACGAGTTCCAGTGTCCTTTCGGAGGCACCTTTACTTCGATACAGGCACAAAGCTAATTAACCTTTCAAGAACAGCAGGAAGGGAAAACACTAACTGTGTTTATAAACCGTAAGACCCACTTGGTGTGGAAGTTCTGCCTGGGTCTAACAGAAGGAGTAGTGCTAGAGGTAATCGCAGAGACCGCATTGCCGGAATACCGACCAGCTCTCATCCCGCTATTGAACAGCGGCCTAGCAGAATTTATGTGTGCCGCTATAATTCTGAGTGCAGCACAGGAGTACCACGATGTGACATGGGAAGCGCATGGGTGCGTCGAGGACCTCGCGATTACGTTAACAACCATGGTGAGAATCAATGAGTGAAAAGACAGAACTACCAGCACAGGAGGAAGGAACAGCCACGAATAAATAACGTGAACAGTTTTCAAAACTGTACATGAGGTGGCTGTAATATGCTACACATGAGTGTACACTGCGATGCGAACCAGTTCGTTCGGTGAACGCGACCACCTCTGATGCGATGTCGATACTGTCCAGGACAGCAAATCCATTGGCATACTGAGTGCCCGAGGAACCTGCATCGGAGTAACACCAGCAACGACAGCAACACCCACTGGCACCAGCCAGCAGCGAAAACCAGCAAGGAAATGGGTTGTAGAGGTAAAGCCAGCAACCGTGAACTTTAACCCTCCCCAGGTCAGCAATCCCAAGGTAACGCTTCAACGGGTGTTCATAACAAAGGTTAGTAGCCAGCATGCCATGTTTATTAGAGTGCTTGTACATGCAAATTGACTACTTTGTCACTCAATTGTTGATACAGCCACATCTCATAATGTGTGTCACCTCCGCTATGTAAATAGTAATGACATCACCTCAACCAGGCATGTAATCCGTCTTGCAAAAGGACAATGCACAAAATCAGTAGTCGGTGAAGCAACAGTAACAATCAAAATCCGAGATCGAGAAACCATTACCACTGCCATTATAACTGATGAAATAATGGAGAATGCCATTTTGGGAGTACCTTGGTTGTCAGAGCAGAATACGATCGTGGAGACAGCCGAAAGATGTATTAATTTTGGGGCTCAGGAAAGGCGTACAGCATATAATGTAGACAGCCGTAACATCGAACAGGTACCGGGTATACATTTGTCAGAATTTGAACATGAAATTCAAGTAGAACGCCAAGCTGCTTTTCAGTACTTACTAACTGAAAGAAAAATAGTTTTTACCAAGCATCATGCTATACATAGAACTACGGTTGCAGAACATGTTATACAGTTAACCAAAGAGGAGCTAATTTTTAACATCCCACATAGTTATTTACCCCACCAGGGACGTATCATAAGACAACAAATCTCAGAAATGCTTTCGGGTAGAGTAATTAAGCCGACAAGGAGCCGGTGTAATTCTGCCATAACACTGGCACCAAAAAAGGATGGGACCTGGAGGTTTTGTGTCGACTTCAGGCCCATAAACCAGGTGACTTGTAGTAGGATACCCCCTACATCAGCATTAAGGACGCACTACGTTCACTAGGGAGGGCCAGTATAATATTGTCTCTTTACCTGAGAAGTGGCTACTGGTAGATACTAGCACACCAGGAGGACTGGGAGAAGTCTTCGTTTACTGCCTTGGATGGTGGGCAGTATCAATTCTGTGCCATGCCTTTTGGGCTAAAATGCACGCCTGCAACCTTGTAAAGTATGATGGTGAGAGATTTAGATCGATTTGTAGGCGAATTCATGCTTGCCTACCATAACGATGTAATATGATCTGAGATGTGGGAATAATACCTGTATCACCTTTCGCTTGTGTTAGAGATACACGAAATTAAGGGGTTAACATGTGCCATTCATTACTGTCATTAGGGCAAGACCGACCTCGAATAATTTGGCCATGTGGTTAGCAATGAGGGCGATAGGTTAAACCCCGAACAATTGGGGCTAATCAAGAGTCAACAGGCGCCATGTACCTGGAAACAACTGAGGAATATTTTCGGCCTAATAAACTGGTTGCGGGAGAACATCGAAAATTTTACCATTATCACCGCACCCCTCATGGACCTGCTATCTCCCCAGAAGTGGTGCATGTGGGGTAGTGCACAGGAAGCGACATTTTTGACCATCAAAGAGAAATTTCAATTGTGTGCTGCCCTCGCAAAGGTATGACCCAGCGCACCACTTATACCTGTAGACTGACGCCAGCCAGGAGGGGCTGGGTGTGGTGTTGTACCGGTATGGTGACACAGAAGAAAAACTGGTAATTGATTTTGCAAGTGCGAAGCTTAGTAATACAGGCCGCCATTACGATGTTAATGAGTGAGAATGTCTCGCCATGATCTGGACAGTTCGTAAATACAGACTGTATCTAGCGTACAGGAGGTTTACATTGAGAACAGATAACTATTGTTTGGTATGGTTAAATAACATGCGGGAGGCAAGAAGCAAGCTTACGAGGTGAGTGCTCTTACTACAAGCATACGATTTTGTTATTGAACATGTACCAGGCAAGGAAAATATGCTCGTGGACACATTGTCAGGTACGCCAGACACCACAGTAACGGTAACGGATGACGTGGAATGGGAGGAGGTGTTACCCCCCCCCCCCCCCCCACACCCAGGAACCGGTTACGGAAGAGAGTGTAAACAGAATACATGTCGTGGAAAAGGAACAGCTGGTAGCAGATTTGTATAGCGAAGTAGTGGTTGCCCAAGAGAATTGCGCATTCGCACGGGAGAATAGAGAGAAATGTGACAGGGAACAGGGAGATGAATGGAGAGTAATGGAGGGGCATGTCGAGATGTGCTCGCCACGGGATCACCCGGCATGGAGGCTATATGTACCTGCAAATTACCAGGAAAAGATTTTTGAACGCCCACATTGTAGCATAACAGCAGGACACCAGGAGCCAAGCTGATGGTGATGAAAATATTTTAGAGATTTTTTTTCCCGGCACGACACATTATGTAAGAAATTGGGTAAGAAAGTGTCAAAAATGTAACTTTTTCAAGTCGCAAAGAACAGATGTAAATCAACTGCAACAACCTAGGCAGCCGAAAAGGCTATTTGATACTGTTTGCCTCGACCTCATGGGACCATATCCTAAGTCAGCAGGAGGAAAGAGGTTTATTTTGCTAGTTGCCTATAACTTCTCGTGCTGGATCGAAGCATATCCACTAAGTAGTGCCAGGACAGGACAAATTGCCAAGTACATGCAGATTTAGTTTTTCGCACACTGGGGATACCCGAAAGAGCTCCTAACAGACAATGGGTCCCAGTTAACAAGTAGATGTTGGCGAGAATTATGTACTAGGTGGGGAGTGCAGCATATGAAAATGGTGGTTCACCAACCCTGTGCAAACTCCCCTGGAGCGGCTCAGCGAGAAGTTGAAGTTGCAACTCCAGCTCTGTGTTAGTGAGCAACATACCAGCTGGGCCGAACATCTACCCACTGTGCTCTTCATGCTCAGATATAGAAAAAACACAGCCACAGGAAAAACCATGCCACAAGTCCTATAGGAGAGTAGTGACATGGAAACCAGTTGGCATGGGAAGAGCTGCATAGGCGCTGGTACCATGATCGAATAGAACAGCAGGTACGATATGCGAACAGATGGCTGCCGAAGACAAAGAGACCACCTTCAGCACTCACAACAGGCCAAGTTGTGCACAACAGAGCACATCTGCAATCAGCGGTGTGGAGGAACTTTTGTGCGGGACTCGCACAGGACAGGACCACACTGAGCAGTGAAAACATTGGGTCCGACGACACACCTGGTAAGAACAGGGAGAAAAACAGTAAGAATCCATCATGACGAGATCCCGGCAGCAGCTGAGAGTACCCCCAGACCAGGACAGACAGGCAAGAGCCCCAAAACGGCCAGGATTGCCCCGCTCATGAAGAGCACAAACAAGAGCAAGCAAGGCGGAAAGTGGTCTGGGACCTTCAGCAGAGGTCAGGCCACCTAGTGCAGGTGAGACGTCGACACTGAACAACAGGGAGTTCACTAGGGGTCTACGTCATGCCAGCACCATGAGTAACCAGGTCGCCACATCTGACAGAAACGCCGACAGGTCAGGAAAGAGGGGAGAAAGAGCTCCCGATGTTTGTACAGGATGCACGGAACCGAAACAGCTGGTAGGTGACGAGCACCACCAGGCGCACCACGACGGCGGAGGTGCTGACGAGTCCCCTGGTGATGTTCTGAAAACGGGAAGTGATGTGAGACTTCAAGCAGGAGTCCCAGAAGAGGATGCAGTAGGTCTGGCGTCATCCGACACACAAGTGTCGACAGGGGTGAGCCCGATGTCAACGTGTCCGACGAAAATGCGCCGTCAAGCAAAGCCGTTGGGACAGAAGCAGAAGAGATTGCAACATCCAGGGTACTATATCAAGAGGACAGGGTAGGGGAAGGGCAGGTTCCCAACCCAGCAACGCCACCTGCAAGCATGCAAGACAACGAGGAACCATAGGTTTGGGAAAGGAACCGGCCTACCAGAATGAAACTACCAGGTTGCGACTGGTCTCAGCACAGATGTAGCAGTGAGGAGAGTGCTGGTGTGAGTAGTGAGGACAGAGAGAGTGGCGGGTTGGCCAGTCTACTACCTCTCCAATGTTCCAAGAGGCGAAGACAACAATCACGGAACTGTACCACCTGCGGTAGAGCCACAGCGTGGAGTGCAGGTCCGCCAACAGCAGTAGAGGAACAACGTGAGACTGCCACCATGTAGGTAAGCCTACGTGCTACGTCCTCGCCGCAGGGAGCAAAGGATATGTTCCTGCTGCGAGTGAGTCGATGATTGCAAATGGACTCCCAATTTGGGAGGGGGGAGTTGACATCATCCACTTCCTCCAAGCCCATTTGCCCACCGACGCTGGCAGCCGCTGCAGCAACCAGCACTCTACCGGGCGCTCGTGTACACCGATCGAGTACTGTGCCGCAGAAGTTACACCAGGAAGAAGCTAGTTATGAGTACTGCCGAGGTACTGTTTGAAGCGCTCGAGTTGTGAGCAGTGCAAGAAAGTGTGAGTCGAATGCAAACCACGTTCGCCTTCAAACACGTGTTTTTAAATGAGACCCTGTAAAACAGGGCATAAATGAAAGAAACATTTATTATTAAATGCTCAAGGATGCCCGTCCACCCGACTGCAAAACATGAGGCCCTACAACATTTAAATGCCCCTGCATGCTTTAGTTTACTTGACTGTCAATTTCTGTTATGTACCATTTTCACGTGTTGCACCCTCATCTCATTTCATCCAGTGATTTGTTGTTATTAAACGGTTTCCATGTCCAGAGTATTTATTTGTGTAGTAATTACAGACAGAAAAGCAATGTGAATATGTTTAGTGAATATTTTGTCTGTAAGAAAATAGTCCACATGGCCTGCCTGCCCTCCATCACAGGCTGGCATGCAACATCGGCCCAGTTAGCCATACTTGTGTGTCTCGGGGAAGCGTACATGCGGACTGACAGGGTCGAATTTCGCTCATTTGGGCTGTGCATCAACTTTTCAACTAATCATTTAACATGCAATAGACTTTAGTATACAGGAACCTATGTTTAATTAGCCACCCAAGACTCTTCGCCTTTTCCCTCCCTGTGGTTTAGCATGCCCTAGGGAGGCATAATTTTTCTGTGACTTCTTTATGGCTCTAGTGCCTTTGTACAGTGCTACCCTGCCGGCAGGTTAAGTCCAGCAAAAGTGTATCAAGTGCTTCCTGGAGGAACAGTTAGATAAGACCCATTTGAATCAACGTAGGATGTGTTAACATTCAGGTTACCTATGGGCCATAGGGGCGTAGGCCCCCACCTTTCCTGCCAATTATTAAGGATAATGTGCAAAGTGTTATTCATGTCTTTTTCAGTGTTTTGCATCTATGTTCAACTAATTATGGGTGTGAGTCGCCCTGAGACCTCACTTCATAAACTGGTATAGTGTTTTGTTTATTAATCACGACAGACGAAGCACAGGAACGATATCATCGTGGTCGTCGGCACACGACCCGGAGGAAGGAGTCTGCTCTACCGAAAACTTGACCTTGCATCCTGGCAATGCCTGGCGCCTAAGAAATACTTCAGAGGTATGGTGAGAAAACTCCGGCAAAATCTTGCCTGGCTCCCAACCTCTAAACTGAACACTTTTGATCCACCATTCTGCCGTCAAAACCCACTCATTTTAAATATTAAACAATTGTTTAAAATTAATGTTCTTTTTATCTATAATTGAGTTAAAGACATGCTAATTTAATATAGTGTGATAACACTCATGCTGTACTCATTATGCGACAAACATCATACACACTTACAAAATTATGCATTATGCATTCACCAACTCAAGACATGTCCTCTGTCCAAAACAACCAGCTCGCAAAGTCAGATACACAACATCAACATTAAATTATTCAAGTCGTTGCATCCCCTAATAGACCCTAACATGACCAAAAATATTTTAGTTTTTTATAATTATTCTAGGAAGACTGTTTTGTGAATGGCTGACAAGTTCTCACGAGCTTCTGAAGAACACCATGTTTAAATGTTACGATCATGATAGAATAGGCTTACATCGGGAGAGTTGAGCACTCGCTTCATCAATTATCAAGTGCAAAATATGTATATTTGCATATCAAAAGAGTATATTTAGCGAGATTATTTACATATAAGTAGTATATTGATGGCGATTCAAGAGCTATAGAGGATACATAGTTATTTATTTTAATCGCATATAAAGTAAATTAACGAAAGTACTGGTGTAACGAATATTAAAATACAAGTAGTACGTATGTAATGTGCTAAACCCAACTATCTATCGACCGATAAAACACAACAAACGAGAATGTAATATTACTATAGGTTTGAGAACTTGTGCTTGCTTCATATTTAAATCAAAATCACTTATAAGTAGTATTTACGTATTGATCAATTCTACTCTAATTACACATCTTACGAAAACCATAGTCAATTCCGACTAAAATTTGTTTGATTTTATGCCTAACTTACATGCATATCATCTTGTAATGCACAATACAACAAACACGTATACAATATACTGGTCCATTACTTATCTTACTCTGTCTACATTATTTCTCTCTACCAAACAATCACAAGTCATCAACAAACGAAGAACTACCTATGCACACCCATACAACCATCCACCAGTCTATCATTGTCTCTGGAAGGTAAACAACAGTCTCGTTGAATAGGTGCATGTGAGTGCTTTAACTAGGAAGGCTGCCCAATCACAAACTGCATAACATATGTATCTAATTAAAGCATACCATTATAAAAATCTTTTTTCAAGAATTTATACACTTTAGAAATGACACATTCAATACAAGCATTTAAGAAATGATTACTCTACATATCATAGAAAAATCATTCCCTTTTCCTCAAAAATCATTCCTTTTTCCTCAGAAATCATTCCTTATTCCTCAAAAAAAATTCGTATTCCTCAAAAAGCATTACTTATTCCTCAAATACTGTTCCCTATTCCTCAAAAAACGTAACTTATTCCTCAAGAATTGTTCCTTATTCTTCAAAAATCATTCCTTATTCCTCAAAAATCATTCCTTATTCTTCAAAAATTGTTCCTTATTCTTAAAAAAAATAGTATACCTCATTCCTCAAAAACAATACTGATACCTCAAAAACATAGCTTATTACACAAATAACATTTATAACAAGCTATTGCAATACAACAAATCATACATAGATAAATCCTAACACACACACACAAACATGGACTAAAGTAAATACCTAAACATTCATCGCTTGATACCATTCTGATCAATCTAAACACACCTACCATTTACACTTTTCGTGAACATAGTAACATATGAGAATGAAAATATCATACTTTTAAACAATCCCAAGGTAATTAAACATATCATAAGAGTTCAAACTCATTAACAGAAAACTTATCCTTCTTACTAATTTTGCAATTTTGCAGACAAAAATAAACTCAGTTTAAGCAGTTCAATTAATTCTAGCTTTATCTTTTCGGGGTATGCACACGTAGAGATGACATCAAGTTTTGGTAGACTATTGAGTTTCTCGACGACACATCCCAAGCTTTTCCCAGTCAATACCTCATGGGAAGACACACCTGTAGTAACATTTGCAGTCTTATTAATTATGTATTCGATGACAGGAATTTTTTTTGCGCCAGGCCTGTTAGTTGTCATAGCAGTATATCAGTACCATTGTACCTATTGTTTTAATGTATCTCTCGATGGGGTTACTTCGTGGGTGTCTAATAGAAATAGTAATGGGCACAATACCTAGTTGTATCAATACATTCTACCAGGTGTCACTAGTGAACTGACTGCCATGGTCAGACAAAATACACTCAGGCCTTCCCACTTTGGTAACAAATTACTTTAACTTTTGCAGCAATGTGATGGTGTTAGTCTGGACAATCGGGTACAATTTCACAAATTTCGAAAAAAGACCTGTCATAACAAATATGTACTTTGCACCAGCTTTAGATCTTGGAAATGGTCCAAATATGTTTACTAACACTATCTCAAGTGGTCTCTGAGGGTAATATAGCTCTAGATGCACCTTGCAAATTCTCCAGCGCATGTTTAGACTTCTGACACAAATCGCACGATTTAATGACATCTTTAACAGTAACATGCATTTCTAACCAATACATAAGTAGTCGAAGACTTGCATACAGTTTCTTAGCACCAATGTGCCTAAGTGTATTGTGTACTTCAGTAACTACTCACACACGAATACTTGTAGGGATGACAGGCTTTCATTCAGAGCCGAAAGTGTTTGACTTATCACTTCGATAAAACAAAACATGATCAGATGACACACATTAATATTGATGTAATTTTCAATCAGCTGGTAAAACAGTGAGTTTCTGGCGAATTCCTTGGCAATACTCATCATTCAGTTGTAACTCTGCAAGAAGTGACTGCATCGTGTTTTTCTGGACCTTGGAGGAAAGGGTTGTGTGGACAGGATAGAGTGTTTTTCGATGGTTACCAGCTTTTGGCGCCAGTTCGTGGTACAAAAACAAAGATGACGAAGATGATGATGCCGATCCCAGGGTCGTGACGCCGATGGTGGCTGTTCCTCTAGTCCATCGTCTCCAGCAACATTGTCAGTATTAATTAATATGCCGCCATATTTTAAGTATATCCAGAATGTCTGGTCTAGTGGGGGCTGTAGGCTCACTCCCGATGGGTTGTTTTGGCCACCCAATACCACAGTACAACTTACATAGTTTTAAGAAAAATTTCTACTTTAGAGCTTATGCAGCCAAGATGTGGCTGGTGCAAAAAATAAAATGCCAGTATTCCAGTCACATCATTTGTTAACATTTGATTCCCAACTGGGCACTTTTACAAAATGGTCTCTGCTATTAAAGCTGGGCAGGCTCTTACGCTGGTAAAATGGCCTTGGACCTACATAATCTTAGGGGTAAATTACACCCCGGCCATGTACAAAACGGGCTGGGGTTGTGAGGCGGCACTTACTGTGGGCTAAAACAACACGAAAAGTTCCAGTAAATTAAGCTACACGACAGAATTAAAATTATTAGAGTTATAAAAAATTATGTACCAGGAGCACCGCGACGCTGTGGCCACCTCACGAGAAGACGAGATACTACTACAGCTCGGCTTGATGTGGAGCTCGCTCATTGGCTGAGACTCCCGCCGACAATCACGTTACTGTGATTTTAATTACATTTATGATGACGAGAGAAGAAATTAAATGGACTGGACATCTGCAGTGCCGATGAAACGAAGTAATACAAAAAATCTTTCTTATAAATGTAACATGTCCAACAAGGAAAATATAAAAATGAAACACAAACTCGACCTCTTCCGATTGCAGTGGCCATCTAACCTCACTTTCTATGTCTTTTCTAATAGTGTTATAGCTTCATAGGATTCTTCCTGTGGTAAGTATATTATTTGAATATGCATCAAATCTTTGTCAAATGGCGTGAACACTAAGAACAATACACAAAAACACTGATAATAATGGTTTACTATACATTTAGCGGTTACCCAGGCATGTGGTCGGGTGCATGGCCATGCACAAGTTTATTCAAAACTATGAATTTTCAGAATACTGGCAAGGGCTAGTAGTGCAATATTAGTGACGCTATATCTCTATTGTTACATTTGTCATGATTAGATTGAAATGCGCACAATGAATGTAATAGCTCCAGGTTTTATCTGGCAACACATTGCAGGCCAAATCTATTGTGTGGCTTCTCTGTTGTGTTTGAGTTTGAAGCTTGTTGTAGGTAACCAATACGTTGGGATAGCCAATCTATACTTTAATACTTATGTGTGTAACAGTCACTGGTGTAGGGCAATGGTAAGGCACCTGTATGCCAAATCAATATCCTCTCTGAACTGTCCAAATATATTGTGTCTCAGTAACTGATTGAGTGTACTGCAGTGTGTGAGAGTAATGCCTTCTGTAGAGAAGTACACAACTTAATAGCATATATAGCTGGATTGTCCTTGGGTGCCTTTCTGACAAGTATGTTTATATACAAACCTTTGATGATTGTGTGGTGATAGACGCAAGTCAAACTTAAATGTACACACAATGTAGACACCATTGTAACAGCAGTGAAAGAAACAGTTAGCATTACTGCTGAGTCACAGAGATTTGTACTCTACTTGACTGGAGACTCGGTTGCCAGCAACATACACATCTTGGAAGCATCGTAATTCCCATTCCTCGTACAAATATAGATGCCGTATTCGAACTAGACATCTCTAGTTGCGATATCACTTTGCGAGAATCTTTATATTACTTTGTTGTAGTTTAAGAAGTACGTGTAAATTATCGCTGGATTCATAGTAAACACAAATAAGAAGTTTCTGATACAAATCATGAGCATATTTTTCTCAACATGGGTGCAATTAATTTTTAAATAATTTCTTAAAAACTGTGATGGTAGGTAGGATTTGTCACCATGTTGAAAGCAATATTATTAGATGTGAAACCAGACACATATGCAACAGTAATGAGACAATTACAAATACACGTGTGCTTTACCTGGCACTCGAACCCTGAAAACCTCATACTATAAGTTAGTGTGCAATCAAACTGCATTATGAAGATCGATCAAGCATCAACTTCAAATTTCATCAGTCTAATGTTTCGAATGACAGGATTTAGTAACCTGAAATATTTACAGGGCCATCATTTCTAAAATAAGTGACTGATCCACTTATAACACTTAAGTTTACATGGCTTGCCATTGCACTGCTTGTGTGCAGAATTAGGTAAATGTCAGTTTATTAGTCCCTGAGATATGACATATAACCATCATGTTTTTCATGTGACCATCTTCACAAATGGAGGACAAAAATGTTTAGTATCAGCACATTCGATGATTGGATACCACCAGTATAAAAAGTAATGGTAAAATCGATTGCATAAATTCGTATATAGGAGCACACTAACCTGAAATTATTTTACAGCCTCCATTCTGAACATGTCTGTCACACTGATAAAATTTTTATAGTAAACTGTCCTACCACAAAACCAGTTCTTCGCCAAATTTTGGTAGTAATGGGTTGATTGTTTCCCGGGATATGACAAAAACTTAATTTGTATTGTGGTGCTAACGTTAAAAATGGCAGAGATATGAAGCTCTGTAAAAACAAATTTGATGGTTGTTATTGATACTGCCAGCATACAAAGTTAAGTTGCAAATTGGTTCGTTTATAAAAGATATTAAGCTGAAATTTTTAAATAGCCGCCATTTTGAAATAGGCTCTTGACATACTTAAAACATAGCAGTTTGCACAACCTGCTGCAGTGCAAACTGATTGACCAGTTTGGTTGGGATCGATCAATTGTTTCCCGAGATATTACATAAAAAATTATTTATTAATGTGATGCTATCTTACAAAATGACAGACAAAATGTGCTCTGCGTGGACACAGTTGATATTTGTAATATCTACTTGGTTACATAATTTTGACAATATAACATTCTAAGCTAAGCTAATTACATGGCAGCCATATAGAAAATAAGCTTCTGAGAAACCTGTAACATGCATTTGAACATCATATGAAGCAGTATTACTTGTTTGTCAAATTTCGTACGAATCGGCTTTTTTTTTTTATCGCGATATGGCATAAAAACACTTTTTTTTCTTCATGTCGCACTAACTTACAAACGGGCTGAAAAATATAGCTATGTGTTGGGACATTGATGCTTGTAATAGACACTTTCAGCATACCAAATTGGTCAAAATTGGTTGAATGATATAGTTGATATATATACTATTAATATTTTAAAGAGGTAATGTGAGTTTGTTTGTTTATAAGTAACGGCTGATCTTGGAAACTGCAGTGCAGATTCTTATGGTTCTTTCACTTTTAAAAAGCAACATTCTTCCAGATGGGCATAGGCTATGTTTAATTCCAAAAAATCCCTGCGAAATTCCAAAATTTGTAAACCAAGTCGGAGAAACATTAGCTACTTCACTGTTTTATAAGCATGCTCTTCCAAAGCCATCAAATATAAATTAGAACAATGTTACAGGAAAATGTCGCAGGTGGTCGTAGGTAGTCGCAAGTTCTCGTAAGGGGTCACATGTAATCGCTATTGGTCGCAGTTAGTCGTAGGTAGTCGCAAGTAGTCGTAGGTAGTCGCAAGTAGTCACAGGTAGTCGCAGGTTGTCGCAAGTTGTCGTAAGAAGTCGCAGATAGTCGCGGATAGTCACAGGTTGTCGCAGGTATTCATATGTAGTAATGAGTAGTCTCAGGTTGTGGTACATAGTCGAAGGTAGTCGCAGGTAGTCGCAAGTATTCGCAAGTATTCGCAAGTTGTCGCAAGTGGTCACATGTAGTCGCAATTAGTCGCAGGTAGTCGAAGGTAGTCGCAAGTTGTCGCAGGTAGTCACGGGTAGTCGCAGGTTGTCGCAAGTTGTCGTAAGAAGTCGCAGATAGTCGCGGATAGTCACAGGTTGTCGCAGGTAGTCATATGTAGTAATGAGTAGTCTCAGGTTGTCGTACGTAGTCGAAGGTAGTCGCAGGTAGTCGCAAGTATTCGCAAGTATTCGCAAGTTGTCGCAAGTGGTCACATGTAGTCGCAATTAGTCGCAGGTAGTCGAAGGTAGTCGCAAGTTGTCGCAAGTAGTCATGGGTAATCGCAGGTAGTCCCAAGTAGTCGCGGGTAGTCGCAGGCAGCCACAGGTAGTCACAGGTAGTCGCGGATAGTCACGGGTAGTCGCAGATAGTCATGGGTATTCACATATAGTCACGGGTAGTCACAGATAATCACGGGTAGTCGCATATAGTCACAGGTATTTGCAAATAGTCGCAGATAGTTACAGGTAGTCTTGGGTAGTCGCAGGTAGTCATGGGCAATCACAGGTAGTCGCAGATTGTCGCAATTTGTTGTGGGTAGTCATGGGTAGTTTTAGATAGTCATGGGTTGTCGCAGGTACTTATGGGTAGTCGCATATATAGGTATGTATTTCAATACTACTTAAAACCTGAGTGAATAAATTTAAAAGTACGAGGAGTGTGAGCTGGGGCACATTAATAACTGTATACAGTCAAATCGATGTGACTGCTAAATTTAAATACTATCGCGAGCAAAACATTTATTTATTTGCCATTTTTTCGTACAGTATTATTTTCCTTACTTGTTAATAGATTTGTCAATAGGAAGTTTCGACCACCATTCACATTTCTGGAAAACTATTGGAAAGTTAAATTTATTTTTAGGGGATTGGGGATAATGAATAAAGCCGGAGAAGTACATACTTAATGAAACAAAAAAAATTATATATAGAGAACATTTTGAAATAGTTAGTGTTTTGGGGTTTATAAATGAGCTGTACTATAAAATTATGTTCACTGTGCAACTGATACTAATAATGAAATTAACATAGCATTGTACTTACCATACCACACCACCACCTCGCATTTTCATATCCTGTGCTAGGGTCTGTATGAATGCGTGAGAATGTATGCATATATGTGTATGTGTGTATAAGTGTGTATGTATAAATGTGTGTTTGTATGGCCACCATTTTGAAATAAGTATCTAAGCAAGTTCAATAATGTACATTTACCTGATCTGTCATAGTATAACTTACTTTTCGAATTGTGAGAGAATTATTGCGATAGTTTTCGATTTATTATGTAAAATCTTTATTTTTTCATTTTATGGTATCTTTCAAAATTGCAGTCTAACAACATCAACTTCAAAATGTAATGCTTACATCATGTTCTCAGAGAATAAGAAATTTGATTAAATCGATCGAATCATTCCCGAGATATTGCATACTACCCTAAATAATAAAACGGCCGCCATTTTGAAAGGAAGTTCTTGATGATGTCGAGAACTATAAATATCTTTTAACTGAATCCCAGTTAGGATTTAGGAAAATTCAACCTACAACAACTGCACTTCTGTTAACCATACACGGACATCAGAGACCAACTGCATATTAGATTTGTATTTCAGTCGGAGCAAATATCTTCAAATTACTAACGTGTGCTGTTAATTTAACAAAATTTCCAGGCGATGCAATTCCAGGGGAGGCGAGGGTGAGTGTCCCGGATGGCAGAAAGATAAAAGGTTCCAGAAGATTACACTATTGCTGAATTATTACTGGTGCTGAAAGAGTTGAGAGCCTTCTGTGCGGGAAAAGTGCTACCACGATCTCACACGCAATCTCTCCCTCTAGGTGTGACTTGCTGACTGACTTCCCGCTGTGATGCGAGGGTTCGCGAAAGCGGCCCACGTGCCACGGAGGGATCTACTTGCACACGTGGAAGAACTACTGGTGTTACATTATGGCAAATCATTCTTAGAATCCTGCAGAATCAAATGAAACAAACCTAATTGTAGGCCTATATCTCTAGCATGATGGAATGAAGTGGGCAAAACACTGATGGTGGTGAAAATAAACATCCATGAAAAACACAACATTGCAAAAACCAAATAATTGGTAGCATGGTGGTTTCCATGCACATCATCTGTAATTCATGTACATGTGTCCTTATCCCATGTCCAGAAATTTCCCCAGAATGTTTAAGAACCCTTTTATGCATAATACATGTGTTCGTATATCACTCTGCCCTTGTCTCGGGCTGCTCAGTGCACATGCGCTGCACTACTTACACTTTCTTACACTTGCACTCGCTTGCACCGCTGCTGCACTGCACATCACTAAACACATTCGCCACCGATCACACGTCGAGTGCGGGTGCATGCTGCGCTGGGAAACAGCCAGTGTGACAAACGGCCAAAGGTGGGAAGCAATACACGCCAAGGTGTAACAAAACCACAAAGGTTTGAACTAGGCTCATCAAGAGAGAACTGAAAAAAACAGTTTGACAAATCACATGTAGCATCATACTTAAACCCTGCTAATCTTGATGCAAGATCCTCTGGTTAGGGCAATTGATGCATTTAATGTTGAATGGATTTATTCAAATTATTAGGATGAGGAGACAGCTGTAGATCACTACTTTGTTTATCAACAATTACAATATTGCTGACCCATCCAGTAGGACAAGTAACTTTAGAAATTACACACGACTTCTCTAAAAGTTTCAAAGCTAGCTTTAGTCTGGGAAATAAATTACAGGGAACTCTACGGCAAGAGTTACAACAGAAGTAACACTCGGATCAACATGGATAGTAAGTGGCTAACCAGGAAACTTCCCTAACCCTGTGAACACATCTTGAAACTCTTGTACCATGTCGTCCTTACTGGGTACTGAATGTTGAGCAACAATACTAACACACTGTACCAAATGCAGTGCTTGGCATGCTTCTAAACCTAGAAGCGGTAGAGCCTGCAGAATGTCAATAACTTCAAACTGTATTTGATGCTCTTATTTGCAAACCATACAAGGTAATGTGACAAATCTCAGATGAGGTATCTCGAACTCTCCATACGCTCTTAGTGATGGACCTTTCTTCTGGATATCACTAGTGCTTACACCCAGTTTTGGGAGCAAAGCAAGTGGCATTGTGTTGACCTGAGCAACTGTGTCGAGCTTGAAGTGAACAACTGTGTTAAGAAGAGTAATGGGTTGCCACCATGACCACTTTCAAGAGATGCAGGACCACCAACTTCTGCTACATACAAATAGTCAACAGGATTAGAGACTGCTTCAACTTGATATGACTGAAATTCTAGGTTAAGAGATTTCATTAGCTTGCCATGGGCTAGACTACTTGTTTTGCTTATTGCAATCTACTGGATCACCGACCGGTGAACGCTTAGAAAAAGCTGCAAAATTATTCTTCTGATGACACTTTGGCTGTGTTTATTGATTGTGGGGTATGTTTTCTCACATCCATGATTATAGCCATAATAGACACATTTACTCGTGTGCTTATGTGTACGCTTTAAGTAATATTTGTCAACAACCTGAGGTGACTGAACTGCAAGCACTTCATTCGTTAAGTTTGCATCCATACTAACTGTTGTACTCTGCATAATCTTCAACTGAGCGCAACTTGCTTCTAAGGAACGACAAATATCGATAGCCTTATCAAGTGTTAAATCATCTCCTGTTTGAATTGTTTTCTTGAATTGCCCCATCGTCAATTCCTGCCAATATTATATCACGACACATAAAACTTTCTTGTGCCCCGTCACACACATGAAGCAGATTTTTCACGTGTGTAATGAACTGTTCTACTGGCATTCGTTCTGGACGCCCTAAGGTTAGAAACTGAAAACTACGATACAACAGATTCTTCCATGGTGAGCAATACTTGTCGAAACTTGAAATGGCAGTATCATACACTTGAGCTTCAGCCTCAGTGTGGTTAAATGAATTGTAGATATCAATGCCTTTGTCGCCGATTGCATTCAATAACAGTGCTACTCGTGGGATTTCGGAGTCATCATTTATTTTCAGTACTTGAAGGTACAACTTCGATTTTGATTTCCAAAACATCCAATTTTGGTCTAAATTACCTACCACAACAAGGAGATCAGGAGATTTTGCGAACTTTTCCATCTCGACCGAATACAGCGAAATTCGCCGAACATATTTACTAGAACATCACGAACTAAAAAAAAAAAAAAAGACCCCTACCTGACACCATGTTAGATTATTAAAATAATTGCAGATTCATGGTCCAAAACATTTTTATTACAGGACAGCATGATTCCATAGCCGCCATATCTCTCGTGCATATCAGCCTGATGACATGCATCTCGCATGTCGCCAACACAATGTATTTGGAAACATATCTTACAGGTACTTAGCTGGGATAGGACATGACTTGTGGTGAAAAATGACAACTATCCAAAACCATAATATGCACTGGATACAAATTATTTCTCCCGGGAACTTCTGACATACATTCCTGGTGTAAAAGTAGCATGTTATACAATTGCTGCTTCTGTACATTATCTATATTATTTACTGCCCCCGACAGCACAGGAAATCTCATTAAGTCTAGGCATTATACAATTACATTTCATAACTCCCTCTTAATTAAACTAACAACACTGTCAGAATTTGTCCCGACTATAGAGTATGGGAATTTCAACTTTGTGTTCAGGTGAGGTAATATACAAGCCTCCAAAATTTAATATTAAACCATACATGGTTAAGAAGTTGGTACCCAAAATAAGGGGTTTTACAAGCCCCTTTACAATTAAAGCATTTGCCAATTACACAGAACCCAGGCTTTCAATTGCTAATACAGTTTAACGATTCACAATAGGGCTAGCACGAAAGATTACACCAATATTATTCTTAAGCATGGAACTGGCAGTATACGAACTTTAATTCCTCGTTTCCCAATCTCTCTTACTACCTCTTTATTCACGCACCCAACCTTGGTGCCATTGTCAAGTATGACTGGAACCTTAAATCTGCATAGTTTCAAATGTAGTTCAGGGCACAAAGAAACATTTGATGTTGGCAAAACATCATCACACACAAACACACACACATACACACACACACACACTCTCTCTCTCTCTTTCTCTCTCTCAATAGGAAATCTATTTCACATTCGTCCATGAACAAAGTTCTTACAGATGCTTTATTTCTTACATTAGTCATATATTTCTAAACATCAATTTTAATTTTGACTACATTATTATTATCAGCACTACACACTACAGGTGCCTCCATGACTGGTATTAGGTTTGGCGTTGGGAGACTGTCTATGGAGACTGTCTATGCCAACTCTGTGTCGTTTAACTTATTCTGCGTCGGATTACTCGCCCCTGTATAACCATGCATGTTGTTTCTGGATGGTCTTAACACAGGTGCACAAGGGTTCAGCCCCTCGTTTCGCTGTAAATAACCTTATGTCTGATTAGATACACTGTTAATAGGGTAGGGGACTGGTTTCCCATACTATTACTTACAACTCTATTTGGACATGGTACAAGCTGCCATGGTGGCTATGAAAACTGTCCACCAGAACGAGGTACAGAATTATTAAGACTTGCTGTCATTATACAAGGCTGTTGTAGAGTACCTGTCGGATTTCCGGACCATGCAATTTGATTACTGTTATTTATCCTCCTATCATTACGTGGTGATTTAGGGTGGTTTTGACTATTACCTTGGATACCTTGTTGAACTGCATATTATGTTCCATCCTGGGCTACGTAAGCATTTAGGATGTGGCTGGGGATCGCTAGCTTCGCCCTTATCTCTCCGTTCGCTTTCTCTCAAGCGATACCTCGGCGAATATCGCTTGCTAGCCTGGTAGCCATAGGTAGATTGGTTACGCTGATGTGGTCCACTGTATGAACTGAGATAACATTCACTTTCTCCTCTTGTTAAAATAAGGTAATTTACATGTGGGTTACTAGCAATTTGATTATTCTGTACATGTGTTCGATTATTTTGGAAGTGAGGAGGTTGGTCAAGGGTGGTGGGCAGTTTGTGGTAGTTCGATCAGTGTCATGTGAACCAGAAAACCTCTGCCTTTCGCTCTGATCGATCTTCAGAATTTGATGGCGAAAGTCGTTACGGCAGGTAAAAGGTCTTGATATCTTCGTGGAAGTTGAGAGACAATTTCTTCAGTTAGCTCCTCATCCTCCATCGGTGCATTGAGATTGAGATGCCTAGTCTGTTCGTTCATTTCGCTTATATGTTGTTCAAGCATCTATGTACCTTTTGGGTCATACATGTCCAGGTGTAGGCGAGCTCTAAGGTTTCCCTGGATTCGAGATGTTCAATACTGGGCTAGAAAAATTGTCTTGAAATGCTCAAAACCATTCATGTTCTTTTTTCGACTTGCCACCAGAAGAAGGCAATTGAGTTTAGGCTCAAGCTCAGGCAAATTAATATATATTTGTCAGACAAACCAAACAGCTGTGCATATTCCTCCAGTTTCTTCAACTAGATGACCAGGTTTTCGCCTTGGTTTCTGGAAAACTTTGGCATTTCCTTTGTCCAGTGTTTCGCAGGATGATGCAGAACTGTGGTGGTTGGGTTCAGTAAAGCAGGATTTTTTACTTGCCCTTCCTAACTTGTAAATTGGCATGGGTTGTTCGTTGAACCAATAGAAATAATAGCTTCAGAATTGACTTTTGTAGACGAGACATTTTCCCTGGTGTTTGGTAACCTAAATCGTTCATTCAGCTCGTTTAATTTACTTTTTAGTTCGTTGCTTTTAACTTCAAAGTTCTTCTTCGCCGCCAAACACTCAGCTTCTGTGTGAGTCAGCTTCGTGTTGAGGTGCTTCTCAAAATGTATAAACTTGCGATCAACTTGTGTCAACACATTAGGATTGGTGCTCGTCGCCACAATATCAGGTGGCTTCTCAATTTTAGTTAACCTAATTTGCAACTCAATTAACTGTTCTGCTAGGCTGTCTCATGTCTGTCCCAGCCCCGTCTCTACCTTCTTCTCCACCATCTTGAGGTTCACTTGCATGGATTGTACATTGTTCTTGAGAATGAGGAAGCTTTTCTCCGTGGCTTCTCGCGAGTGTGTGAACTGTTTATCCACTCGGATTTCCAGTCGCTCGAAACTTTCTCTTAGTTCTTCCATTCTAACAGCTTGGCTTGACTGTACTGTTAGCAATCCGTCAACCTTTTCCTGTATGCGGTTCATAGGAGTTTGCATGTCGGCCAGCTGACATATTAAAGTTTTTTCGGACCCCTCTAGTCTACCCCTTAACTGTTCAATACTTTTAGCTTGCTCGGAAAACTTTAAATCGGGTTTTTCAAGCCTCCTGTCGATTCTCAAAAAATAAATCTATTCCCTCACTTCTTTAGAATTACCATCAATCTGTGTACTCAGTTTCCTATCCTGTTCTGCAAACCTTCCTTCTAGTTCCTCCTAATTCTCGGCAAATAAATTTACTATATATTTTCTCACTTATTTCTTGTGAAATCCTTTCCTGCCGAAAAAATCTACTATTAATTTCTTGCATGATACTAACCAGTAATGAAAGAGCCTATACATTGCTGTTACTCGCAACTTGGTCGGTTACCAAAACTGTATGAGCCATTGTGGTGTTTGTTCCTTCACTAGCCATAGTAGTTTCTACTAAATTAGTTGTTTCCGAAGTCTGAAACACATCATTACCTCCTGTCTTTCCTCTACCTCCAAACTGTCTACCTCACTTAAATTCGGCGTGCCTCCAATGCTAATAGTATCCGAATTTTCTGAATCCATCTACTCAGTTTCCAACTGACGTTTAGGCCTTAAAGGACTTCGAAAAAGTACAGTTCCCTCGATATGTAAGTCATTAATTATCTTCCCCTCTGTATTAACTATAGGCAACCATGTTGATGCACCAGTCTTTATTATCATGTGTGCTGCTGTTTTATAGTAACTATTATGATTGTGTAGGTATGAGTAGAGGAAGTGGTGTAAACCCTTCCTAACACTACATTAAATATAAAATTATTAGTGGTTGAGTTTTGAGAGTTCAAGGAGTCAGACATGTAGAAGCTCCAGTGTGTGGGAACCAATTTACAAACATCAGACGCCAGGTGCTTAGCTGAGGGATAGGAGGGGGAAAAGCATAGGGATGCCACGCCTTCCATACAGATGTTGGTAGAACAAATCTTTAGTATAGCTGAGAGAAGACTCAAATATAGAGTATTTACAAGTGTAGCTGGAGAAGTTTAGTTTTTTACTCAAATATAAAATCAGGTTAACATGTCTCTGCATACAGTCTGGTATGATAACACTCTGTTAATTATCTTGGCTTTGAGACTGTGTAGAGCTACTTTATCTCATAGCCATAGTTTTACTTAGGTAGGAAAAAGTATAATTCTTTAAGTTTCAAACAACATGGCCAAAAAATTACACTCAAAAGACAAGACAAATTCACTGGCATTAAATTAAAACTCTACAAAAATTAGACACATCAAGACACCGGTGAAGACATTAAAATGAAACGCTTAGTTCAAACATCAAGAAAGGTCTTATATTTACACCAGACACAACCCTAGACATGAGAATCCCTATAATAAAGTAGAATTAAATTATTTTTGAACATAAGAAAACATAGCAAGACAATTGCAAAAAAATAAAAGAAACACAATGCTGCAGAAATGATCTGTAGGGAAAAATCTGTAATTGCTGAATTTTAGTGTAGGAGTTCCAAGAAATGATTAGTCATCACATTAAATTGAATCCATATCATTATGTTGAACTTTTCTTGTGACCCTACTGCCAAAAAGCTGAGTATGTGAGATGAAAAGTCTGTAGAAAAACTCATTACTAATTTACTATCTGAACTGTAGAAACTGTAGATTTAATTCAATTAAGCTCAGGGTAAAACCAAAACAGAACTCTTGTTTAAAATTTTGCTACTTGGTTTGATGTATTGAAGCTTTCAAAATTAATTTTAAATGCCAAGTTGAAACTTCATATTGTCCAAATAAATTATGTGCAGATCAGGTCGCAAATCAATTAAATTTCACAATCACTCATTGACATGTAAAACACAATCGAAAAAAGCAGCTGACGGTGTTATGTTACCATGACATTACTTTTAGTCAGTAAGCCTGAACCAGGACCATAACTTCAGATTGAGATCGGCGTCGACAAAGTTCAACATCTTATTTGCTACAAAATAACTCACCTTCGGAACTATTCTAAACATATCCGAGGTCACCTAGCATTTAAACTTGGTTTTGTAAAACAATTTAAATAAAATGCTAGCAGTCTGACGGTTTTGTAAAACAATGTTACTTTATGCAACCGACTCCCTGTGAACAAAAAAGTGTAGTACTCTCGCCAGTACCAGATTTGGGTTGAGTTTTTAAGATAATAAATGTACTGGGTTTTAAATCATCATTGTGCCACATTTTTCACACAGTGTTCATCCCACATATTCATGTTAATATAAATCATTCGTAAGAGCAGCGGCATTCCCATGACATAGTCATAAAACAAGTTAATTTAGCGTTTAGAGCCACAGGAATGATGCCAATATGTGTAATGTAATTAACAGGAATTAAGAGGTCATATAGACGTGTTATATAACCATTGTGTAAGAGTAAGGGCAAAAAGCATAATGAGCTAGCACTAATTAGAATGCACCCTCAGCTTTCGCCCATGCGAAACTGAGCGTCGTTAGGAGTCTGACCTCCGCCATCAGCCAGCACACTGCTCGGAACCACGCTCTTCAGTGCGTCCCCTCGGTATAGCAAATTTAAGGCATAAATCTCTCATTTATCAACAGTGTAACTTCTGTAACCTCTTTGTTTTTATTTTAATACTGAGGGGCCGACCGATAGCTAATTTTACCATAAGAACTTAAGTGCACAGTATGCAAGTTTCGAAAGCAGCATCGGCTATCGGCATTCCACAGTCAGTGCCGAGCCCGCATAATAGAGTTTTGTAGAGTACAAGGTAGGTTGTATTCAATTAGATACAATAAAAGTGTGTGTGATAATTTCGGCATTTTAATACTTTTAACTTTGGTAATTTAGGGTATGGCATCCTTAAGGCCGAAGTTTAACCACAGTGCTTTGTGTTGATTATTATGGGTCATATCCTCCATAGGCAGAGTAGAGTCAGTGTTTATCAAGGCTGTGTAAGGGGGCCTTTACCCTTATGCTTGTATAGTGGTAGAAACCACTATTTTATCATCAGTGCTGGTAAGTGCATGACGAACACCGCAATCAGCATGATGGCAACCTCCAGGAATCCCAGTGGCCATCGGCCCACGACCCCAACATTTGCTCAATCGAGCTGGCGCCGGGCAACACATCATCTCGCCCCTGCCTTGGGTAAGAGGCAGGGCGCCCCACATCGTTCCTGAGAGGGGGCACACGTCACCCACATACGACAGGCATAAACGAATACCCTTGAGCATATTGATTCTTAATAGTACACTTGTAGTCTATAGTTTTCCCATATAGCCCTACTTAAGGTGGGTTTTCGATTAAATACTGAAGAATTAAGAATTGTATTTAATGACTCGATAAGCACACGGAAAATGAACAGTAAAAAATTTATAGTTTATGATTCAATTAGCAACTGTTAAGTCTAGTGAATAAAAATCGTGGAAAAAGAAAGCAACCGACATAACCTGAAAATAAGAACAAGAATGGAGAATATTTACATATATTTAATTATTTGTGGTTGTTGTTTGTGTCAACGTTTTGAAAATCTGGTGATATCTTATAGAAAAAGGAAAGCAGATGCCTACATTGGGCATTTACATCAATACATCTGAAGAGGTTAATTAAAGTGAATTCAATAACCTTTTCCAGGCAATAAAACATGACCATTAACTGTTCTTTAAATTAAGAGAATACTGTCTTCTGATCAAAATAATTATTAGCATACGATTTCACAATACTGCAAACTTAAATCCAAGATGTAAATACAGTTTCCCACCAACAACAACTGTTTCTGTGCTCTGATTTGCTACTCTGTCTTGACTTATACTAAATATATAATATATAACGATTACTTAATTCACACCAAAAATGCATACGACCCGTCAAGACCGTATACAACAGTCATAAACTAATACCCTTGAAAATATTAATTCATGTCTAATTCTGGATTTACATCGGCGTGTCAGTCGCGATGAGATGAGAGTGGTGCGACAGAAGTAATGCTTCACCCAATCACAGACGAATATTTTGTGACATAAATGCGACAGAAATCTAGGACACTATAGATTTTCTTAATAGAAATAATGTCCAATTTTGTCGCATTGCGGATGCGATATGCATCAATAATCGAGTGTAATTTCTTGTGGTAAGAGTGGTGGCAATGTTAAGTTGGTCACATTTATAATAACATGTGACGATATTGGCAGTGTTCTGTTCCCTGCACTGATGTGACCAGCTGCATTGCCACTAGTTGTTTTATTACTCAATTCGTCTAATGCCGGGCTGGGGAATGGAACAACTTCCATTCTCTATTTTCGGCGAATAATTTAAGCATTTGTTTACAAATGGCAAGACATTTACATATACTGCGATGATAAACCCATGATCCTGTTTGACGATTTAACAGGATAACTTGTTTACAATTGTCAGATATGTGAATGGGGCATAATAAAATTAATCGAATATTAAATATCTAACATCCACCATGAGTACATTTTAACCTCAAAGTCGTTCACACAGCAGATTAACATGTCACATTTCGCATTCCAACCTGCTTTATTTTCGCCTGGTTACATTTGCTCGTGTTCTGTTTACTTTAATGCAATGGGAAAAAGGAAACTGTTTTTAAAAAGGGGGAGAGGGGCTTTGGATTAACATATTTTGTGAGACAGCATTGTTTTGATGGAGCAGTGTAAAATTTTGCTTGTATGGAAATAACGTTCAAATTATTTTAACTTCGAAAATATTAACTTCAATGAAAATAACAAAATGCGATACATACGTCGTTCGTATTCATAGAGATGCAGCAATACTTACACACACTTTTGCCGAAGTTAACCTTACATTCGTTGAATTCACAACATATGCAAATAAACAAATATTAGTTACACCCTACAAAAGTGTTTAAAGCACGAATTTTTTGGCCACATGAATTTCAATAATTATAGTAACAGTTTACAAATACATTATTCACTAAACACGCAAACTTACAGTTATATAAATTCGCAACCTCTTAAAAACATGTTTTCCTATGGAAATCCTTACAAGTTTACTTCACCAAAGATTGTTTGTTCGTCATTAGCATTATATGGTTTAGTTGCAGAATCATTTAGTACAATCAACGCTGCGCACATTTCCTAAAACCAACAAGCACCCTTGGTCGCCGCCGATGCTAACCTCCAAATATGCACATTTCTGGCATTTTCCTACCACTGAAACATCAGTGTATGAAGCATTTGTGCTTTTTCCTCATGCAGGTTATGTGTGAGATTGGCCGGAAGTAGAATGACGTTCGAGGTGCACCAATGCGCCTGTGAGAAAGGATCGGAAATACTTTGCTGCGCATATTTCACATTGTGGAAGTAACAGAACATGGCCATTATCTTGTTGATGTCAGGATATTTTATCTGTAGTTAATTATTTATAATTTGCTTTCTTTAAGCATAGTTGGTTGTAGGTATTGCTGTAGTGTGTTTTCTTGAGTTAAAAGTAATATTAATCGGCACATGTGTATCGCTTCGTACAACTGTGGTTTCAGGAAATGTGTGCACTGTTGATTTTACTGAACGATTCTGCAAATAAATTATTTAATGCTAGTGATGAACAAACACGATTTTAGTGAAGTAAATTTGAAGGATTTCCATAGTAAAACACATATTAGGGTTGCGAATTTTACAAACAGTGCCAGAAGAAGCTGCACTTTCAACACTCGAAGTGTGTAAATACAATTTGTTTATTTATCTGTAAGCATCCTGAATTCAACAAGTGTAAGGATAACTTCGGGCAAAGAGAGAGAGAGAGAGAGAGAGAGAGAGAGTGTGTGTGTGTGTGTGTGTGTGTGTGTGTGTGTGTGTGTGTGTGTGTGTGTGTGTGTGTGTGTGTGTGTGTGTGTGTGTGTGTGTGTGTGTGTGTTGCTGCATATGTACAAATTCTAACAGCATTTTGTTTTCTCAATGAAGATGAAATTTCCGAAGTTACAATAATTTGAATTTGAAATTTTCTATTGCTCAGTCAAAACAATATGCAACTCAAAATGCCACTGTTGTCTCACAAAAGTTGTAAACCAAAGACCCCATCGCATCCCTGTTTACTTTTTTCGCTCGAAATAAAATAAACAGACTGCAAACATACATAACTCGGCAAAACTAGAACAGGTGGGAATCCCAACCTAGCTATAATATCCTATATAGATATGGTTAGGCCCATTTTTTCCAACTGGAAAACTATAATTAATTCATAAACATTAATGTGGTGGTTTGTATTTCAAATTATTATTCTTAGTTATTTCTCCCAAATATGCAGGTGGCCTTCTCAGCAATTTCTTTTATTTTCAGCCATGAGTGTTCAAAATAATGTTTTTTTTGCCGCACTGTGTCACAGGGTTTTCATTACAACCACTGAGTGATATTTCACTACAGATCCTCATAATAAAAGTTAAGTGTGTATGCTGTCTCATATATTTTGTTTATTTATAGTGACGATCTGAGGCAAACCATAATATTATACTTTAAATGTTTATTTCTGGAAAAACAAAATTTATTTTTTATTTTCACTGCAAATAATGGCATGTGGTTGTTTATAATATGAGTGTAATTCTTTTTATTTATCGGGAACTTTGAACATATATATGTTTCCACACGTGTTTATGAACTGAATTAATTACCTTAAAATTCGTGTATAAACTGATTAAGAGGACACGTTTATGAAATTTTTATATTTTAATTTTTTAGTGATCGGCCGTTTTCTGTGACCTGCCTTGTGTGTATCATATTTATATACGTTCTATGTAGGATCGTACACTGTGTGTGCTGAGCCTGGGATGGAGCCGAATTCAAATTGGATTGTTATCAGCCAATCTCAGTTGAGCTGATAACAATGCAATTTGGGGTTTCCGAAAACACGCTTGGCATGGGTGTGTAGGCCCCGAATTCGCCCTTCTTCCTCTGGCAGCTATGGAAGAAAGCAGACGTCTAATATTAGGATCCTAGTTTCGGCGAGAAATGTGCCAGGAGGAGGCGCAGAATTTAGTTTAAAATGTAATTTAACTCAATGTTTTTGGATTAGGAGTCCTGCGGTTCCTGCTCTGACAACTCACAGACTTGGACAATGCCAAATATGTATAAGTTAAAAGGACCTACGCCGATGACGCTGTCTTCAACCTAGGACCAGGTACCCAGATACCTCTCGAGTTGTCTGTGGACATGGCTATAATGAATTTAGCCAGTGAGGTTGCAATGTGCCGACACATTTTCAAGTGAGTTTTCTGTAACGTGTGAACTGCATCTGAGTGGGATACCATAAAACTAAATTAGTTATGAACATGAAAAGTTTAAATTGTTTCTTTGAAACCCTTCAGAAGTTAAGTAGTGTACAAAAGGTTTCGAGTGCTTATTAATTTTGTAATACCAGAAGCCCAAAAATGCTTCAGCCCATCAGGCTATGCCGAATACAAAGTGAACTGTTAAAGTAGAATTGATTTCTATGAGAATTTGGATATCCTTGCTTAATTATTGTATGGGAGATTACCCTGAGCTGATGAGGTTTTATTTGATTCGAATTTATGTTGTAAAATTTCTGTCCTACACCAAAATCACACACTAATGAAAGCCATGGCCCTCCTCAGAGCAGTTCTGTTAGTTCTGTTGGTTTTGTTAGTTCTGTTAGTAGTGATTCCAAATTATTTATTGTAGCGAGGTTTGGCATGTTCTGTTTTCTGCAGTATTTTTTTGTTTTGTTTGATGATTTCTCATGTTCGTTGCTTTATGATTGCCCATGTTTTTTTGTTTTTTTTTTTTGTGTTAATGAAAAGTGTTTTTGCAATATTAGTGTAAGATTGCCTATTGCCAATATGTTTGTTGATTGCTAATGTTCATTACTTGAGGGTAAAGTGTTTCTGTAATTTTAGTGTAATTGTGTATCATGCCAATATGTTTTCTTTTATTGTAATATTTCTATTTTGAGAAGTGTTGTTTCGTTGCAATGTCAATGTAAGAATGTTTTCGTATGACCTTGCTTTTATGCCATGTGTCCTCGTGTTGAATATTGGGATGTTCTTGATTTTTGTCCCATGTAAAGTGAATCGTAATATATATCTGGGTTTAATGTTTGTAGTGAAGTTGCTAAAATAAGTATTAATGTTAATATGAACCTTCCACAAGTGTGCACTGAACCACACTTCTGATTGAGTTGTTTAAAATGAGAGTCAATTGTTTGTTTTGGTAATTTAATGGCTTTTGAGTTGACTATGTCAATGGTAAATAGATGCATACTAACCTCTGAAGGAAATTTAGGAAGTAATTCAAATAATTAGTGTTTTTGCTACACTAGCCAGTGACTAATATTTTCAAGACTTACTAAGTGAAATGGGTCCACAAATATTTTACTTCCTAAAACAAGTAATCTTATCACATGAAATGATCTATTCTCACTACTCAATACTGGGCGCCTGGCACCAAGTGTTTAAGGAAGCTGTGGGAATTGAATGGTCTCTGTTTTTGTCTTTATTCATTTTTTATCACTCTGGTCACTCTAAATGTACACCACCTATATTATAAAATAAATATATATGTTTTGGCCTTCTTGGTAGGTAATGTTGTTTAGGGTTCGGTGTTTACAACTCTTTCAAGTTTAGTTTTTCCCTACGACACTTGCGCACTTAATATCAGAAACAATGTACGTATATTTTTAACTTCTGTGGATAAACACCACACCACATTTATAGTGATGTCGCACCTGTTGCGTTGCATCTGTCGCGTTGTGCCTGTCGCGCTAATGCAAATCCAGCATTAAGCACACGGCGAACTTATTCTGAAAAGCCAATCGTAAACCACCTTTACCTTGCCTTTGCACCGCCTGGATATATTTTGTTTGTTTGTTATGCCGCTTACGAATACACAAACTACATGTGGTTGTGTTACTGTAAGTATTTGTGGATCCAAAAACACAGCAGTTTGCGTTGCCTTTCCGCTTTCTTCAGCAATCCATTCTAAAAATTGTTTTGTTTGACATCTAGAAACGCTCAGTCTACTAATTTGCAATTAGTTATTACAGTCTCCGCAAGTCTAGAGTGGCGCGCACAGTGCATCCTGCGGTTTGCAACAAGAACATTACTTTTTGATATCTTTGAGACTGATGTGTTTAGAGTTGTCTCAAAATTATAAATATTTTCGTGATATTGGTTTTTTTTCGTGGTGCAGGGAAGAAGTGAAGTGAAGTGTGTTTTTTCTATTAAGTATTTGAGCCTCATCCTCTGAAATGGACTTGGCGGGGAAAGTTCCAATAAATTCAGTGCACGATTGTAATGGAATATCAATTAAGGTAAACCATAACATAGCTTAGGCCGTAGCCCAATTCGCAGAGAGAGTACTCACTCGTTCACTCTCGTTGTCACAGGCTGGGTTTCAAATAACCAGCATCTGCACTCGCTCTCCCTCCCACAATTCCCTGCATACTCTTCATTTGGAACATCCACACTCGCACTCCCACTAGCTATTTACGATTATTATTACTGTGTGTTGTTTTTTTTTTTTCGTCCAATTGAAGTAAACACATCATCTCAATCCTTATCATTGTAGCTGCTATTATTTTTATACCATTAAAATAACAATTTTATTGCATTGCGGGTTGAACATGATATATAATAGCAAACTCATATAGGCCTATTATAAAGAAATATTTTTTCACTATTGCAATCATTTAATTACAGTGAAAAATGGTTTATTCATACGGCATCGTATGGATGACGACTATGTAAAAGTAAATAAACATATAATATCCTGAGAACATTCATAGAGCATGCATCGACACACTCGTGCACTCGCTCTTGTGCACTCGCACTCTATCATGTGGAACAGCACTCTCTGACATCACGTTCGAGTGAGAATGCGCGTGTGTGAATATTTTGACTATTTGAGACCCAGCCACAGAGAGTCCTCTCTGCTGTCCCAACTCCGAGGAGAGCTCGTGAGAGTGAACAACAATGTACTCTCGGTGTTCACTCTCGCACCCTCTCTGGCAGCCATGTTGTTTTCAAGTCTAATCTCCAATATTCATACATATAATTTGCAGCTTCTGAAGCAGTGTTAGAAATATTTTATCAACTTTACTTATGCTGGAATCACAATAGCGCGACACACGACGGGCGCAATACAAATGAAAGCCAATCAGCATAGAGACATCCGTGATGTCAACATCACAGAAATGACAGTCGCAACAGGTTTTCAGAATAGAAAACATTTCTAATTTTGTTGCATTGCGGACGCGACAAACTGGTAAACCATGTCAGAATTTGGTGCTCGAATGATGGTGGTACTGATAAATTAGTAACAGTGCTTTTGTGTTTATTTATTTAATTAAAATGTTTCATTTTCGAGCATAACAATTTATAATGTGTAGTTCACGTTAATACGACCATATTTGTATATTTAATGCAAAATCAGTAAGCATGAAAATAAAGTGTTGTCCAACTACACCTTTTAAACTAATGTAAACATTAATGGCTGTCGTACAAAGTCTAGCAGCTAGTGGCAAGAAATGATTTACGTATAACATTTTTGATTATTTTTGTCGCGAGGCGATAAAACTAGTGTTCACAATAACACCTTGTTGCATCGCGCCCGTTGCGTCACGTCTGTAGTGCTATTGTGGTTCCAGCATAATCATAGCGCTTGTGAAATGTATAATACAAATGTTCAATTTAATATGGAACATAACAAATTATGATGTTATTATGTTCACATTTCATTTAGGTTTTTAATCATGAAAAAATATAACAGTTTAAAATAAGTTACTATTTAATAAAATACAGTGCATTTCTTCGAGGAAAGTAAATTTCCAACATAATTTTATTTATCACAATTTAACCCCTTTTCTGTAGTCAGAGAAGTAATGCCAAAGGCTTCGAGATGGTGCAAATTTCAATTCTCTGAAGTTAAGCCAGAGTGAGAGTGAGGCACACTTTCGAACGGCCTTAGCCTGATTGTTATTGATATTGCTTGTAATTGGTTTCACAAAGACGGGATGAGCTTGACCATTCACGTGTCGCGTCTTTGAGGCCGTGCTACAGTCACACCGAGCCGGGTTTATAAACCACATAATATGCAACAAACGTGAGAATGCAAGGCAGCCAGTGTCTGGTGTCGCAGACTGGGACAGGTTGGACGGAGCACACAACCTCGCATCCAGCGGACCTACGTAGTCCAGTAGATTAATAACTTAAATATATGTTCACTGTTTGTTGGGTTTTTTCTCTGAATATACTACCACTAAATAAAATTGTGTGATTCTCTGTAAAAAAAATATATATATAATGACAACTGACCAAAACATCCTGTAAAAGTATCTCTTTGTACCGCAGCGTTTCAGAAACTGCACTGTTGACTGCAGAAATAGAAGCAGTTTGCAGTTTTGTTTCCATTCACATTGAGGATGCTGTGATGGAGTTTGTAGGAATAGTGATACAAATTTCATTAATTCCAAAATGCACATGCAGGATTGTATTCAATGTTTTTAATGCCATCCAAATATTTTTTTTTGTAACCCCGACCAAAAAATGTTCACCAGACTGAACACTTGCTCAACGCCAGCATTTGTATTATGATAGTCTTAGTGCAGTAAATGTGAATGATGAATGTTTATGGGAATTATTTACATCACTAGCATTTATGTTTATTTAATTTGTCCAAAAATCAACTGCACTTGTATTTTCCCACTAGTGGTGTGTAATATTCCTCTAATTGGTCACCAATGAATCAACTTCTGAGAGTTGTAAAATATTCAGTCTCTCCCACAGAAAATGTATTTGTCACTATCAAGACAGTAAAGTGTGGAGAAGCATTGCCATAGTGCAACTAATTTTGTACACCTCTGGCAGATGCATTGTTCTATGCAGACGTTAGGTATTGATATGCATCTAACATCTCAATTAATAAATCAACTGCCTTGTGTAAGCCTCTAGTAAGAGTTTGCTAAAGGTGTCATGTAATACTCTTAGTGTGTGATTTTTTGCTTTATATTTTGTTTTGAAAAATAAGTCTGTGTCGGAAAGAGAAGCCTATTCGTAAGGGATCATTTGCTTCCTCTATATTGGCATTGTGAAACTACTAATTAACCAGTGGTCACTATGAAGTACAATTTTAAGCACTTTTGTGAAAATCATTAAATCCACTAAATACTTGAATTTAACGCAACAGGTATATTTATTCCAGTACACTTATGGGTGTAACACTGTTAGATTTAAAACATTAGTAACTGTCATTTTGAATTCAGACTTCTTTTAAAACAATAATCACATATAAATAATGAAGGTAAAAAAAAATAAATGTCTGTCCTTTCACGATAAGAAGAAATTGTGTGGAATCAATTTATTTAATGAAGAAAGAAAATTGCAATACTTTATTTAACAAACAACTGTGACTTATGAGACGTGGATACCTGCCAGAGTCTACAATTAACAGTCACTTGGGGTGGCTAATGATTCAACTTCTTGTTATGTCATTAAATGGGAACTCGGACCTCTTCTTATACTTGTCTGGCCAATACTTTACACTTAGTTACATGTCTAAAGAACTTTTACGTGAAGTTTCATTATTTGTGATGCAAAAATACAACTGACGTTTGACGGCCCCTCCTGGTCCACCTTCAACTAAGCCATCACCCAGAGAGACGGTTTGTGACAGATTCAAGAACGAACCCTCTAAATTTGGCGACGTACATATGTAAACAATCACAGACAAATCTTCGAAAAGCCTCTACCTGAGATTGGGATACATATGCACGCTCTTATCCAACCTACACTCAGATCATATGATTGGCCAACTCTGACCACCAAAAGTAAAACATAATGATGTCCTGCACATTGTTTATACCCTTGACATACAAATTACCGCCATACAGTCCAGTTTCTGATGATCAGGCAGTGAAAATAAAAACACAATACAAACTTTTACCATACTTAACATTCAAAAATTCTGCTGTTACATTTAACAATCTTTTTAAACATCGCAGGAGGAATAGCAATAGTAATAAAAATAGTTATTATTAACATACTTCCTGTCAAAAACTTCCAAAACACTACATAACCTCACATCTTACTTGCCTTTATACATGATCCTGCACAATTTATTTAAAATGTAAACAAAGGATCATAACACACTAAAATGGATAAAATACGGCTCAGGCCTTGGCCTCGAAAACATCTGTACGAAGGTGTCTGAAAACTTTGGGACACTCCCCAAGGAAACAAGTCCTGCTGAACAGGAATTTGCTGTGTTTCACATCATCATGAATTCTTTCAGGTTGCAGCCACCAGCACACATTGTCTGGAGCCGTCTCTAAACTGCTAAAGGCCCGAACCAAAGTAAAGAAGATCCGACTGAAATCAATTATCCTAACTGGCTTTTTTCAAAAAAGAAATTAAAAGAGATACGAAAAAAATTAACAAAATATTAAAAATGTATCTGAAACACATCCAAACCTGAAGTTTGCTAATAAAAAAAGAAAACCAAGGGGTGGGGGGATCCCTATTAGAATAAAAGTATCTTAACAAAAAAATGCTTAAGAAAAAAGGGAAAAAAAAGTATTTTTTACAATTTTCACCAAACGTATGTGAATTTACTGACGTAAGTAGGCTGTGAGGACAGTTTTCCTGCGGCGAGTAGGAAGTGGTGCATGCGCATGCTTTCATTATGTTATTTTGGAAATCATCTCAACACTTAATTTACTTTTTCCATACCACTTGCAGTGCCGAAAAGATTTTCTAAAATTACAAAGCACCTTTCTATATTTCTACCAACACGTATCCTAACTGGCCGTTTAACAGCGAAAATATTCACTGTCCTCGGCCAATTCAACTACTATTGTGAATGAGTTGCACCTTACCTCACTCGACAACAGATCATAATCTACTAAGAAATTGAACAATAGTTACCAAAACAATGTTAATTCAATAAACTGGCTAGCTTCCGGGTAAAACCAGCCACATAGCAGACGGTCACGCACAGAAGCACTCATACTTGTACCTTCTATTCTTAAATCACAAGTCTTCACTCAGCAGATTCGGACGTCACACAACACGCGGGCTACAACACTCCATTCGCCACAAACCGCGCAGCAGCATATGCCTGCCAACTAACATATGGTAACATCTCCACATCCACAGCAGAAAGGTGATTGTCAATTTGCATTTGTATTTTATCTATTTTATTTTCACATTTCTACATATTGTATTATTAAGCCCTCGTAAAAAATTGTACAGGTAAGCCATGCCAAACGCATACATATTCATTTTGTGGGTCCAATTTGTCTCCTTAAAAAAAACATGCATTTCTTAAGGCGTGTATTACACCATGACATAGAACATGGAATGGCCATCCATGTGACGTAAGCCTGTAAAGGTGGGGCCACACTCATCGTCAAATGTTTTGTCCAGATATTTGCTTCAAAATTTGCCTTAAAGTTTGGATCGTGGACATTTATCAATTGATGACCAGTCACACTGCGTGTCCAATATTCAAGCAGACGTTTGAGTGAATTTGGCCAATTAAATGGATGAATTGGTCAAATGTTCGAAGGCCTAGTCTGCTGCCACTTATGTGGCAGGAGACACTAACGCCAGTGCAGTGTGTCTACTGACCTTGGAAAACCTGGAAATATTAGGGAATTTAAGTTTTTATCGTGGAAATCGGGGAAACCTGGGAAAATTAGGGGTTTTTTTTGCTTTTGGTTTACATTATTTAGTAAGATCACACAAATAAATGCATATTGTTACGTGCTTGCTGCCGCCCCACACGAACAGGTGGAAGAGAAGAACAGAATGGTTATATGATTTATGGATGCGCATGTTATCAGTTGCAACCGGAGACATGGTGGCTTTTGACAAAGGAATGTTTACAAAGCATGCCTGTTATGCCAAGCAGGGTGCATGCCACTCCCGACCTTGCGTATTGGGTGTCTATGAGATATTTGAAGAATGGTCTGGATTACTGACCTCGCTTCTCTCAGCTAGCCCCGGGGTGCGGCGAACTTTCCAGGTCAAGGCCAGTGGCTTTAAAAGGCTTGTCGGACCTCGGACCCGGCGGTAGTTGAATGGATGATTTTCTGCAATGGAAGACTAGCATGAAGAGAAGCACGCAATGAGAGAAGTTACCAGCGGAAAGAAAATCTGTGACTGCGAACATCAGAGCAGTGAAGAGTATGACTGCAGGCCGGACTATTGCACTGGATGTGTGAGTGAAAGACATTACAAATGATGGCAACAGATAGACTGAACATGTGTTAATGATGAGTATGAGTTAGTTGACTGTAACCAGAAACATTAAGAAGGATGTTAATTAAGAGTTTAAATGGACCTTAAATGTTGTGCTCACTTAGAAATAAAAATGGTAATAGTGGAGATAGGTAGCTTAAAGCTGTAAATAATAGCTGTGTGAATAAATTGAAAACAAATTTATTTCTTTTATTTTTATAAAGACCTCCACCCCTCACGAACTTAGATACGCCCCGCAGGCATTCTTGTAAAAAGAACTATGCCTACTACGTTTCTACAATGTTCTCAAAACAATTTCAATATTTCCTTTACTCAATCCTGATGGATGTGTTATTGTTTCATATTTAATAAAAGTGAAAGCAAATTGATCAGCATGTCCATATCTGGATAGTTTTCACAGAGTACCGTAGGTTAAATCAATATTTAAACTATTTTTCTTATTGTATTACCTTTTTATATCCACATTAATTAGTAGTTTCTAGTGTTGCAAATGAGAAATATTTTAATGTGTGCTGTACTTCAGTTGGCTGAGAACTTGTTCCTTTATCACAACCAATAAGCGGTACGTGTTGTGTTCAGTGATTAGTGTTATGAACCTGTTGTAACATAGAGCAGAAGCACTGTGTATGATTCAGTTACTCCCAGGGAAAATTATTGGTCACTGAGCTTCGTAGAATACAGAGCCAGACAAATATTACTTTCCTGTGCAACTGAATATTTTAATATAAAAACTTAACAGAGTTATAAGTGTGTGACAGCTGATTGGAATAAGGTTCGTGCGTGATAACCTTGAATTTTGTGTAGTTATAGCCAGGCCTGTTGTATGCTACAGAGATGCAAGACATACCAATCCTTTAAGAAAAGGAATGTGATTTTTGCCATATTATCAGCACAAACAGTAAACACAAGAAAACATTATAAACAAACAAGGAACCCTTTAATTATCAAATGTTAGATATTTAGCTTTAAACATACAGAAATGCAATTATTATTTATTATGATTGAGTGTATTCTTATGGAATGGTGCTGCCTTTGAAAATCGAGATTTGTTTTGTGGGGTTTTCCACCTGGAGTATTATTAAAAAATTGAATACAAATTGATGGCAGGTTGAGGTAGGTGATTTTAAAATGTTCATACTGAAATCTTCAACAAACAAAAATACGTAAAATACTTATACAGGTACTAAATCTCTAAATCTTTATAAGCAGTAAAACAAAGTTACATCAGCTTAGCTCAGAGTATTTAAAGACTTAGAGGCTTCTGGGGTTTACCTAACAAAAAATTATTATTATTATTGTTCCACAGTTTCAAGTTAGGACATTGATTATTGGTACACAAAACAAAAAAAATTTGGGCTCAAAATTTGTCAAATACTGTGTTGGACCATAGCAAGAGAATAGAAACAATTCACCTGGAAACTGCCTACTTGTGACAGGCCTTAAATGTATTACAGATACTGACATATATGTCCGACTGAAGTCTTCTTGTCCACATTAATTTCACTCTATATTTCCAGCACGTTGATGTGTCTTCTTTCATGCCCATTATGATTATAACTGGACTGCGTTCTTTTTTGTTCTATAAATTACATACTACTTGACTGAATGCTGCAAATCTGTGATGGCCATAACACACATTTGTCGTTATTCATAGCCGGGGGGGGGGGGGGGGCATTAAATAAATGTTTGCAATTAGTATATGCGTAGACAACATCGTACTTATCTTGCTTGTAATGAAAAATGCTAATACAACATAAAGGAAATAAAAAGTCATTAGTGGTTTATTACGGCAACATTATATTTGTTATAGATTAAACTCAACTTCTACATGGCCAAGTATATGCATGTTACCAGTAGTACCAACAACTTTCGGTACAACCAAATTTGATCACCAATCTCAAACTTCTTCTTACGAGAATATAGAAGAGCATTACCAAAAGTACTAATTACAGCAGTCTGATTGATAACACCTTCATGAACTGGAAAAGTCTTGCAACAAATAATATCACGTGGATCAATGTAGTTCCAATCCTTAATTTCTTTAGTATCCTTAGCATTATACGTTTTCCTGATGAAACAAAACTCCAACAGACAGCTACCAGCCTTCGCAGTATTAGCTTGTAAACCAAAATGAAACAAGAATGAAAGTAAAATGTAACTCTCTTCAGCAGCTAGCACTTAGAAACACCGAGCTTTATCTTCTTGTATCGACATCATAACTCACAGGCAAAATATTACGATACACCTTTCTAGGATAATACCTTGAAACATGATTATTCCTACGAAACATGACATTGTCTACAGTAATGTCACAAAACAAAATTACTCCAACATACCTCTAACAACCTTATATGCAGGAGTGAGATTTTTGCACAAAATCATGTAACTGATAACATGATTCCATAGATAACACGATACAACAAAGGCAGAGAAAGATATGACCGCACAGTTAATTTAGTGTGCTATAACTGACGCGGGGTGCTGTCACAAAAAAATTGTAAGTCTATAACCTTGAAAAATAAAAACACAACCAGTGGACCGAATTCGGTAAATCCAATTGTTATAGCATTCTTACACATAACGGATCACCAATAACAGCACAAATAAGCAAATTTGCTATATATATATGTGTGCGTGTGCGCGTGCACGTGCGTGCAATAAAGATCATGGCAAACACTCAAGCAAAATGGTGGACACAACGTTGCCAACCTGGTTAACGCAGTTGTGCGAGTGCCTTTTTCTCATTGCGTGTATACGAGTATATTGTTGGTGTTGTCCAAATATTTTATTAGTAGTTTTTATATGCTTTCTTTAAGCATAGTTGGTTGTACGTACCATTGTAGTGCGTTGTCTTGAATGTAATGTAATATTTGTCCATACGTGTTTGCCGTTTCATAAAACTTCTAGTTCTGCCATTTTCATTCATCGCCGCCCGCAGTGAAGTGACATAAATATAATTTACCTACCTAACTAAATTTAAGTTTGTTTGTTTTGACGCCGTCGGGTGAGACACAAGACGAACAAAGACACTAATTGTTACTGGTTGGTGGGCGCCAGCGGTGTTTCCCAGACACTGCACTTCAAGACTCAGGGTTCTCAGGGATTCTGTGGGTTCTGGGTGTTCATCTCACCCGAGCGTCTTAACAAAGCACTTTGCATTACTAAACATTTTATTTTAAAAAACACTGTCAAAAGTAGGAGTTTGCTGGTTCTGATGCTACAGATAAACAAATTAGTGCACTGAGAATTGATTTTATTTTCATTTATTACAAATTGTGCCAGTACTGAGTTACTCCTAATCTTGGGCGTGACTACTTAACTCCGGTATGTGATTCCCCCAGCTCCTCATTCAACTAGCGCACTCAGTGATGGGTGATTCCTCCGTGGTGTGTGAGAGCACAATCTCCACAGGGTAAGGCGTCTACAGCCACTGTGATAGACTGCAGATTTCACCCGAAGATGGAACACGAAGTATGAACATAACATGTGTGAATACCTATGTCACTAATGTATACTCTTCAGGACACGTCTCCTAATCATGTGATGTGTGGCGACGGTCTATACACTTAGCGGGCTAGGACGAAAATAATGTCACCGCACAAATTACACAAATATTAATTAGAAAGCATGGGGCACGACATGAATAGGCACAATAAACATGCAGGTGCATGAAAGCATTCTTAAATGACGTGGATGCCGCTGGATGAAGTTCTTAGCAGGCCATGTGGTGGATGTGAAATTGCAATAGTTTCTGTAAAAGTCATTGGAATCCTGTTGGACAAAATTACTTTGCTATTCAGAAAATCACTCTGATTGTATTTTGAGTGTAGAAACGCATCTGGGATGCCTGATGGTGGAATATTGAACATGTGCAAAGACTGCGTGGTCGGTTACAAAAGCATCGATCATGGCAAAAATTACAAGAACCCCTAACTGAAACAAAAATAATATATAAACCGTGAGAAAATATGGCGCACATGAAATTACAAACGAAACAAGAACACTTTAAGCTCAAGGATGACGCAGACACAGACTTGGTGGCTGTTAACCACGTGGTCGCAAATTATGTGGCTATGAAACAATTTAACATGACAAAATCGTAAAAATACATACGTTCAAATTTACCTTTAATATTGCTCGTGGCAATGAAGCAGAAATTACAATACAAAAGCCTTTAACATAGGTGGATGGCGCCTGATTCAAAGTTGCGTGGGCCACATGGCTTCTCCAACATCTTTCCTCCTTCCCTCGATTCAAGTTTCAAAAAGCTGCAAGGGTACAAAATATTTATTTAAGGGGAAGCATTATGTTGGGGATGTCTGGCACAACATACGCAAAGCAAAGGTTAATGGGTATACTACATGAAGACTATTGAAAGCTAACTGAGTGCAAAAATATGAAGTGCTTATGTGACAGCGTCTTACCCCGCCAGCTCTCCTCGGATGACTGCCCAGAGGCAGGGGTCGCGCGGACCTACCATGGCTGCCTGTGGGGTTCACACCAGCAGAAGTGCTATGCACGGCAAGCAAAACTTTTATCTTTAAAATAAAAAGGCACAAAAGAGATTGAAATACATAATAACAAGAACAATTTAAATCCTTAAATCTTGGTGTTTGCTGACTGTTCTTTTATGGGCATTTATGCCGGAATATTAGTGTCCTCGTTCTTCGTATAGCGCACATTTTAAATTTGAAAGTAACATTGTACAATATTTTAGAAAAGACATATTACACTTTTAGAGCACTTTTTGACCTGAAATAAAATCACTTATCCCATTTTGGGAAAATCCGTGGTTATGGCGTCCGTGCGCACATGCTCACCCACGTGTCACGTGAGCTGTGAGGGCCATCATGGTCTGACTGCCGCTGGCTGTTAGCCGGCGTAATTTTCAAGAAACTTGTGCAGTGTTGATTTTACTGAATGATTCTGCTAATTAATTATTTAATGCTAGTGACGAATAAACGTGATTTTAGTGAAGTAAACTTGCAAGGATTTCCATAGAAAACGTATTGAAGTGGTTATGAATTTCACAAATAGTAAGTTTGCGTGTTTTGTAAATATTGTAGGCCTACTTGAAAACCATTACTTTTTTATTCAAATGCATGCAGCCTGAAAAAGCCGCGCTTCCAATACTTTTGTAGTGTGTAAATAATATTTGTTTATATGCCTATATCGTATATTCTAGTGTAAGGTTAACTTCAATCAAAGAGAGAGAGAGAGAGAGAGTGTGTGTGTGTATATATATATATATATATATATATATATATATATGTGTATGTGTATATATATATATATATATATATATATATATATATATATATATATATATATATATATATATATATATATACATACATATATATATATATATATATATATATATATATATATATATATATATATATATATATATATATATATATATATATATATATATAGGGGGAGAGAGAGAGAGCTGCATCTATACGCATATGAACAGTGACGTATTTATCACATTTTGATTTTTCATTGAAGTTAAAATTTTCGAAATTACAATAATTTGAATGGTATTTCCATATGCATGTCTCCATTAAAACATAATGCCGCTCAAAATACCACACACTCCTAAGAACTTCAAAACAATGCAGTCTCAAGAAAGCTGATAAACTAAAGCCTGCCCCCCTCACTGTTTCCTTGTTCCCCTTGAAACAAAATAAACAGAACCTCAACAAATTTAACTTGGCAATTACAAAAATAAAACAGGTTGGAATGCTGACTTAGCTATAATATCCTACATTGATTAGTGGACAGAAGTTAACTAGCATCAGTCTTTCAGTGCATGCCATGACGGGGAACACGAGGAAAGAGGAAAATGCAAGTGTGCATTGGACTCAAACATTTGTTTACAAACGTCTTTTTTCTTCAGTGAGAAAACAGCTGTGGTGAAAGGATACATTGTGGCCGCACTACTTTTCTAGAAGTGTCGAAATGTACCCCACTTACATGAAATGGACAATAGCTGTTTTTGCAAAACCTAGGGGTGGTGTAACGTGTAGTTGCATACGTAAGTGGAATGTACTGCAAGTTTCAATAATGTAAAACACTTAAAAGAACTCCAATAATTTTAATAAAACCACTACAACTTTAAAAGACACGTTACTGTAATTTTCCTAGCAAGTGATAAGTAAGAAGGTATGGATGTGTCTTATTTATGTTTTTAACATATCATAGCGGTTATTATATTGTTTTAATTAGTTTTCTGGTTCACCCATGTGCACATGTGTTGTGTGTATAACTGTATTTTGAAGAGAAATTTTATCTCTCATTATTTGCGCCTTTTTTTTTTTTTTTTTTTTTTTTTCTCATATAACTTGTGATTACTGATGGGCGTGGTTGGTAGGTTTGCGACTCTGTATTTATTTTGTAGTTTAGGGTTAAAATGTTAAATTAACATGTAAGAAAGAAAGTAGGCCTGTGTGGAAGAAAATTTCTTTAAAGTAAGTACTGTAGGTTATTAGAAAAATGCAGCATCCAGTTTACATTAAAATTTACATTTTCAAAATGTTGTACTAATTGAGGATTTGAATAGTTGGCAGGTGTGCATATATTTGGTCATGTAGAATTTGTGTTTAATCCATAATAAATATAATGTTGCCATATTAGATGGTAATTTATTTTATAATGGTATTTTTAATTTTTTGGTAATGTGGTATTACAAAAGAAGTAAGTATGATTTTGTCTATGGATATAAATACAAATACCTGCTACACTTGCTAACATGCCATTCACCCTGCACTGAGTGTACAAATACAGATAATGGCATATACATGTGTGACAGTTGACGGTGATATAACAATTCATGAAGGGAACTCTTTAAGAGAGAATACACCCTTGTAGTGTGTTACGGTTGTAATTATGAATTTGATTTAAGATACAATCATATTAAGGATGTATTAGTCTGTGTTTTGTCAGAATTAATTGATGAATTACCAATGTTTTGCATTTTTGTGTTGTTATTGGTGATCCTTTGTGTGTAAGAATGCTCCTACAGTTGGCTTTACCAAATTCGATCCACTGGTTATGGTGTGGTTATGTTTCTATTTTTCAAGGTTATGGACTTAGAATTATTTTTCTGTGACCGCACCCAGCAATTAAATGAAATACAAATTTGCGATCATAACGTAACCAAAAATAAACATGCGACAGATGTGAGGTTAAATGTAAATACAGATTAAATTAGTGACTGTAAATGTAGATGGATTCCTAGTAAACTGTTTTTAAATAATTATTCGGATTTAAGAAAAATTTAATAACTAATGACTTGGTATGCCAAACATAAGGTTGTAAATAACATTCAATTATCTGTATACATTACACATTGACAGTTGGCTGCAGTAGGCATAAAAGGTTTAAAGCACACATCTATTGTACTACACATAACTGTTACCTATATGATAGGGCAACCTGGAAATAGAAAAAACATCCTGGCGTTATTGGAATTTTAGTCACAAGTCCCAGTGGACACACTGTAGTGTCACTGAAGTGGCAGGAGCAAAAATTACTTCTGCCTTCCCAGTTTGTAAAGCACAGTGGCAGGAGTAGGAACGCCTAGTGCCACTTCATTGACGTGTAACTAAGCTGACGAGTAAAAGGTTTGTGCCACCGTATTGTCATTATAAAAATCTTATTTTGGTGCGTGCAGTGATATTTGTAAATGATTGCCTCAATTTTAATGTTACTGGCATGTAAAAGAACTGTGGTATTATTTGCCAATATGTTGCTGTAGTAAAACCGAAATTCTCATTTCCAAAAAAAAAAATTACAGTATGAATGTAGAAGAAGAATTTTGAGGAAATAGAGTGTAAAGTTATAGTGTTGCAAAAAAATGTATTTGAGCTAAGAGAATGTTTGTGTTTTTATGCCAGTAGGTAGATTTTCCCCACAAGTTATGAATGGTGAATGTTTGCTATCAGATAGGCCTTTTTCTGCAGGTAAAATAATTCTGAGTTACAGCATTTTCATCCAATTGATTGAATTCTGATTAGAGTAGGCAATATCCTAGTTTTTAAGAGGTTGCGCAGTATTGTACAGAAACTAATTACTGTAGTGCTAATATGTTCATTTTTTTTGCTTCTGATAATTAAGTTTGCTAAATGCAATGCAGTAGCACAGGATCAGTGTAGGTTAGCTGTGTTGGGGTCAGCCTATAAGCTAGCACTCAAGTGAGGTGCATCTGCTTTACTAAGTTTACTTTAAGGAGATTAACAAAAATATTTTAATCGCTGCATATTGTAAGGATTGTTTACCCACCAATTAAGTTTCTATGAACATGTGTGATGGCCCCTTTTAATCCACACACACAAAATTCTGTGTTATGGTGGAACAGCGAGACAGTATTTTCCCATATGTTACATCTTAATTGACATTTGGACAACCTTTCTTAAATTTCTTTATTATATTATTTTCTTATATTATTTTTTTAAAGCTTGCTGAAGAGTGCTGATTATATTCAGTAGCAGAAGTTATGTTATTTATATTTTCTCTTTGCATTACAGCCTATGAAAGTTAATGTAAATTTAGTTGCACATTAGACAAATAAACTTTTAGGAATTATTTTTAACTTGGGTATCAGAAAATGACTTAATCTTAAATCCTAACCGGGTTAATAGCTTTATGTGTGAACTCTGGTACTCCCACATTATGGCAGTACAGCCTAATTTTGATTCCTGCAATTTATTGTTAAAATTTGTCATGACTGCTCACCTAAGTCTAGGATAGCTGTAGAGGTGCATCAAAGTCTAGATTAAATGTGCATGGGCAGAGAGAGTCTTAAAATATCTGTTTTGGATTTTTAGTGATTATGTTAAACAAATATTGTCATGTAAGAAATAAACACTGTGCATATTCCACTGCACTTGGAAGATAACGTCATATTTACTTCAAATTATTGATTCCAAATGAGAGAGCTTTCGAAAGTGCTCACCTTACCATGAATAGCTTATACAAGTGTGTTTTCTTATAGGAAATGTCAGAGGCTGTTTCATCTACTTTACTACTGCTTAATAGCAGCCTGTAAATTAGTATTTGGTTAGTTTGTCTATGTATATGTGTATTTTATGGCATTACACACACGAGCACTATCAGTTTGCAAGGAGAAAGATGCCTGGCTTCTGTCAAATACACATACCACAATATTTTTTCACATTCAAATTCTAATAAATATAGTGGTCACCCATTATGCCAGCCCAACTGTTTTAAAGAGTGAATTTAGCTGTTAGTCTCTAATTAAAGTTTCCATTTTAAAGTAACGAGCCCCTTTTGTAAACAGTAATTCCAATTTGTGGGAGGATACTGATGATATATTGAGGGAACTTTAATACTCGTCATACTTTGGTAACACTACTTAAAGAGTATTAAGAATTATTGTACAAATAGCCAATTTTAGTTGTAATAGGTGTGTTTCAATGCACGTATGGTTCCAGGAGCTCCAACTTGGTTTAACATTTAGGCCTATAGTTACACAGGATATGTTCGAAATCCAGGGTTTAGGTTTAAAAAAATTGTTTATATAAAGGTGTCATTTCTCAAGCAAAAATATGGGATCCTGAAGTTGTAGTGTCCCACCGACCCTGTGACAAGTAAAACAGTTTGTCTAGTGACATTAGTGTTTTCTGGCCTCCTGGAATGGCCGTTACTATATATGAATGGTGCACTGTATTTGCTGATGACGTTTATCGATGATGCAACCTGGAAGACTTTCGGCTACTTCATTAGGTTAAAAGATGAAATCCAAAGCAAGTTCGGTGAATTCAAGACCAGGGTAAGAAACAAAATGGGAATTAAAGTGAAAATACTTTGATCCGACAATGTTAAAGAATTTGTTAATCAAATTATGCAAATGGTACGTGGAATGTCTGGGATTAAGCATCAGTTAACACTCGAGCACACTCCAGAACAAAACAGGGCGACGGAGAGAGCAAATAGCACCATTGTTGAGAAAGCTCTCACAATGTTGCAAGATGCCACCTGGATAAATAATATTGGGCAGAGATTGTTATCACTTATATTTATCTAAAGAACAGATCACCGTCAAAGGCCTTAAAGGACATGACACCTGAAGAAGAATGGTCAGGACAAAAGGTAGATCTGAGAAAGTTGAGTATGTTTGGATGTACCGCCTTTATGCATGTACCCAAACAGTAGCGAACTAAATAGGATGCCAAGAGCAGAAGTGTGATATTCGTGGGTTACTGTGAATATACAAAAGGTTCAGACTCGTTGATCCCAAGAGTCTGAAAAGAATCCATATGTCTCACAATGTTGTGTCCAAAGAAGGGGAATCTAGATGTCTAGATGTGACTGAAATGCAACAAGAAAGAATGTCACCAGATTTTCTTGGCTTTGCACCGCCACCTTTGTCCAGGAACAAGCCTAACATTGAATACACCATATCAGTGCAGCAGTTAGCAGAACAGGGATGTCATAATCAACAAGAAGTCTCAAAGTGTCCACCGCAAAGTGAAGAATGAAAGTTCTCATGAAGGGAAAGGTGTTAAAAGTAGTTCACTGACATGGTGACAAACCAAACTGTGTGCAACATTCATGAGCCAAAGTTTGACACAGTTGCACTCTCAAGTGGAAATAAGCACTGGTCAAAAATTATACGGAACCTGGACTGATGTAGGTATTTAGGGAGAAGAAGGGTGAAGATGGTGCTGTCACTCAATACAAAGTTCTGCTGGTCACGAAGGGTTTCGCCCATCAAGCTGGGATTGACTATGGAGAAACCTTCTCTCCCATGGTAAGGAACTTGACTTTCAGGATACTACTTGCACTCGCAGCTGAACGGGAATGGGACATAGACCATCTGGATGTTGCAACAGCCTTCCTAAACTGTGAGCTGGAGGAGGAAGTGTTCATGGAACAACCAGAAGTCTTCACCATTGCCGGCCAGGAAACAAAGGTATGTCTACTTAAGAAAGTATTGTATGTCCCTAAACAGTCATCCAGAGTATGAAATGAGAGACTGCATGGTGCAATGCTTGAGATGTGCTACAAAGTGTCTTGAGCATGAACCCTATGTGTACAGCAAGGCATGTGAAGAAAACATTGTAATTGTTGCTGTGTATGTCGATGACCTTGTAATTTTTTTCAAATGACATGGAGGAAAAAGGGAAGTTCAAGGATGAAATGATGAAACGATTCAAATGCAGGGATCTTGGTGAAGCAAGCAGTTGCCAGCGTAACAGAGAAAAGGGAGAGAATTATGTCGATCAGTGCAAATACCTATCCCAAATTCTACATAAATTTAGAATGACTGGCGGCAAACCAGTAAGCACTCCACACTGGATGTGAATTGTGACATTAAAGTAAACCCCGTCGAAAATGTGGACTTTTGTTTGCCGTACCAATGCTTCATAGGCTCATTAATGTATTTAGGTGTGTGGATGAGACCTGACGTGTATGCTGTAAGTGTGCTTAGTCAATTTAACGTGTATGACGAGGAGCACTGGAAGGCTGCAAAGAGATTAAGTTACTTGAATGGCACTTCCAACTATTGCCTCTTGTACAGAAAGACATGAAACATCTTAATTACGTGTATGCTGATTGGACCAAAGCAAGACATAGGCATACAGGTTTTGTATTTCAGTTGAGAGGAGCAGCTGTCACCAGGGAGTCAAGGAAGCAGCGAACCGTAACCTTATCCAGCACAGAGGATGAGTACATGGCCTTGTCTTAGACAACCAAGTAGGCTATCTGTATCAGAAGTATGCTGCATGAACTGCTTTCGAAGATAACCAACATTGTGTTACTGAGTGGTAACCAAGGGTCTCAGAAGTTGGCAAATAATCCAGTGTTCCACAACAGGACATAGCATATCGTCGATTGCCATCATTTCATCAGGGATACCATCATGATGAAGCTGGTTGACCTATCCTATGCACCCACTGAAAAAATGATTACTGTCATCTTGACCAAAGAACTATCTAATGCTAAACACAGTATAACTATAAAGGGCTTAGACATTGAGTCTCCAGTTTAAGGGAGAGTATTGAAGTTGGCAACATGTAATCTGGAGAGACAAACTATTGTTTTTTTTTATTATTTTTCAAAGATTTGTTTCAAAACATTCTAATAAACCTATTGCACAAACACTATTGCACAAACATGCACTATTGCACAAACACCGTGTGAATTCATTAATTTTATCTCCTGCATTATCTGATGTGTATATTCTCCACTATACAAAACACTTTACACCTACATGTTATTTCATCACAAGTAGTTAGTATTAATAATCACTTTAGGGAAAATTGGTATTTATATTGTATTTTCAGTAGGAATATCTTACCAGTGTATCAATGTCTTGAAAGCATGTTGCATATATTTGCTAAACTTTTCATTGTACGAAGTAAGCCAGTAGTTCCATGCTACTAGAAACCCAGTTATGTAGAGCTCCACTCCCTTTGTTGAAGAATAGTGGAGGTTAATGCTTGTGGAAGACAAGTTACTGGATCTAAGGGTCAGTATTTGTAGGAGAGAAGTTTATGGCCTTTACGTTTGTCTTCATAACCTCTCTTGTAGAAGTGAAAATGAGTGGTGGCTGTGTTGCATCCTTAGGCAGCAAGCGTGGAGCAAGTCACAGTTGTACACTGGCTCTTACAGTAGTATTGTTGTGCAATGTGTATGTGGTAGCAGTATACACACAGTTCACTGGCTGTTGCTATGTTTCAGGTGGAGATTAAAGATGAATTTGAAATATTTGATGGAGTTGTAGAACACAATGCAGGCTCTCCTCAACCAGCCGCAGTGTTCGACGCACACAGTTGCAGTAACCAGGTGAGAAGTGTGGAGACTTCCTCCAATACAGTTTATTGTATGAGCTGTAAGTTGTATCTCACATTGCGTTTCACTTGCGCAAAACACTTGGACTGAACTGAAGATAGCTCTATCCAGTGGCTCTATTCACCCTTCCGTATGTATCGTACACGGCTGACCCGACCCTCAGAATGATACAAGTTAAGGCTCCAAACACCCTCTCCTATGACTCGCCATACTCACACCTCAGAACAACAGTGTATGTCAGTTGCCTTGCTCTGACAGAAACCGAACAGTTGCAAATGGTTTATTTTGAAAAAAGAATTAGCAGTGATATATTTCGTACATAGGTACTCTCCTACACAAGTTTTAATAAAGTAAAACCATTTTAATATGGCTATCTCATTTATAAATCAAAATAGGGTAAAATATCTGCAAGAAAGTGTGAATTTTGACAAATATAGCAATGAGGATTTTCCCTGGAAAATCAATTGCACATTTATTGATGTCATTAAAATGTCTACATTATATAATACTACCAGGGAAAATATTATTCTCGTGCGCACTTTAAAATTATCAAGCTCTCAAAATTTAGAATTTTTCAACTCCTTTTTAAAATATCTAAATGGTTTTCGTATTGGCTAACATGTGACATATGTTTTATTTGGCCATTTGAGCATCATCATGTAATCATTTATTCAGCCGGTCACTGTGGGCTACAGAGAATTGTTAAAATATGAAAGCAGTGAAATTATTTTTGGACACGTATGTTTCTTACGAAATTAAATGCTAGTTTTATTATGATTTTGTAAATCTTACACTCTTTTTGTTAATGTTTAAAATGTGCTCAGCATTTCAAAATGAATTTTTTTAGTACAAATTCACAAAATGAATTTTAACTTGTAAATATTTTATTCGAGAATTTTACTCTCAAGAAGAACTGCTATTTTGCACTTTCTCATTCATCTCCATGTGTGTAATTTGACAAATACTAATATTTGTGAAATTTTTCTGCAGTATTTGACAGAATGTACAATTTACAGCTATTTGGATCTGTTTGAATTTTTATACTAGTAGCTGTATGAACATTATTTTAATTTATTGCCGACATGTGTAGGAGAGGACCTATATATGAGCTATATCATTGATCTTTTTTTCCCCCCAGAAAAAATTACAGATTGTGCAGTATTTGTCAAAGCCCACACTTTCCCAGTTATTTGTCCCTGTTTCAATTTTTATGTTAGATTGTGTATGAAAATTCAGTTAAATTATCATGGTAACTTCACAGAACATGAAACTTACAATTCCATGATATTTTTTTTCCAGCCCTACACCAGTGCACTGAAATAAAAATTTTGTAGACATTAGTATTTTAAAAAAGCTTTGTACATTAATAAAGAAACATTTCTATGAATATTTATTTAAAGGAGTCCTCACAAACAGCAATTTTGTACATGCATAAATAATGCATATATGCAAGAAAATAAATATTATTTCATTAATTTCACTGTTATTATATATGTTCTTACTTTTGTTATAAAAATCTTATTTTTGGGTTTTAAAATATTTGTATGGTAATAGTAACATTTGTCTGAAATACTTAAAATACAATATTGTAAAAATATGGAAATAACGCATCCATTCCAACAAGTTAAATAAAAAAATATTTAACTTTCAGTTTTGTCGATTGTTACTGTCATAGTACCCCACAAGGAGTCTCTCAAAGGATTGAAATACTGGGTACATGCACACCTGCCCAACTTTTACGGTTTGCCCATAAAATGTACGGAATTTATAGTGTGTTTACGGGTGTACGGAAAATGGACAAAGTTTTACGGGTTTTTTTGTTTCATCATTACAGTTTTTCTTTGTTTACGTATTTTGATTATGATTGCCATAGATAGCGCGATAGAGATGCATCACTGTCTAAAAGAATCTGGTATCTAATCGCGGAATGTTATTGGCTGGTTGAAATTGTAGACAGCACTGAAGTCGTATATTTATGAAGTGTTCATGACTCGTATCATGCCATCTTTGCATCACACAGTGTACTTGTGTGTACAGGTCGGCCATGTTCGTGTTGTAAATGTGTATTTTTTTACAACGTTGTGTTGCGTAGTAATTGGCAAAATGAATGGAAAACGTAAGAAAACCTATTTTCTGATTAATTTAGAAAGATTGTACTGAAGAATTTCCTTGTATATTAAAGTGTAACAAAGGAGAGAAGTTCGTGTTTTGCCATGTTTGTAGGCACGATGTAAACATTACAAAAGGCGGCCGAAAATTTGTTTTCATGCATACATACAAACACTCGCAATTAGGCTACCTCCCGATGGTGAGCTCTCTCACCTCTCCTTCACCCATCCAACTCCTTTTCTACTCCCTTCCTGAACTTATCAACCCCTCTCACAGATACCAATTCCTCCCTCAACACATTCCACTCCCTCACAGACCTCACAAGCATGGACTGCCTACCCTGGTTCGTTCTCCTCCACACTCTCTGAAGCTTCTCACTGTTGTTTCCTCTTCCTCTAAACACACCCTTACTTAGCTTGCAGTGTAGCCCTCCAAATACTCCCTCTTCATTCACCACCCTGTACATCCTGACTAGCCGTTCAACTTTCCTCCTGTCCTTCAATGAGCTCCACCCCATTTCTTTCATCATCACTGATGACCTATAGTTCCCTTCTTCCTCACCATCTTGCTCCTGCCTTCTCCACCTACCCATCACCCATCTTGCTGCCCTTCTCTGCACCTTTTCCAGTTATCGCACCTCCACCTCCAGGTCCCATACTGCTGCAGCATATTCTAACATTGGCCGTACCATTGTGCCATATGCCTTCTTCTCCACCTCACAGACTCCCTTCAGCACCCTTCCCAACATACCCAGAGTCCTTCTTCCCTTTGCAACCACCCTCTGTACCTGTTTTTTCCATCTGAGGTCTCCCTGCAGTACATTCCCTAGATACTTGTTTTCTGCTGCTTCTTCTATCTCCTGTCTCTCCCATCTGTACAAGTCCCTGTTTATCATCTTTTTCTTTGTGAACCTCACTACCTTAGTTTTTCTTACATTTATCTTGATTATATTTTTTGTGGTCCACAACCATATCTTGTAAATGTCCGCCTGCAAATTTCGCCCCCCCCCCCCCTCCCACTTCAGCATACACAATGCAATTGTCTGCAACCAATCTTATTTTCCCTTACCCCCAAATCCATGTCATTTACCATTATGGTAAATAAAGGAACCAGCACGCTTCCCTGTGGTACCCCTGACGTAACATCCTCGTCTTCCAATATTGCCTCCCCCACTTTCACCCTCTGCCTTCGCCCCCTGAGGAAGTCCACTATCCATTCCACTACCCTCCTGCCCGGTATCACTGCCTCCACTTTCTTCATCAATGTCCCATGGGGCACCTCATCAAATGCCTTCTCAAAATCTATGAAGCAGGCATCCACCTACTTCCCCTCATCAACTACCTGCACCAGATCCTCTAATAACCCAGCAAGCTGAGTATCACATCAGTATCCCCTCCTGAAACCATGCTGGGACTCCTCCAACCAATTCCTATTGTTCATGACCCTTACCACATACTGTACCACCAGTCTCTTCATTACTTTTCCCCTACTTGATGTGAGACTCACCGGTCTGTAGCTGCCAGGACTCTCCCTATCCTCTCCCTGCTTGTTTATAGGTACCACTATAGCATCCTTCCAATCTTGTGGTAACTTACCCTCTCCTAAGGACTTTTTAAACAGCACCTCTAAATATTTCACCAACTCCCTGCCACCAAACTTTAGTGCTGCATTTCCTATCCCACCTGGACCCCCTGCCTTACTGCTCTTCAAACCCCTAATTACCTCTTCTATCTCCCACTCCCTTATCTTAAACTTACTTAACAACCCCCGAACCCTATTTGCTCCCCTATTCCAATCCTCTTTTGCCTCAAACACTGACAAGTACTGTCCTTGTAGCATCTCTGATTTTTCTTGGTCATTTGTCGCATGCCTACCATCCCTTCCTGTTAGAGGGATCCCTTCCTCTCCTCCCCTTAAACTCCTAACATATGTAAACAATGTCCCCCTTTCCTTGCCTTTTCCTTCTTCCACCATGTTCCCCAGAAATACATTCTTTGCCTGTTTGATCTTCCTTTCAAGCTCCCTACCCATTTGTTTCATCAATTCTTTAGATCTTATCATCCCTTCATTTCTCCACTTGGCATGTAATTTTCTGCACTTCCTCTTAATTTTAAAAACTCCTGTCCGTAATATGGCAGATCTCTCCCAGTCCGTACGTAACCTTTTCATTGGGATAAATTTCTCCAACATAACTGCCATTAATCCTCTAAACTCCCTCCACAACCCCCCTACACCCTCCTCCATAGACCATTTTTTAAACCTGTCTCTCAGGAAGATTTCTGCCCCCTTCTTGTCTCCTCTCCCATACTGCCACACCAACCTTTCTGCTGTTTGCTCTTCCCTCATCCTGCCAATCCCAATTTCCACAACCAGGATACGACGGCACGTGAAGTGCAGAAAGCACATTTAAAATGTGAAAGGCGGTTTTAATAATTTCAATAGTTTTTTGTCAAAAGTTCTGATTTGGATAACGTTTTACAGGAGCGGAATGCTATTTCGCATATTTTCTAGTTGAACAGAATATTCCAATAACCATGCCGGGCCTATGTTCAAAGAGACGGTTCCTGATTCGGAAGTGTCAAAGAGTAGATGGCCAGTCAACTGTATTAATTAGGATTAATGTTTGAACTGTTGTTTTAAATAATAATATGCGAGGCAGTGTGTTGTAAATGACATGCAACACAACAGCTGCATTGTTAATTTGAACTTATAATAACTGGTGATTGAAAGGAAAGTTGCTTGTAATGTGTTAATGTTTACTGTTAGTATTACTTCTCATTGTACACTAAGCTGCAAAGTTTTTTTTTTTTAATTATATATATATATATATTAGGAAACACATTAGTAAGTAGGTCTAGTTTAGTAAACAATTTGGCATGAATTTTTCACTTTCTTGCAAAGAAATTTCCTATGAACTTTAGGTTGGCATATGCCCATTCTCACAGAGTTAACGTACAGTTGTGAAAACTGCATTAGCTTCTACTTCGTATTTATTTTGAAATTTAGGGTTAAAATGATAAATTAATATGAAAGAAAATAGGGAACAACACTCCACAGATGTTCGTTTTTCACCCCCCGTTAGCACTCACCCTCGAGTTGAACCTTGCCGGACGTCACTCCACGCGATACCCTGGCACGATCCCGCGGAACGCCTCACCCGTGACCGTTCTTATTCGAGTAGAGTTGCTGTGAAGGGTAGTCCACCTGCTTGTTCCAAAGGCTGCAGAGTGTCAGTCCCCTCACGAGAACTTGTTAGCACCTGTTGCACGAACCTCGTCAGCCTCCTTCCCAGAAGGACCCGCCCTCCCCAGAAACCGAACTGGATGCAGCAACATATACCCTCCCTCCAGGCTCGGTCCCACCTACACCTCCTCCCGAGTCGGTGGGGCGTAATCAGAATAGGGAATCTCAGACGTACGGCACATTCCCCTACCCTTCCTCCCCAAGCATGGAGAAAGCGGACAGACAGAATGAAAACCTTGAGTCGACAATGCTAACATCTGAGAAACTCACAGTCAACTTGGCGACCGTCCCCACCTGCTCGGAAGAAAGCTCGGAGAGCCAGAGAGATGCCCGCCTCCAGCATCAGCTTCCAATACTGAGTGAGTACCTGGCAGAAGCTTGATTTGGACTAGCACCCTAACCCATTATAATCCCAGTGCCTAGCTTTAGTAGGGCTGTGCTTGTGTTAAGGAAGTCCGCATCCCGAAGACAGTGCGAGAGTGTGATAGCTCGTGTAGTATGGACGGCTAGGTGTGTCTGATGGCACCTACAAAATCCTAGCCTGTTAGGACATACAACGAGAGTGCCTACACCCACGACAAGAAGTCAGTTGTGTTAGCACTTAAAATTTTTTTGTAACTTTTCAAGGTGGAGAATTTACAAAAACTCGCATTGTCATGAAATGAGGCCCCACATAAAAAGAGAATGTGTCCTAGTAAAGTAAATTTGCCTCCTGAACATGGACACATTAAAGTAACGTAGAATAAAATTTTGAATTCTTATTCGTAAATTTAACATTTGTTCCCTAGTTTGCTTGCCAGAATTTTGTTTGCCGAGGCTAAATTAAAGTAACTGCAAACCCTGTAAGCAAACTGGAAAATTTATGTTTGCGATTTCCCCACAAACCCCTTAAGTACTCACGCAAAGTAAGCATTTAGACCAGAACCTAAGAAATAAAATTTTTGTTTGTATAGAACGACACGCTTAACGTAGAATCAGAGAATTCCGTGAGCACTGACAGGAAGTAAACACTTGAAACCGAAGCCCATCAGTAGGCCTGTAAACAAAACCTTGATGAAACCCTCTCCGTTCCTCACAGCGCGACTGGGTGACATTGCATTAAATAACCCTGTAAACCTGCTTAAGAGCATGAGGCAAGAACTCGCTGTGAGTGCACTGGAACCCGCCGCCCAGAAATTCAAAACCTTCGTCAAATTTTTGTACCGAGGTCATAACCTCAAATATTTTGTGTACTTATTGTTACGTAAACTAACGTTCTTTCACTTGAAAATAATTCAGAACATAACAGTGTCACAAACCCCGTCAAAAACTCAAGGCTAGGAGTTTGATGTAAATAAATCACATTGTGAGCAATCCTAGTATTTTTCCTTAAAAGGAAACCCAGATAATCCAGTAGAAGTAAATCTTACGTGAGTAGACAATATTGTTTTTGTGTACCCCTTGTATGTAGTGTAGAGTGTAACTTACGAATTATGCGTAACCCCATATTATGTGAATGTACTGCCATCAGCTTGGCCAACATAACCTCTCTGCTCAGTGCAAGTTAGAAGCCCCATGCACAAAGACTACGAGAAATGCAATCTCGTCCCCAGCCATTCAGGTTGAAACCCTTACACATAATTTTAACAATTACCAGTGAACATAACCTTGTATGTAGGAGTCAATTCACACCCCTGTACAAATGTAGATTAAGAGTGTTTTTATCCTACTTGTAACCTCACTAGGAGGACAACATGGAAAGTTATAACGTACTTTAGTTTTGCATAGCAACCTCCTCGTAATGTATGCCAGTATAGGGCATCTAGTCATAATTTTGTATATAATCTCTCTTGTGTTGTACGCCACTGTATTCACTTCGCACCGAACCTCAGTGCTGGGAGTATAGCCTCCCAAAGTCCTAGCCTGTCTCCCTTGTCAAGAGAGCTGGTTAGCCACCGAGGTTTAAGGTTGTAGGCGAGTCGCTTGCAACTCGACAACGCCGACTTTACGATGTCGGACGGCGGACGACAGAACATCAGATGGAAGAAGCATGGCCGAAAGGTAACAGCTACATTGCCTACTTCTTCCTCTGATAACTTGAGCACACCACAAAACAGCACACAACATGCAGATTATCATAAACCAAGCAAAAATATTTAAAAAGACACAGGTTAGTGAATCATTTCCAACTGATAATTCGGTTTCTCCTTTGGGAGAAGTAGACCCCTTAGACGATAGTCCTAGTAGTACGAGCACAGTCGTAACACAACAAAACACATGTAAAACACCACTTGCTCCTCCGGTATACATTACAAAAATCAGAATGGTTAAATGGTAACTAACAAACATCTGAGGATAATTGTCAGGAAGGAGTAACACGCTCTTTTCTGTGGATTCCTTCAGAAGAATTTCATACCATATTACATACATGCAGTGAAAGCTGAAAAGCCAATGAAAGTAGTCATGAAAGAGCTATATCATGGCATAAACACAAAAGACCTTACGGACGAGTTCGATGATTATGGCTTTAGGCCTATTCACATAGCAGTCTATGGGGCTGTTGTACATCAACACAAGGAGTTTGATATATTTAAAATTTGAACATTTGATCACGTATCAGTTCGACTAGAGCTGTATAAACACTGCATTGAGGAAGTGGTGCAGTACATGTGATGTGCACTGGGCCACACTCAGAAATACTGCACACTTGGTCCAGTCTGCGTTTTCTGTTCAGGACAGCACAAAAAAGCAGATTGTACTCTTAAAGAACAAGACAAGTCAAAGTGGGTATTAACACTTTGCAATAAAACGGGACACTCTGCTGTATGGAAGCAGTGTGAAGTGATCCAGAAACAGATAGAAACACGAAAACAGAGAATGGGCCTTAAACCCATCAAATACAAAACAACGGGCAAGAAACGCGACCAAATATTCAGTCAAAGGCTGACTTTCCTCCCCTTCAAGTAGGGAGAACACATACTGAACAGGCAAACACATACAGGGAACAAGCACCTACACAGCAAAAAAGTGACACGTCACAAAAACACGAGAGAAGGGACACAAACACAAAATAAATTGTGACCATGTTCTCAAGATTACAAGAACTGGCCGCCATTCTGCAAGAAACACAATTCGCAACACTATTAGACTATTTTAGGCCCATCATTACACAGGCAAATGCCTTGACAACACTACATGAGAAGCAGATGTTGCTTCTCACATCTTCCAGGTCAAGTGACACACGTGCCAGTCAAGGTAGGGGTCGGGTGGCTAACACGATATGACATAGCTAATCTAGCTTACCTTTATTAACTTAATCTATCTTAGTCCTACTATCAATATCACAGTACATTAAAATTAATTGATTTTTAATAATAATAATAGTAAAATTTAAAGTATTATTTAAAAAAAAATTATTTAAATATAAAAATTCAAAAACATAGTGTGTTATATGCTAATAACACAATAATTTACATATAATAACGCACCGACGTGATAGTCTGTTTCAGGTCAGGAAAAAGATGATCCTCATTGAAGGGGGGGGGGGGGCTATGCTTTTACTAAGGCCTAGCAGACTCTGGCAAAGCCTGGCAGACACTGGTCCCAAGGGCCCCCCTATTGTATTTTATGTTACTAATATTGGATTGCTTTCATATGTCAAAACACGAGGGCTGCTCCCGAGAGATTGACTCACCGACACACTACATGTGAGTTTAAATAGCACATTGTATACAACAGAACAACACGTTAGACAGACATCACGACACTTATATTCACTCCGGGAGGCTGGAGGGGAGTTTCACTCCCCTGCTGACAACACAATCATGTAAATCTACATAATAATAGGCGACAAAACTAAAACAGCCTAACTGTGGGTCCGGTGCCCTAAATTTACAGTGACACTGCCCCGCCCGCGGACCCTATGATTAGTCCAAGTGTCTGGTGGCAGTTGTTCCCTGTGAGTTATGGGAGCTACGGCTCCCGGTCTCACAACCCGTGTCATTCCGGTGGCATATGAGGGTCAGCGGCACTGCAAGGCCCTTAAAAGCAAACATTGCTTTTATCATCCTGCTATAATCACCCAAAAAGGGATTAAGATTGTTTTATAGGTTAGAATTGTCCATTGTGTAATTTTTCCCATAAGAAACGTGCCCCATTGTATCCTGTTTAGCCCGTAAGACTGTATAATATGTTGAGAAAATATCTCCCCCCACCCCCCTCCCCGCCAGTGCATACGAGAAATTGTTTTCACGCCTGTGTGGAACCCACAAATGGAGTTGTGACAATATTCTGCACTCTCATTACGCTCACGTGCCTGAGTCCCTTCATGTAGCATTAAACGGAGGTCCACGTCTACCTAAGTTCATGAACCCTCTGCCCCAGTGCAGACCCCTAAAGTTTTGTGCACACTAACCAGATGAAAACCTTCCTTAGAATATAGCACTTAAGCAAGTACCTGTACATATTTATTCACTTGTATCAATCACGCTATGTAAGGGGACTTATCGTGCCTATTAGTACTTAAGAGAGCCTAAATTTGTGATTATTGTCTATACAAATGGTTGTAACCATACTTGATAGTTTTTGTCCAAGTATTTTCTTGTACATAACCTAGTTTGTAAGAGGTTACTTTCAGTGCTCATGAAAATGTTTACAGCAAAGTATATTATGTACGCACAAATCGTGCTACACCAATGAACCTCAAGACTACCAAGATAATAAATTTTTTTTTATTTGCTTGAGTGATTTCAATGTCTTGCTCCCACAATGCAATACCCTCTTAGCTTGTAGGATAGTAACCATTAACTTCACATGTGTAATTAATAATTTTTTATTAATTTTTAATATTTTACTGCATGTCTGATACTGTGTGACTAGCCCAGTTTTTCCCCAGAGGCCACAGTATACCACTCCCGCATGAGAACTTGCTCGTTAAGATCCCAATTTTATTTTTTGAGAACATAAAAATAAATCAGTTAATGTAAAATTAAATTTTTTAATTACTGTACACATCCTGTATAAATTATTCTTTCACTTTATTACATCAGTGTAGTTCTGCTTCCGAACTAGGACGCCTAGTATAAAAGGCTCGTTTCCCAACCTCCCTCCAATTTTCGCCCTCCCTTGGTAAGCAAGAGAAATGAAAATGCAACGGGATTACCCTGCTCGGCGCTGAGAAGCAGATGACTACACGTCACCTGACCACAGCCAAGAGGGGGGGGGGGGGGAAGCAAAGAAGAAAAAAAAAGGAAAGGCTGTTCACCCACCGCAGAGATTAAAACCAGATGGCGTATGGCCCAGATACGAGTGCCCGCTATTCATTCAAGGACGGCACGCACAGAGCAGACGCTCGCCCAGAAGCCCAACCCACTCAAGGCAACGCACACACAGATCAGGCATTCGCCTAGAAGCCCATCAAGAGTTAAGACGATTGAGGCATCCACCTTCCTGGCCTGCAGCACAGTAGTAGAAACCGGAGATGGGTCTACGTCACTCAGTAGGTGGCCGATTGATGCATGCCAACATAAGAATGCGTGCTCTATGGACGACTTTGTACAATCTACGAGCCACATGTGCTCAGGGGCGGAATATATAAGTGGCAAACCAGAATAAATGTATCACGCTAATAAAGCCCACAAGCTTGGGTAACAGATTACATCATTGTAAATTACGTTCGTAATTAGAATTTCCATTGCCCACCCATGTTTATTCGCCATGGTAGGCCAAGCTAGGCTTGATAGGCTAGTCAACATCACTGCACTACCATCTAAAGTAGTCACACCTAGTAGCTACCAAGTAGCACACGCATCAATATATATATATATATATATATATATATATATATATATATATATATATATATATATATATATATATATACACACACACACACACACACACACACACACACACACACACACACACACAGTCAACTCCCGATTATCCACGATAGTCATGGGGACGAATGCCGCGGACAATGTAAAATCCCGGATAATCAGCATGCTCAATTAAACATACAATTTTTACATTATTTAGCCTGACTTTGAAACTTTTAAGGCTGCTGTATAACATTTAAAATGTATTTTGTGTGTCTGTCCATGCAGAAATGACCATGAGAGCTGGCAACTATGTGCAATGTCACTTGAACAAGGGCAACCATCCCTTCCTAGTAGAACACTCGTCAAGCTGTCAGCCTTTGTTTAGGTTGGGCGTAGTCATTGCATTTAACTAAAAAGATTTGTAAATAACTATGTAATGTCGCTGTATTAAGATATAGACCAAATGGTGTAATTTACCAATAAATAATGTTGTGTTCACAAAGAAATTGTCATCATTTAACTCTCTCAAAAGTAAAATCGAAAAGTCTAAAACTACGAACAGTTTGCTAGAAACCACACATCACTTTTAAAAAAAAGTGTAATTGTCTTCTATTTCAAGGCAGCTGCTTCCTTTTTCCTTGTGCCGCTTCTTATTTTTCTTAACATCAACTTGTCAGGTAAGAGCGTGTTGTCTTGCTGTTCCAAGTACTCAAGCAGGTTATCAGCCCATTCTAAAGCAGAAGTACGAGATATGAGCTTTTCAGGATAAGAGCTTCATCTTTGTCGCTGTCGTCAGTTTCCACCTGCCCTTTAGAACATTTTACAATGTCACTTGTCACTCACTACTTCGTGACCTGATTTTGTTCGGTCTCTTCAAACCACTCTGTGATAGCCATGCTGTCAACATTTTCACAGCCCACAGTAACTCGTAAGGCAACAGATAAATTTGTCGTCTTTGAAACCAAAGCAGTCCTCAACCTCAATGCCTGGGAAAATTTTCTTCCAGGATATACTTAGTGTTGTTGGTTTTATCATGTGCCAGGACTTTGACACGTCATAAATTGCATCCAATACTGTTAGCTGCTTCCAGAATGTGTTGAGGTCAGTACCTTTGCCAATGTGTTTCTGAAGAAGGCTGCCTCTAGAGTCAAAGATGCCTAGGTCCATGGGTTGTATTAAGGCCATCACATTAGGTGGTAAATATTTCACAAATATTTGACTATCTTTGGATTTGCGAACACTTGCATCTGGATGGGAGGGTGCATTATCAAGTAGCAGCACGGGCTTCTCTGGTAAACCTTTCGATTTCATGTGCTCCCGCACTTGTGACACAAAATGATAGTCGAACCAGGTTTTAAATATTGTCCTATCCATCCACGCCCACTTTCTGGTTAAAATACGTGACTGGAAAATTTAATTTTTCGGTTCCTTTAAAAGATACTGGATTTTTGCTTTGCCAACAGCACAGAGCTCAATTTTATGAGACTCAGCTGCATTCACACAGCACATTGCAGTGAATCTTTCCTTGCTGGATTTATGGCCAGATGCACTGCGCTCTGTTTCAAATGCCAGTGTTCTTGTTGGTAGACACTACCAATACAGCCACGTTTCATTAGCATTGTAAATTTGTTCCAGCTTGAGATTTTCTTCCATTACAAATTGCTGGAAACTTCTACTGAATTCACTGACAGCTTCTTGATCACCACTCAATTTTTCGTCTTGAATGGCTATCTCTTGAATGCCATGGCACTGTTTGAAACGCGTCACCCAGCCTGACAATGCATTGAACTCACCTTCCATCCCAAGTTCTTTAAAATATTAGGTAGCCTGTTTTGCACATACTGTACCTGAGATTTGTACTCCTGCGGCACGTTTTTGGCTAAACCACTCTAAACTATGCAGACATTACTGAACTGAAAATGTGCACAAATACACACGAAAACATACTGTAGAAGACCGCCCCCACAAGTAAAATGCAATGAAAGTCAGTGCGCATAAGATGGGCTGACTAGTGGCCGCTGCAACGGGCTGGCTAGCTAGCGGCCGCTACGTATGCAGCAGTACCAGCTGAGGCTGCCATCAGACACAAAATCTATATTGAAAGCTTTAATGGAAACATAAAGATTATACTCTTCAGCCATAATTACTTTTGAATAGGCCTGCATAGTTGTGTATTCTACTTGTTAACATGGACATCTGACACACTTAACTTTGTTCACCAGTATTTACAGAAAACTTAAAAAATTAATATGTATTCTATGTTTAAAATATACAGTGGTTAAGCTGCAAAGCGGATAATCCACCTGCGGATAATCGGGAGTTGACTCTGTGTATGTGTGTGTATAAATTCATTTTGCCAGGCTTACAGCTAACTAGGTATTTCATTCACGAGAAGGACTAGTGTTGCCAAGGCCACTAATTACCTTTGATTGAAAATTTTGCCTACATATTAATTCAGAAATAGTTATTAATTTTATTTTCCATACCATTTTAGGTTTTTATTTGCAAATTTTGTTAGTAAGATTACAAATAAAATATTACACATATTTTGGAATGTCTCTGCTGTGTTATGCTTTCATTAAACCATTGGTATTTGCTTAGTGGTATCCCTGTCTCTAGTTATTGAGTTGGTAATGTTGTGTTACACTACCTTTACACATCACACCTGTGTCATTCACATGCTAATTATCTACCTTATCTCCTCCTTAAAATTACACAATACAGCAACAGTAACAAAAGTGAGGCTATCTGCAATTCGTACATACATATCCTACCTTTATACTACACTTTCATTAAATTATTGGCACCAGTAACATGAGGTCATATACACATTATTCTCTTCACCTTTGTCATTTTTTTTTTTTAATTTCCCCTTTCAAGTAATTTACCGTAAAATTGAAATTGATCAAATTTACAAAGTAAAAGTGTATTTACTTTATTAAATTAAAAATCCAATTTAGTTGATAACTGTTCTGAAGTTAGTGCAGCAGTGTACTTTGTGTTGCAGGGATGCAATTATTCAACCTTGGAGACAAGTTGCGCAGCAGGATCACAAGGAACTGAAGTAGAGTATTGCAGTGAAGAAAGTGACAGAATGAAGAGTGTGTGTGCACTTGAAAATGGCAACATTACTGAAACAACTACGTTTGCAAGCGTCTTTATATGCAAGTTATGCAGTGCAGTTTCAGCAGATTGCAAATGCTGGCAACGTAATGAACCTGTATGCTTGTCCGGCAAGTGTGAAGATAACCCATCAGTTCCTCCAACACAAAGAGCTTTAGTTGTTCCTTCATTAACTCACCAGTTCAGTAACGAGTATACTTGTGATTACTGTGGCAAATCCTTTGATCTGAAAAGTGCTCTTATTGTGCACATTACAACTCATACTAGGGAGAATTTCAGTTTTAAAACATGTAGTAAATCATTTAGTCTTAAAAATGATCTTAATATGCACTGCAGAACTCGCACTGAGGAGCACCCCTTCAGTTGTGAAATATGTAGTAAAGTATTTCTTTCAAAAGCTCATCTTATTAGCCATGGCAGAACTCACTCTGGAGAGCGGCCCTTCAGTTGTGAACTATGTAGTAAATCATTTAGTCTCAAATCTCATCTTATTAAGCACAGCAGAACTCACTCAGGGGAGCGTCCCTTCAGTTGTGAACTATGTAGTAAATCATTTAGTCAAAGATCTCATCTTAATGAGCACAACAGAACTCACTCTGGGGAGCGTCCCTTTAGTTGTGAACTATGTAAAAAATCATTTAGTCAAAAATCTAATCTTACTATGCACAGTAGAACTCACTCTGGAGAGCATCCCTTCAATTGTGAACTATGTAGTAAATCATTTCGTCACAAATCTAATTTTATTAAACACAGTAGAACTCACTCAGGGGAGCGTCCCTTCAGTTGTGAACTATGTAGTAAATCATTTAGTCAAAAATCTGATCTTATTAAGCACAGCAGAATTCACTCTGGGGAGCGTCCCTTCAGTTGTGAACTATGTAATAAATCATTTAGTGTAAAATCTCATCTTAATGAGCACAACAGAACTCACTCCGGGGAGCGTCCCTTCAGTTGTGAACTATGTAGTAAATCGTTTAGTCTCAAATCTAACCTTATTAAGCACACCAGAACTCACTCTGGGGAGCGTCCCTTCAGTTGTGAACTATGTAGTAAATCATTTAGTCACAAATCTTATCTTATTAGGCACAGCAGAACTCACACTGGGGAGCATCCCTTCAGTTGTGAACTATGTAGTAAATCATTTAGTCTTGAATCTCATCTTAATGAACACAACATAACTCACTCTGGGGAGCTTCCCTTCAGTTGTGAAATATGTAGTAAATCATTTAGTCTTGAATCTCATCTTAATGAACACAACAGAACTCACTCTGGGGAACATCCCTTCAGTTGTGAACTATGTGATAAATCATTTAATCACAAAGCTAATCTTATTAGGCACATCAGAACTCACTCTGGGGAGCGTCCCTTCAGTTGTGAAATATGTAGTAAATCATTTAGTCACAAAGCTAATTTTATTAGGCACATCAGAACTCATTCTGGGGAACGTCCCTTCATTTGTGAAGTCTGTGGTAAATCATTTTCTAGAAAAGATGGGCTTATTTTGCACAGCAGAACTCACTCTGAAGAGTGTCCCTTCAGTTGTGACCTATGTAGTAAATCATTTAGTTACAAATCTAATCTTATTCTGCACAGCAGAACTCACTCTGGGTAACATCCCTTAAGTTGTGAACTATGCAGTAAATCATTTAGTCACAAAACTATTCTTATGAAGCACAGCAGAACTCACTCTGGGGAGCATTTCTTTAGCTATGAAGTCTGTGGTAAATCATTTTTAGTGAAGGTGTTATTAGACACAGCAGAACTTACTATGTGTAGTCTCTCTTTAGCTGTGATCTTTGTACTCTTTTTGCTCGATTATTCATTCAATTTCTATTAAAATATAGGAATATCATTTTAGTTGTTTTAATTGGTTTATACTAATACCTGAATAAGCTGCAAGTCATTTTATCTATATACACACTCAAACCTCATTGGTACGGCATCTGTTTCATACGGACATCTCATTCATACCGACTGGTTTTCGGGTAACGTAAAAATTGTAAATATTTAAAACAAAAAAAATTCTGCAAAAATCTAATAAAATCACATTTGTAAGCTGAAACACTTAAATAATAAGTGTTGTTGTATGGACTCTACCCTTGCGCAATGTATCGTTTAGTGAAAATAAAAACAAAGGGTAGAAATTCGTTAAAATCTACCATCACTAGTGTGGAGCGTGTGAGCAAGGTTGTTGACCCGACAGCTGTTCTACAGTGCCACATTTGCTGGTGCAGTTCTCTTCCTCATGCTGTACTTGTCTGCTAGATCCTAATGTACAGCACAGTACATTCCACGCCTCAACCCATGGCGGCAGCACCAGCCAATTTTGACATTGATGCATACTGCAGGTGGCAAAAAAACTCAGCCTTTTACCCCTTCTTTTTTCACCTCAGCTTGGCTGTTCAACCCATCTTGGTCCCATTAATATTATTACTGATTAGTTTTCTTGTTGTTACTTACGTTACTGACTCTGTATAGTTGTAATAAGTTGACTGTTTGACTTTTATTCACCGACTACTATTTGGATTTTGATTTTCAAACTTTTTTTTTTTCGTTACATTTGTTGAGGTGTTCGTACTATTTGGACACTTTTTTTTTTATTGTGATTCTAACAAATGGAAGCAAGGCAGGTCATTGCACAGGAGATGAATGCAGGCATGCACTCACAAGGTTGTTATAAACGACTTATCCCTCCTTTGCATGTGTCATTAAAAGGAAAATGCTTGATTTAATAATGCCACTACCATATTATAAAAAATTAGCAGAGAAACTATCTACAGTTCCCAAGTGTTTCCAAGTGACATATTCCCTCATTTTATGTGTAATTATAGGTGGAAAATATGTAATGCCGCTGCCTTATGTTAACCAAAATTAAAGCATAAAAGTGCATTCTCTTAATGCATCATATTTTTCCGTGGCAATACTACTTACTTTATCACCTAACTTTGTTAATGCTGAACTGTAGGGATATAGGAAAAAGTGTATAATATAATGAATGGTACCGTATTCGCCCAGATATAAGGTGACCCACTACATTTGCCCTTTACTGATGGGAAAAATTAAATTTTGCCACAAATACTTATTGACAGGCCATGATAAAAAAACTCAAAAGCCAAATATCCCATGAAAATCGCTTTTAATATAAGTAAAATAGGAATAGGCTGTTCACTGTAAAGTGAGCACTTTTGAGACCCTAGTTACTTTCTCCTTTCAGCCATATTTTATCCTTTAACCACATTTTTAAATATACCTTGCTGTGTAAGTAATAAACACAGTGTGCATATTCCACCATACTTGGATGTTAACGTCTAAGACTAAAGTGAAGTATATTTATAGACTCTTTTTCCAAATGAGGCTTTCAAAAGTTTTCACTTTACTGTGAATAGCCTATAAAGTCGTTATTATATAACTTATTTTCATATTTATTAACAAATTCCCAACATGCCAGTGAAGCTTCTAGAAATATTACATCCATTTTAAGCATTAAATTTAGTTAAACAGTTTCACTGTTAATATAAAAATTTGTTTCTATGAGTGCTAAACAAGTGACTGTTTACAATGTCCGATTTTAAACAGACGATGACAAATCACAAAACAACTAATGTAATTTCGGACACTGCCTCGATGCTATTTTTTCATCTTCCCATAGGACATGGTCTTCACTGCCATCAAGTGTGTTAGACAGTCAGCATTTTTTTAAGTCACTAATTTAAAATTTGCTTCATAACTACAACGTTGAAATTTTCTTTGTACCGATGCCAACGAACATTTTTTTTTTTTTTTTTTCCCAATGTGGTCACTCATTAACACACCAATATGTTTTATACAGCGGCTTCAACCTGAAGTAATCACAGACTCGCTGCTTGGCTTTCCTGGCGGTTGATTGTGCATGCCTGCCTGCCTTTTCAAGAGTACACAATACTAGTTCCCGGACACACGGAGAGAGTCGTCAGCCTGTTGCTCTGGTTCAACAGGTTAACTCGAGCCTAGTCCGATTGGGTCTGCGATGAGCCTCCGTTCAGCGGCCTAGGGGTATTACTCTTTCTACCCGTAATTTTTATTACGAACTAACTTATATTGGTGTTCCAATACAATGGAGGCCCTAGAAGGGACAAAGGCAGTGGATGCGGGGGAAGGCGTGCTGCGTCAGCTGGCCGAGTTGTCCTCCCAGACACATTCTGAAAATGTCGACACAGTTCAAGTAATTTTCCAAGGTGTTTCCACACACATACCAGCCTCGGAATTCTACCAAAAATTCTGCATCGACACACAAAACACGAACACAAACTCCTCCCCTCCTGCTCCGAGAAACCAAGGCGAACACGAGCTTGACCGCAACAATGGAATGGAAATGGAAGAAGAAAAACACATCCCACTGAGGCGCAATAGACAATTGAGAAGGCACGAAGGAAACTGAGTAAGCATCAAGCAGAAATGTACGAGGAATCGGACAGACAATTTGAGATGGAAGCGCGAAAACGCCTGGCTCTTGCCAGAAACCAACCCCTCCCAAGCCGCACTGCACAGTCACAGGCGATGCAGTCCGGTGTGTCTGTTTCAAACCGATTCGACACCCCCCGAGAGGTCAGAGACCCTCAAAACGCCCCTGGCCCTTCAGGCCTTCCTCCCACACGAACTCAGCTGCGCTCTGACACAAACAAGAGGAAGCCACAATACAGACTTGTAGTCCCAGGCCCACAACACTACTCGAAAATCGTCACCAATCTTCAGGCGATCCACGCATCCGGTTTCACTCAGTGGCCCGTAACGTCATTCACATTGTGGCTGAAGACTTACAAAAATACAAAGCAGCCTCAGACTTCCTCAAAACCAGCCACATCCCCTATTTCACTTTCGCTCACTCAGTGGATCTCCCACAGAAAGTAGTGTTCGACTTGCCAGCGGACACAGACCCTGACACCATCAAACAAGAACTCACAGAGCGCAGCTACAACATACTGGACGTATACCAGTTCAAAACCAACATGCCAGATCCCTCCAACCCCGGACACACAAGGCTGACTCCGCTGCGCCTTTTCAATGTGACAGCCATTCGGAACGACACACTGCCCTCACTACTTACCATTACCCGGCTCAACATGACCGTAGTTCACCCCCGCCCCTACCGAAAACGGCTGTCCAATGTCGCCCAGTGCAAAAACTGCTATGCCTTCGATCACACCAAAACCTACTGTCACCTGCCCACCGTCTGCCCTCACTGCGAAGGTCCCCACACCCTGGATGAGTGCACGAAGGAAAGCCCTAACTCGCAATGCTGCAACTGCAAAGGCCTTCACCTAGCTTCCTCCAAGGAGTGCCTCAAAGTCATGGATATAATTCAGCGCCGCCAGGCAACAATCGATCGTAGAGCTGAACAGAGGGGGCAGCACAGATTGGCTGCACCTGCAGCCTCCCTCCCTGCCAGAGACATCTCGGCTTACCCCAAACTCCTAAATGCCCGGGCACTCCCAGCTTCCCATTCATACGCAAGTGCAACCAGGGGTCCCACACAAACATACACACTCCCTTAGCAATCCCTAGTAAACACACAAATTCCGCGAGTCCGCTCTCCAATTCCCCCTCCCCCACCTACTTCCCCTCCCCTCGTCATGCCGCACCAATGAGTGAAATGGGCGAAACCATGCGAGAAGTCCGGGAATTCCTGGACTTCCTGCGGGATGCAAATTTCAAGGCGTTGATGTTGCATTTCCGCACCTACATGGAGGCAGCAAAACAAATTACAGATCCCACTGAAAAAGCTATGCTGATGCTGCTGCAGGCTTTCACCACGTTCCAAGCTGCTCCCTAATGGGCCATAACACCCAGCATAACCCTGGTTCCCTGTCCCTTCTGTATTGGAACAGCAATGGTATTTTTACCAACTATGCGAGCTAGAGAGACTACTGGAAACGTATGGTATTGAAGTCGCTTTAATACAGGAGACAATGTTAAAACCAACTAAAAAATGTGCGATTAAAAATTACGTAACTTACAGGAACGACCGAGCTACTAAAGGAGGTACAATGATATTAATACATAATAAAATCCACCACCATTTAAATGCCAATCCAGACTGTAAAAACTTAGAATCCACTTCCATTAATATTCAAACAAATACCAGACACACAACTTTAATTTCAGCGTATTTATCCCCTACGAAAACACTTTTAGAGGCAGATCTGGACAAAATAACCACGCAACAATATCCGTTTCTACTCGCGGGGGACCTAAATGCAAAAAACCCCGCATGGAATAGTAGGGAAAGGAACCAAAAAGGCGGGCTTCTATTACGCCACTCGCAACAAAATAATTATCTAATTTATGCCCCGAACAGGCCAACATTTTTCCCCGCTCAAAGCAGATACCAACTAGATGTTCTAGACATAATATTAACTAACTTAGCAAACCCCATATTAGAGATAACAGTCGTGGATGAATTAGATTCTGATCACTCCCCTGTCTTTTGCAAAATTAGCACTGAATTGGTTAGACACCCCGAAGTAATTTTAAATAGATTACCACTGACTAACTGGGATCAATTTAAAATCATTATAGACGATATATTCATGGAGCATCCATTAAATATTACAAAGAAAACGGATATAGAGCCGGCAATAGAAATATTTCAGAACACAGTCAAAACCCAGTAAGTAAAAACACTCAGTTCCTTACCCGGAGACAGTTTTTAAAGCAAAACTACCCCGAGATTGACTTTTTTTTAGCCGAAAAACGCCAAGCTAGACGCGAATTTCAGATATACAGAACGGCCGAATTAAAAACTAGCTTCAATAAACTTAAAAAGGATCTACGAGCCAAATTATCACAATTAAGAATAAATAAATGGGAGACTTTTGTTACAGAAATAGCTGATAATATTAATGGTTTCTGGCGAATAACAAAAATTCTCCAAGGTAAAAATGATACTAAAAATTCTACCCCCATATTAGCTCCGTCAGGCCTAAAATATGCGCCAATAGATAAGGCAGAAGCCATAGCAGACTCTCTTGCGGAACAATTCACTCCAAATCTCGACCTCGGAGACCCCAATTTCACTCGAGATGTTAATACCACCACAGCAGATTTTCTTGCCAGGAAGCATAGGAAAAAACTGGAATTAATAACCTTACCAGAACTCTTGCTTACTTTAAAATCTGTTCGCCCTAAGGAAGCCCCGGGGCATGATAAAATATCTTATCAACTACTTAAAAACCTACCCTACCCCGCCTTATGCATAATAATTAATATTTTTAATGCCATACTTAAGTTTAACCACTTCCCCGCGGACTGGAAATGAGCTAAAGTAATTACAATTCCAAAACCCGGTAAAGACCCCTGCTTACCCGTAAACCGGCGCCCGATATCACTGCTGAGCTCCCTCAGTAAAATAATCGAAACAGTTCTTCTCACCCGACTCAAAACTCACGCACAAGTTGAAAAAAATAATCCCAAAAACCCAATTTGGATTCAAAGCTGGACATTCCACCACCCACGCTCGTACAAACTTTGTCACTGCTACATGTAACGGCCTTAATAACAAAAACTCAACAATCACCATTTTCCTGGATGTAGCCAAAGCCTTCGATAAGGTATGGATCCCGGGCGTAATTCAAAAACTAATCAATTTCAAATTCCCAGATTGTTATATTCACTTACTACATAGCTACTTCACAAAACGAGAATTTTATGTTTCAATTGAAAATTCTGATTCTTCTACCCGCCCACTCACCACAGGCGTGCCGCAGGGATCAGCCTTATCGCCCTTCCTCTGTAATCTATACAGAGACATCCCACATAATTATGCAACTGTTCAAATGTATGCCGATGACACCTTAATATATGCAAAAGATAAGAAATTGCCATTCGCACATCTTCTTACACAACTATAAATGGACGAGCTTAGCCAGTGGTTTTAGCGCTGGAAAATAAAAATTAATGCCGAAAAATCCCAGGCCTTGCTAATCACTAGAAAACTAAAAGACGTAAATATAAAGCCAGTTAAATACGATGGAGTAGAAATTCCCTACAGTAAAACAGCTAAATACCTAGGATTAACTATAGATAATAAATTGCATTGGAGCGTACATACTAAAGTTAAAACTGCAGCTATAGCAAAAATTAGGCAACTCTAACCCCTGTTAAAACATCCTCAACTCCCCACACGATTAAAACTATTAACTTACACATCTATAGTCAGATCAGCTATGATGTACGCTCTCGAAGTCTGGGGAAACTCGGCTAAAGTCTTAATAAACCACCTTCAAGTCGTTCAAAATAAATATCCGAGAATAATAGGAAACGATCGTAGATTCACACGAACAGTCGATTTGCATAACGTTTTAAAGGTTCCCTACATTGGCCATAAACTTATCTCAGAAAATAATAAATTTTACGATAAACTCGCCTTGCATAATAATCCAATAATTAGAAGAATCTGTAAATATTCCCCAGACATAAAATTGCGTAATAGATGCCCTAAAATGTCTACATTGCAAGTGCAATTAATCAACAGTTCTCCCCCGGCACATAAGAATATAATATAAAACCCCAGATCTAGCCAAAAATTCTCCTGTCGGTCCAGGACAAAATTCCACCATTTTAACAAAACTAGTTCGCGAGAGCACTTCGCTGCTCAGTCTGCCTACAATCACAGCCCCGTTCAGATGTTTTAATATTGTTTTCTAGACGTAAACTACTCATCCAGGTTAATATTTCAATAAAGTCGGCTATTTAAAACACCGTTCAAACATAATAACGCCCTTTAAAGAACATAAACAAGCCTAAAAACACCTTTTCTGCTCCGAAAATTACACTTCTAGCAAGGCCTCTCATGAGTGGCTGGACTCTTCCCGAGGGCGGGGTCTCAATTTCCCCACTCAGAGATGGCAGCACTGTCTCCGTTCAGACGTGAAACACTCGCAACTTGCAAATACCGCCTCTTATTTTAATTTTTACTGTAATAAATCTTATATATATAGAGGCCATAAGCTAGAACATATTAATCTTATTTATATTAAATTAAACACATGCTGCCACCGTACGTTTCCAGCATGTCTTAGGACTCTGGTACTTACAGCGCCTCAGGGAATTGAGACTGATTGATTAAAATACAATTAATTAAACAGAACAACTGATTTTAGAATAATTAATATTTTCTCACAGCTCATTACACAATCACCTCACCTCACTTCACTGCAGGCTACGCCTTTATACCCAGATCCTTCGCGATTAAATTCAAGGGATATTCAGGCTTAACTTCCGCTTTTACAAGGAAAGCCTGGCTGGGAGTCTAACAAACGCTCATCCAGTGTATAACTTAACCTGCCTTTTTCTCAATTAACGTAATTCAAGGGACAAAAACAGGTAACAGCCTCACTGTTACCTCCTCCCACGAACCCAGGAGGGGGGGGGGGAACAGCATTGGTAACCAGGGTTTGCTGGGAGTACTCGACACTTCCCTTACAGAAAAATAAGCCTTCGCCCAAAATATTTTGTAGGGAGGGGGTTAGATTCTCTTTTCTCCTGCATTGCACATGAGAACCGCCGGGGTGGTAAAGGGTCCGGGCTACCCCCGCTCTGAGCTTCGGCAGTGATTAGACCTGGCGGACCTGAAGTAAATATAGAAAAAAAATACCAATTACAAGTCATAGATACAGCTACTACCTCGTACGCACAACTATAGATGTATTCACCCTGGGAAAGTTGAACATCAGCGCTAATGTTGGTCATCAAACAATATTGATCTCTCGCGTTCACAGAGACACCACCATTTTAGTGATCACGTAGTTGCTTGTAGATTACAAGATGTTTAGCTTACCACCATGCTATAAATGTATCTTTGGTAAAAGGAACATAACCACACATCACCGCCTGTGGTGTAATGCAATGCACTGACCCGTTTATGCATATTTAATACTTGTACCAATATTGTAGCGGCGGTTTTGTCAGTTGGTTTCGTGATAATTATAAATATCTGCTCACCTTGATTAAAGACCAGTAACGGAGCCCATAATATGATAAACGCGCTGGAAATTGGAAGTTAACCTGACTTTTTGTTGCGACCATGTTTAATTTCTTTTCATAATCAAACTTTTTTTTTTTTAAGAGTAGAACATTTCTATGGGAACGATGAACAAATCCTATTAAGTATAAATATTATCCTGAATTTTTATTTTGTAATGAGGAAATAAGACGACCCCTTAATTTTTGAAAGAGAAATTTGGAACAAAATATAGTCTTATATTCGGGTGAATACGGTAAGTGGTAATGTTTTGTGTTCAATTTATTGTTACATGTTGTAATGTTTGAACTGCTATTGTGTTGTTAGTAGGCCTACTACACATTACAACCTCTTTTTTTCTACGCAGGATTATTGTTCTAAACCAGTCGAGTGTATCATATTTTATTCCCAACAAGTTTAGCAATTAAAATAACTTTACTTTAATACACTGAGTTTTTATTTTTCTGTGATATATTAATTTAAAAAGTAATTTACTACGACACAACATTTCATTTGAGATTTTAACAGCTTTGGTTTTTCTTTTTACGTACATATATTATGTATGTGTTACATGTATACAAAGTTTTGAAGAGAAAATGTCTACTTGTTAAAATATTATTTTATTAACGTAAAACATTCCATTCACTTGCAGGAAATGTAGACACTGGCCATATCACCACTGCTTTTGTTAGGCATACGCGCTGCAATGCTGTCTTTTTTCGTTAATTTCAGCTCACTCAATTGTCTTTTCTGCATAACTGAGGTACCATTTTGCTTAGTATACATCGCCCTATTAAATGAATTTATATTTTATCAATGAAAATAATATAAAATGTACAATTTCTTAATGGTAAATTTAAAACACAGGCTGTATCGCCGATGTACGCACACTGTTGCGGTCTCCTTTTTATACAGTTTTATCTTGCTCAGTTGTCTTTTGTGAATAACTGGGATGCTGTTTTGCTCAAAATCATGCTGGTTATTAAGTTAATTTATATTTGATCAATGTAAACAATATAAAATGTCATTTCCTAATGGGAAGGGTGAACACAGGCTATATCACAACTGTTATTGTTAGGCATGTGTGCTGCATTTGAAATTTTTCATTCATTTTAAATTGCTTATAGTCCATTCACGCTTTCTTCGGCCTTTTGGAATTGAACCTTTGAAAAATCACCCTAGGCGTATTATGTCAACCTGTTTTTCCAGTATTCCGCAAATATTTAACACTGTGATTAACTTTAGAGTACTGTATTATTGAATAAATTAAACTTAGTATCTTATATAACCTGTAATATGTATTTCGTATTAACTGCGAGAGCAGCGACGTGTTGGCAATGTCTGGTAAGAAATAGTTCAGTTACAGAATTTTTTTAACCTCGTTTAATGTGTACTATTAGTAAGTTAAACATTGCCAATTGATATTTTTTATTGTTAGGTAGCACTGACGAAAACACATTTCATTGCTGCAGTTTAAAATATCCCCGCAAATTCCATTTTGTAGGCTGGTGTTTTTTTCCCGCCTGGAATAAAGGTTCAATAAGCGAAGCAGAGCGTCTCTCTCGTTCTCTCTTCTCTCTCGCATGGAAAGGTATACATTTTGTTATTTCTAATTTCAACACAGCTGAAACGAGATTTTATTGTTTAAATACCTAATATATGGTATTTATATGCAACGACATTTTAGATGCGATGGCGCGACACAGCTCGTTTTGCGACACTTACAAATCCAGCAGGTTGGCAGACGTGGTGTGGAAAGCGCTCCCAACATGGCGGCGGCGGGCGACATGCAATGACACTGCGTGTTTCGCAATGAAGTGTCAAGTTCGTACTCGTATTTTTCAAACATACTATCCAAGTTACAATGTTGTGATAAATATGTGTTTCCACGGAAGACTGAAATGTGTTGTGATCGCTGCATATTAAGGGGCATGGTGGCTGCGCTTAAATCTTTACGCAGGCCAGATGTGTGTGTTGATTTCAAATATGTGCAAAATGTGTACATTTTAACCATGAACTGATGTTATGACAAAATTATTGACCTTCTCATCTGTTTATCACAACATTGTACCTTTGAGCTAGGTGTTTGGAAAACAGTTGTGTAACGAGTTTACGTTTCTGTGATTCGAGTGTCTGCAACAATCCCAACGAAATACTAAGCCCGCCCAGATAAAATTAAATAAATAATCAAATAGACCTACAAACCAGTAAGTACCAATGCATGTCAATATTAGCAGAATAAATATTAAGTTGGCCTATGTGTTTGCGTGTTCACCACTATCTTTTACGTTTGTCGTTGTACAATAAATTAAGCGACACGAGTTACGTGCTTGCATTTACTGCGTCGTTTCGTTGGACTGGTCCCTTCGTTTTAATTTTTATTCCAAACAAATTAATAACAGGTTAAATACCACTGTTGTTTACGCCACAGTTGTAACAAACACCGTCGTGGCAAAATATTAATGTGCATTATGTGTAACGTGATATATTGTGTGTAACAAATAGTTATAAAGCTGACCTAAATATTGTTATAGGCCTACATTGTGAACATTCGTAGGAAATGGATTCTGCAATATGACGTGTTCTTTGAACAGCTGTAAACAGCAACCAACGCATTTGACAGTTATAAAAGTAGAAGGCACATGGCAGTGTTTATGTTTACGTGTAGCCGAACGATACGTAATCAGTAAACAAAAGTAAAAATTTGGCAGGGCTTCAGAAAAGGCCGAAGTTATCGTGAATCAACCATAGCAAAAGTCTTTACTGCGTAACTCGAATACCATTTTACTTGGAATACATTACCTTAATAGATAAATTTCCATTTCATCAATAAAAACGTATCATTTGTCCGTCGGAGACGTGTGAATGTGACTCCATGTACAAAGGTGTGCAACTTGGTCGTAAATATAAATTTTGGGAAACCATGAGTGTCTGTGTTATTGAGGTTTGACTGCACTACTTGTGTTAATTTTACAGGCAAAATTGAAGAGAAGTGTAAGTTTTTTTTAAACACAGTTTTCTGGACACTTGAAAGTAATGGAATACCTTTGCAATAGTAGTTTTAAAGTTTTTTAATGCAGTTTTTTCGCCATGTGTTATCTGGGGAATAATTTTTTTCACAATAAAAGTGACTAAATGGTTTTATAATGTAGAGTAAATAATTTTACTTCCGATTGAATACTGCTTTCACCATTGGCTTAAGGAAATCTCATTAAATGTTATATTCTGCAAAATACATTTTGGACATATGCTTAGACTGTTTTGATCTGCAGCATATGATAGCGCGTTCATACCTGCCAACTTTTACGGTTTGTCCATAAAATGTACTGATTTTATAGTGTTTTTACGGTTTTACGGAAAAAGGCTAAAGTTTTACGCTTTTTTTTTTATCAAAACATTTTTGTTTTGTTTATGTATTTTTCTTATGATCGCCATAGATTGTGCGATAGAGACGCGTCACTGTAACAGAGACTCGGGTAGCTAATCACAGAATATTATTGGCTGATTGAAGTTGTAGATAGCGCTGATGTCGTATTTTTTATGAAGTGTTCATGATACTATCTTGCCATATTTGCATTACACAGTGTGCTTGTGTTTACTGGTCGGCCATGTTCGTGTTGTAACTGCATATTTTATACGTCGTGTCGCGTAGTAATTTGCAAAATGTGTGGGAAAAATAAGAATCTATTTTCTAATTATTAGTGCATAAGAGTGCATTGAAGAATTTCTGCGTATGTTAAAGTTTAACAGAGGAGAGACGTTCGCATTTTGCTGTGTTTGTAGGCGCGATGTAAACATTGCACAGGGTGGCAGGAAGTATGTTTTTAACCACGTGAAGTGCGGAAAACATTTAAAATGTGAAAGGCGGTTTTAATCATTTGAAATTGCACAGTTCTTTGTCAAAAGTTCTGATGTGGATAACATTACACGAGCGGAATGCTATCTCACGTCATTTCTAGTTGAACAGGACATTCCAATAAGTGTAGCATACCATGCCAGGCCTATGTTCAAAAACACGTTTCCCTATTCGGAAGTGTCAAAAAAGTATATGATTGCCAGTCAACAGTATTAATTAGGATTAAAGTTTGAACTGTTGTTTTAAGTTTGGTTGTTTTAAATAATATGTGAGACAGTGTGTTGTAAATGACGTGCAACACAACAGCTGTAGTGTTAATGTGACCTGTTAATAACTGAAGTTGATTGAAAGGAAAGATGCTGTGAAGGTAAGGCTTTTAAAGTGTTAATGTTTACTGTCATTGTACACTAAGCTGCAAAGCTTTTTTAAAATTAAAAGAAAACTTATTATTAATTAGTAGGCCTAGTTTAGTAAACAATTTTACGATAATTTTTCACTTTCTTGTAAAGGAATTTCCTTTATACTACAGTTTGGCATATGCCCATTCTTGCAGAGTCAACCTATAAGTGTGAAAATTGCATTTTCTGCAAGTCTTGACCATAACAATTTTTTACTTCTACTTTGTATTTATTTTGTAATTTAGGGTTGGAATGATTGATTAACCGGTAAGAAAATATGCCTATGTGGAAGAAATTTTCTTTAAGATACTGTAGGTTTTTTTAAAAATGCAGCGTCCAGTTTATGTTAAAATTGACATTTTCAAAATGTTATTCTGATTGAGGATTTGAAAAGTTGTCAGGTATGCACGTTACTTGGAAGGTAATAGAGTGAAGAGACAGTGCGCTTCGAAATGTCTTGTGTGGTAGCTTTATATATATACCTGCATGAGCAACCACAAAACCTGCGGACAGAATTTGCTGTGCTAGTTCTTGAATTACAAGATATGCACCTGTTTCAAGTGTTGGTGTTGCAATGTGAAAACACGGGCTGTTGATTCATTGTGAAAGGAGATGTGAAGTTTGTGTAACCAAGTGTACCATTGGGGAAAAAAATGGAAGCTGATAACACTGTTTGAATTTCGTGCAGGGAATGGGGATGTAAAATAAAAATATAAGTTATTTTTGTAGACAAGGGTCTTTTACACTTAATTTTGAATAATTGAAGACTTGAAGTAAAAGAATTGGTCTAACCCCCCAAAACAGCAATTCAGAGGAAGTTGTGTTCAAAACCTTATTCATAGATGAAATCAATACATACTATTTTATTATATTTACTGTACCTTCGTATTACTAAGTGACATTAAACATTGTAGATGATTATTATGTTTTGAAATAGAATATTTATGAACACTCAAAAATGAAAAATATATTTATCACTTGTGCCTTTACCATTTATGTATATGGAGTATTATGTGCCATGATGTACATAAATATCATCCTAAATGCTATTAACCTCTACATTAGTATCCTACACCTGTTTGAGTTTTACATAGTTATGGAGTTTGTATGACAGCTGGCATAAATTTATAGCTATTTTTCAGAATAGAAGATATTATTTGTTCTTCACCTGAGATGAAATCATATTTTGTACGTGTACCTAAATGTGCACACCTTGTTTTGGAACCAGACCATACACAGTCTTACACGTGCTTAGTCACCACAATATAATTTTTGCCACAGCGTCCTTACTCCCCCTAGTGTTAGCTATCATTTACCCCAGTAGAGAGATGGGCTTTGAACAATTCGTACTGTTTTTCTATTGTTTCCATGTGAAATTTTTGTTGAAATATAGCAGTCAGTAAACCTTGTGCTAGCACTACTAGTTGCAAAAGGAAAATGGTTCACAAATAAGGTGGTCGTATATAATAGTATTCAGTGTACATTCTTTTTATACCAAATTATTCAAGAATTTAATGGGAATATAAATTACAAACAAATTAACTGACAGCAAGAGCATGTGATATCGGTGAGCGCACACTGCGAATGATGTACCAGGAAGGGGGGGGAGGGGGCTGCAGCATTATATCGCTTTCGAAGGAAATATTAGTGTTGCCTGGATAAAAATTGTTAGCAAATGAGTTCCACATTTTGATGGCTTGAGCAAAGACTTTATCCGTAGAAAGGTGTTAAAATTATGAGTTAACATTTTTTTTTTTTTTAAAGATGGTAATGGAAAGGAATAACGTTCCAACTACGTGGACTGTTGAAGAGCAATTTATGCTGCCAGTCCAATCTACAGCACAAAGATAAATTATTTTTTCTCTACTATCTGCAATTGTAAGTGCATCATAATTATTACGTTCACATTTAATAAAAGTTGCTAATCTGTAAATTTAAATGATGTGTGGCTTGGCAGCTAGCAAAGTGCAGGGTATGCCGGATTAGAGAGAAACCCTTATTCATGGCAATAAATTTAGTAAAGAATATTTTTAAGTATTTCCCATTGCACCAGCTTATATAAAGCAGGGACGAGCACGTGGAGACGATGTCTCAGGGCAGTGTCAGGTCCAGCCTTGTGACAATTCCATTGCAATACATATTAACAAAAGAAGTTAATACAAGAGTTCACAAGTTGAGCATGTGGATTTTCTGGAGAGTGCCAGATCATGAGGTTACATTAAATATTAATAAATAAAGGCCTATTTCAACTAGGTATATTGACTGAGCGAGATCACACATACAATCAATGATACAGAGTCCTTCGAATCAAGCTGGCATATCATATCATGCCTGCCATAGGCCAGCATGGCAAAAGCACTGTTGAGTGTGAGTAGAAATGAAAGGTATTAAAATCTCAGGGGCCACGAGTCTACGAAGATGAGAGTGTGAATGCGGAGGGAGAAAAGTTAACAAAAATGTTTTGGAATGATTAACTTACTATTGCAGCTACAGTTATTTTACAAAAGAAGTTGAAGTCTCCTGAGCTGCAAAGCACATGCACCCTCCTTGGCCTGCCGAACTAGACTAAATATGGTTGCTCAGAGATCCCGTTACCTAATAACAATCTCTCACCAGCTCTAAGACGAACACATTAATAAGAGTTCATAGAAAAGCATTCAAAGTACATAGTAAGAACAGAAGGAATTCGCACAGTAATTCCGACATGAAAATTAATTTAAATAATCACCAGAGTTCTTGTTGCCATGTGCATCTGCGAAAATGAATTTACATTGAAAAGCCTGAATGGGCTGGCAAGTTATTGAGAACATCATTAGAAATTACAAAAAGACATAATACTCTTAAATGTCACTCAACAATTTAATATTTGATTAAACTTTTAATTTAATGTGATACTTGGGAATTAGAATTTGGGCATGTGGCATCGTGGTTGTCGGAATTTCCAGTATCATGTACATTAAGCATGATTAAAGTCTGTAAAATTTTAAATAGATCATTTCTCAGCAAAGCATACATGACAAAAACACTTTAAAATTGCAATATGAATTTAGAATTTAGAGCATTTCAAGTCTGTGATTAGTAAGATTACGAGAGCCATGTGGCGTAGCACTCTTTAATGAATTAACTTTATTTGTAGGGATTATTAGGGAGTCCCTTTTATATCTGAGACTGCTTTCAGGGGAACAGAACACTTTAGCACTGTAAACACACTGTTCTGAGTTTACTCGTGTAGAAGTGGGTCATACGGATCACTAAACTTTTCACTGACCTGTTCGTGCATTAACAAATTCGAGGACCTGTGCAGTGAACACACAAAGTGCACGGATGATGCGTGAGGAGAGCAGCAAAGGGCTATGTTCCGAGCGGGACATTAAGGGAGATGTTAACTGTCATAATATGTTTACTATGCGAGTAAAAATTGAGCAGTTCTTTGGCTTAGGCGTTTTCCTAATATATATAAAGGCATATATCATGTACGTCGTAGTATTTCGTGAGCGAAAACTCAAATGGAGTTCGCTTTAAACATTAGCTTCAACTAGCTCAGTTTGAAAGTAAGATACTCTGAATTGAAAAAGGGTTCGTTGATAAAAATAGCTCTAAGAGTAAAGGATGTAATGGTAAACTGTTCACTGAAGAATTATTGCTGTTTCTTCTGCGATTTCAGCATACAAGAAATAATTATCACTTGTGGCAGTAGAAACAACAAAAAGGCAGTCACAGCTTGTTAATATTGAGTAGAAAAACTTATCACTTAGAGGATAATTAATATAAGAACACGGGTGATAATGGCTTATTTCTCTCCTGGCGCCCTAACTACTCCTCACGCTGGTGGAAATAAATTTAATGGATTTCAAATGTTCAAAAAATAAAAGGATTTTGTAGTCACAGGCACTGCAGTGTGAGTTCTTGTAATCACTTTCTGCTCCTCTCTACATGAGTGCTTCTCAACTTCTGTTATTTGTGTGTTGCACATCAAGGTTTGTACCTGTTCTAAATATAGATCAATAGTTCAGCCATCTGAACACTGCTCAATTGTGGCATTGGGTGTTGCTGTAATGTTTTAGAATAGTCCACGATTACCGATGGGGCTCTGGTAATATGTAGTCTTATATTCATTTGGCGGGTCGCGTCAGCCAAATGTGACTACCTGCACTTTCCTTTTTTATCTTGTATCACAACACGATGGCTACATGCCAAGTGTCCTAACCCAATAAAAGAGAGTAATGCCATCCTATGGTATCTGCTAATATTGTTGAGTGACAGATAAAGTAATAAATTTAAAAAACGAAAATATACCGAATACAAACAAATTATTATTGCCACAATATTCTAAATAGGCTACTGAATGAGTTACTACCCTTTACAAAATTACAAAAAAAATTAAATATTCCCAGAGTATATCAATTACTATATACTGCAACATGACAACATGCTTACTCAATTTCTCTGTTTACGATATTCAAATATTCTTCTTTGTATATAGAATTACATTTTTGGCTAGAGGCAATAAATTCCCATGTAATTGGATTGACTATAATATAGAGATCCAAAGTGAACTTGCAAGATACTGGATGAATAAAGAGGGGTTTTGTTAAGATGATGCTGGTGAGTTGGATTTACTTTAACATATTATGGGCCCTGTGCCAATGCTCCAGTTATTGAACAAGTAACAGCATTGTCAGTTATTGAACAAAGAGTTGCGATCGTTTTCTGGATGTATGTTTGAAGTTACGTGGGTTTGAGTGAGACAAGTAGCATGAAAGTTTGGTGTATGCTTTCTCCTAACATGCCATTGCTGAGCGTACATGATGGAGTCGGAAATTCCCATTAGACCTTTGAAACTAGTGAATGAAAACAACTGGGGTGTGTGAAGAGTTGGTCGTTATCCTGAAGTCAAAAGACTTGTAGGGTGTTGTGTCGGGCAGTGACTCTAGACCATATATAATGGACATCGTATGAGATGCTGAGTTTAAAAATGCTTGAAGATATGGAATGGCCATGACTCAAGAAGTAATTGTGATGCTGTTGTAATAAGGCCCGATGCCACACCTGCTAACATGTAGTCAGCGAATGAAATTTTGGGTGAAATTTTATTTATCTGCGAGCAACAATCGGAGGTGCGTCTGCGCAAATTACAGCAGAAGTTTTCCAACTGGAAATATGAAGGTGAAGGTATAGCAGTTTTTATTTCAAAGCTGTAAGAGTTAGCAGTTTGCCCGAGACAGCTTCTGAAAAAGATTTCGGAGCAGATGCTATTGATAAAAATCATAGCCCAGAAATTTTAGAATTTGACCTAGAAAAATATATTACAAAGCTTAAAATTTGGTGAGTACTCTTCATCTTACAGAAAAACGTACTAAATTTCCCCTACTCTCCTTTGTTAACATCTTGAATTTTTCGAATAAGAATGTCTTAGTCGCAATAATCGACAGAGGGTTAAAATAGACCCTTCAGATAATACCCCAACTAATAAATACTCTTCTGTATAATTTCAAATCCACTTCAAGATTAAAGTAATCTACTTTATATGTTTACTCATTGAGCAAAATTAATTTTAACGCTTTCGCTATGGCGATTTTCTCCCAACAAACATCTTTAAAAAAATTAAGTTACGAATTAATTGACTAAGAAAATTAATCTATGCCAGACAGCTGAAAAGTAACTGCTACAAACAATATTTGCTATGATTTATCCTTTATATAGGTGTATTAGTCATTACTATCCAATTGACAGTTGATGAGTTACAGCTGCCAAAGCACTGGCGTGTGCAACTGCCGACTGAATCGAGAACTAGCTAAGCTAGTTATAAATTTTTAGTAGCATATATTTTTTAATGATGTGGAGATAACACTTTAACAGTGTGATTTTGATTTTTAAATTGAATTTAGCATCAATTTGTTTAAAAATTAATAAACTACAGTAGACTAACTGTTTTCTATCATTTCAGTTCATTTACTAGTACAAATTTTACGAAAACTTTATTTAATTACCCCTTACAAATATTTTCTAAATTAATGTTTATCTATTTAATTATACTAAATGCATAAAAGTTTCTGTTCTAGTTAACTCTTCTGTTTTAAATCATAAATGACAGGGGCAAGTTCATTTATTTTATTTATGAATTACCAAGAATTACCTTTCACATTGCTTTATTTGGATCATCTTTGTCACTATTTTAATTTAAGTCATAAACCAGTTTCCACCCCCCCACCCCCCAAACGAACCATATTCAGGGATATGTTATTGTGTCACTGCAGAACCTAGTTAGAAGACCAATTTTATTACTTAATACTTTTACTATTCTGCGTATGGGATAGGTTTTGACTCTTATTGTAGAATTGAATTGACGTATCTTATAATATATCTCCAGTGAATGTTCTGCACAGGCAGCACTTATTGGTGACAATGTCGCTAGCTCGAAGGCCTTGGTCACAGGCTGCTTGGCGATGGAGTGTGTATACTGGACAGCTCTGATTTCATCTGGACTGTTACAATCAGTTCCACCATAAAGATCTATAATGAACTTCTCGCCAGTAAGGCAACGTAGACTGGGGACTGCTGAATACATTAGTGGCATTTCTTATGCCAGGTCTCTAAAGAATTTTGCACGATTTATTTTTACCTTTGTCAAAGGAGGCAGCTGTTAAAACCAGTAACTACATGACAGATGATGCCATCTTTGCTCTAACTGATATTTTCTTAAATTTCCCTTACATTGTACAATGGCGTGTGCTCGCATCCATTGCCTCCCAGACAGTTTGCCCAGCCATGCTCCAGAACAGCACAGCAAGCACCAGAGCTCTATGAGTATGGTTAATGAGCACCTGCGTGCACATCGTGCAGGGTAGTGCTCGATAGTGCACCAAGTGAAATAGAGCCGACACAGAAAGGGCTTCACAGCAATATCTGCTGGACCATTGATAAAAAAGCGATCAGGATGTCCCAAGAAATATCCTTCTTAAATATGTGATTTAAAATGTTTATTTCTAATGTAATTGATTTTCCACCTCATGTGTTTCATGTCTGTGTCATTAATTTCATATGCAAGAGTGTTATTTTATGTTACGGAAATTCTAAGATAATTTATGCAAGCAAATTCAGTGCAAAATATGCAAGTATCAGTGTATGTCATGTGTTTTTAGCAGTGGTGCAAGAAAATAGTTATGGTGTGGCGCACTTAACACGACCTGGGCAAGGTTCTGGCGCCACAGCAGAACGCTCGGTAGATATTTGGACACACGAGGGTGAGGCGGCATTTAATCTGTGCTCCAACAGTAGCAACTTTTTGCACCAACCACTCCATCAGTAACAGTATATTATTTTATTCGGAACTTTTTCAATTTTTATAGCCGTCGGAGTTGCCTGCTTTCCTCTGTGGTTTGCATTGCCCAGGGGAGCTTAACTTGCACATTGAAGCCACTTTCGGGCTTCGCGCCATTTCTCAATGTCGCCATGCTGGCAGGCTTGTGCCGGGGAAATACAGTGTTAAGTGTCTCTCATCAGAGGAGGATGTAATTGAGAAGCACTAGATATAGATGTGAAGATATTTCGGTGTATTTTTTTGTGATTTACGCCTAATCCCATGTCGGGGCATGGACCTTATAACCCAGTTCAGGTGTCGTGGTTTTCTCAGTGTTATTCTCTTGTGTGATCGACATGATAATTTGTGTATTCGTATAATTAATCTGGCATGGTGTGGGACCAACTAAAATAGGGGTCTCGTTTAGAAAACATTCACAGTACTTATGCACCATGTAATTATGAAACCACAATTAACTGTTAATAGCAGGGGCAAGAACTGTTAATGAAGAAGAATTATGACCAGGTGAATTGGCCTGCAGCCCAGGGATCAACAGAGTCTGCTCTACTATAACAGCATGGCATTGCAGTGAAAATGCCTGGCGCCTACTGGGTTATATACTACAATAACTTTAACCAACACCGCCCCTGAAATCACCTTTATACTATTCATGGTCGAACCACCCAGCATTAAATTGGCTCGCCCAAACATGTAGCAGAATTCCTACCGCCTCTCCTGTTACAATTGACCCAGTTTCACCCAGCCTCACTGTGTCAAATTGTCGCTCTTCCTGTGGCCTAATTTTCCTTCCATGAAAATTACAAGAAAAGGGACCCCAAAACTCACAGAAAATGTTTCCCACAAAATTTCCTGCCTACCCACAATGGGGACATCAAGAATGGCGATGGAGAGCTGACATCGCCATGGCACCTGAAAATGGACCACGTGGTGTGACAAGAGAAGTGTGTCCAGAATACCAAGGCTACAGCCATTGATCCAGCAAGGGCAGGAGAGCGGCCATCTTTGGACAGCCGAGTGACGTCAGCCACCCACCAGCTGTTCAGAGCAGACAAAGGAGCTGGCGTATGCCAGTATCCCCTCCTCCACTCCATACTGGAACAGTTGGGTGCAGCATCGATCGCAGGGCAGCATGTCATGTGAGTTGTACCACCAAGTATTGCCCGTGAGTTGCCGCGGTCGACTTTGCCTATCTCTTGGCTAATGCCAGTTTCCTTGCTTGTCAGATTTCTGGTGACAACGGGCATGGTGTCCCCCGTTGCTGGAGCTCTTGCCAGAGGTTCTGCGGCCGTTTCCAATGCTCTAGTCCGAACGGTGGCCCTCCCTGGTGCTGCGCCGTCACACTCTGCAGTGCCGACTGTCAAGACGTGCGCCCTCAGATACCAATGCATCGAACCTCTCACACCTGCTACAAGCCCTCCTGGGCGAAGTGCTGCCATACCTTCTTCCCCGCTGACATCTCTGGGGCGATCCTCAGAGCCGACACCTTCATCCTTGCTTCTTGCTCGCAATTTTTTGTGAGGTGCTGCGCCGTCATGGCTCGAATGGTGGCTGGTGTGCTCGAATTACATTTCTGCCCACATGCACCAAGTACATAGTGGGTTCCCAGATTTCATATTATGTGGTGTGGTTCGCTCCATATCGACGCAAGGCCCACTCAAAAGTTGTGCCGAGTAGTTTCCGGCACCCATTTTTCTGTACTCTTATTGTTGGGGGCCTCCTATCTCTTCTGCCGCTGGTTTCGGTTGCACTGCTTCTCACTGGGCAAACTGATATTTTTACTCAGTACGACTTCAGCCGGTGATTGGCCCATTGCTGCATTCGTGCATCTCCTTAATGTAAACAGTGTGGCGGGCAGGTGGTTGCCCAGGTGTTGTGCTGCTCACCCACATGGGGCCAGAGTTGCGCATTTAGTTCTCGGTTGTGTCACTCCGTAGGGTTAGAGCGTGGGTGGTAAATTGCTGTTTTCAAGTGCCATACGCTCCACACTACACAGTTATCGCCATATTTTACCGGTGAGCTGAGTCCTGTTGTTAGTCAACAGTTCTCGAGGGTAACCCCAGCGGTAAAGGACATCTTCCTTCAGCACCTTTACAATTTGGTTCACTCGTGCACTCCATAACACATACACTTTAACCCAGTGCGAGAAATTGTCCATTATTACGATTATGAATTGCTTGCCTCCTGCTGATTTTGGGTATGGTCCCGTAAGTCCAGGCCAGCCATTTCGAACGGTTTTTTTTCGGCGGTTGGCATCATCAGCTCTTTGCGATTTGAATTTCCTGGTGCAATGTGTCTGTCCTGGCAAGAAAAAGTGTGTTCTCACATTGTGCACTGTATGTTCCGCACCAGGGTTCCTGTGTGCATGTTCCAACACCTTGTGAAGCTTGACACAATGGAACTGTCAAAGGTAATGTCAAGCACTCTTGACCTTACAATTTCGACAAAATTTATATTTAAGGTCAAAGTCAAGCTGCCATTTTGCCCAGAATCTTAACAGAGTTTATGGAAGGTGCGTTATTTTACTGTAGGGAGATTTTATTCTATGTATATTAAACAAAGATCGCCTTAAATTATATAAATGGCAATCAAATATAATGTGAAGAGGAAATACATGGATAGAATTATTTTAATAAACCAAACAAATGAGTTTTTGTTTTTAATTAAAATTTTTATATAAAATTTCAGTCTCTTGTGAAATAGGTACAATTTATGCATTCCTGGATAATATAATTATTTTCATAACAAGATACAAATTTTTTCGAAGATCGCAGATCCAATTTATATTGTCTGTAAACTCACTTTAATTGTATAGTGTTTTGGTGTTTTCGGCAGAGGAAAGGAAATATAAAGTCAAATTCTATAGTTTTCTGCTGTTTAAGAAGCTTTTACTCATGTTTTATAAAGATTGTTGCTCATTGAAACATAAACTGCAAACTTTCTTATTGTTAATTTTGCATGTGGTTATCGGGTCATTGAGTACAATTCCTAATTCATCAGTCTTTAATCGCAAACCCCATCCATTTAAGCCTAATATGCCTAATTGGGTTTAGGTGTCAGTCATATTTGAGTTTTTTTTTTCAGCCACCTTGAGCGCTGCATTCGTATCCAACAACCAAGTACAACACTGGGGGTACCGATCTATACTGACAGTCATCTATGATAAGGACTTATGTTTATTTCTTATTTGCGTTTTTGTGGGTGTCTTTTTTCAATTTTCCTCCATGTAATTTTCTTTCTAGGTATAGGGAATGAAATATTAATAAAGGTAAGCCATAGCATCATTTATCTGTAGTGCTTGTAGTATGAGTTTTGCCACACGGACATTTAGAATTATTTTTAATTATTTATTGATAATTTAAAAAAAAAAACAGGTGCTTGTACGAAAAATAATACCTGGATAATTATGTTAGATATGGTTATTAGGGCCAGTTTCACCAATGAAGATTACACTTTTCAGAATATCGATGTAATTTTATCCTTGATGGGTTTAACTACGATTTTAATCTCGATAATGTTCAGCATGTTTCACCACGTTTAATCTCAGTAAAGAATATATCGTTTAAATTATTTTGTTATTCAGACTTAATCGCGATTTTCTCTTTGTAAACATAAGAGATTTTGCTTTAAGCTGGTACAGAGAAATCATTTTGAGGAAGTATGGCAAGTCGGGAAAGCATTGTGGTCGTAAGGAACCAGCGAAACCAAGCTTTTTCATCCCATGGAAAAAAAAAAAAAAAAAAAAAACAGTCTGTTAGAATTAATTGCAGAATATTTCAATAACATTGAAAATAAACGAACTGATGTTGTGACACAACAAAATAGAGCGAAACAGTGGTGAGCGATTACGAATAGTTTCATTTGTACATAATGTGATCACTACAGGACAGCAGACAACTTGAAGGCGGTGTGGGATAACCTATAAAACCATATGTGAAGAACCTATTTAGACGAACGTGTCAATACTAAGTGGTGCAGTGTGTTCTGCCCGCAAAATAGCCACCCAAGATCACTATACTGCCACTAGTAAAGCCAGCGGAATGTCATTCCAGTAGAGACTCATCAGTTGTCATAAAAACAGCTCAGATAAGTAATCCTGCAAATGCTTCAGATAACTATGTCTCTACTGGTTCCGATGGTTAGAGGACAGCCTCTGCCAGCCATGTGAGAAACAGTATGGCAACATCTTACTGGACTAGTAAACGACGACCAGCAATGCACTCAAACAAAAAAAAGCTGAAGTGCCCGGCATAAAGCAAAAATTGAGTTAACAAAAAGTTTCTAATTAAAGAAAACGAGGCAATGAAAGCGATTCATCAACTAAAGTTACAACAAGAACAAGAAATAACTAAACAGGAGAAGCTTCAAACAGAGATTTTAACTTAGCAGATCCTTAAACTAACAACAGAACTAAGTAATTAATGTGTTATCTGTTGTGGTTTAATTCACATCATCTGTTTTTGAGTATATTCACAGACATTTTCAATTAAAAGCACTACTGGTGTCAGTTATATTCTTGATTTGAATTAAGCCTACAAAAGTATACCTTGTTTATTTTACATTTATACCCATAATGGTAATGCACAGTAGTTGTAAAGGAAAATAATATAACTATATAGTCTTTTTGACAATCGTGTGTTTGACATAAGGTGAAAGTGCACTTTAACATAATATTCAAAATAATTTATTCTTCCATTTAAACATCATGGACAACAAACAATAAAATCCTCGCCATTATTTTCCTCTTCAAAAATAAAACTGTACATTGTGTGAGCCATTTTCTCTTTATTCTCGATTAAATAACTTTGCCCTCTCGTCACCTTCCCAAAATATTTGTTTATGTTTTACAGTTTAATCCCGATAATGTGACTTAAACCGTTAAGATCGGCGGGTTAATATTTTATCGAGATATTCAGAGAAAATCAAGATTAATGTGAGTGGTGAAAAACAAAATCAAGATAATCGAGATTTTTTTGTCAGGTAATCTCAATAAAATATAATCTCGCGTGGTGAAACTGGCCTTTCGTTATCATAACTATTAGGAGTTTTGGAGGGGCACCAAGTAGTTTTCTGTAAAAAAATGAAAATATTACAGGAGTTTTATCAAGGTTGCTGTGATTATGCTATAAAACACGTATCATTAAAGTAGAAAATATTTATATCGGGTCTAGCCAAGTCCAAAATAGCAAATTTGAGGAATTAGGGATTAGGAAATTAGGGAGGATGATTTCGATCTGCTTGTAACAGCGCTACATGTGACAAAATTGGAAACTACAGGCTTGTGGAATTTCGACGTTATTGTGTTTGTCACACTTTCAATAAATAACTTACACCCAAGCATTTTTTATGTCGTGTTAAGAGATCATATTTCTTTCTAGCCAATATCAATTTTCTCATTATTTCTTCGTTCCCTGCGATTAACATTCCATTTCAAATTACCAGTCACTTTTTTTTAATACAACATAAAAACTTTTATTTTAAAACGACTTCGTGTATTTTTCAGCGTTTCGAGAATAGTAAATACCGACGTAAATAAACAACAGCAGACGATTTTACAGACCTATTTGGGGATCTAGTGTGCTACTTCACCTCAGTATATTTCAACCCTAAATCCCCAAATATTTACGGGCTAAACTTGATCACGTGGTCGATTTAGTAACCTAAATAATAGTCTGGAAGCCGTTTCGGACCCGGTATAAATGTATTAGGCCTACATGTATGAATACCATTCAAAAAGAACCTTTAATTTCTAAAACTTCATTTACAGTGTCTGAAGACTGTGTAATTCTGTTGAATTACTCGAGGCTTACCATGTCTATATTCATGAGAGGAGTGTACTATGTAATGTATTATGAAGAAAAATACCTACACGTGGTGGCCTATGCGACTCCGTTCATATGATATTTTTTGTAAAGTTATTAAAAAATATGCCCACCATATTTTAATAAAGTTTTTTTGTTTAAAACACCAATATTTTTTCTTTTGGGTTTGACGGAGTTATTAAATTACACTCTGCCATCGCTTCACACATTTTATTTTAGCATGATATTTAAGTCTTTGAATTGATCTAGCAACTTTTTTTATTGGGCTCTATACCCACTGAAATACTGTGGCCCCACCATTGGGTTCTCTAGCCACTGAGCCTTTGCAGCCCCCTTATTGGGTGCTCTAGCCACTGAGTTTCTGTGGCCCCACTATTGGGGGCTCTAGCCCCTGGACAGCTGCGGCCCCACTAGTGGGTTCTCTAGCCACTGATCTTCTGCTGCCCCCTTATTGGGTGTTGTAGCAACTGGGACACTGCGGCCCCACTTTGAATAACTCGAGCTACTAGGCCGCTATGGCTTTTTGGAAGGTAAGGAGTACATCCCATTGGAAAAAAAAAAAAAAAAAATGGTGAAAAAAAAATTTTAACAATGCTTTTTTTATGTTGTAATCCTAATAAAAGCGTAATCCAGTACCTATTTACATTCCTGAGCATCATTTTTTTTTTCGGAACTGTTGAGATATCTTGATGAAACAAAGCCTAAATCGGTCCTGGGGTTATTATCAATATACTGTGTAAATTTGATGTCAATGCGTTAAGTGGTTTTTGAGTTAAATTTGTTCGGAGAGGCAGACACAAAAAAAATTGGCATTATATTTGGCCTAGTTATCAATTATACTACTTAAATAAAAAATAATTAAAAGTTAAAAATTCGAAAATCCCAGACAGACACATATATATGATTTAGTAGTATCTAGATATGATAGAACGAAAATACCTACATCCATATGCAGTGTTTATCACATGAGTTGTAACACACCATGTTAATTAGCAATACACAGTGACCAATAATTGGAGATCACTAGGGTTCTTCATTCTCGTACATCACAGTACATTGTGGGAAGTGTCTGAATTAGAGTCATGGGCGTAATGGTCGTGGCTGTTCAAAAGGGTGTGTGAAATTGGGTTTTATTTAAATTAATGCTGTAAACATACAAAATTACATAATTGTGTAAAAATACGAGTGTTTAATTCCTGTTATAGCACATGAAACGTTAAAATTATAATGTGTGTGTGTGTAGTGTTGTCAAATGGATTGACATTTTGTATGCCTAAAGGCAAATGATGCCGTGAGTATTAACAAAATTAAATATAACTGTACAATAGTGGGGAGGGCTATGAAGATCAGGGAAATTGTGGGGTAAAAGAGTGAAAAAAATGTACACAATCATAATATTTAATCATGAAACTACATTTAATTACAAAATAACTTAACTGAACAATACCCTAACTCACAATATTATCAATACACACACGGACACTCATCCAAATGTCATGTGATAATGTATGAAGTAATTCGTAAGAGGCTTGGAAAAAAATCTCGAAAAGTGGTATAATTTCACTCTAGTGATAACACAGAACATGAATTTACTATGGGCATCAAATGTAATCAATAGAAACCCCAAAAATGATGCAGGGAGGGCTATAATGATCAGGGAAATTGTGGGGTAAAACGAGAAACATATGTACATATTGTAATATTTATTCACAAAAAGATGTCAATTTGCAAAAAGGCTGTACAAGTATAGCCAAAAATTATGCACCGAGCCAGAGTCCTAGCACCAGCAGGGGAGTTTATACCTAAAACAGTGATTCAAGGCATGCCGACAATTTTTTTTGGTGTTGACACAACGCGTTACACATCGGTGAAGCTCCGAGTTTCTCCAGAAATGATTTTCAACCATAGTCCCCTTGTACAGAAGAAATACTGCACAAGCGTAGTCAAACATAATGCACACAGCCAGAGTCCCATCGTCAGCAGGGGAGTAAATCCCCAAAACAGTGATACGAGGCGTGCTAGCAAATTTTTTTTTTTTTTTTTTTTTTTTCCCCGCTGATCTCCACAGCCCTCCCCACTATCTTTTTTGGGGTTTCTACTGGTCAAATGCTATTGCCCCTAGTAAATTTGTGTTCTGTATAATTAGTAGAGTGGAATTATACCACATTCCACTTTTTTTTTCTCGAAACAGTCGCTATTCTTAAGAAATACTGTCGGCAACACGACACTTTGCGACCGTTGCTTCCTACCTGTCGTTCATCGATAATACCATAGTGATTTTTTGACTAACCTACTATAAAACTAAGGCATATTTTACAATAGGTGCTTGCGAAAAGTAACCTGGTAAAGTTAACTAGATTAACTCAATCACGTGACCAGGTTTACCATATCACTTGCGGTTAACCAGGTTGCTTTGTATGCTTAGAGTAACTCTGGTGTTTTGAGGTGACGGGAACTCAAACGTTAAATTAAGCCTGAATATTTAGTGCAGTTATTAAATACCATGCTTAATTATGATTATGATGGTGATGATGATGAAGAGTTTTTGTATAATTATGTAATAAACAAACACTATCAAAAAGACACTGCACTGTACCACATCAGTAGTAAGCCTAAAATAATTGTTACATGCCCCTGTTAAAAGCAATACGTTCTTCCTCGGTCACACGCCTCCTATCCGTTTGTCTAACAATAATACAATATTCGTTCCCATTATTTTTTTCCTGAATGTGAGTTAATGTTAACTCGGTCACTTTTTGAACGCACAGAGTAACAGTTTTACCCTGATCGAGTTAATCGGCTGACTTTTTGTTAGTGCCTAATAACCCGTACATGGATATGGATAATGGAAGTGGACGTGTAACTCACTGTTTCAATCTGTAATGACAGGCATGTGAATGCAGATAACGTACGAGTACACGTAACAAAGCTGGGCATCTCCCAACTTTTCTGTGTCAGTGAATCCGTGTAGGTAATAGGAATAGAGTATTTGGTTTGTTGATATTAGTTTTTATGGCTATTTTGGTATAAATGGCAACAAGTGCTTCAATTTGCTTGGCTATATATATATATATATATGATCTTTAAAGTGTCTCTCTCTCTCTCACACACACACACAGAGCGAGAGAGAGAGTCCATTCCCGACTGAAGCTACTTATGAAAACAACCTTTGAAAAAACACTCTAGGTATAACATGTCAACTGGTTTTTTTTTTTTCAATAACCTGTATTCCACAAATACATAACACTGTGGTTAACTTTAGAGTACTCTATTATTGAATGAATGAAACGTTACCTTAGTATCTTCTATAACTTGTAATATTGATTTCTTTTTAAATATGAATTAACAACAGCGAGAGCAGCGACATGTTCACCACGATCAGTGAGAAATGGTTCACAGTTAAATTATTATTATTTTAATGTAGTTTTTTAGTATACTATTTGTAAATTAAACTGTGCCTATTGAAATATTTAAATATTTTGGTAACCCCGACGACAACATAGCTAATTTTTACAGTTTAAAACAACAGCTGAAATTTTGTGAGTAGACCGTAATGGTACAGTGTTGTTTTATTGAGCGAGAAAGCAATTCGAAAAAATTGTCTGCTAGGCGAAGCTTGTCGCTCGCTCTTTTTTTCTCTTTCTTTCACACTCGGGAAGTTTCACTTCGCTAGTAAGCAGAAATTATACATGTTTTCAATTGTAATATATTTCATACTTATGACAGCAAAATAATGATTTTTGAATTTGTAATTTACAATAGAAAAGAGATGTGTGTGTGTGTGTGTGTGTGTGTGCGTGCGTGTGTGTGTGTGTGTGTGTGTGTGATGGCAGGGCAATTTCCAAGCGAAGTTAGCAGACGTGGCGAGCCATGACGTGTGTTGCTGTTTGCCAAACGAAGTGTAAATTATTCTTACTCCGAAAAATACTTGAAATTACCACATCACGTTTTTAGATGTTGTAACAGGCTACTGTCCTGTTTTCTCGTTATAGTTGTCAGCGTGAATTGGAGACTTTTGACTACATAATAATGAAAGTTTGTTGATACCAGTAGTGCAAATAAATAAAAGAAGAAGTTAATGTCTGGAGATTTATTGTTGTCTCTGCAAAACAAATCAAACTATTGACACTCATTGCTGACAAACAAAAAAAACCAAGACAGAATGGCAGCCTTTATAAAACAAAATTTCTTACTTCGAGAGTTACGAAGGCGAGAGGGAATTGTTACTTTTCTCTCCCGGTGTCCTATTGACTCCTCGCACCTACAGAAAATAAATTTAATAAATATTGTAATCAAAATGTCTGAAATACAAATAAGACTTTAACAGTCGTGGGCGCTGTTCGGTGCAAGTCACGTGATCACATGTTGCAGGCTGGCCGACTGACAGCTGACAAGCGATCATGCTGCGACGAACTGTTGTGATACCCTAGAAAGGCCGTGCTTCCTTATACATTGGTAGAAAGTTTCCTCATTGAAAATATATTGTTTTTGAGCAGTCGGTCATGTCAGCCAAAGGTGACCTCTGTTATTTTCATTGTTTCACCATGTTGTGCCTTGTGGTGGCGGATGTTTTTAGTTTACTAACCCAGTGAAAAGGAAAAGATGCACTATCGCGTCTGTTGTTGACGTCATCTGTGACTACTGATGAAATGAAGAAAGAAAAATAAAAAAATTCGAAAAACGAAAACATTTGAAATACAAACAAGTAATAGCTAGGTCTCATAGATTGTCAGCAGTCACCGTACAAGTACAAACAATTAAGAAAGTTGTTTAGGCTTATCAACTGGTTGCGGGAGCATATCACGAACTTTGCCAACATCACTTCGCCCCTCACTGACATGCTGTCACTGCAGAAATGGTACGTGTGGGGTAGCAAACAAGAAACAGCTTACCAGACCAAAAAGGAAAAGTTCTGGGTGTGCCCGCACTGGCACGATACGATCCAGCGCTCCACTTATTTTTACAGATGGACGCCAGCCAGGAGGGTATTGGAGCCATGCTGTGTTAATATGATACGGGCGAGAAATGTGTAATAGATTTCGCAAGCACAAAATTGGATAGCACGGAGTATTGCTATGATGTGAATGACAGGGAGTATCTTGCAATAATTTGGGCCATAAGAAAGTACGGACCGTACTTAGAATACCACAGGTTTACGATGAGGTTAGACAACCACTGCTTTGTATGGCTAAGTGATATGAGTGAAGCGAGAAGTAAGTTAACCTGCTGGACGTTATTGCTACAAGCCTACGACTTCAACATAGAGCATGTGCCAGGAAAGAGCAGTGAGCTCACGGATACGTTATCCCAGAATCCGAACACACAGGTAACCGTAAATGATGTAAGTGGAATGGGAAGTGGTTTTACCACCTGTAACATAAGCACCGCACATGGAGGCAATAGTAAGCAGGGTAAATATTGTAGATGACGATACAATCCTAGCGAACTTATACAAAGACATTGTAAAGGCGCAAGAGAAATGCGTGTTTACCCGGGAAATGTGAAACAAGTGTGCAACACAGCACGTGGAATGATGGCGATTCTCTGCATTCCTGCGGAATGCAGAGAGTAAGTTTTTATACACGCATATGCGAGTACAACAGCTGGACACCCGGGGGTGGAACAGACAGTGAAAATGTTCTAATACATTTCTTTTGGCCAGGCCTAACGTACTGTATACATAATGACATAAGAAAATGTTCTAAGTTTAATTTGTTCTAGTCACGTAGAACAGATGGGTGTCAACAACAACAATCAAGGCAGCCATGGAAACCATTTGAAACTATTTGCCTAGAACTAATGGGATCTTACCCCAAATCTGCCGGGGATAAATGGTTTCTACTAGTAATCACAGAGAGAGGTGCTTTTTTTTTTTTTTTTTTTTTTTTTTTTTTTTTTTTTTTTTTTTTTTTTTTTTTTTTTTTTTTTTTTTTTGAGGCATATGATGCAATCAACAGTGAACGCACAGGACAGCTCGCTAAAATCTTGAAAAATTAATTTTACACACGTTGGGGTTATCCGAAAGATGTTCTTACAGATAACGGTACTCAATTTACCAGGAAGAAATGGCGTGATCTCTGCAGGAGCTGGGAAGTGCAACATTTAAAGACTGCGGGTTACCACCCCAGTGCAAACCCATGGAGAGGAGCAACTAAGAGTTGAAAGCGCAACTCTGTCTCCATGTGGGTGAGCACCACAACAGCAGGGCCGATCACCTGCCCGCCGCACTCTTCACACTTCGTGTGCAGATAAAATGACGCCAAAGGTAAATCTCCCATGCTAGTGTTGCTAGGGAAGAACATTCAACTGCCCAGTGAAAGAAACTGCCCGTGCGCTAAAGAGAGTAGCAAAACAGAGAACAGTGGTGCAAGGGAAGAAATGCCCAGACACAGATACTGCGAACAATGGAACAAGCAGTAATGGTATGCAGCCCGGTGGTTGCAACACAGCAACAGACCACTCGCTGCTTTGACATAAGGACAAATTGTCTACATGAAGGTGCATCCGCAATCTGCCGCCAAGAAAAATATCTGTGCTGGACTAGCGCCGAAGTGGATGGGTTCACAAAGAATCATGCAAGCACTAATATCGACAATGTTTTTGGTCAGAATCGGACGGAAGATGGTACGAATACACGCACACGACAATCTGGTAGCTGCCGAAGATGTCCCCAAGATGAACGAGTACGAGGGAGAAAATGGCCAGGACGGCCAAGCTCTAGACAAGCAAACGCAAGACACAAGAGTAGAGGAAAGTGGTCCCGGACCTCAGGAGGAGGCAAGACTACCAGATGCCGATGGTATTCCGACACCGAACACCACAGTGTTGACCAGGGGTCAGAGACAAGTCGGCATCGCACATAATCAGGTTGACACATCTGCCACTTGAGGGTGAGGGAAGTGGGAGAGGAAACTCCTGTTGTAAATAGCATGCACGTAGGAGCAAAAGAACAGCAGGAGGAGATGGCCGACCAGGAGCCCTATGACTGCGGTGGCGCTGACAAGTCCCCTGGTGAAGTCCCATCAGGAGAAGTTAGTGAGGCACTTCGGAGAGGTATATCAGAAGAGGACAGAGGGGGTATGGTTTAACCCGACACATCCACATTGGCAGGGGTAAGATCTGCGACCCACATCACAGAGTTCGATGGTGCAGCTCCGTAAAGTGCGACCCTGCGGTCATGAAGGCTGGATAGAGCCCCAGTATTACAATCAGGAGAGAAGGAACGGGAGGAGCTGGCCCTTTCCATGGAAACGTCAAACACCTGCACAGCAAAAGATCACCTGGAGATAGAAACACATGATCGATCTACCAAATAAATGCCACCGGATTGCAACTGGTGTCAGTAATGGAACAACAGCACGAAGAGAGAAGACACAAGTAGTGAATGGGACTGCGAAAGTAGTGGGTTGGCCAGCTCACTACTTCTCAGGAGGTCTAGGCAAAGAAGACAGCCACCGTGGGACTGCACCACGTGCGGTGTCACCACAGCACACCGAAGGGTGCAGATTCTTCCACAGCAGCAGCAGAAGATCATCAGGCTGCCAGCATGTAGAGAGCTGTATGTGTTAGTCCTCATCGCAGGGAGCTTAGGAGGTGCTCCTGCTGCAAGTGACTAGATGGCTGCAAACAATCATGAAAAAAGGGGGGGGGGATTTGATAACGGCTGCTTCCCTCAAGCGCGTTTGCCCATCGTCGCTCTCACCCACTGCAGGAATCAGCACTCTACCGGGTGCTTGTGCACCCCAGTGGAGTAGTGTGCCGCAACACAATAGGAATATGCTACTTTGCGAGTGAAGAGAATATAGTCATTAAAGCACCCGTGAAGAGAGCGTAACTGCAGTGCAAGGCGCAGAGCAACCACATGCGCCTGCACACACATGTTTGTAGAAGCATATCCTGCAAATTCAGGAAAAGTGTATTTAAGTGTAATTAGAGCATGCTCAAAGACACCGCACAAACGGCCCTATAATGTTTTAACATGTGGAACATGTGAAAAATGAAAATAAAAGGAAAAATAACAAGTGGTACACTTGAGGGCTTAAGTGTACCACTTGTTATTTTTCCTTTTATTTTCATTTTTCACATGTTCCATCCCCATCTCATCTCATCAAGTGTGTTGCGTGTATTAAAGGGTTTTTGTGTCTTGTGGAATTGATCATCCAGAAATTGTGATATGTAAGCAATATGTATATGTTTTCGCAAGATATTGACGTGTGAGAAAATAGTCTGCGCAGCCTGTTTGCCTACCAACCTGGCTAGCATGCTGAGAGGGACAGTTTAGTGATACCACTGTGTTTTGAGGAGTGGGACATGCCGACCGACAGGATTGTGTTTCGCGTGCTTGGGCAGCACATCAACATTTTATAACCAATCATTCACTGCAATAGACTGTTAATTACCGGAACTTAGTGTGTTTTAGCTGCCCAAGACTTCACTGCTCCTCACCTTCTCCCAGAACAGCATTGTCGGGAAGGCATGTTGTCTCAACTTAATTAATAGTGGCCATATACCTTTTTGTAATCAGTGTTACCCTAATGGTAGATTAAGCCAGGTGTAACGTGTAAGTTGTTTCCTAGAGGAACATGTTAAATAAAACCCATAGAACTAACGTGAAGTGTTTGTGTCTTCATTTGGGTCGGCTAAGTGCTATAGGGGTGGCGGAACAAACCTTTCCCACCTTTCTATTGAAATGTACTGTGCAAGTGTTTTATTATGTGTTTCAGTGTTGTATCTTCGTATATTTGAATATGGGTATGTTAGCCACCCAGATATCTCATTGCATAGAACGCACAGTACAGGTGACATATTTTCTTTTATTACAGTGATTGGAGCACCAGGAGGACACTGTCCATTGGCCGCCGGCACACGACCCGGAGGAAAGTAGTCTGCTCTACTGCGAATAGTTGGTATTGCCACTACAATACCTGGTGCCCGTAATCTGTCAGCAGAAGGTTTGGTAAGAAACTATGGAACATTTACCTGTCCCACACCCAACCTTAAATGAACACCATTTTGCTCCACTACCTTGCTATCACCCCGCTGTCTGTTTCCTGGTGGTGGTATATGTTGTTCCTCCCACGGAAAATCTGCCCACGTCGGAAAGTCATTATTCCAGTGTGGTCCGCTGCAGCAAATGCGCGGGCGAGGGAGCTGCCTTGGTCCATTGGAATATTTGTAGGCCAGTGTGCTGGTCTGGGTTGTTTCAGTCACACTTGGCTTTGAAATTGCTGTTTTTCCTGTAGCTGTAACTGTTTCTTGCGATTTGTTTACAGTTTCTCCCATGTTTACATTCTTGTTTTGTTGATGTTCTGTTCGCGATGCTGATGCACGACATCGATGTCGTAGCATGGCTGCATGGTCGTGTTCGCATCCAGTAACAACACTGTCTGCAAGAACTCCTGTTCTGATGTGTAAATAGCTGGTGCCAAGACAGGACAGTGTTCCGGTCACGCTGAACTTGCGACCACTTCTAACATATCTCGCAACTATAACTCCAGATGATAAGTTCGGATGAGGTTATTCCGGTTGGTGGCAAAATTGTTCAGCGATTCATCTGCCCTCTCATGATGGTTTGGCTGCATGTGCGAAGGGATGTAAATGTTGTGGCAAACCAATACTTAAAATTTTGGGGAAATCTATCCCATGTCAGTCCATAGCGGACAATACCGCACCACCAGGTTGTCACATCCCCAAAGAACCGCTCACCGATGCAGTGAGGCCAGTCATCCTGAACAACTCTGTATCTGCTTAATCTCCTTTCACAATCTTGCAGGAAAGCCCCTGGTTCTTCGCTGGCCGCACCTGCGCACGTCGGCAACGACTCGAAATGGTCCGGTGTTGACTGTCCTTTTTGGCAGCAATGAGGTTTACTAACAAAGTCTGGTGCGTTTGTAGACATTGATGCGTTGCAGGATGCTGTCAGTAACTATCACAGGAGTCAGGTGTGCTGTGTGGGCAAATGCAGTAACATTAGCTGTGGAGTGTTGCATGGATAGTCCTCTGTTACCAACTGTCGAAATTCACTGCCACATTCCGTCCTGGACCAAGGCTGTGATGAACACACTGTATCTGCATACGGTTCTGTTCTTGTGTGAGTTGGCTGAAATTGTTGCATGATGGTCTGTTCTGCCAGGCATCTTGACCAACTGATGTCATGTAGATTTTGCCATGTTAAACTCTCCCGAGGTGTTATGCATTCCTCATTGTAAATAAGTTTGCAATTCGCCCAGGCAAGCAAGGCAGTCCTGTTTCCATCACACCAACATCAGTGCGCACATTTCTGAAGCATTTCTTTGAGGAGTGATCATGGCGGTTCCACATCAGCAGATATTCGTGAACACTTGACTCTGTTGGTGGGCATACCATATTGATAAACCATTGACCTTTTGTGGTTTTAGGCAACGCATGCATACATCTTCCATCTTACCCAGGCTGATGCGGGCTAGCATGCTTTGCAGATTTCCTGATATGTTCTGTGCCGTACACGAAGGGAACAAGGGAGCTTTGTGTACATACAAAAGGAAAGTCCAACAAAGCAGTTTATTGATTGTGCAAATTTCTTGTTTACAATTTCAGCAGTTCCATCTAAAAACCAAACAGCCAATGTTGAATTTGTAGACACATGAGTACATAGTAATACGCGTGAAGCTAATATCAGATACAATAATCAATAGTTAAGGTTGCTTAGCAAGGTTCAGGTTGTTAATCCTGCATCACAAACAGGAAAGCAAAAATTATCTTGAACTCAACTTTTAAAGTTTGTAAGCTAAAACGTATTGTAATTCTTGTTAGTTAAGTTTACACCTTACAAAAATGATTTTAAGCATTCATTCCTTGCAAGAAGTGTTTTGAGATCATTCTCAATAATCCACAGTAGAGCTATAGAAGGCGCACAAATACAAATTAAAAAACCACAATAAAATATTAAAGACGAGGAATAATATTTATATATGCTCTCATTCAATAAATACTAAATATACAATTCAATAACCCTTAAAAGGCTCTATTGTCACTATAAAACTAATACCCTTAAGAATAACAATGATAAAAGGTTATACCAACTTTTCATTTAACTCCCATAAAAGACACGTGCAATTCTGCACTACAAGTGCTCAATAAATTCCACTTTAAAACTCATATCTTTGAGAAAGTATTTCAAAATCACAGCCAGTTTAGTTATTTACTAACCAATTAAACTTAGGCTGTTGCCTACATAAAAATTCTCATCAAGGGCATAACCAAATCACCCCATTTTACATAGCACTAAGCATTACAAAACACAAGCCTTCTAAAATATTTACCACTCAACAGGTGCATAACCTAGTAACGAAATTAGCTGAGAATTAATACATGCGCTCAAGGCACACACAGCTCGTTAGCTATTCAGATGTGAGCCCTGAATACTATGACACACTTGTGTCATAGTATCTTTACAGGTAAAAACGACCACTGGATGGGTAAAACCATGGCAAAAATTAAACAGCTCGCACATAAGTGCCATTAACAGTTACAAGGAAACTAGGAATCTGGTGTATGAAATGTCAAAAAATAACTGTGATTAACCGGAAAACACGATCGCACCACATCGCGATACCAAATATAGCAACACTGCAAAAGAAAATCAAGAGGAATTGAAACTGGCAACGGTTCTAACTCCAGGACAGCGGGCAACTGAAAAAGGGCTATCATAACCGCAATTCTTTAGTCTGAACCTTCACACCAGCAATTAAGATTCGTGGGAGTTTCAATTACGTTAGGACTGCTGAAATTCATGGCTCAAACATAACTGCATTAATGCTCAAAAATCTCCAGAGTCCCAGCATTTAATAACCAATAATTTAAGGAGGTAACTAGCAAAATCAAAATATGAAGCAGCAGATTTTATCAAATTTATTTTTGGACGTGTTCACGAATTAGTCCATGAAAAGGGGAGCTTGACATTAACCATCATGTTCACGAGAGTTTACAGGAATTATTCTCCCACAAGAAAATTTTAACTCACCAACTAAATATTTCTGCTTTTACAAAAAAGAAGCAGCAACATTTCTCTGGTGCGTATATGAATCGCCATTCTCGGTGATGGATGACTTTCGGCGATCAAACTGGCGAAGTCGCTGTCAACTATAGGGCAGTCGAATGGCATCAGGGAGGATCGGCAATGACACCCACATAACCGATGATAAACACAAACACTCACCAAAGGCGAAGTGTCTTGTAGGTTGGCAGGAAGCGAAGTGCCTTCAACCCTGGCTGAAGGAGGAGTCTTCGAGGAAGGGAGGGCAAGCCTGGCTCTGTATGGATAGTAGTGGAGAAAGGGGAGAGCACTTGGAGCAAAGGAGGGGGGCGAGACGACCGAAGAATGCACGCATAGCACGAGAAAAGTGATCACTAAATTTTTGGCGACCAGGTGACTGTCGCAGTTCTCTCTATTTCTTGTTGCATTCGCTGTATGGCTGTAGTAGGATCGTGGCAGATGCACGTGTTTTCTGTTGTGAGTTCCAGTGAAAATCGGTTCGGTGGTGGATTTGGTCGCAGACACTTTGTGCACAATGAAGTTGATTTTCTATTGGTGATGCGTACATCGAAATGTCCCAAGTTGTGAGCATGGTACGGTTGATGCGAAAAAGACATCTTGTTTATCTTCTGCTGAACCATGTGGTTCCACAGCTCACAGCTGACACCCATGCATGCGACTCGGGAGGGATGGTCCTGCCACCATGGTGTGGCGCAGATGGAAGGAGGTGGCAGGTGGTATCCTTCCCTCGACACTGGTGATTACAATATGGCCACACCTCGTCACCAAGCCGGCCACACAATGATGTGGTAGGCTGTTCCAAGATGGCTAATGATGAAGCTGGATACAATGCTGTTCTTGGCACGAAGTTCCATTTCAATCCTTTCTTAATTTTCCAGTCATTATCCCACGATGTGTTGGTTGACGATGATGATAAAATGGTGGGAAACTCTGCCAGTAGCGTAAGTAAAGAGCCAAAGTCTCAGAGGAAACCCTTCTTGTATGCTCACGTGGTTGCATGTGGCATTCAAGACAATGGTATGAGATACAGATTCATAAGGAATGGTACGCATGTGTAACACAAGTATAACATTGAGGAACTCGAAAATTCTGGTATACTGTGCAAGAGTTGTAGCCACAAAGTTGGGCTAGCCACTTTATGGCGACTAATTTCTGGACCTTGGAGGAAGGCTCTGTTCAATGATTTACCAGGTTAGGGTGCCAGCTCGCAGTACGGGCATGAAGATGTGATGATGATGCTGATCTCAGGGTAGTGATGCCGATGGCCGCGTGGCTGTTCCTCCATTCTGCCATCTCCAGCAATATTGCCGGTATTGATTAATGTGCCACCATAATAATAATAATAATAATATATCCAGAATGTCTAGCCTAGTGAGGACTATGGGCCTCCCTCAAATGCCAGCTCACTCCTCATGAGTTGCTTTGGCCACCCAATGCCATGATTCGACTTGCATGATCTAAGAGAAAATAATTATACTATAGGTTATGTAGTCGAGACGTGAATAATGCATTAAATAAACACCGGTGTTCCAGTCATGTTACTTATTAACATATTATACCCAACTGGGCACTGATATACAATATTCTGCTGTTAAAGCCGGGCAGGCCTTTAAACTGCAAAATGGCCATGGGCCTACATAATGCTTAAATGTACATTACGCCCTGGCCCTGTACAAAACGGACCGGGGTTGTGAGAAGACGCGTACTCTGGGCAAAAACCAGTAAAATGTTACAATAATTAATGTTGTACAAAAGAATTTCACGATTATTAAGTTTCAAAAAGGATATGCCCAGAGAACCACAACACGATTACCTCATGAGACACGAGATGCTAATACTCTATGCTTGACGCAGAGCTCGCTTATTGGCCGAGAGTCCCGTTGACAAATCAGGTGACATGATTAATTACATGTGTGCTTATAATAAATGAAATGAAATGGACAGCTGCAATGTTGATGCGATGAAATCACATAAAAACCTTTCTTATAAATGTTATCAATCCTACAGGAAAACAAAAATTAAATTACAATTCAACCACTTTCGATTGCCATGGCAATCTAACCTCACTTTTTGCATCTGTTTAAGTGATGTAATAGCTTTGTGGTATTCTTCCTGTGTTAAGTCTATTATTTCAATGTGCATAAAAATTGTGGCAAATTATGTGATTACTGGACATAACACATACAAACACTTATTAAAAATGACTTAATATACTTCTAGGTTAACCGCCCCCGGGGTTAAACACATGGTTGTTCACCGGTTCATTAAATATATAAACGTTCGAAATACTGGCAAAAGTCAGTAATACAATACTGGCCATGCTGTATTTATATTTGTAATATTCTAAAATGTGTGCATTTCTTGTAAAACTGACCTAGTAATTAAAAAATAATATTTACACTCATCTTTTCCCATTGAGTTATGATTGGCCATTCGTGTCTGATTGAGATGGCACACCAAACGCATCGGCTTTTGGAACACATGAAAATGTAAACAACCTAAATATTATTTTTAAAAATAATTCTACACACAAAACACTGCACTGCGATACCATTTTGATTGTAGTACTTATGTGTGACAGGTCAAAGAAAACACTTACATGAGAATTGGCATAAGACACATAACCCTAAATTGACAACATAAACAGTAACACTGGCAAATACACTGGATTGCATGAACTGCTTCTGGTGCACTGGTGGCACATAAGGATACTATTATTACACACGGGGTACACAAAAAATAAATAAAATGGCACTGCACGAAAAAATAAAAATAAACACAATACACACAGCTCACACTGCCCTTAATAAATTTAAGGGGCCCTTGAAAAACACCATATACATACATTTATTTACACTATGCAGAGCACGAACACACAAAAATGTTGACACTGTCTTGAGTATACTGGTGCCCTCTCGTGACATTGTTGTGAGCTGTGATGCTTCTGTAGGCACAACGTTGTGAATAACCTGGGACCAAGGTACGGTCCACATCACTCCCTATCCATGGCTTCCCTCCATTTGTTACAGTACACGCTAGATATTTCTTTATCAAATGTTTTGGGGTCATCCTCAACCATGTTACACAAGCAAAGATTATAGTCCTCAAGAAAGGAGGCTTTTTAATGGTTCTCCTTCGTTGCAGATTGTAGCTTTCTCCCTCGAGGCCATCATTTTCCCTTTCTGTTGTAGCAATCCATCCTAAATTCTCATCACAGCTACTATCTTGTAAACCTGTCCTTTCTTTACATCCTCCTCCACTTCCTGAACACTATCTTCTTTCTCTTTCCATGCACACATTAAGTGTCATCCCCTACAGATAAATTTTCTTTTATTTCCCATTCTCTTTTTTGCTCTTCTAATTCATGCTTCAACTAGGCTAGCAGGAAGACAACATCATGATGCACATCGACCTTGTAACTCAATAGAATAAAACCTCTGTGGCATTTGTCATCTTCGTTATATCTCATAAAAACACATGTCTTATTTTTTAGATCTAATTTCAACCGTTTCTTCTTTAGCACGTGAGCCGGAACTCGTGAACCAAAAACTTGGAACTCGCTCAATATGGCATACTTTTAGCGATAGGCTTCATAATGAGTTTTGCCTTCAATGAAACTTGGACCTGATAGGTTTAGCATGTAGGCTGCTTCAGCCCAAAAATGCTTGGATATACCCCCAAGCTTCGTACAGGCAGCTTCCACTAAAGTTCGCATTTCTCTTTCTGCTCTTCCAATTTTGTTGGGGCATGTACACAAGAGTTCTTTGTTGCGCAATCCCAAATGACACTTAATTTCACATTCAGTCTCCTTCTGCTTTTGTGATGTATTTCTTGATGCACAATTTCACTTCAGACTTGTGTTTCAGGAAATAAACTTTTCTATATCCTAAATTACCATCCTTCAACCATAGAAAATACTTCACACCACCAATTGATGGACTTTCCATCGGACCACATACATCAGCATGCACTATTTCTAACCTCTCAGTCGTTCAAGAAACACTGATTTGAAAAGGCAGGTTATGCTGTTTTCAAAACAAACGCTCTTGACATATAAAATTTGCGATATCTTCAATAAACTTTATACTTTTCCAATTCAATAATGACTTAACATGCTGAATGTTTTGATGGCAAAGTAACTGATGCCATACACTTAATTTTAAAATCCTTTTTATCACACTCACATAACATTCAGGAATGTCAACATCAGTATTGCTGTCCTGCTCAGATACACACAGCTTACTCTGAGTATATATGGGGCCAATGTCTTTAATCACTGATTAGGTCAGTTCAAAATGTGTTTCGTTCACCAAAAAGAAATTTGATATAGTTTGTTTAATTGTTTAGCAACTGCACGAACTAACCATTTTGTCATTTGCAAAGTTGCACTGGTTACTGTTGATACAATCAGATGAAAAAAGATTGAATTTTAACTGTGGAACATAAAGGATATTTAATAATAGAGCCTTTATGAATTTCGCACCATTTGACATTGATGCCATCTGCTCTCCCCAAGCCTGTTTGCCCCCCGTCATCAACATCTTCTGTGGGGATCCGCACTTCACCAGGCGCTCATGTGCAATGGCTGAGTATTGCACCACATTAGGCATGTGTTGGTCAAGACTTCACACAAGTACTGCCAGTGGGGCTAAGTGCAGTGCTGGTGTCATGAGTGCAAGTGCAACACAAAAGGTGGAAAGGGGCACGCAATCATGTACAAGTAGAGCTTGTGAAATAGGGCATAACTTAATTAAGCTGAGAATACAAGATGCTCAAGGATGCTTTGTCCTACAATCGTAGATAATAGAGCCCTAATGTGTTTTTAATGCCCCTGCGAGCCTCTGTGTCATTTCTGTAATTTCTGGTACTTTTCATTCTTCACGTGTTCCATCCTCACATCACTTCATTTAGTGAATTTCATGTATAAAAGGATTCTATTGGTGTGTATGTAATTATGTAACACTTACGAGCAGGTAAGCAACGTGAGTGTTATTATTCATAAATTGTGGCTGATGCACTGCACCAACAGAGGTGCTGGGATGTGTTCGTGCCCTGCCTGGGAGCAGGTGGAGAACAGGAGCTGGTGTTGTACACGGCACTACGTTCAGTAGAGTGAATGATGTTGAATGGGGTCGTATTGCCGACGGGTTACGGCGACTCTGGATACACGGTCAATATGAAGGAGAGCTAATTTAATTGTCAGTTAAATTGTGTTGAATCGAAAATATTTCCTTTGGGGCGAAGCTGTCTGCCACTTCGCGTGCCTATATTATCACTGAATTTACTATGTTAGAGGGACGCAGGCCCCATAAATACAAAACATACACTGAAAGACACTTTAAAATTGATGCTGCTATGAGGGTGCAGGACATGATGAACTCAGGAGAGTTAATAAAATAAAACACATCTAATTATGGTATGACTGTTTTATTACCACAAAGGTACAATGAAATGTTACCAATGGTTAAGCAGACCTGGCACTCTGGACCTGCTGGTGGTCACTACTGTGGAAACTAAGGTGTACGCCTTAAGTTAGAATTACGTAAAAACAAACACGTATCATGCGTAAAGTCCCTGGTATGCAACTTTAGGATGCAGGGAGACCTTCTCTTGGCTAACTAAAAGTACTTAAATGTTCCTGAGTTACACTAAGTATTGCGATGAAAGAAAATGTAGCCTATAAAGAATTGTCAAAGTGGGTAAGTGGAGCTTACAGCCTGCCCTGCCAGTTGTCTGGAGTACTGAAGTCTGACTGACGACATAGCATCGGCTTCGCCGCACGTCCGGCGAATCCAGCGCCAAAACTGTAAACATGAAAAAAAGTAACTTAATAACTAACATGATAAATTTAACTGGCATTGTACATATTTATGATTACTAAACTAAAACACATTGATGACATACTCATGAACGCCTGAGACCCAGATATGGCTAAGAATGTGATGTCAAGAGTATGTCACCACACTTGAAGAGTGATAGTAAATGAAATGTTGCCTCAGGTGGCTGATTCTCAATAGATGATTACATGTATACTCTTATAATTAACATATTAAAATCGGTGTATGTCGTAATGGTTATAATTACAGGAATGTTTACACATGTGACACATGGATTTTGTCTACTCTCTATGCTGGAGCGGGCAGTTTCCTTAGTTAATTGTTGTGCAATAACTGCTAAAAATGCTCTATTAATTAATGTGGAAAGGGAGCCACTCGCCACTTTACACTCCCAGCTGGAATGTGATTCTCCGTCTTTTGACACTATTTGGAACCACTCCGGATTCGGGAACGGGGCCCGTCGACATCGTGCACATCGGAAAGCTATGGGAGTAAGTGGGGCCCTTATCCTAGTGTTCCCTCCAATGATTGTTGCATCTAATGGGCATGACTTCACGGGACACACTTGTTTAGGCCCCACATTCATTCATCATGAGTGTTACCTCTTGTGATGAATGTTAAATATTATAACCCACGGCCACGAGTTACAGGGTGGCAAGAAAAGTGTAAATGCAGTTATTGCCGATCTGCACTGATCGATACCACGACCTAATGACGATCGGTCGAGTGTTGCTGTGTGGTTAATTCATCTGCGATGGAACAAACGGGCAAAGGGATACGTGGACATGAGGAACAAGTCATGGTGTAATAAAATAGTGTGCACTGCCTGCTTACTCGTTAACACCGGCCGGCATGCCGCACGATGAAAGTTAGCCATAATTCAGTGTCTCGAGGGTGTGGACGTGGGGACCAACAGTGTCGTGTTTCGCATGCCCATGCAGCACTTCAACTTTTGTTACCAATAATTTTATTTAAATAGACTTAAATTACTAGAACGTTTGTTTAATAGCTGTCCGAGACTCTCCACCCTTCTTCTTCCCAAGGCTTGCATAAGCTGGGATGGCATAACATTCACTTAATTATTTGTGCCCTCCTGCCAACTTCGTACAGGTTCACCTAATCGGCAGGTTTAAGCCCAGAAGTGTTTTGTAAAGTATCTCTCAGTAGAAGAGTTTAGTAAAACCCACGGATTTTCGCAAATGAACTGTGTGCATCTTTATTCGCGTTACCTATGGCCTTAAGGGGCATGTGCCCCCACCTTCCTGTAACTTCATAAGTGTTTATAAAGTGTTTCACATGTATTTTCAGTGATTATTCATCATATTCTGTATGGGTGTGTGGATCGCCCCGAGAATCCACTGTGTATCATGCATACTTCAGTTATTATTATTTAAGGAACAACCCCGGAATGATGCCGCCTTTAGCTGTCAGCACACAACCCTGAGGAAGCAGTAAGCTCTACACAAGTTGATATTGCGCTCCATGCAATGCCTGGCGCCCGGGTATCACAACAGAGTTTCAACAGGTATTAACGGTAAATATTCTACCCAAGCTCACAACCTTAAAATGACCATATTTTGCTCCACCATCCACGCGAACCACTTTGATGAGCCTGTTCACCATGCCTCTTTTCCTGCTGCACCATCAGGCACCACATCACACAGAGTAGTGTGCATGCACCATGAGTACAAGCCAATGTATAAATGTGTTTATTCCAAAGGCCTTTTTAATTTTCATTAAGTGTTACTTGTGTGTAACGAGTGTTCCACATTGTGCACAGGGTGCACGAGTGTCACGTGTGTTTATTCAGGGTAATAGTGTATATGTCCTAATGCGTTTGCCAGTACTAGTGTCACGTGTTATTAGTACACATAAGTAAATATTACAAGTCATACTGACAGTCCTTTTTGCTAGTGCTGCACTGAAAAAGGTAATATGTTATTGCTATGTGTTTATTTAATTTCCTCATGTTCCTATCTGTCTACACATAAATACCAAGGCAAATGCCTTTTCGAGTGTTATGTAAACACAACATTCTTAACCTAACATTTGTTCTGCAACCATGTGCTGGCCGCATCATGGCAGAGGCCACCCCATACGATCAATATCAATCATAGATGCGGTAACATGGCCAACCACATGGTGAAAGGCCACGAGTTTTGTACTATAATTATTTCAAGGGTTCTTTATGTGTAATTGCAGATGCTAATTTGTTCTGCCCTAAAAATTTTGTGTATCAAGAAAATCAGTTGTAGTTAGGAACATTTCTGTGGGCCGACCCATCACTAACTACAAAAGCGAGATATTGTTGGATAAGTTGCCAGTATAGCAACCCCCGGCTCGCAAGCTGCCTATTTTCTCATAACTATTTTGTAGGAAGTATATTTTTATAATTATTGAGTGTTTAGATTATTTTGTCATCAATGCAAACTGTGTGTCATTTCGTCTCACTACACATTTTCATATTTTGAAAGTCAAGCAAGTCACATGACATCTGGCCACAGCAGCAACTAATCACAAGGCCTCGCGCTCACCACCCATGATAGTAGCTCTTGAATGGGTGACGAGACACGTGCGCCACTCTGGGACTTCATCGTTTTCTCATCCATTTCTAATGTGACTTTCTATTTTAAATGTAAAGTATCGGAACATTGTTTTTGCTCGCCCACGGCGAGGGCTGTCTCGTACCCCGGTCCGTTTGTTCACAGCCAGGGGCTTAACTTTTAAGTCATGTAAGCTTCGAGTTGTTCAGCAGTTTCAGTGGTCGCCCAATTGTATGGCGAATCCTAATGTACATACCCCGTGTGGGAATTGGGACATTAATAAATCATGTCTGATGAGTATTTTCAGTATCTTATTCATTCACGGCCGCATCTCGACTCCTTCAGTCGTAAATTCTAAGTGCGATGTTTTTAAAAAGGGTGTGTGGGAGCCTGAGTTGCTTCCAGGGGTGAGCTGGCACATGAGGGAGACTGACAGCCCTCACTACTCAAGGCATTTTTGGATATAGTTACGTGTCATCGACACACAACCTACAAGATCAAGATGTGGATCAATGAGGGAAGCCACACAGCTGGCGGCTAAACGACCCCGAAGATTCATCATCATCATGCTCCACTATTTTCTTAGCACTGGCGCCCACCAGACAACTTCAGTGTTCAAGATAACATGTTCACATAAACTCTATCCTCTATCACCCCCCCCCCCCCCCCCCCATGATCCAGCTACGGCTATGGCAAATGTCACATTCCACGCATATGACTCCACCGCTCCATATCCTATCACATCTAAAAGCTTTTCATCACCAACAGTTACTACTTTACTTGAAAACTGCTTGTTTTCAAGATACTAAAACAAATGTTTGTTACCACACATATGTTCACTAGCTCCGATGTTTACATACCATCAGTTATCACTCAGTTCCTCTTCTGTGCTGATGGTCAGGAAAGCATTTACTTAATTATCTTTATTGTCATTTTTAGCCTTCAACATCATGCGCTTTTCTATCAGAAGACTTCTCTTATTGCACTAGTGACAAGTTATCATTTCCTTATTTTTGTCCCAGAACTTGGCCAGCGCTTTTACTTCCCTGTCGACAGCACATCTGCCAGAGCATCTTTTTTCGACCATGTGCTACGCCAGTGTATAACCTACATTCTGTGTGCCTGTATCAGTGCAAATAAACGTGCTGTGTACTTTGTTTGTAATTGCCATTTATATTGTTTACATAATTTGTTGTGTTCAGTACTTCGGTGTAATTGCCACGTGCGCCTGAGGGCCCCCCCCCCCCCCATCTACCCAATAACACGTATGTTTCTTTACATTTGGAGAGAGTGGTGGTTTTATGTTCTTCGTGTAATATTATTGAACTTACAGTGTATACAATTTTTGCAAAAGTGATTGCCATGCATGGTATATTCATGCAATATTAACCAGGGTAACTATTATGTTTTCTTTCAAAGTTGTGTTGTTTACTTTTTCCGGTGTTGGGTTATGCCATGATACATTTGGTTGTCACGGAAGTATATAATAAAGTCATGTAAATGATTAAGGTGAGTGACATGTACACACGATATGTAATAGGAATATAATTTACTGAGTGTTATGTTGTTTTGACAGTTATTGTGTGAAGTGTCATCATATTAAGTTTAATGCAGTTAAGTGCCCAGTTCCACTTGGAGACATTGCGTGCCTTTTCTGCACATAAATTTAGAGGGTTGTGAATTAATTTTCATCATTAATGGCTTATTCCAATTACTGCTCTGAACTGCACTCGGTGCGTACTATCAGAGTTCCACGTGTTCCGATAACCAGAACTCTCACTGAGAGCAGTCGGATTTTTGTATTCCAATTGCGAGTTGAACTGAACGAATGCACATCAAGAGCAATTGTTTTCGCTCTGAATATGGTGTCAGTTTTGCTTTTCAAAGCAATATGGCGGCAACCTGTTATTATGTAAACACGAAAATCATTGCGATTTTGGGAATTCTCAATATCTTAACTTTTGGAAGCTGAATAATTCATTATAGTTAATATGATACAAATATGTTCTTGGTATATATGCCATATTTGCAATTGCAGTGGTGATGATGTTAATTACACCCAGTGACTCATTCATACATTTGCAGACGAGTTAAAATGTGAAATTGGATAAAATTATCTGTACGGAATTTCATACATTTAAATAAAAATCCTTTTATCAACATCGTATTTAAAGCATTTTTTTCCTGAAATGTTCATAGGTTGTCGCAAATGTTTTGCACTGTTTTCGTGACGTGTTCCAGTTAGTGCATAAATAATACACACTCGTTTTTGTCAATCACGTGACATATGCACTTTTTAAGTTTTCAGAGCATAACCAGAGTAGTCAATTGGAATACACCATAATATTACCACGTTAAATGTTTTGGAAACACACCATAGATAACGTAACCAAAGACTGACCAGCAGACACAAGTGAAGGAGGCCACGTGCCTACCGCATGACCAAGGACTGTTGTACGCAGACACAAAGCGTGTCCGAATACCAGTATTACTTTTTAGTGTTGTGTACTTTAACATAAATTGCCACATGTAGATATAATAGCCAGTGAACATACAAATGAATGCAGGACAACACTTCAGATATGTACACACGGTGTGAAAATCAGTGCAGTTAGGTTAGGAGGATAAACGGACATGCAGTTGTGAATGAGTCAGCGCAGTTCACAAGTGATTTTTATTTTCTCTCTGAATATTTTTAAAGTGCTAATTAAAGAGTAACGTGTATTATTATATAATCTGTGTGCCATTCTTGTTTTCATTCATTTAAAATTAAACCGTTTTACCAGAATAACGGGATTTTGTCTGTCACACATTAAGCTGTGTTTAGACACCGGCTCCCGCATGGCCATGTCAGATTTTCCAACCTTTTCAGGTAGTGTCACCACAATGCTTTGTATCTGAGTTAGCTTTAGTCTAAGATCCTGATCTTCTGAATATTTTCCCATCTGCCGGCCACTCTAAGTTCTCGGGAAAACATACACTGCGCATTCTTGTGGCTCGAGGTGAATTAATTGAGACTGTTGAAGTGAACATTTAAAAAAGTACTTCCCAATAACTTCACATATTGAAAGAGGCACACAGTCCTGTACAGCTCTGGTAAAGTTGGCAGTAATGAAGGGGAAAAAATAAGGCCCATTCTTTAAGGGGAACCTTCTCCCGTCATGTTGGATTCTTTATTTTGAAGTTTGTTTACATTTTTAATAAAGACATGCCAAAAGTATAATCTATTCATGGTTACTTCCAATTTTGCTGAAGCCCTGCTTAAGTTATACTTCCAGAATATTCAACCAAACCTTAACGAAGTCTGGGGGGCTACGGTGGCTGAGCAGTTAGCCTGCTCGCCTCCCACCAAGGTGATCCGGGTACAATCTCTGGCCGGATCACTCTGGATTTTCGCATGTGGGAATTGTGCTGGACGATACCGTTTGTTGGTGGGTTTTCTGTGTGATCTCCCGTTTCTCCCCCAACCTTTCATTCCGGCACTGCTCCATACTCACCTCAATCAACCTTATTGGCTCTCAAGACCGATCTAATAACAATTTCTTACTAGGCATTACCAACACACCTATTGTCACCTACTTATTGAGCAAAAATTTCAGAGCAGATGCTAATGCAAAAACTGGATAGATTTATAAAATCTTTCACAAATTTTTGAGCGCATCTACATCGTATCTTACACCCAGCACAGAACTTCTTGACTGCTTGAAACCTACGTCAATAAGGGAATTCATAATAATTATTCTAATTGTATGTAATGAAAATTATAAATGTTTACAAATATTTTTACAAATTGATTTAATGCATTTTTTTCAGCTATGAAACAGTTTTCACAATTGCCTGAGACAGCACAAAGAATGCCTATATTGTGTAACAATGAAGAATACATTTCTAGAGTTTAATTGTATTGTTATATAAGTAGAAAGTCATGGCACAAAATGTAATACTCTATATATGTAAATGTTAAAGGCACAAGGGATAAGATTGTATTACATTTTTGAGTGTTCATAAATATTCTATTTCAAAACATAAAAGATTTACCAGTTTGTGCAGCTAGCATGTAAGCATATTCTGTACAGACTCAGGATTTACTATGTTCGATGTCACTTTGTTATATGTACAATATATATAATAATAGTACTCATTACTTTATTTCATCTGTGTGTAATTTTTTTAACGCAATTTCTCAGAATTGTTGTTTTGGCAGTTACACCCATTCTTACTATAGGTCTTCAATTACTGAAAATTAAGTGTAAAAGACCCAAAGTTATAATTTCTACTAATATGTTACAAATTACTTATAGTTTTGTTTTACATCCCAATTTATCCCCAAAAATTCAAACAATGTTATCAGCTTCCATTTTTCCAGTGGTGCACTTGGTTACACAAACTTCACATTTCCTTTCAAACTGAATCAAAAGCCCGTGTTTTCTCATTGCAACACCAACACTTGAAACACACGAGTTCCTTGTAATCCGTGCACCAGAACAGCAAATTCTGTCCATAGGTTACAAAGGACGCTTGTGTAGGCACATCTATCAAGATTCCACACAAGACATTTTGAAGGGCACAGTCTCCTAACACTATTACCTTTCAAACAACATGCTATGATATGCTGCAGAGCAAAACAGCCTAAGCTTATGTCCAAAATTTATTTAGCAGCATAACACATTTAATGAGATTTCCTTAAGCCAATGGTGAATGCTATATTCGATCACAAGTAAAATTATTTACCCTACATTATAAAATCATTTAGGGCCTACTCACTCTCAATGTGAAAAAAAAAAATTTTCCTAAGAAAACACATGCTGAAAAAACTGCATTTTTTAAATGGTCAAAATAAGTAAAACAATAATTTCAGATGTTGCAAAGGTATTCCATTACTTTCAAGTGTCCAGAAAACTGTTTAAAAAAAAAAAACTTATACTTCTCTTCAAGTTTGCCTGTAAAATTAACACAAGTAGTGCAGTCAAACCTCAACAACACAGACACTCATGGTTCACCAAAATTTATATTTACGACCAAGTTGTCTGTATAAACCAAAATGGTGAAATTTCAATCAAAGTGGCTGCCCCTACACTTGAGACCAAATAGAATATTTTGCTAACAGGGTATATAGTCATGTTGACACGTCTCTGATGGAAAATTATGTTTTTATTGTTGAAAGGAAATTTTAAGTAAAATGATATCCGAGTTATGCAGTAAAGACTTCTGAGCAATTTTAAATGAACAAAAAAGCCCAAATGCAGCACATGCTTAACAAAAACAGCTGAGATATAGCATGTGTTCACATTTTCAACAAGGATACATCACTTGATATTGTTTACATTGATTAAATACAAATTAACTTAATAGCATAACGTATTTTGAGCAAAACGGTATCCAAGTTATAATATATATATATTTTTAAAAAAAGCAGCCCACGACATTGTGCACACAGTAGCGATACAGCCAGTGATTTACAGTGAAGAAATTATAAATTTTGCATTTTCATTGATTAAATATAAATTGATTTAATAGGGCAATGTATTCTGTGCAAAACGATGCCTCAGTTATGCAGAAAATACAATTGAGTGAGCTAAACTTAGCGAAAAAGCAGACAGCATTGCAGGGCAAATGCTTTCAAAAACAGCTGTGATACGGCGGGTGTTTACATTTCCCGTGACAAAATGAAATGTTTTATGTTAATAAAATAATTTAACACACAGACATTTTCTCTTAAAAACTTTGTATACATCCAGCAGATGCAAAATATATTTAATAAGAGAAACCAAAGCCATTACAATCTCTAATAAAATGTCTCGTCGGTAGCAAGTCAGGTTTTTAATAATATTATCAAAGAAAAATGCAAGCTCCATATATAAAATGTAAAGTCATAATTGTTAAACACGTTGGGAATAAAACGTGATACACATGACTGGTTTAGAACAATATTCCAGTGTGGAAAAAAAGTAGATTTAATGCATAGTACGCCTACTAACAACACAACAGCAGTTCAAACATTACAACATGTAAATAATAAATTGAGCACAAAACATTACCACTTACCATTCATTATATTATACGGTTTTTCCAACGTTTCTACAGTTACGTGATAAAGTAAATTGCGTTGCCAGGGGAAAGTACAACGCATAGAGTTCACTTTTTTTCTTTAGCTTTAGTTAACACAAGGCAGCGGCATTACATATTTTCTGCTTAAAATGGCATGCAAAACGAGGGAATGTCACTTGGAAACACTTGTGAACTGTAGACTTTCTTTGCTAGCTTTTTATAACAAGGCAATGGCATTATTAAATCAAGCATTTTCATTTTAATGACACATGCAAAGGAGGGTTAAGTCGTTTATAAAAACATTGCGAGTGCATGCCTGCATCTACCTCCTGTGTAATGGCCTGCCTCTTGCTTCCATTTATTAGAATCGCAATCCAAAAAAAAAGTGTTGAAATAGTAGCATAGGTCAACTAATAGAGCAAAATAAAGCTAAAAAAAGTTCAAAAAAAGTTCAAAAAAAGAAATCCAAATAGTGGTCAGTGAATAAAAACCAAAAAGTCAACATATTACAACAATACACAGTCAAAAATGTAAGTAACAACATGCGAACTCCTCAGCAATAATATTAATGGGATCAAGATGGGCTGCACAGTGAAGCTAAGGTAAAAAAGGGGGTAAAAGACGGAGTTTTTTTTGCCACTTAATGTTAACATTGGCTAGCGCTGCTGCTACGAGGCAGGGTGTGGAATGTGCTGTGCTGCACCAGCGGAGATGGCACTGTAGAACAGCTGTTGCATCAACGACCTTGCTCGCGTGCTAGCAACTGGAAATTTTAATAAATTTCTGCAGTTTTTTTTTTTTTAATTATTTTTACTATGCGATGCATTGTGCGAGGGTATGGTCCATACAGCCCCTTTTTTTTTCCCCAAATGAATTGAATAGATTTTTGCTGCATTTTTTTTTTTTTTTTTTTTTTTCCCCCCCACGAAAATCTGTCGGTACGAACAAGATGTTGGTATGAAATAGATTCTGTCCCAACGAGGTTTGAGAGTGTAAGTAGATAAAATTACCTACACGCTATTCAGTTATTAGCCTAAATCAATTAAAATTGATGAAATGATTTTATTTTACATTGACTGAATAATCCTAAAATGAGAAATAATGCACAGCTAAAGAGAGACTAAACACAGTGAATTCTGCTGTGCCTAATAAGATTAGATTTACGACTAAATGATTTACTGCATAGTTCACAATTAAAGGGACTATCCCCAGAGTGAGTTCTGCTGTGCAAAATAAGCACATCTTTTCTAGAAAATGATTTACCACAGACTTCACAACTGTAGGGACGCTCCCCAGAGTGAGTTCTACTGTGCTTAATAAGAGCAGATTTGCGACTAAATGATTTACTACATAGTTCACAATTGAAGGGACGCTCCCCAGAGTGAGTTCTGCTGTGCATAATAAGATTAAATTTGCAACTAAATGATTTACTACATAGTTCACAAATAAAGGGACTATCCCCAGAGTGAGTTCTACTATGTGTAGTAAGATGAGATTTGTCACTAAATGATTTACTACATAGTTCACAACTGAAAGGATGTTTCCCAGAGTGAGTTCTGCTGTGCTTAATAAGAACAGATTTGTGACTAAATGATTTACTACATAGTTCACAATTAAAGGGACGATCCCCAGAGTGAGTTCTGTTGTGTCTAATAAGTTCAGATTTGTAACTAAATGATTTACTACAAAGTTCACAACTGAAGGGATGCTGTCCAGAGTGAGTTCTACTGTGCATATTACGATCATTTTTCCGATTGAATGATTTACTACATGTTTCACAACTTAATAAATCTTCCCTAGTGCGAGTTCTAATATGCACAATAAGGGCACTTTTCTTATGAAAGGATTTGCCACAGTAATCACAAGTATACTTGTTACTGCACTGGTGAGTTAATGAGGGAACAACAAAAAGCCTTTGTGTTGGAGGAACTGATGGGTTATCTTCACACTTGCCGGACAAGCACACAGGTTCACTATGTTGCCAGCATTTGCAATTTGCTGAAACTGCACGGCATAACTTGCATATAAAGACGCTTGCAAACAAAGTTGTTTCTGGAGTGTTGCCATTTCCAAGTACACACTCACTCTTCACTCTGTCACTTTCTTCACTGCAATACTCTACTTCAGTTCCTTGTGACCCTGCTGTGCAACTTGTCTCCAAGGTTGAATAATTGCATCCCTGCAACACAAAGCATACTGGTGCAAGATATCCTTTGTAACCCCTCGCTGGATAGTGAGTAGGCAGTCTGAGATCTGCCGTGACTTAGAGGAGATCCAGACTTGTTAGCCATTAAAATAGTTTTTAAGCAAAGGTTTCACAGTAACATTTGTCGTATCATCCTGCGAAGAGAAAGAGCTGGTCCTTAAAGGGAAGCGTGAGATAACTAAACTTTAGTCGTTGGAACCAGATAAATATCTTGACGTTCTTTCAATTAAATTCTCCTGTACACTTTGAAACTATACAGGCTAGCGTGCACCATTTGTCCGAAGAGAAACCCTGCATTAGGCTTAACCATCTGTACAATTTTCTATCCTAACATCCTGGGTGCAGATCGGTGTGACAAACCCCCCCAATACCCTGACTGTCTGGTGGCAGCAATCTACTCAAAGCCTTCGAGCCGCATGTTAATCAGACTCCTTAACATCATTTGAGGAATGACCGAGCGTAGATAGCCGCCCACCCACATAACAAAAAGTGGTTTTCAGAGGTGGGATTAGAGTATTTAAGTCTGCATGAGCGCTGGGGTAGTTTCGTATTTAGGCCGCTTCAAAGTGGGATGAGCCTACTTAAACACTTAAATGGTGGTATTGTGGTGGATACGCTAGTATTTAAGCCTCCCTGTGTTGGAATTGTTGTGTAGATACCCCTAGTGTGGAAGGAGAACTGTTAAGAATAAATATATATATATAAAAGTACTATTTATTGTTTATTGACCAAACAAAAATTAATTCAACTGTAACATTAACATACTTTCTAAGAAATGAATACTGAACATTTAAATGTTGTCTGCTATAAACCCGCACACAAACCTGTTTACCTTAATTATAAAAAATCTAACAAACATTTGCCTAAGATATTTACATTTCCCAATCAAAATACAGCACACTCCAAATATTCACGTACATAATTTATAGCTATTTACTTTGTGATGGTGTTTGATGAAATTACAAGCAATCGGCCGGTCGTTTGTATTTTTTTTAATACCACTGGACGACTTCCGAGTTCTCCCATTAGTAACATGTCTTGCTGTCGTTGGCAATTGCATGAAGAATTTTTAGGTCACTGCATTAAAAATAACTATTCACACAACATTCATTAATTCGATTTAGAACTTCTAAACTGATACGCCCACACACAAAAATCACTTCTCACAATAACAACATGGCGTCCAGTCGTTGGTTGGTGAAGATAAACAGACCTCCTTTCTCATTATTTCTGTTATGCAATTTAATATCCTTATACAGAATACCACAATGCAATATTATTTACGTTTATTCCAAAATTCTTACTTATTTTCTTTTTCGCCGATGTACGAAAGAATACATATTATTCAGGAATACCACCATTGCTTCACATGGTGGTCAGCTGACATTCGTTATTTCAAATATGACACTACTGTATTACACTTTAAATATGTTGGCAGCAGTAGCTGTCAAATTCTGGAAACCTTAAATAAGACAGATTATGTCTAATGTTTGAAGCAGAGGTTGTGGGTTTGACCTACATAATTAAGGTGTTATTAATGCAGATGTGATAAATGAGGTAAAATTCTTGCGTTTGAAGTAAAGATATGATGTACACAAGACAAAGTAATATAAATTTATTTGTTAAGGTGATGCAGAGGTAACTGAAAGAAACATTGTACACAAGATGATGAAGTATAAAGTTATTTGTGGATGTGATGTGGAATGTTGAAAGTTAGTAGATGTTGTAGGTGATGAAAATTTATTTGTGCTCGTATGAAGTAATATTTCATGGCAGGAAAAGAAAATTTATTTATAAATGAAACGAGTAAAATCTCATGCGAAGAAAAGAAAATTTATTCGTGGTTGTTAGAAGTAATGTTTCGTATAAGGAAAATATGTGTAATGCCAAATGATTTAAATTTCATATCGGTTGTGATGTGGAGTATATGCAGTAAATATACGGTGGAAGAATCAATGTAGTTAATTGAGAAAATATTTAAATAATGTTGATAGAAGTAGTGTTTTCTAATTGTGTAGATTATTTGAGATATTGAGAACAAAAGAGAAAGCTGTAAATAATCAGAGGTTTTGTTGTAATTGAAAATTCGAGATGGGCAGTCTCAATTTAATACCTTTTTCTTCTGCACGTTTTCCTACAGGAGAGTAAACTGTTTATTTTGAACCTATGTCACAACTGTAATTAACTGTACGTGAAGTAACTTAAACTGGAAAATATAACTGTGGTTTTCAATTTATGCAACACATAAATAGTACAGCAATAAGAAAAAAATTATGACATTGATTGGACTGTGAGTGATTGGTTCACCCCGTTCAAACAGCAGAATTAACCAAACTATTTCCCAACCTTGGCGTATGAAGTAATCAGTTTTCACGTAAATACAGACTACTTCTATAGTAACTACACAAACTTAGAAAACCTACAACACTTACTAGTATTTTTGTGTTACTTGTTGGTCGCCGAGGGATTTTTCCTTCCACCATCCCATTACCAAACGGAACACTTCAGCGACACATCCGACATGATCATAGCTTATCAGCCAACTAGATAGGAGAGCTGAAGAAACTGGTGGGAGCGCTCTCAAGCGGCACCTCGTGGAGCTGTCTCGGGGGAATGTGTAGATGTCGTAACAGCGTTGGTGACCTCACTGCGGCTGACCTTATTTGCCGGGCTTGATTGGTGTGTTTAAATTCCCGGAAGTGAACAGTCTAATGGTAGTGCTGCTTGTGGAAGAACTCTCAGCCCCTTGCTGTAACCATTTGGACATTTTGGCAGTTTCCTATTCGCTGAGCATGAATGAAACATTTTGAAAATTTCTGTATTTAAGATCAGCGGAGCAGCCAGTCAGAGAATGGCTGTTCCCCGATGGACCGTCTGCACTGGAAGTTAATTAATGAACAAATTTAAATGATTATAAAATGGATAGGCCCATAAGGTGGTTTGAGGAAGGACAATATTTTCGTCATAGGAAACTTCAAAAATATTCATCATGAATTTTGTTTTTATAATGAATTTCGTTATTCTTGTCAAAGCTTTAAAGAAAGAAAAAAAACCATTTCAATTATATATTTGTATGAATGGCCTTGTACTACTTTAAATAGCCAGAGAAAAGAGAAAACACTTCCAAGCAGTTCATAGGTTTTCCGTGTAAAATTTAATATTAAATTGGAATGTTGTTATTTATTGATGGCTTTTACTCTAGTCAAACAGCCAGTAATATTCAATGTGGCTTTTATAATGTGCTATTTGTGCCACTTTTGTTGTATTGTTAATATGAAAGATGGTCTTTATTCTAGTCAACTAGCCAGTACTATTTAATGTGGCTTTTATAATGAGCTATTGCTGCCCCCTTTTTTTTTTTTTTTTTTTTTTTTTTTTGTTTTGTTAATATGAAAGATGGCTTTTGCCATATTTAAAAGCCTATGATAATTATTTTGCAGATAACAGTCCAGATGTGGCTATTCTTATATTGTGTCATTGCTACCACTAGTGTGAAATTTTTTTAGGAAAATTCAAATACTAGAAAGATTTTGTGTATTTTAAAATATCATACACGTGTTGAGTTTGCTTGAGTGCAATAGATCACATACTAACCTTCTTTCATAACATAATTTCTTTGGGATCAATCTAGTAGTTTTTATATGGATATAAACAAAGTAACAATATATTTGCGTAAAACAAAAACATTGAGATAATGTGAGAGGTTAAGTTGAAAGAGTCAGTGCCAAGACTGATAAAATATTACTAAACTTGGTTCATTTTTGAAAATACATATGCACATGTCTCTCCTTTATCCATTACATAAATATATATGTTGGATGTTGATTTGCACTATCCAAGTTCACTTCAAAGTAGGTTTTCTGACTAAATGGCCGGTCAAGGCCGCCCTTTGGTGTCCCAGTGGTATAGAGGGCGCCACATATTATTAGTGGAATTAGGAAAAACCTAGAGAGATTGTAGCTAAGAATAGTCCAAGCTGTGCTCCAAATCAGTTGTTGGATATAACAAGTAAAATCACTATAGGAACTCGTGATGCTGGTAGATAGCATAAGTATTAGTAAAAAGTAATAGATGTAGGGTGGTTTTTAAATATAACCCATGTAATCAGGACACGCTCGATGGGCAAATATATAACAGTGATCGGAGAAGTGTACCAATGGCTCACGCGGACGTAGACCCCGAGAGGACAGGCTGCTTGTGATTGGGTATAGCCATTAGAGCACCACTTGTACAGTGGAAGCAACTAGGAAACAACCCATTCTCTGGTGCCAGATGAGGATAGGTTGATTTTAGGTGGGGGCACTGTAAGAGGGCGGGCCTTAAGCCCAGGTGTTAACGTAATGTCAACAAGTAGTAAGAGTAAACAGTAAAACGATCAAGAAAAGATAGGGGATTTACTATATTTCGGCATGTATAGGTTGCACATTTTTACAAAAAAAAATTACTACAAAAAGTAGGGTGCGGCTTATATACGAGATATTGTTATTAAAAAAACTTTTTTTTCCTAAAACATGTTTAGAAATTTGTTAACATACAGTACATTTTAACGTTTGAACTAGATGGAAGGAAGTAAAGGGAAGAGAAAAGAAGAAGAAAAAGAGAGGGGGAAAAAAAGTTTTAATTATTTTAATTATTTGTTCAATTGCCTTTAGAAACAAAACAGCCTTGATCCTGCATGTGTGAAATGTAAACATGTTGGGACTTGGCCATAGACGCCATACATGAGAAAATAATTTCTCTGCTGTATAAGACAAAGATAACTTATGTACTTCACATGCCCACTGTGGCACTACAAGAGCACATTAATAAGGCACCACATTGTGCAACATGTTGCCATGGTTTTGCTTTCTCAAGTCAGGTTACCACCTGTAGAATATTAATTGTGCAATGTACATTTGTAAACATTGCAACATAATACAAATTTTTTGTCACAAATGTTGTGTAGGGGAGGAATTATGTCTGAATGTATTACGTTTGTATGGAATTGTAAGTAAACAAAATTAAAAATAATACCAAAATTCAGTCCGGCCTAAACTTGAAATATTAACTATACCAAATTTTTCATCAAAAACTTATGGTGCGGACTATTCACACACCCAACCTATACACATCAAAATACGGATCTCGTATATTTGTAAGTGTGTTTCATCACCTAATGTATGCAACTGAGATTTCACTGAGAGCGCTAGTTTTTCCTTAAATATTCAAGGAGTATTTAAGCATGATCAACTGGCGGAGGTCACGAGTGTTAGGAATTAGGCACGGGAGTCAGTAAGGTTACGTGAACTGAGATATCTAGGCCGTAGAAATAAAATTTTAAGACACTCCCTTCCCCTTGGCTCCAGGCCAGCAGTTCGCAGCTGAGACACGCAGTCCTTTAAGAGGCAGAAGCGCTGTGTTAATGATATTCTGTATGGGTGGGCCAGCGAGCCGCCACAGAGAGCAGCGGTAGGATGTAAGCGACACACGATAAGTTCTGCATAAGAATTGCTTATTAGCAGACTGTGCATGCCTGGCGTCGAGGACACCCACGGGAATCGCCTTCCTGGTGATGCACAACCTCCCTATGCCACTGAATACCAATTAAGCAAAAGCATGCAGACTGTCACGCACGTCGGCTATTGTGGATGCGGGAAGTGGCGAATAGGTGAGAATTTTGGCAGGTGCCAGCACAAGTTATGACAGAAGAAAAAGATTATATAAGCTCTCGACAGCCTGCCCCAGGGCTGGTTGTCATTCAAGTGTTAGTACATATGGGGCAGCTCGAGAGAAGGCATCAATCTGTCAAAGAGATGGGTCGCCCGCTCGTAATATTAAGCAAGTAGAACTTCAAATTTGATTAAATTCACTGCGCTTATTGAGCTTGGTTGTGTTCTTTGGTTAGTGAGGAATTGGCACTTTAATAAATTTCTAAAGTATCTGAGGAAGAGTCGAGATAAAGTTTATAGTCGTTGAGATTCAAAGAGATGGCTTGCACACATTCCAAGTATTCACAAGTAGTTTGGCCTTGCCCAGCATGTGGGCCTAGTCATTATTGCAGGAGACAAAGTAAACATTGGAGCATAGGCGATTGTGTAGGCAATTAGAAAGGATGTTATTTTCCGGTGATTATTAATAGAAGGTTAAGGATTTGAGTAGTACTTATTATCAGTCTTGTATTCTGGGGCTGGCATAAAATGTAAAAAGGTAAAAGATAGGTAATGTTTCACATAATAGATGTATTCAAGTAATTGATTAACCATTTACGAGAAGTTATTTATCGTTTGTAAGGACTTAATTCTTATTTGCAACAAGATGGCAGAGTAAACAGGTGGATCAATGTGTTGATAAGTGAGTTGTTTTAGTAAATAAAAATTCTGAAATCATGATATTCCACTGGTAATAAAATGGATGGGTCCCATAACACTCCACGTGCTACTAGATGCTAGAATATCCGCAAGATATCCTCTTTAACCCCTCGCTGGATAGTGAGTGGGCAGTCTGAGATCTGCTGTGACTTAGAGGAGATCCAGACTTGTTAGCCATTAAAGTAGTTTTTAAGCGAAGGTTTTACTGTAAAATTTGTTGTACCATCCTGCATAGAAAAAGAAGTAAACCTCAAAGAGAAGAGCGAGATAACTAAACCTCAGTCATTGGTACCAGTTAAATATCTTGACTTAGTTTGAAAATTTGTTTACTTAAATTTTTCTGTACTCATTGAAACTATCCGAGCCGGCGCACACCACAGGTCCGTGCTCGTCTGAAGAGAATCCCTACTTTAAGCTTAACCCTCTGTACAATTTTCCATCCTAACACATTGGGTGTTTGGTAGCACGAATCTACTCACAGCATTCCAGCCACACGTTAATAGGACCCCTTAACATAATCTGAGGAATTACCATATGTAGATAGCTCCCCAGCCACGAGACAAATGCTGCAGGACATCGTCTTCAGGTCTTCCCTTATCTAGGCTCTCTGACTTATTAGTGCACATAGAGTTCCAATACTTTAACACAACGTGGTAGTTCAACTTCCTAATACCTGCAAAATTACATGGGTGGTGACCGTACGGCTTACTTCCCACTAGCTTAGCTCAGGTGTCATGTCTGCATCGAGACTGCCTGTTTACAAGCGTTAACTTTAAAAAAATTACCTCAAAAACTAATAAAAAAGGTTTCAGGCAGAACTCGTCCATGTCACCATCCTGCCATCGAAATCCAAGATGACTAAAAGCTTGAAAATCAACCAAACCTTCCAAAATCATCCAATCACGAGTGTGCTAGAGGCAAAATTTACTTAACACGCCGCTTAGTTGCTGAGAATGGATCAGGATTGGCAGCTTTTCCCATTATTTAGCAAAGACTGGTAAATTCCAGATTAAAACCATCGCGAGCTTCATGAGTTTCTGCCAGTATTTGCCACTCGTTAGGGAAATTTGCTTAAAAACTTTAATGTTGAAGCAGTTTATAACATAGATTTCAATACACTTATAACAACCAAAAACCATTATTAGAACCACAGTGTCTAATAGTTGAAAATCATGTCTCAAGTATATCCTATTTTTTTATTATAGTGACTCAGTCTTATGTATTAAAATATTTTAGAATTTGTGTCTATGTCAAATCCACTTAATAATGTAAAACTACTACATACAAGCCAAAAAAATACTAAAACAATAATATTTATTGAGCACAAAATACATGTAGTCATTGAAGTAAGGCCATTTATATATTGTGATTCCTTAACTATAGTAGGTACTACCAGACTACTAATGCCTTGGTTTTTGTACTTATAATTCACATTACTAATTCATTGCAGCTATCTTCATAATTACATATAATCACAAAAAAATTACCATTTGGTCTAAAATCCTATTTTACAAGAATTACCTACCATGCTAAATTTTTACATTTTTGTAGCTGTGGTTGATGCTTTTGTAACATGTTACGAAATTGCTGGTAGTAGTCAGGTCAAGCCTATTCCTAAGTTGGCTCTGTATAAATGAAAAGCTGGAAAATACTCTCTCAATAGAAGCTGAGCTTATTGGGAACACGAACAGGTGAACAATGAACGGAGTGAATTTGTTGTCAATATATTTATTCTTTTGTATCACTTTCCCCAAGGGGTCCATTGCCTTTGCTGTAGATGAGAAAAAAATATTGTGGAAACGTATTGAACCCTGCTTCAAAACAAATTATGTAACAAAAAAAAAATAACTAGGTTTCAGGATGAAGCAAATGCACTGGCTTCCTTCTCATCAGGTGACAATGCTGGCAAATTTGTAAACCCAGGTATGCTAGGTGGTGAGCTGGAGTTACAGCTTAATTTCACAGCTTTAACATATTGTCTTCATACGGTTTCAGTGCTGGAACCTGACAGAGGGACAACCAAATATCCAATTCACTTGCAATATTGTAATTTTCTGCATGACACTAGAAATGAAAAAATATCATGGAAAATATCACTTACGTTGATAGCAAAACTTGTGTGAGATGCTGACCTTGCACGAAAAATCGGAAAATTGAACATGTCCTAACTTTTTTCATTCAAAACGATGCAACTTGTGATCTTATTGGTCTTTGTATGCAGGTCATGAAACCTGTTGTACATCAACCATAGAGGTAAAATAAAATTATCATAATTTTATTGTGCACATTTTTAGTTTCTTCTTGCGTAATGGGTCACTTTCATTCTTGTTGTCAGATAACATTTTTGAATTAACGCTAATGCACATAAAGCACTCATTTTTCGTGCATCCATTGTACACTTGTTACTGAAATGCTTTCAACATAAAATCAATTATTTTTTAGAGGGATAACTTGAAGCGAATACCTTGTTAAAGTAAGCACATTCATATATTGTATAACATTGTGACTGTTTTGTACTTACCAGGGCTATAAAGTAATTGTGATGCAAGACAGTATTTATCTTGTTTAGCTGCGTGTGAACTCATTTCAAACGAAATTTAGTTGGCATTCTCGTACGAAAAATTTTGTAAGAAATCTTATGCGAAACACACTTTGCATTGTGTGAAACCTGCTTTAGTGGTGAGAATAGAAAAAGTACCTAGAAAAATGTATTTCTATTTTTACACAAATAGATTTATAATTTAATATAATTAAAAAACCAAATTACATAAGAACTTTACTCGTTTTGCTTTAGCTAGATTCAGTAAGCATTAGCTTATTTTGCTAGTTGTAATTAGAAATCATCACTAGCAAGTAGCAAAAAAGGATTTGCAGAATCCAAGCCAAGATGATGTTCAGGTATTCCATAACACTGCAATATTCTGCGACTACACAAGTAGAAATGATAAATTAATAACTTTATAAGGCTTTAGTTTTACAGAGAAAAACATAAGTAAAAACTTATTTTGTCCAATACAGTAGAAACATGTTTAAGCTGGGAACATAAAAATTTCAACTTCATTGTAAGTTGCTACATAATATTTCTTACAAAGTTTCCACCAAAATCAGCTTCATGATCTTCACATATTTTTAACATACATGGCCTATTTCTAATGAAAGTTTCAAAACAAACAAGTTGGCGGTTCCAACGAGTTTCCCCAGAAAGTTGCGACTTGCATGAATTTTCATCTTCCTTTAACCTTTTACTGCTGGGTGGTGATGATTTTGAAACTATTTTTGAATGTATTTCTATAATGTGTTTCACAACCAGATAACACTTCTGAACCAGCAGATTCAGATTGTGTGACATGCAACCATATGATAATCTTCCTTGAATTCATCTTCAAGATTTTTCCTCACTAGTTTCATTTTGGCTCGTTATCAGAAATATAACATTTAACTTTACATCCAAACTTTTCATGTGCCTCATTAATTGCTTCTTTAGCCAGCTGCAAACAATTTACTGGTCTTAGCATTTGTGCCAGCATCTATTGCAGATAGAAAATAACACTTGATACCATTTGACCAAATATTGGCTATCAGTTATGTTCTGTTAAGTGGATTATAACAAGGTCTTAATTCCTTCAAAATATTGATAATTCCACCTTGCTGTACAACACTAAACTGTATTTTGCATGCAAAAAAGAAAAGAGCCATATACTTATCAATTATCATCTTAATTGCAGGAGTCCACACTGTGAAGGTTTGGTCGTTGGAACAGTTTAAATGAGCAAGCTGATGACTAGAAGGTTCCAGTCCATCTGAACTGGAACATGGTTATGTCTTGTTCTCTTCTAAGTATGATCACAAATGAAAATAAACAACACTAGACCTTATATTTGCATGATTTACTATAGATTATTACAAACTAGACATAAGCATGTACAACCACATTTGTCCTCTCTACTGCTTCTCGACACCAGATGCCTGATTACTAGAGTCCCGGAAATTTCGCAAATATGGGAAATAACTGCGATAAAATGTGAAAAGTTGTACTATTCACAATAAAATGAAACATTTTTATGATTTAGCGAAAAATGTGAAAAAATTCTGTAAATCCAATCAATTCTTCACAAATACCCTTCATTGCATTAGTTTTCACAGTAAATAAAAGATTGGTCTTCAGTTTTGACTTAAAAATACTTGCAGACGGTGTTTGTATTGACAGAAAACGTATTGTACGCAATTGTTTTTTTCGGATATCAAATATATGATACATGCATGCAGCACTGAACCCAAAATGGCTTGCTACACAGTTACAACCCTAGCGCTTGCAGTGTCGCTTTTGACTACAACACTGTTTACATCAATGGTACATGTATACAGTTCTCTATATACGTCATGCGACGTAAATTTTTATTGTGATGAGCTGCAGCACATTTTGTTATTATTACAATGAAAAACTTGTATGTAATGAACATGTGCAAAGTGAAATGGAAGAAGATATTCTTACTAAACTGTTTTTTTTTTTTTCCCCTAAAGTTTTTCATTTGAAAATGCTACAAAATGATCAATTTCATTTTTAAAATGCTAAAATACACATTTCAAAATGCTAATTTTTGGACCTCTACTGATTACCTCACTTCTTCAATGTAATACCAACCGTAACACTATTCACGTCTCATAACTACTTTACAAAAATAACACGTGTTATTACATGTTCCTTTTTTTTGATAATCTTCTAGGTACAGAGGTTGATGTACAATACACCCACTTATCGTTATGAGACGAGTTGCAGGGTGGCTCATGGTTAGCACATTTCTGATCCACAACTGACATTCACTTGGACTGAACTCAGACCTCTGTAAACTCTGTCCTCTGGTTATCCCATCCTCCGAAGGGTGTGCTGAGTTCTTCTCTGTGTCTCGACTCCTTCCTCGATATCTGCCTTTCTGTACCCATCACTTGTATCTGGAACCTTACATCTAGTCTCAAACTCTAAACCTACTACCCTCTGTATGTACATGATCTCTGTTCCGCTCTAGTTATTTACCTTCTGGTGTTCGAATCACATACGATCAAGGTCTGTGTGGAGAATGCCAAAGACCTGTCCTTTCACTCTGTCCCTATCACCCTATATGATATAGAATAGGTTCTGGCTTGGTTTCAATACCTAAATCCCCTATTGTTATTGTAATAACACTGTTTTTTACATTGCCTCATTGATATCCTTGCCCTATCTTCCCTGTAGATGTTAGTCTTAGGTCGTCCAGCTGTCAACACGCTATTTGGTCGCCTACCAAACATTACTTGTGCTGGTGAATTCTAGTTTTGTTCTATTGTGGTGTTATTTAATTCTAGCATTGCTAGCCTGACACATGTGCTTTCTACCATTACATTTTTTAACACTGGTTTTATTGTTTGTATGTGTCTTTCAGCAAAACCTGTTAAGATTGTGGGTATTGTGGACTGGAAGCGATATTTTTGAACTGCCATTCTTCCGCAAATTGTTTAGATTTAGCCTTGGCATGCTGTGGATTATTGTCACTAAAAACTATGTCAGGAATCCCATACCTCGAAAAAATTGATATTAATTTATTGATGGTCCCTTCACTAGACAAGTCACTCATTTCATCTACCTCTACAAACTTGGTGAAATAAGCTACAACTTTCATGTAGTTCTTTTGAAACATGACAAAGATATATATTCCAACAGCTAACCACGGAACTTCTGGTTACTCTCTCCCGTACATACGTTCTCACGTGTTTATTTTGATATTTTATACCAAGTTACATAATTAGACACTAAGTTTACACTTAGAAATACTAAAGGAATTATAATGTTACATTTCATACAATACACATATGTGCAATAATCATGCTGGGTGCTGTTTTCAATTAAATCATATAGTAGAAATTCTAAGGTTAAAAATATTTTTATTCAACTCGTTCTTTTTCTCCAAGACATTCAAGAAATTATTAATCACTTCTCAAACACAATAAAAATCAATCTTCCTTATCTTTAATTATTAAATAATTCCATCAAAAACATCTTACTGCAATTAATTCAACAAAATTCACTTATATTATTAATTATCATATTATTAAAATTTCTTGTTCCATATCCATATCAATCATTAGAGGTGTTGAAAATTATTCTAAAGAAAAAATTAATTCTACTTTACATCTGCCTTAGTAATGTTGTCTCCTGTCCTGCCATTAGATGTCGTCTGACCTTGACATCTCTACGCCACTCAGCAATGGCACGACGAGAGACAACCAGGATAATTTTATTTAATACTTTTGTTTAATAAACACTTACTGCTTACTATTCTCAGGAAAGATAAATAAATAACAAACAAAATATTAATACTGAATGCTGTCTACAAACAAATGAAAAATACTTATAAATGATCTCTCTGTAAATTAACTATAAAATAACCAAAGATTATACTGTTAACTCATATAATAAAGCGTAATTTGGAATAATGTTAAAGAAAGTGACAACATATATACAATTATATATAATGAAAATGTCTATGATCAACAGTAAACATAACTTTGAAAATATGCAATGTTACATAACCCCCCCCTTGGTTTGGAACAAGTTTTACAAATTTGTTACAAACAGAAATAAATCTAAGTGTTAATTTCCTATAATTGCTGCAATATGCTTATTACATTTAACTTCAAAATTCACAATCATTATATCTATATGCTATAATCTTCCAATACCTCATTAATTAAGACATTCACTTAATGTCTTTTCTTTTTCAAAATTCAGAATCATCATATCTCCATGTTATAATTTTACAGTAATTCATTAATCAAAACATTCACTTCAAATTTTTCCATAGTATTTATCAATTTGAAAACATTATTTATATTTCAGGTTTCCAAAAAAATGATTTGTTCTTACCCATTTAATACAGTTTGTGTTTACTTATTACACTATTTGCTCCCTGGTATTTTTATCGACACTCCCAATACTTACTTATTTTAATTTAGTCATCTAAGTAAAAATTTTTATTTTAAATTATAATACCAGCTATAACTTATACCTGTAGTTCTCTACCCACATCAGTATACATATAATGTTATATATTGATTTTCATTTATTATTATTACTAAGATTTCTATCACCTGATGATTGTCAGATTTTTTCTTTATATGAAAAGAAAAAGTACTTTCTAATACATTTATAAGTTATGTGGCTTACATGTAACTTTGACAATTTTATTGGTGTACCCTATCATAATATAATAGAAAAATTAACCTAATAATACAGTTGTATTTACACATTGTTTCTAGTTTTACTAGGACTTTCCCTTCTATCATTCCTCTGTGGTTATAATATTAACTTCTGTAAACTATACTGTCTAGTTTATAATTTTTTTGCACATTTTTTCTAGCTATTTGCTTGCTAAGATATTAATTTTGTTTATAACAAAATTTTTGCTCAAACAAATGTATATTACTTTATCACACTACAAATTTTTGTGAACAAAACTTACTATCTATATTACAATTTTAACCCTGTTCATCCATTCTTTTGTTTTTGTGTGCCCATTCAAAATTTACCCTATCATTTTCTTCATTCAATATTACTCTGTTCCTGAATGTTTTACCTTGTGTTTCATCTGACCCCCTCTCCACCAATGAATTCTTTTTCTATTCATTTTCCTAACTGTCTTTCTCAACCTTGTGTATACATTCATAGTTTACCCACCCCTCTTTCTCACATGTTGCACTAATTTTGGAAGTCTGCCCCTGTTGATTCTTTGATCCCCACCCTCGCTCCCATGATTTCAATATTATTTTGCCCTTGCTCATGTCGTGTATGAAATTTCCTATTATATTTATAAAAGTTTTTCTTACTAGCCTTTCGAAATTAATATTCCCATTTGTATACAAAATCACCTGATCCTTTCATGTAACACAACTTTGTTTGCATATCACCGCATCTAATGTCGCAGAACCTGTTGACACCGTCACGTGAGACACGAGTCGAACGGTGACACATTAAACTTATGGCAGATGGATGATAGCTGTGTTTCCCAGTAACCGCACAGTTGAGACTCAGGGTTCTCAGGGATGCTGTGGGTTCTGTGTGTCTGTCTCAACCGAGCGTACTTATGAAACACTTTGCATTACTAAAAATCTTTACTAAACATTTATCACTGAAAAATGGTAAGAGGTTGCTGTCACTACAAAGTAAGACTTTAAGCACTGTGATACTTGCTTTTTATTCTGTCACTCATATAAAATTGTGGCAAGGTTAACTTAATAACATGAACTCAAATGTGTCTAGCTAACTCTGTTCCGGTGCTCACCAGCCCGCAATTAATCTAGCGCACTGCTAGATGGAGGACTTCTCTGTGGTGTTAGAAAACACAATCTTCACAAAGAAAGGGGTCGACAGCCGCTAGGGTGGCTGCTGCTAGGGTGGACTGTCAATTTTTTCTGAAAACAGGGTGCAGAGAATTATGAAATGAACAAACACGTGTGATTATTTGGCATCACTAATGCGGACTCACCAGGGCTCGTCTTGCCGCACGTGGTAAGTGTGGTGACAGCCTATACACATAGCCAGCTAGGACGGAAATAATATCACCGTACAAATTACACAAATATACACAAAAGAAGATGGGACACAACATGGGTGGTCAAAATAAACATGCAGATGCATGAAAGCAAGTTTAGATGGCGCAGATGCCGCTGGGTATGATTCGTAGTGGATCACATGGTGCAGATGGACTGTCAATATTTCTCTGTAAAAACTGCAGATTCTGTTCAGACAAATTGTTATTATTGATAGGAAAAATGTTCTCCTGCAGATTGTGATGTTGATAGGCTTTTAGCATGCCTGACGGCGGGAAAATCAATCTTGGAATAGACTGTGTGGTCATACATACAAAGTATCAATTTCATGAAAATTACACGGCAACCTGAATGAAACAATACATAAAACCCTGAAATAAATTACGGCACACATGATTTTACACAAATAAACCCTCAAAGAGCATGGATGGCGCAGATATTGACTTGACTGCTATTACCTACATGGTCGCAAGTGATGTGGCCGTAAAACAATTAAACATGAAAACTACCCTGAAATACATACATGAAAATAAAGCCCTTAAAATTGCATGCAGCAATTAAATAGAAATTACACTGAAATGCCTTTAACATAGGTGGATTGCGCCTGATTCAAAGTTGCGCAGACCGCGTTGCCTCTCCGACATATTTCTCCTCGTTCTTCTAGTTTACATAGAAAAAGCCACAAGGGCACAAATTATCAAGTTAAGCAGAAGCATAATGCTGGGGAAAGTCTGGCAAAACATATGCAAAGCAAAGGTTAACAGGTATACTAAAGTGAATTGTAATCTATATCAGTGCAAAAAGTTTGTAGTGCGTACGTAACAGCGTCTTAGCTAGCCAGCTCTCCTTGACGGGCTGCCCAGAGGCAGGGGTCGCGCGGTCCTACCATGGCTGCCTACAGGGTTCACACAAGCTGAAGTGCTACGCACGCTGAGTAAAACTTTTATATTTGAAAATAAATGGCACATAAATAATTTAAACATTGATTTACATTTTAGATTTAAATTGTGAATTTTCGGTATTCTTTAAATGTTTTTTTATGACGGGGTTCACGCCAGAATAATAATGTTCTTAATCTCTGCGCAGTGCTCATTTGAATTCATAACCAAACATTGTGCAATCTTATCAAACATACACCTTAAACACTCAAAACAATTGTAAACCTGAAAATGAAATAAGAGACCCAATTTTACACTTCAAATAAATATTCAGTTATTGGAAAGTTTGGGTTACGGCCCCTTTGCGCACGTGCATGCCCACATGTCATGTAAGTGGTGAGTGCTATCATGGTATTAACACGGCTGGCTGTTAGCCGGTGTCAAACGACCCCTCCCTCAAAGGTCAAGACGGTGCGAGCAACTCAACTTTGCGCGGTTGTGAACCGAGACTACCGGTTGAGGACATAAGAAGCATGGCCTCAGGAGACTCCTGATTCTGCGGTGTTTGACGGGGGTGGAGGCGTAGGCTGGAATCATGTTGTGGGAACGCAGTGGTGACTTGCCTTGCCTCTTGCGAGTACTGTGATGTAGTTTGTTGACATGTGAAGTCACACTCACTTCCTTACTAATTTCCCCAAATCCTTCGAAACTCTCTTGCTCTTCTAGGCTATCCCTTGTGGGGCCAAAAAACCTCTGAAAGGCGTTACACTGACACTTGTGGTATTCTGATTAACATTTTCACTTTGGTTACAACCATTGATATTTGTGCCTTAAGGAAACCCCTTAAAATTTACGTCACTAGCACTGGTTGTGTTGCGATTTGTGTGTACACTGTTGTTACCACATCTTTCATTTACATTTGTGAAGCACCTGAAGCTGCTTTGATTTGTGATGCTACTACAGTAAACTCCCGATTAACAGTGTTAATCGGGGAAGGAGAAAACACGAATAAGCAAATTTGTATTAAAAAACCCAGATAATCGAATTTACATATTTTTACTATTAATGGAACAGTGATATTGATTCCGAAAATCGGGATAAGACACAGTACCTATTATACATTTCGAAGCAAACACAAATCATGCACTGTATGTACAGAATTTAAAGTGCACGGTACTTAAACTGATATTTATGTTGTAACGAGTATAGTTTATTCATGGCGCATCGAGTATACACAGTCTTTCGTGGCGCCAGGTAAGCGCGTTGGGCAGTGACCGGGAGTGATAAGCAGCCCATAGTTGTGTGTGTGTCGCTTTCTCAATGTGTGTCACTTAGACCCGTCCTTTAGATGGCAGAGTTAGTGGACAGTTTAGAATGCGATGCAATAAATACTGGACCATAACGGGACTTTAAATGATGCAACCTGGCATTTAAACAATACAGTACAATTCCCATTAAAAGAATAATAACCCTTACAATGCTAAAGCTTATTAAAATTTTACTGACTTACAAACACACACACAAAAGTTTAAATCTCTTAAATGTTTAGTTTTTGTTAACATTTAATCACTTGTTATGAAGAAAAAAAAGTAAGAAAAATTAAACCGTGCCTTTCATGAAAAAATCTTCAATTTTCTTTTGTTTGGCACCGGAATTGATGTTTTTGTTTGTGCCACACCATGCTCAAATTGTTTTATTATTTGTAACTTTTCCACGATAGTTTAAATGGTCCTTTTACGCTTTATTGATGCTGCAAAAATAAGTGAACAATGGACCGGGTCAGCGATAGACTTTTTTTTAGACTTGTAGATGTATTGCTTTCATATTTTTTAAATATTGTATTTTTTTGTATTGTAAATAGTACAATTAACTCCTGATTCACGTGTTAAATGGGGCCAGACAAAACACAAATAAGCGAATTTGTATTTAAAAACCCGGATAATCGAATTTACACATTTTTACTATTAATGGAACAGTGATATTGGCTCCAAAAATCATGATAAAACAAAGTATCTATTATTCATTTCAAAACATACAAAAATCATTCACTGTATGTGCAGGATTGAAAGTACATGATTCTTTAACTGTTGTTTATGTTGCACCAAGTATATGTAATTCACGGCGCATCAAGTATTCACAGCCTGCGCCGGTGCCGGCGCCAGACGTGGGCGCGTTGGGCGGGCGACATAGATAAGCGGTGTGTAGTTGTGTGTGTCATTTTCTCAATGTAAATCACTAAGACTGGTCCTTTAGATGGCAGAGTTAGATGAAAGTTTAGAATTGAAAGCAAGAAATACTATAACAGGACTTTAAAAAAGGCAACCTGGCATTTAAATAACACAGTACAATCTCTATTACTATGAGCTAATTAAAATTTTACAGACTTTTACACACACACAGACACACACGCACACATGCAGACATGCGCACACGCACACACAAGTTTAAAACTTCGGAAAAAGTTATGTTTTTTGTAAACATTTAAACACTTCATATGAACAAATGTAAGAAAAGTTAAACCCTCCCTTTATTGAAAAAGTCTTCAATTTTTTTTTCCCTTGGCACCATGACAGTTTTTGTTGATAACACACCATGCTCAAAATTTATTTTCTAACTTCTCTGCGATAGTTTAAAATGCCCTTTTATGCTTTGATGATGTTGAGAAAACAACACTACAAAGTGAACAATGACCCGAGCTGGCGGTCTATAAACTGGCAAGACATGTTGTAGGAATTTGATGAGTGAAAAAAAGGGGGGGGGGGGGGGGGGTCATATTTCATAAAATTGCAATGAATGGCAAGTTGGCTAAAACTTACATAAGATTATCGTAGTGATTTACTGAAAGTTTTAAAGAGAGTTTACGTCAAAGTGACGTCATGACCTACTGCTTGAAGAGCCTATCAAGTGATAGAAAGTATTGAGATAAATTACAAACTTCTGATGTGAAGATGCTCCTTTGAAGCCGAAATTGTCTGACCCCGAACGAGCAGAAGGACAAAGAATATATACTGTTACATATCAGTTAATTCCTAAAGGGATGAACAAATTCCAAACCACAATGAAAAATCATTACTTCACTCTGAAAATACCGGAGCCAATAAAATTGAGTTTTACCATATTAGGAACTACAATTGTTATACTTGGTAGTGGGAGATATCAAAATTTAATATGACCTAGAGGGATATCAGTAATGATCAGCGAATGAAAGTTCTTATTTCTTAACATGGCGAAATAAGGGCAACACTGCATCACGCAACCAGTCGTTTTAACGGCGTGCTGAACTTCTGCGCAGATGATGAACGCACCCCCGTCACGAGAGGAGGGTGATCGCAGCGCTCGGCTCCGCCGACAGCAGAAATGGAACTATGGCCACCATAACGTCACTTGTTGATCCAGACGCAGTATACACGATATTGTTCTTCAGTAAGTGTCGTGAAAAGTTTAATTTTTACTGCAGTGCCGGGCAACAACAACACCAGCGAGCAGAACAAAGGTAGACAAAATGGCAGATAAGTAAGATTTTCAATTTAGTCCAATATGTTTCACTTTCCAGCAAAATTTTCACGTGTTTATAATGGACTGCATACGTTGTCTAGCTGAATGGTTGAATAGGGGGCACATCAGAGACAACAAAATCGCGTAGATTTTGTGCAGTTGTCTTGTTTCCAAAAACAATTTCACTGCTTTCACATTTTAACATTTATCTGTAACCCACAGCGACCGGCTGACTGAATGTTTGCATGGCAAAATAAAACATGTAAAATTATTTCACACTCATGTTAGCCAAGAGTAAACCATTTATTTTGTTTTAAAATGAGTTTAAAAAATTCTACATTTAAAGAGCTTGATAATTTTGAAAATAATGTAGGCACTGGAATAATTTTTTTTGCCATGGTAGTTTTATACAGTGTAAATATTTTAATGACATCAATAAAGATGCAATTGATTTTCCAGAAAAAATCCTTATTGCAATATACATACTTTCCTGAAGTTACTTAGCCTATTTAAATTTTCATACAAGTTTGCCATACCAAAATGGTTTTAATTTATTGTTTACAAGTGTAGGAGTGTGCCTATACAGCAGCTGTCATTATTGTTCTTTTATGTCTGACAAAATTACTGATATCCAGTATTTCAAATTTTATACTAGGTCACAATATCAAAATGGTTTCATTTTATTGATTACAGTACCTACGTATGGTTTCTCTCCCCCCCCCCCTCCCCCAGAAACAAGTTACACAAATTGTGATATTTTTACAAATACACAATTTCCTGCAGTTACTTTGCTCTTTGTTATAAAATCGCCATATCAAAATGGAATTAATTGATTGATTATACCTGTATGTATACACCTACATACCTGTTCTATAATTGATAGTTCATTTTTTTTCTGAATAAACCATGTGCAATAGCGTGGTTTCTGTCAGAGCAAGGAAACTGACATACACAGTTGTTCTGAGGTGTGAGTATGGTGAGTCATGGGAGAGGGTGTTGGAGCCTTGACTTACATCATTGTTCTGAGTCGGGTCAGGTGAGTCGTGTGCGATACATAGGGAGTACGGATAGTCTCCACACTCACCTGGTTGCTGCTCCTGTGTGCGTCAAACACTGCGGCTGGTTGAGGAGAGCCTGCATTGTGTTCTATAACTTCATCAAATATTTCAATTTCGTCTTTAATCTCCACCTGAAACATAGCAACAGCCAGTGAACTGTGTGTATACTGCTACCACATACACATTGCACAACAATACTACTGTAAGAGCCAGCGTACAACTATGACTTACTGCATGCTTGCTGCCCAAGGATGCACCACAGCCACCATTAAATATTAACAAAAATTAAATTTTCACTTCTACAAGAGATGTTATAAAGTCAAACCTTGAGGCCATAAACATGTCACTAACATATACTAACTCTTAGGTAAATTATCTTGTCTTCCACAAGCATTAACCTCCACTGGTCTTCAATAAAGGGAGTGGAGCTCTACACAACCAGGTTTCCAGTAGCATGGAACTGGCTTAGCTCTCTGAATGAAAAGTTTACCAGAAATATGCAACATGTTTCCAAACATATAGATAAACCCTGGTAAGTTATCCCTCACGACAATACAATACAAACACCATTTTTCCCTAAAGTGATTATTAAGGGAGCTGTGTGCATATCAAAAATTGACGTTTATAATGTTTTTAGTTAAAAATATTGACTACTTGCAATGAAGCAACATGTAGGTGTAAAGTGTTTTATATAATCGAGAACATACATATCTGAAACTGCAGGAAAAATTAAAATTATTAATGAATTCACATGATGTTTCTGTAATACTATATGATGGAATTAAAACTATAGTCCATTCTTTAAATAAAATAACTGTAACATTCCAAGCAAACAAATCCACTAACGTACTAAACTGACCCACATGCACTTACTCCAATATCATAGCATGCCCCAGACATGCAGGTCAGCCAACAGATGATATGAGCCAGCAGTGTGTATTGGAATCCACTCGACAGCCTGCTGACCAGTGGCCAAGACAACTGGCTGCCCTAAAATCATGCCCTTTATCAACTTCTTATTGAATCCAGCACACAGTCAGGACACGCTGGGCAATCAACATACTTTCTAGCCTATGGAGTTGACCACATACTTCTTGCAGACCTACACCTTCACATAATGTATATTTAGGCCACTTTAAGCAGCACTGGCTACAAGCAAACTATAGCGGTGAGCCAGAATAACCTTTGCAAGCACATGTACTTTAGTTACAGTAATGAGTGTACAATAAAATGTGTAGGTCACAACATATTTGGCATTACTTGTACCTCTCACATCTTGGCCATCTGAGGCATTGCACCTTCTAGCAGTACATTTTCAACATAACAATTACTGGGCTTTATATATTTTTTACAGTCAAGAGTAATTGTGCAAATAGTTTCATATATAGTAACTGCCATTCAAGGAGGCCAGAAAACACGAGTGTCACTAGACAAGCTATTTTGCTTGCCCATGGCTGGTGGACCACTGCAACCTGCAACTTCAGGATCCAATGTTTTTGTTTGAGAGCTGGCATCCCCAGACATCCAATTTTTCTGAACCTAACTCTCAGTTTCGAACTTATCATGTGTAACAACAAGTCACAATGTTTACCCAAGTTGAAGCTCCTAGAACCACACGTTGCACTGAAACACACCAGCAACTACTAAAGCTGGAAATCTGTACAATTGTTATTACACTTAAAGTAGTTTTATCGTTGTATGACACGTACTAAAATCCCACAAACTTATCATCAGAATCCTCCCACAAATCGGAATGACTGTTTATTAAAGGGTCTTGTTACTCTAAAATGGAAATGTCAATTAGAGGCTAACGGCAAAGGTTCGCTTTTTTAATTTGACCTGGCATATTGGGTGACCACTTTAACACAGATTTTTTTGCGTGTGGATCGGAAGGGGCCATCACACATGTTGATATTAACTTAAATGGTGGGGACCATCATTACAATATGCAGCAATAAAGAAATTTGTTAATCTCCTTAAAGTAAACTTGGTAAAGCAGGTGCATCTCACTTGAGTGCTAGCTTACAGGCTGCCTCTAACACAGCTAACATTCACTAATCCTGTGCTACTGCCTTTCATTAAGCAAATGTAGTTATTAGAAAATAAAATTAATACATTAGCACTACAGTAATTTGTTTTCGTCCAAGACTGCTGTAGACTTCTATAATAACGTATAAACAACTAGAATATTACGTACTCTAATTGCATTTGAAACACAAAATTCAATGAAAATGCTGTAACTAAGAATTGGTTATACATACAGAAACAGGTCTATGAAATAGGAAACATTCACCATTCAAAACTTGTGGAAAGAAGGATGGTGAAAATTTCATGGATCAGTTCTTCTGGGTGATTTAATTTATCCTCCCAAACCATGGTTAATACTGCCAATAATCGCAAACAAAGGCAACATTGCTAAAAGAAGATTTCTAAAAACGCACAAGAAGACAAGGTGTATTGCAGAATGTGCAATTGGCATATTAAAAGAGAAGTCTTTGTAACCTTACCATGGAAGAAAACAATATAAACAAATTGCATAAGTGACGGCCGACTGCAGTGGTAAATTAAATATTGCTGTTATTGAATGTAGCAAGATAATTACTTGAAATAAACATATTTCTGATAGTTTACTATTTATATTGTACAATTTACAGTAATTCAAAACGTAAAAAATTTTTTGCAGGTGGCCAGGATTGAACTCGCGCACCTTTCGATTCTAAGCTACCACACCAAGTTGAAGTAATTGGAGGAGAATGCATGTGTTATACTTTCACTGCGAAATTGTGTAGTATGAAGTTGTATGCTCATATTTTTCATGTTTGGTTTGATTGGTCCATTAGGATTGTTAAAATGAATAGTACGTATAAGAACTCTCTCTTCACCACATTAAATGCATTTTAAAACTTCAAACAGAGGCGCTGTGACGATTACATGGAATCAAAATGAATGACGTACAAATGGAATGAAAAGCTGTGTGTTCATATTCACTCATAAAATGGCATTTTGAAAGATGAAACACATTTTGGACCGTGTCCAAACTGGCAGATTTTGTAGATAAAATGATTACATGACCCGATTTTGTATACAAAAATTATAAAGTATTTGGTAAATTTGTATTTACTTTAAAAACACTTGCACAAATGCATAAATAAAATTACTTTTAAAACAAATAACTGCAAAGAAAATACACCACGAATAATATTTACAGTAATTTGTTTTTAAGTCGTTATTGAATAATTTATTATTTTCTTATTTATAAATGTATTCATAGTATTCCAGTGATGATTGCAGAAATATCACATCTGTTTTAAGCATTAAATTTAGATAAAAATATTTTGCACTGTTAATGAAATAATGTGTTGCCGCTAGTGCTAAACAAGTAACTGTCAACAACGTCCAAATTGGTACCTACCAAATCACAAATCAAAATAACAAAATTTGTCAATTCGGACATGGCCTCAGAAAGCATTTTGCATTAGTTTTATTTGTTTACTTGTTGTTACTACAAGTTATTTATTGGCCATTTTTAAACAATGTTCAACGGCAGTTTTTACACGTAGTTTCACTGATGCATCAGTCAAAAATAATTAGAGTGGAGTGGAGAGATTTGGGCGGCTCTTAACAGCGAGGTCTTGAGAGCCAATGGGGGTGATTGAAGCGAATATGGAGTGATACCAGAATGAAGGGGTGGGGGAAAGAGGAAATCCCTGAGAAAACCCGCCTACCAATGGCATCATCCGGCACAATTCCCATTTGCAAAAATCTGATGACCCGGCCTGGCGATTGAACCTGGTTTGCTTTAGTGGGAGCATCACTATAATGGATGCATATTTATTTTATTTAGCAAGGCTTAAAGTGTCAACCAACAGTACAAAACCTACGATAGGAAGGCATACAACATTCAACATAGAATGATAATACATTGGACAAAAAACAAGAAAAAATACATACAAACAAGACAAACGCATGGGACATGTTTATCAATTTTTATACATCAGTTAGCCAAGTCCTTTTTGGATGTTAACGAAGAGAAAGTAGGAAAGGTCCTATGGGAATATGCAGGAGTTTTTGGACCCACGTTTTTTCTGTAAAGATTCGCAGATTATAAAGGCTAAAAAGGAATTAATTAGGAAGAGACCATCAATAATATTACAGCGTTCATATAAGTTCAATGTATTAAATCTAGCAAGTTCAGAATTATAATTCAATTCTACTTGCAAGGGAAATCTACTGAGAACTAATTTAAATACTGAATGTTTTCTAGTCCATTGAAATCCGTAAAAGTAATGTTATTCCAGATAACAGAAGAATGCTCTAGTCTGGATCTATAAAGTGAATGATTCAGGGAATCAGGAGAACTGACAGAGAAAGGTATAAACGTAATTAAGCTTACCGTACGACTAATGCTACTGATTAAACTATCTACATCCATAAATATGGAAATAGAGTTTGGAGTCGAGGAAGACTCCAAGATCACGAACAAAATCCTCTCTTTTAATTATAGAACTATTTACATGATATTTATACAATACATGATTTGTCTTCCTTGTGAAAGAAATACAAAATGTCTTCTTGATATTAAGATTCATTACATTGGTTATAGACCACTTACTAATGGGTATGATGTCCTCTTGTAGCAGAAGCAATTCGTAACATCTTCAATACTTCTATATATCTTAAGATCATCAGCATAAAGGAGTGCATTAGAATGACCCAGCATACTGACAATATCATTCATGAAAATATTTCCGAGTAACGGCGCTAAAGTGCTTCCTTGAGGAACACCACAATATGCAGGACAAGAACTCAAAAAGGAGTTTTCTACCTTAACAACAAAGGTTCTATTTGAAAAATAATTGGATAACCATTTAACATAATAATAATCTAAACCTAAAATCTTCAATTTTTGTAAAATAATTTCATTTTGATAGGCATCAAAAGATTTTTGTAACTAAAAAAAATAACATCTACAAGTAACATTGAAATAAAGATCATCTACAACATTATATGAATTAGTAGTTGTCATTCTAGCTGTTTGAAAACCATGCTGACATTTTACGTTTAGTTTTTTTTGTAAAAAAAAGAAAGATGTTTAAATATAACCTTTGACACACTACACAGCAAAGAGATAGGCCTATAATTGTTAACATCAAGATTGTTTCCCTTAATAAAAATCGGAACAACAGCACACTTCTAAATATTGGGATATATATACCACTTTCTAGGCTAGAATTAAATATATGGGTTAATATAGGGGAAAGGATGTCAGCACAACTTTTAATCATAAAATTCGACATATCATCACAGCCCATAGCCTTACTGCTTTTAACTATTTTAATAGCCCCCAATACTAATCCTTGGGTAATAATAGGAGACATAATACTAAAATTATTGTTGTGGACATTAGAGATTAAAATGTTGCCAGGAGGAGTGAGTACAAACTCTTTTGCAAAGTGTTTAGCAACAAATATTTACAAGGAGACCAAAGTCTTGGACAAATTATTGTCGACGGTTAACTTAATTGATTCTTTGTAACATTATTTCATTAACTTAACATAGTTCAAAAATTTCTTAGGTTGGCTTTTCAAATGATGGTTTATTTTAGCTTGCCAATTAATTTTAGCAGAAATGATTTTACCTTTAACCATTTTCCTTAGTTCAGAAAAACGAGAGTAATAAAATTGTGTCTTAGTTTTTTTATATAATTAATCTATGAAACTGTTCGTTCTTTTTTAATAATTTGGTAATATCTGTGGTAAACCAAACAGGATATCTGATATTTATACATTTAAATTTAGCAATTTAAAAAAAAATTAATAATTGTAAATTACTGGTCACAAAGTCAACCAATGTCTGCCATCTGATATAAGGAAAATTGTTAATGCAATGATATAATGCCAAATACTCACCCTTATGATAATTTATAATATAGATGTAACTATCTTTGTTTGGCTTGTCAAAAGATAGTTGACAACATAATGCTGAATGATATTTATCTTGCACTACCAGCGAATCACAGGATTTTTTTATTTCAGTAAAGAAATTTGCAAAAACTAAATCTAATAATTCAGCATCTGGTTTTGAAAAATTAAACTGATCTAGGTTGAGTGGGCTGATGGTTTGTAAAAGAAATTTACCTTTAATTTTATTATAGTAATAAGATACATTTTGGGCATGAAGTGTTTCCCAATATATACCAGGGATATTAAAATTACCTACAATTACTATTTGGTGATTATCGTTAATTAATTTAATATCCAAAAAAGAAAAAAAAAATTAAAGTCTCTAACTAATAAATTGTGGCCTGGCGGAAGGGGGGGAGGGGTGGAAGGAGGATATATATAACAAATTCAGATTTTGCTAACATTATTTTTAATGATTTCAATTCAAATAGATTCAATATTTTCCTGAGTTAGCTCAAATTTTTGTTGTTCAACATATGTTGGAAAAGAGAATGATTGATTGCAGTTAAAACACAACCTTCTCTATTGAGGTTTGTTAAATTAACGTTACGGTCATTACGAAAGATAAGATAGTGTTACAATTTCTTTCTCCAGAAATTAAATGGGCTATACCAAGTTTGTTAAGGGATGGAGGTCCTAATCAAATAAAAGTATTAATTATAATTTCCTTATTTTATTTACAATAACTACAGCAAAATTCTCTGAACTCAAATTCTCACAAGAAATTGAAATCACCTACTATTCACAATTGACACCAATTAATATAATGTATAATTATGACAAAGAAATCAATGAAATTAAATAATTAAAGATTCTATTATTTTATAATTTATGCATCCATATTTGACAGTTCGAATATTTACAATAAAATCAGTATTACACTTCCTTTCAATCCCACCTCAGTTCAGTCCATGTCCTGCCAGTTGCAATGTTCTAGAGTCCTCCAAGCACCCTCACGCACAGTAGGCTTCACCAGTCGGTTTTACACCCTCTCGTCCATTCAAGCGATGAACACCTCACTCACCATCGTCCCACAATCTCCAGTCGTCATCCACACTTCTCTTCGCTTGCGCACACTCAGCCAGGCGGCCTCCATCAAAGACTGCCGGCCGCTGGGTTGCGGCAGTATATATAGTGTCTTAGGCCGCCACCTGGAATCTTCCCCAACTCGCTTGATGCGTCACAGAGGGCTGAGGCGCCAGCCAGTCTCAGCAGAACATTCTTGCATCGTCGCTAAACGTATCGGAAAGAGAAGGTCTGTGACGCCAGCAAGTCTCGCCACTGTCGGCATTCACTGGATTCCCAGAAAAGAGGATCAGGAGGCTGCAAGAACATCATTCCAGGAAGAGGGGAGGGCGAGGTGGGTCTCAGATTACAGCGTGGAGCAGCTGAGTCAGTGCCAGCTGCAGCACGTAATAATAGTGTTGTGGAAAATAATGAGATATAATATGGTAGGATTATTAAATCATGTTTCTGTGAGGCAGATAACTGAATAGTTAGTATGGTAGTATTAATATTGCCGAGAAAAACAGAGGGCTTTTGTTATGAGACCCCTTACATTTTGACAGTATAGATCAAGTTCTCTCAAAGACATAAAGATAAACTATAGGCACCTCCGGTTGCCAATACATAAATTAAGACGTTACAGCTGCGGCTCCCCCGGCAGTTGCAAATAGGTGTTCATTTTGTAGCCTGCCGGCCAAAACACAGCATTAAAAATCGGATCAATATCAGATTCAACCACCGCAATGTAAAAAGGAGAGTAGGAATTATATTTTGTTTTTAGTTTCACCACTTTTAGGTTGGTCACTTTTAATTCCTGGTTGATGTAGGACACAGTCTTGTTCTCTTGCACTTCCGGAGCGAAACGCGAGACAAAAAGAGCCTCCATGCGGGGTTTCGCCGTTTTTGGATATAGTTCAGCCACACCTTATCACGAGTCGCATGTGGATGAATCACTGTAATGGTTTCATGTTTAGACCACTTGAAAAGGATTTTTTTTTCCCCACAAAATCACATTTCCCGTTTAGTAAAATACCATTTCTGTTATATTATACACTTCACTGTATCAAATACCACCTAAACATATTACCCCTGTCTTAATGGGACCTACCTGCAACCACCTTATTCTACATATCACTACAAAAAAACATATCCAATTATTAATTACAAATTGTAAAGATTAGGTACCTGCTACAGAATCATGACCTAACATTACCTACTACAACACTGTTAATTAAACATGATACACCCATTACTAAATTAACATTTTAACACTTACCTTTAACAAATAGATCCATTTTCTGCCCACTTGTAATGCCACACTCATTCTTATTCAACGACACATTGTTTGCACTATGGTACTTATATAATTATACGTTGTACAGACCACCATTATTCACGATATATTCTTTTATTAACTCCATACACTATTCTATACCACTTCACTTTATATAAAGCATACTACTTTACCAGTGTATACGGTACGTATCTATTTTATGACACATTGTTGCGTAATAAAACTGACTCTGAAAACGCTGAACACATAAACTACTACCTTTTTTTACTCTAGGACAGCACAAGAACTATTCATAATTTTTTTCCCCTATTCTACGATACGAATAAACATACAGATGCACAACTTACGAAAACTAAATTTCTTAGCTGTTCTTACTTCTTTACTTGTTGCTGTTGTACTTCACATATTTATTAACTTCTTAGTATACAACTTGTACACAATGTAGCTGCCTCAAAGGGCCGCCCATGAGAGTTACTACCTAAACTTCAACTGCCACATGGACATTACTATTTAAGCTACGAAGGGATATGGATTAAGAGTGTTGTAAGCATGCCATGCTGACCTATTGGGCGAGACGTATAAAATGGCCATAGACGCCACCTCCCGCCCCCCAGTGACTTGACAACACTTGAGGTACCATGACGTTAGTTGCCGGAGCTGGCAACCTGAGCATCACGACACAGAGACCTTGAGGAGCACCGAGGTCGTTCAGTGCTAATTGGTGAGCGTAAATCGAACTAGAAGTTAGGGCGCAACATTTCCCTTCGAGACCCCGTCGTCCCAATACAGTAAGTACTAATTAATATTGTTATGACAATATTTTTACGATTTATGAGGAGTTTTAGTTTTTTTGTTTGGATACATTTTTTTTGTTATGATACGTTTAATTTTTCGGGACGCTCCCTATTTTTTGATATCATCCACGAGGTAATTTGAGTAATTTGCATAGGATTTTGGGAATTTTGAATTATAGGGTTTTAGTTTTACATTTGGTACCATATATACACTCGCAATTAGGCTATCACCAGGTGGCCAGCTCTCAACACCCCTCCTTCATCCAACCAACTCCTTATCCACTCCCTTCCTGAACTTACCAACCCCTCTCAAAGACACCAATTCCTCCCTCAACACATTCCACTCCCTCACAGACCTCACAAGCATGGACTGCCTACCCCGCTCCGTTCTCCTCCACACCCTCTGAAGCTTCTCACTGTTCTTTCCTCTTCCTCTAAATACTCCCTTACTTAGCTTGCAGTGTAGCCCTCATTCTAGTTATGATGGAGAATACGACCCGTTATGTAGTAACAAAAGCAGTGCCTTCTATTAATGCCGCCACGTGCGAGGATGATGAATGAAAATGATGTACCTAATCAAAATATAACAATTGTTCCATTTCAAATCTACAATCTACGGGAACAGATCCGGGATTTGATTAATGGTTGACATTTAATCTAGCGGCAGTTCATGTGTGACATAAGTGGTGTTAATTGTGAATTTGTAATTGTCATCACAAAGCATTTCTTTCGCTGTCAAATCAAATATGCCACCCAAACAAAAAGTGATTAGCCGATCTACACCTCAAGCAAAAAGGAAAACGGCATCACGAGCTTCAGAAACCGACGAGCAACAGGAAGTAAGACTGGAAACCATTTGAGTACATACTGCTGAAGCCCGTTCATCTGAAACAGACGTTCAACGGGAAGTAAGACTGGAAACCTCCTGACTCACTTGTGTACGCACCAGACGGAAAAACAAAAAATATTGTGTATCCAAAAGCACTTCAATAAACGGATTTAAAACAAACACTTCCTTTATTTGAGTGGCATTACAACACATGCCAGGTACTCGATAGTATATTATAAATTATATTTTCCCTTACTATAATATCACACACACATTAGTATTTTCACAAAATTATTAGATTTAACACTTCAAACAACTTGAATTGGAATAAAACCCACGTTTAATCATTAATCCAAAGCCTCAGACAGGACTGGCGCATACCAGCATTTGGCAATTTCCCCACAATCCATCTGACGTCAACCAACACGGCAGTGTATACGCACATGCACTGTATTGAATAACATAGCAGTATATGCACATGCACACTGTAGTGAAAATAACATGGCGGCATACAGTGCCTTCAACACAGTCTTTGAATGACGCTCTGTATCATCTACTATATCTATATTTAATCTACTAGTAATACGTTTTATCCTCTCATCAATATAGACCAGACAAGCCTTGAATAATTCACCAGAATTACATAATGTCCCAACACTGCTCCATACCTGTGTTGTTTACCTGTATAAGCTAAGTGCCACACTATAAATATACCCCGTACATTACGTTATACGCATTAAATATTCGTTGTAAACGGTATTATTACATGTAAAACAATTCAGCAACCCAATATAAATACATTCTACATTAATTAAATGTACTTTATAGCATAAGTACAGCAATCTTGATAACCCTCCCCCTTTACATTTTTTTTTTAAAGGAAAAACAAATATGTGAAGCTCCTCCAAAATGCTAGTAATTATGATTACTAATAATCATACCTAACACATCCAGATATATTTTTCCAATTTTTTAAAAAGTCCCTTTTCTTAAGAATTACCTCGTTTCGAACGGTATTAATACATGTAATACATTTAGACCGAAAATAATTATATTCTACGTAAATGATACGTGTTTCAGAGGTACATACATATATACACTTGCAATTAGGCTACCGCCCGGTGGCGAGCTCTCTCACCTCTCCGTCATCCAACCAACTCCTTTTCCACTCCCTTCCTGAATTTACTAACCCCTCTCACAGATACCAATTCCTCCCTCAACACATTCCACTCCCTCACAGACCTCACAAGCCTGGACTGCCTACCCTGCTCCGTTCACCTCCACACCCTCTGAAGCTTCTCACTGTTGTTTCCTCTTCCTCTAAATACTCCCGTACTTAGCTTGCAGTGTAGCCCTCCCCATCCTCCCTCTTCATTCACCCCCCTGTACGTCCTGACTAGCCATTCAACTTTCCTCCTGTCCTTCAATGAGTTCCACCCCATTTCTGTCATCATCACTGGTGGCCTATAGTTCCCTTTTTCCTCATGATCCTGCCCCTGCTTTCTTTACCTACCCATCACCCATCTTGCTGCCCTTCTCTGCACCTTTTACAGTTCTCGCAGCTCCACCTTCACGTACGGGCCCCATACTGCTGCAGCATATTCTAACATTGGCCGTACCATTGTGCCATACGCCTTCTCCTTCACCTCAGAGCTGAATCCCTTCAGCACCCTTCCTAACACATCCAGAGTCCTTCTCTTTGCAACCACCCTCTCTACCTGTTTTTTCTATCTCAGGTCTCCCTGCAGTACAATCCCTAGATACATATATTCTGCTGCATCTTCTATCTCTTGTCCCTCCCATCTGTACATGTCCCTGCTTATCACTTTCATCCTGTAAACCTCACTACCTTAGTTTTTCTTACATTTATCTTAATTTAATTTTTCTGGTCCATAACCATATCTTGTAAATGTCCGCCTGCAAATTTCGCCCCCCCCCCCCTTCCCATTTCAGCATACACAATGCAAATGTCTGCAACCAATCTTATTTTCCCTTACCCCCAAATCCATGTCATTTACCATTATGGTAAATAAAGGAACCAGCACCCTTCCCTGTGGTACCCCTGACGTAACATCCTCGTCTTCCAATATTCCTCCCCCACTTTCACCCTCTGCCTTCGCCCCCTGAGGAAGTCCACTATCCATTCCACTACCCTCCTGTCTGGTACCAACGCCTCCACTTTCTTCATCAATGTCCCATGGGGCACCTCATCAAATGCCTTCTCAAAAACTATGAAGCAGGCATCCACCTACTTCCCCTCATCAACTACCTGCACCAGATCCTCTAATAACCCAGCCAGCTGGGTCTCACATGAGTAACCCCTCCTGAAACCATGCTGGGACTCCTCCAACCAATTCCTATTGTTCATGACCCTTACCACATACTGTACCACCAGTCTCTTCATTACTTTTCCCCTACTTGATGTGAGACTCACCGGTCTGTAGCTGCCAGGACTCTCCCTATCCTCTCCCTGCTTGTTTATAGGTACCACCATAGCATCCTTCCAATCTTGTGGTAACTTACCCTCTCCTAAGGACTTTTTAAACAGCAACTCTAAATATTTCACCAACTCCCTGCCACCAAACTTTAGTGCTGCGTTTCCTATCCCATCTGGACCCCCTGCCTTACTGCTCTACAAACCCCTAATTACCTCTTCTATCTCCCACTCCCTTATCTTAAACTTACTTAACAACCCCCGAACCCTATTTGCTCCCCTATTCCAATCCTCTTTTGCCTCAAACACTGACAAGTACTGTCCTTGCAGCATCTCCGATTTTTCTTGGTCATTTGTCGCATGCCTACCATCCCTTCCTGTTAGCACAGGGATCCCTTCCTCTCCTCCCCTTAACCTCCTAAAATACCTAAACCAATTTCCCCATTCCTTGCCATTTCCTTCTTCCACCATGTTCCCCAGAAATACATTATTTGCCTGTTTGATCTTCCTTTCAAGCTCCCTACCCATTTGTTTCATCATTTCTTTAGATCTTATCATCCCTTCATTTCTCCGCTTGGCATATACTTTTCTGCACTTCATCTTCATTTTCAAAATCTCCTGTCCATAATATGGCAGATCTCCCCCAATCCGTAACCTTTTCATTGGCACAAATTACTCCAACATAACCTCCATTAATCTTCTAAACTCCCTCCACAACCCCTCTACACCCTCCTCCATAGACCATTTTTTAAACCTGTCTCTCAGGAATATTTCTGCCCCCTTCTTGTCTCCTCTCCTATACTGCCACACCAACCTTTCTGCCATTTGCACTTCCCTCATCCTGCCAATCCCAATTTCCACAACCGGGATATGATGATGGTCGCTTATACCATCCAATACTATTGCACCAACTACAGCATTCCTAGGTCTGACCAACACCACATCCAGCACTGACCCAACACCCTCCTCATTCCATCTCATAGGTGTTTCTACTATCTGGACTAATCCTCTGTTGACTAGCTGTGCTGCCATTCTCTGCATTATGCTACCCATTCCTTCTGCACCCTCTACCCATTTCACCCCTGGCATATTCAAATAACCTGCTACAACAACCCTCTGCCTGTCCTTTAGTCTATCGACCCTCTCCTTGATCATCTCAATTGCCTGCCATTCCTGTCCTGGTGGTCTATACGCTGCCAGCAAAGTAATACTCCTATTACTACTACCATTCAATTTAATTTCCATTACCTCGACTTCCTCACTAACCCATTCTACCGCCCCTTTTAGCCCTTTCCTTACACACGCCATTATTCCTCCTCCTCTCCCATCCCTGTCTCTTCTGAAGATGAACTTATCCTGCCTACACTCAATGTCCAGTACTTCCTCGGTCAACCAAGTCTCCACAGCTACCACTATACCTGCCCCATAATCTTCAACCTTTCCACAGAAGCCCTCAAGCTTGTTGTACACACTCCTACAGTTCACCACAATTATCCTTATGATAATACTCTGCATTACCCTTCTACTTTGCTTACCCCCTACCTACACCCATGCAGCCTCATCAATTGTACCCTCTCCATTTCTCTCCGCTTCTGTTTTCTTGCTTCTCACTGATTGCTATTTCAACAATTGCTGTTCAGCCCTGACCATCTTCATACAGCCAGCTACTTCCCTACCTAGCAGATCACCTAGAATCCTCTTTCCCTGTTCTATCAGGTGAACCTGGCCCCTCCCAACACTTTCCCAGCCTACCCATTTCCTACTATCTAAAAATGTAGCCCCCAAATCCCTACACACCCACTCATAAACCTCACTCGCAGCCACTGCCTTCCTGTAGGTTACTCCTTTCCTAACCAGCATGCCACTGACTACTGCCCTAGCTCCAGGAAACCTCCTGCACTTTCCTCAGCAATACCCTGAGGTCCCGCTCTACCTCCTGCCCCACCTCCCTATGAGTCAGGTCATTTCCCCCTACATGAATGAGAACAACCTTTGCCACCCTGCTTACCTCTCATCCCACTAACCCTTTCCTCCAAATTCCTGGTATCCCCCCCCCCCCAAAACGCTGCTTTATATGTAATTTCCTTCCTGATATGCCTAGTAAAACTACCTCTGGCTCCTTTTCTACAATGTCTCCGGCCTCCTGCAGCACCCTTGCTTCCCTCCCTTTGGCCAGCCCTCCTCGTTACCCTATGTCCCTCAACTGTCTACTTTGTCCTGCTTGCTGGTCTTAGCTAATCGCACACTTGCAAGCCTCAGCATACTGCTTCCTACCTTCTACCAATGCCTGTTCCCTGCTTTCTGATTCCCGTTCCTCTATTCCTGATTTCTTCCTGCCTACTACTATCACCTTATCCCTTGCTACCATTTCTTGCTCCTCTAACCGTATTTGCTGTCCTCCTACTACATTATCCCTTTCTACTGCCTCCAACTCCTCTGTCCTGCTCCTTAATTACCACCTCTATCTCTGCCTCCCTCCTCCTCTGCCTTTCCTCCTGCAGCACTACTTGCATTCTGCCTAATGTTTCATAGCATAAACACAGCAACCTTGATAACCCTCGTGTAATTTTTTTTTTACAGAAAACTACTTGAAACACGTCCAAAATTCATAGTAATTATGATTACTAATTATCATACCTGAACATAATTATTCAGGTATTGTTTTTCGAAAAAGGCCCTATCATTAAGAATTATAAATTAATAATTTTAAATGATGCGACATATCCGTGTATCAAAGCTCAAATTACAAGCAATTTCAATAAAAAATGTTATGGCTTACCTTTATTAATACTTCATCATTACAATCTTCCTCTGATTTTATTGGAAATTCCCCCACCAAGTCCATCTCAGAGAACAATACTCAAATACTTGACACTGACAGGAACATAAAAACTTCACTTCTACACTACACTTTAATTTATTTAATAGGTGTAGGAGCAGAGCCCAAATATATATTTTAAAAAAATTACATCAGGAAAAACATTAATTTCAAAATAAAAGGCCACCATAGATCAACACCTCCTGCGGTGTACTTGGTTGTTAACTAAGAGTACAGCGCTTTAGGCGGCTGGGAAGAAAAAAACGAATCCAAAAATAGAACACCACCACGCAACTTCATCATTTGACTTTTCGTTTCTTTTCCCCTTTCGAAAACGCACACGCGCCATTGAGTTAGGAGTATTCAGGAGATAGCATGTTGCGGTTGTGACGTAGTTGAAGCCGAAGGAGATGGGTAGCATAATATGGACTCTAATCGCAATCTTAACAGGTTTCCAAATCATTGTGTGTACATTAGAATGACGTTGAGAGAAAAGTTATATTCGAATCATTTAGCGTTGAACAAAGATGCTGACGAATAAATGAATAAATAAATAAATATTACAATTCGCTTGGGAAGTTTTACTAGTTTATTATTGGCTTGTGTTAGCTGTGCAATCCACTAATTTCATCATAAAACTACCGATCTTGAGTGTATTGGGTCATGTGTGACAATGAGTATGTGTTTTAAATATAGTGCTCATATATCAGGATTTGTGGAAAGCTATTTTCTGAATAAATGATTAAATAAAGTATAACAAGTGTGCTACTGTTGTCGTGTAATGAATTGCAGATTGCATATCAGTAATGAGTGCAAAAAATGGCGACTAGCAGCCTAGATAAATTTCTGGAAGGCAAAGTTCACATGCTCCTGAGCCACGAATAAATATATGTTCGCATTTATATTTAAATTCCTAACACTGACAATGACTCGAGAAGTTTGTTTCCAATATGACTTCATCTCCATTATACATATTTAATGTCATTATCGTAAATAGTTTCTGGCAAATAAATCCAAATCCTGTTTTATTTATTCCCTCTCTTTACATTACATTAGTTCTCTGTTATGATACGATTTTATACTTATTTATTCCTTATTGTAGGGTACAGTTTTCTTTCTTGCATCTACAATGTTGAACAGTGTTAAGTTACCATCATACATAATTAAAACACAGAAATTAAAATTTTATATCCGTTGTCTGCACAGGACAATCTATTTTAGATATTTTTCAGAATAAAAAAAAAGGGGGGAGGTATAGGAGACATTAATGGGCAATTTTATTCACTATATTTACAAAATTATTTTACATCTTTCTCCAAAAGTGAATTTTAATACCAAGGGCTTAAGCCCCAGCTACAATCACCGCAAGAATTAACAATAAAAAATTGAATTCATGCATGTATGTGGCACCAGCTACAACACAACATAATGGCATAAGATGGCAGCCTGATCGTGGTAGCGAAGTTAAGAGGATTTAATATTTTCAATTATTTTACGCCAAGTCCTGCGCCATGTCGATGCAATGCAAGCTTATAACAAAAAAATAGTTATTAAATGAATTTTGTGGTACAGTTCATATTTCCGTTTATATAAATAGTCAACACAATAATTAACATTTATACCACACTTTAAATATTCCGAAACACGATTCGTGCGAAACTTTTTTCTTCACAAGTAGATTAACAATTAATAAATAACAGGTTAGCCAACAGACTGTTTGAAAATATCCATGATACATGTACAATCTGTCTTTTTTTTTTTGTGCTCGTTTCTCATTAGTAGCATAACAGTTTTCTTACAGCGGTTGTAGCCAGTTCATTTTCATACTACCAATGTTATTTTGTTACGGGAATGCTATGGTGATTGTAGCATAGGCTTAAGTCAGTCAGTAGCCACAATTTTAATTAAGCCCAACATGTTAAAAAATTTCACATTGGGAGAGAAAACTACAACAGGTTATTATTTCTATAAATACACTTTTAGGGATAGTAAAGGAACCACCATATGGTTAGGTTTAAAATGTATGAAAACTTATTCGCCAGCATTTTAGGTTACTTTGGGTATTTTAATTAGATTACAATACATTGTTAGACTACAATGGGTGAAAGATGCATGCACCGCAATGATATCGATAACAAGTGCACATGTACTAACCACTGCCAAAGTGGTCCACAAACACACTTGTGACAAAATTCCTTTATTGTTACCTACCAACTTGTGCAATTATTATTTTTAGTGTGGAATTTTTCTCTGAATACATTAAAAACTATTCAGTTTAAATATCTCAGAACCATGCAAAGAAACTTGACAAACAAACACTCCTGTAAGAAAAAACATTATCGCTGAAGAAATGAAATTGCTATCCTCCCTTCCCAAGGGGGAATGGGGGACTGCGGTGGGCATAGTGGTAGGATGCTTGCTTTCCACCAATGTGATCCATGTTGGTTTCCGTGTGAGGTTACTCACATATTTTCACATATAGGAATTGTGGTGATTGATGCTGCTGACTAGCATATTTACTCGAGGTTTTCCCGTTTTCCCGTTTTCCCCCACCCTTGCATTTTAGTGCTGCTCCATATCTGCCATATTTCACCCTCAATGGCTCCCACTACCTTCGTTGTTACAAACCACCAAACCTCTCTCAACTCCTCTCATCTTAAGATGTTGGAGGCCATGGTGGTGTAGCAGCTAGAGTATTCGCTGTTTCATGAAGCACAATTTTTTGCATCCCGTATACATCCAATACACTTTGGAAAGGACTTGTCTTTTATTATTATTTTTATATTCGTTATGCAATATGGATATTTGCACATCTTACATTAACATAAAAGTTTATAACAGATAAATAATATAATTGACATAATTATTAATTCTAGCAGCTCCACAAACATGTTAAGACTACATTTATTTGCAGTACAAGTTGTTACAATTCATGTATAGATAGATATTAAAGTATAAATATGTAAAGTCTACCTTGTTCTGCATTATAGAAATTTATCATTATGTAAGTATTCTTCTACCAAATAGAAGGCCTTATTTAAAAAGTATAATTAAACAGTTATTTTTAATTCCTGTAACTTTCAATTTACACAAATGACTGGGAAGGATATTTATTAATTTTGCCCCAGCATAGTATGGATTTGATGTAAAATTTGAGGTTTTCTAGGAGAATAGGTAAAGATGATTAGCTTGTCTGGAGTAGTAATTGTGTATATCACTCTTTAATGTTTTCCATGTAAAAAAAAAAATTCCTACGGTACATGTACATGCATGGATGAGTGAGAATTTTGTTATTTATAAATAGTGGCCTACAATGGCTTCTTTTCATAAATACTTAATAATCTCACTATTTTCTTCTGTAATCTAAAAGCCTTTTTTCTATTTTGTCGATTTACCCCAAAATATGATTCCATAATTTATTATGGACTTAATATTTGAGAAATAGTACGCAAATATTGTATTATCGTCACAAATCTTTTTTAAGGTTATGTACTGCAAAACAATTTTAACTCAATTTTTTTAAGACACTATCAACATGATCATTATATGTTATATTACTGTTTACACTGAGCCCTTGAAATGTGGTACTATTTACTGTCTGTAACCCGTCTTCTACTATTGTGCATCTTTCATCCTGAATTGTATGTTTATTTCTCTGCATGAAATTCATGAGCATATATTTGTTTACATTTAATAGGTATTAATTTATTATACTGGAAACAGCTGGACATCTCAGTCACTGTATGTATTATATTTTCTTTAAGAACAGCATTATTTCAACTAGTTACCTAAATGTTTTAGTCATCCGCAAACATTATAGCTGAGCCGTTGGTTATTTATTCTGTGAAATTATTAATAAATATTAAGACAAAGAAATGTAATAATAAAACTTTTCTAGGCAATGTTTGGTTCAGTTAATGTATAAATGATGTTTGTTCTGGAGAGGCTGTCCGTGGTGGTTGTAGAAAATTTTATTTGTTGTTATTTTGCAGTGTCACCCAATTTTTCATTTACATGTAGGCCTTTAAAAAATTTAACATTTTCGTCTAAATATCCATGATTCATCATCAATATTAGAATAAGCTTATGTCCTAAAATTTAGAATTTTAAAAATTATTTAGAAGGGTGAAATAGAGTTTAAAGAAAACAATGCTATGTTTTTATATTTCGCAGATGGTGTAGTTATAGGAAAAAATTGGCTTTATCTAAGTTTTCATTATTTTGACTACCTTTGGAAAATGATAAAATGTATAAACATGTCATTTACTGTAATGATTACAGCCTACCGTTAAATACATAACCATCTGAATGCACAAGTAATCCTTATTTATTTAACTTAATATCTTGTCGACAGCAGCTTCATTAGGGAATGGTAAACCAAGAACACAATGAAGGGAATACGGGAAAAGGAATTGGTCAAATTGTCTTTATTGAGTCACACCAGAAATTGCATGGAGTGAGTTTGAGAAACCATGGAATTTGCATCATGAAGGCTACATTCAGGGGCTATTAAAAATATGAGAACTGATTTGTTGGTATAGGCCTATATTCTTGAATTGATAAACGGCTGATTTCTTGTTTGTCACTGCAACTCTGCTGACTTGGGAAGAAAAAATTTGTACGAGAGGAGTCTTTTTAAGGTGTAGCTTTGTATTGGTTTACGAGATGATTTGCCATTAATAACAAATGAATCTGCCATCTATGCTTATAAGTATACATAGGGACTACTTGGCCATTCTAAACTTCTTGTAATTGTGGATGATACCTATGTTATGAATTTGACAACTATATCTTAAACTGTTTGGAAATTATGGCTAACTATGCTTAAAGTAGACATAGGGTCTACTTGACCCTTCTTCCCTTCTCATAGTCATGGATGATGCCTATGTTATGAATTTAACAACTATATCATAGTTTGGAAATTATGGCCAACTATGCTTATGAGTAGACATAGGGTCTACTTTACCCTTCTACCCTTCTCGTCATCATGGGTGATGCCTATGTTATGAATTTCTCAATTATATCTTATATGGTTTGTATATTACAGCCATTTGTGCTTATAAGTAAACATACGGTCTATTTGACCCTTCGACCATTCTTGTGATCATGGATGAAGTCTATGTTACAAATTAGACTACTATATCTTAAATGGTTTGGAAATTAAAGGCCAACTATGGTTATAAGTAGACATAGGGTCTACTTGAACCTTCTACCAATGCATATGTTATGAATTTGACAACTATATCTTAAATGGTTTGGATATTATGGTCAACTATGCTTATAAGTAGACATAAGGTCTTCTTGTCCCTTCTATCCTCATCATATGTGATGCCTATGTTATGAATTTGACAATTATGTATTAAATGGTTTGGAAATTATGGCCACCTATGCTTATAAGTAGACATATTGCATAAATGGGGATTTGGAATCATCTATGTTCATGGAACTATAATTTGACAGCTCATCACAAATATATTACATTCAAATTTCGTGCGATAAAACCTAATATTTAAATCGTCATAGGAAGAAATTGTACATTTAAATTGAAATAATTCCTTGTAGATTCAAAATTAATGTAGCTCTTCAACACTCCTGACCTAGGAAATCAGATGTTTCAGGCTTAAAGCAATAATTATATGCATTTGAAATACACATTTCTTTCATATAAACACACTTATGTCTATGATGTCATACCAACAAAATGGCCTAGTGAGAAAAGTCAGTTTATATGTGAGGGTACTCTACTCCATACCATGAAGGTACCGCACCTGGTGACACTTTACATAAACCTCAGTATTCAACTTGAGCACTGCACCGATTGCATTCGCGGAGAAAATATCTGCCATGTGGATATTTGTAATGAACTTCAAAAAAACACAGGGAAGAAAAGAATGTTTTCTAAACAAAAACAAAAGTATGTAAACATTATTAGGTCGTTTACACTCCGTAAACAGTCACAAATTGTATTAACACTTATAATATAGTATGTCATGTTTCTCCTTTAACGTAAATAACTTTCGAACACACAGCCTATTTGATATTACGTCGCATCATTAAAATTTTAATTTCTTGTCTGATAAAAATATGTAGTTGCCCATGCATTAATCACCAATCGTCACACCTCATCAATTAAATTAGTGAAATAAGCAGCTGTCCACATCCAAATATCGCAGTACAAGCATAACACACACCTGTTGTCTTTTGGTTATAAATACTACACAATATCAACAACTTTTAGGCATGAATAAAACATTATTCACTGCCACTTAAAAACACAGCAGTGAATGTGAAATCCTAGGCAACTAATGTATCAGTGAAGCCATGAACACTGTGTAACAAATTATTTCACTGGCCATTGTTGTTCAGGTAGTGAGAGTGAAAATGTGCCGCCAAACGAGCACCGCCCACTTGCATTCGGTGTATTTAATTGCACCCATAGTTACGGGTGCAAGTGCAGTGGATTTTGATGTGCATTGCGTTGCGCTGGTACAAATGTTACGTACTTAAATTTAATCGATGCCTAGGCCTTAAATGTGGGTTTATGATTAAAAACTGAAGAATTAAGAATTGTACTTAATGACTCGATAACCCCACTAAAATGAACAATAAGCAAAATTGCAGTTAATGATTGATTTAGCAACCATTAGAGGCCACTTTTACAAGTTCGCATTAAACTGCTCGTAACTTAGGGCCATAATTATAAACAACATCCGGCGGTCTTCCACCCTTCTTTTATTATAGTTTTCAACCAGCAGACTGCTAGACGAATGGGATGTGTATGCCTCTACACTACAAAATCTGGCAAAATAACCAAGATTTATATGGTTAAACCACGGTTGAACTATATCCAAGGCACTGTTAAAAAATGCCCACAAAAATCACGTCGGTTTTGTCGCATGTTTGAGCGCAAATTTTATTAGTATAGTGTTTGAACTTAGAGTTTGTTATTAGAACTGCCGGCTGGGAATAGTTTTGCTGTATTTTTTTAAGATGGCGAGTAAAAAATTAGTGATACGCTATAGTCTGAAAGAGAATGCAATTTTGTTTGATTTAATAAGGAAGCTCACTGGTCATTTCAATTCGTCGGAGAGATAATGTAGAGTTTTAAACACTGCCAGCTAACGAATAAATATATGCAGAATTGCCATTTCTAAGTTGATGTTAACAAAAGTTTATGAAAAAAAAATGTATTTACGAGATTTTTAAATGGACTTATGTGGGAAAGCACTAATTAATTATTAGTAATTTTTCGCAAACAGCTCCTGTGCCTAACATAAATTCAAAATCCGTTCAATTTTTTTCTGGCAAGCCCCCAAATCCTGCTACACCAGTGTGAGAACCTTCACAGTACTGTGTCCCCTTCAGCATGCCTGTTAGTTGCTAAGATGGTTGGAGAATGGGATGTGTCTCAGGGCAAGCCCTTTATGCCTTAGGTCGGGTTTAATTAATAAAATGGGTGCATGCATCGCGGCTGTAGCAGAGTTGTCTGGTGCCATGGCGGAAATTGTAGCCATGGTAACACCCCAAAAGAAGAAGCATCTAGATAAGGGCATAGAAAACCAGGCAAAAGCGGAGAGGGCCTGAGAAAACTATGCAACAGCCACAAAGGATCAAAATAATTCCTTTACTGGAGTAGGGCTGGAGAAAGTAGGGTAGTATTAGTTAGCGAAGATAGACTTTGTGAGTGTGATGCAGGGTGAAATGAAATTAGTTCGGAGCTTATTGATATCCATGGTCGTGCTATGCAGCCCTGGGGTTGGGGGGCAGAACTGATCCACCTACCTGATAGAGACCAGCCACCTCTCTGTAACACAGGAAAGAGTATTTCTAGGCCTATGTTATAGATCAATAAAAGGAAACTTAAAATTAGGGGCATCATTTCTATCACTTTGCCTGTGAACTCGTGTGCAGCTGAGTGTAGAACATGATAGGCTAGGATTGCCAGGCCGATCACAAACTCCAGGAGGAATCCGGCCTCAGCAACAAGAGTTATGAAAACAGCCGGGGGAATGATTACAAAAAACAAGGCCAGGTGCCAGTGTATAAAAGGGGCGAGTGGTGGTAGCTTGCTGCCATCTTGTTTCTGACCATGCTGGTAAGAAATGTCCACACCACAAATTGATGTAAACTGACTGTATTGGCGCTAACACAAGAAGGTGCCTCCAGTAAATAATGTAGCACTTCGACTAAATTTACCCCAATGTGAAATACATGTCGAAACAAAAAAATTACTAAACTGTTATAGATTACACTAAGCTGCTTTATGGTTCTCAAAATATGAAAACATTTTCTAGTTTTAAGTGGACAGTTCCACACCATATCGGAAAACAAGTGTAATCCTACAACTACATAGAACTCGGTGTCATTAAAAATAAATTGTTCTACTGAAGTATTCCACCAAATGTATATTGTTTAGTGTTACAGAATTGTTCCTCATGATACAGACACACAGTCGTCTAACAAAATTACTTGTTTTAACTCTTAAATATGCACAACTAAGCACATTAATATATTTCAAGCCTATATAAGTAACAAACACCCTTGGGTCCAGCACACTATAGGTGTTTGGCCCGGCCTTACATGGTACATTCCCCCACATCGTCAGCACAAGGTCGCTTCGTGCGAGGATGCACAATTTTTTAAGGAAGGAGGGTCATACTGTGATCGTCACAGGCTAGGGTTGCCAGACCATGCGCGAACACTTGGAGGAAGCCAGCCTCTGCAACCAGAGTTATGAAAACCGCTGGGGGAATGATTACCCAAAACAAGGCTGGGTGCCTGCGTATAAAAGGGGCGAGTGGTGGTAGCTCGTGACCATCTTGTTTCGGACCATGCCGGAGGCCTTGCCCCAGACGTTGCTCACAAGAGCACAACCACCCTTGCTGTCCGGGATCGACTCCAGGAGAAAGCTGCCATTGAGAGAGCCTCGTCGTAACCATCTTCGAAAAGGTAATTATCTCTCCTGTTTGGGTGTCCCAGGTTACATTAGATGAAGGACAGAAAGGCTGACTCTAAAGGCTCCCTAAGAGAGCTTTTAAACTAATTTGTACTTAGATCATATAACATAAAATAACTGTGTCAGTACCTGAAGTAATGCAATATACATGATGCCGCTCAAGGGTTTTTGATTGTAATAGTTTTGGAGACAATAAAATTAGTGTTTTGAACAGGTGTCTTGCCATTTCTGAACTACTCATTACCCCATAAATAATGCGGGACCATCTGGCGAAAGCGTGGTTACAGCAGTATGTTAGTGAGTGTTGTTGTAGGTGTGTACGAATGTTAGTGTAGGCGTGCTACTCTACAACATTCACTAGCTGCTGTATAGAGCACACTATTCCAAAACATCCTCAGTTTTTTGGTGATAAACTGACAAGAGGCCGCCTTGGAATCGGCAGTGGTGATAGGCCATACATACAAACAGCTGTCGGATGAGAGAAGTTTTGTAGCACGTGTGAGTAGTGCGGTATGAATGCAATGTAATTCACAAGGCTGACACCAGCCAAGGGCTATACGGCGTATGTATTGCCTTGCCCTGTAATCACATAGTGCTTCGCTAATTTTGTGTCAATTATTTTGTAAATTAGTGTATTTTGTAATTAAATGTTTTTCAGTAATGCGGGATTCTGGGATTAATTTTATTTGGGTGCATGGGTGAGGGCCTGCATTTCATATTTCGATGTTAAGGCAGCCTGTGAGCCAAAATGCTTTTAGGCTGCTTATATTTCTGAGTCTCGTCGGGGTCATAATCGTAAAGGCTAGATATTTTCGGGTTGGCATATGCAGCACAATCATTGTAACATTTTCCCACCATTTTGACGAAGTGCTCGTCCAGTTTTTTTTTTTTTTTTTTTTCAATTTTAAGTTCGTTATACAGATCTGTAATGGGACAGTATCTATGAGCATTTGTCGTCTATATGTGCTTTCCAGGTAAGCTATCGATCCATATGTACGCCTAGATATTTAACAACATCTTTATGGGGTACGGGTTCGCCAAATAATGTGATTTGCGGGCGATTCGCAGCTATAGGTAGGTCTGTGCGTAAAAATTATCGCCTCGCCTTTCCCGACATTGATTTTAATCCGCCATTTCGTGTAGTATTCCTGGAAGGCTGTAAGGGCAGTTTGTAGTCGTCGTGTTGCTAATCGAGTGTCATCGGCATAACAAACGAATTGCACCAGTCGGTTGTTTGGTTTCGGCAAATCATGTATATAAATAATTCATAAAACTGGGCCAATTATACACACTTCAGCATGAATGATTTAGCTTTAAATTTTGCCCCTTCGCATTGAACAGAAAGGGTCATGCGACTTAGGTAGCTCACTAATAATTGAATATAACAATCAGGGAATTATAATTAAAATAGTTTATAAATTAGTCCAAAATGAACAACTTGATCAAAAGCCATTTCAATGTCTAGGAAAATTGCGACTACAAAGTCTTTCCAGTTAACTGCATGATTTATATATCCAGTGATTCTCACCAATTGGTGTGTTGTTGAGTGCTTTTATCTAAAGCCAAACTGTTCTTCGGGAAGTAAATTTTATTACTAATGTGAGAATTAATCCATCTTAGGATAATTATATTGTGTCACTTTAGAGGGTGTATTTAATAAGCTTTTGTGCCTGTGATTTTGTGAGAGTGACTTTTCCTTCCCTGGTTTGTGAATAACAATCACATTATCAGTTTTACATTAATTTGGAAAGTAATCCAGCTCGAACATAGCATTAAAACATGTTTGCAAAATACTCGAGGGCCAGTTCGTGCATTTTCTTTAATACAATAGCTTGAGTTACAGCTGCTCATAGAGCTTTTCTGGGGTGCTTACAGCGAATTGCAAGCTTTATTTCGTGTGACTGTGTAAGTTCGGGTTCATCTTTGTAAGGGTTTGGCCGTACAGTAGTTCCAAAACATTGTTCTTGACTTGTTTCTTTACTTTAATGCCAGTTTATGTTTGAAAGGGGAAGTAAATATTTTTGTTTATCTTAGTTCTCTGCACTTTCATACTTTTTCAAGGTTTGGAAAAGAAAATGAGAAAAACGGATTTACGATAATAATAAGCTGAAATAATTATTTATATTTAAACAAAGTATGATTCAGTGATTTACAACACCTTTATTAATATTTTCATCGACAAACTGAAATTAGCATTTTAATGGTCATATATATGAACTCATTTATAATTTTTTCGTTTGTCATAATTTGCCAACATTACTGGCTAGACGAACCTTGGGCAGCTTGCTAAGAGGTTTATATTTATCTATGCCAATTGCCGCCAAGTTCAAATCTACAATTAAACTTAAAAACTGTTTGTAGCGAGCGAATGTTACTAAGGAACTAAGAAGAGGAGTTTAAAATAGAGTGTCCATCCTACATCATGGAGATGGACGGTACGCTAGTGCGATAGCTCCGAGAGGACACCTGGTTATCTACGCGGACAGACGACGAGATGATGTCAGATGGACGTAGTAGAGGCGTGGCGCCCACGACTGGAGTCGTATTATTCTGAGGGGAGACGACGAGTCGGTGAGATACCGATATCCCTTCCAGACCATAATGGCAAACCTGCAGCCATCTCCGTTTACTGAATCATTGTCAAGTAATGTCTCCATTCATTACCTAAGGTGTGTCCTGCCATCCAGTGTAAGTGAATGAAAAGTAGCTCTCTTATCTTCAGCAATTTCTAAATTAAAAGATGTACTATTAATGGAACTGACCAAATCGCGACCTGTTCTGGTGAAAGATAACAATATGCCCCAGTTGCCTGTAGAAAATTGAGTCTCAAGTTTGCTCTCCCGACGATTAAAATCGAAGCATAAGTAAGATACATCATTAATTTGGACTTTATTCAAACATTATCATAATGTGGTCTGGTCATACTGTGTTAACCGTATTGTACTGTTAGTTAGAAACTATATTTATAACACTGATCGTAGAATACTAATATTAGTAAAATAATTTGATTTTTATTATAATTTAACTGAAGTGCATAAATCCTGCTGTGTTAAGTGTTGTATTATTGCACTGTTTCCCTCGCATATTCCCAGTAAATTGTTCAAAGAAATCGTTTTGTTTCCCTTATCTAAAAGAATTGCCATATTTAAGTAGCAATTGTAATCTTGGAGTGATGGTATTTGTGTGTTCATTTGATGTGTGAATGTCCATGCACGATTTATAATGCCTGTATTATCTTTCATGCACGTATCTTACTGAGGCATTATCACATGACTGCAAATTGTGGTAACATTCAACCAACACTTACACATTTCAACAGTAGGTAATGCATTTACAAATTTAAACATCTTCTATAGACTGGCGCCCAAAGACAAAAATATTGTAAAAGAACAGATGTCGTCCGAACTCATACACAATATACACCTAGTTGTTATCAGTTATTACAGTACTATAATTGGAGTATTACATTTAAAGCTAACCTGCTAATTATTATTTATCAA